>OY728130.1:660450554-661071643 GCA_963277665.1 Viscum album | reverse complement strand
TAAGTGACGGGTGGAGCCCGCTATAGCTCCTCGATGCATCGGTAGGTCTCATGAGACAACTAGACATGGAATTGGCTGAGGCCCTTTCCCAATTTGATATATGGTTTTGGCTGAGGCCTTAATCATTTTTAGACATCTTGGATGAGGCCTTGAAAAAATGTTTCAGAATGTCCGGAATTATACATTCCTTCATTATGGAAATAATATTTATGGTTCATGTGGTCATTAGACTAGTAGAATTCTCAATATTATGTTTTATTATGGCATTATTTACTGAGCTCATATTCCTGCCATAAAAGTATTCATGTTTATTATTTATAATGGCATGTGGTTTCAGTTATTCATCATGCTTGGTATTTATGTTATCTTCTACTGTATTTCTTACCCTTACTGATCGTTTGAGCTCACCCCTTTCTATGTTTTATTTTTCCCAGGATTCAAAGAAGTGTATTGTGATTGATATGTAGGGTTAAGCTAAGGGGTTAATGGAGTTCATAAAGGACTATTTACGCTGTGTTTTATGTTTTAAATTTTAATGTAACATTCATGTATGTAATATATTTTCCAAGACTGCTAAATTGATCATTCCTCCGGTACTTGATTCCTTTTAATCATGCCAATGTATTAAAATATTGCACCGACTCTGGGTAACTAGGGTCAGGGAGTTACAAATACCATGTTATATAATCCTAAAAATGATTCATATTGTAATTTCTCAATCCGTGATATCAATATGAGAAACAAATCACATCAGGAAGTCAGTATCAATATATTTGAAATTTTTTGTTTCATAATTTTTATCAAAACAAAAACTAATAAGATTAATTACACTAATCATATTGAAACAAGTTCTGAGTATACTATGTCACAAATTACACCATGTGTGTGTGCACTAATCATTTCTAGATTATCACTTCACCATTTACCCAATATATTCATCTTGAGTAAAATTTTAATTCTTACCTTATTCTATTCCACTAAAATTATTATGCATCCTTCATAATCAAATTTCAAAAGTAACTCTCTTAAGTATACTTAGAAGTCAAACCTTAATCTCACAAATTAGATATCTTCATATGTTATATATTTAATCACTCCCCACTTTATTCTAATTTTATTGTGTACTATAATCAGATATTAGTTACACACACATAGGTTAATCTATTATATTAATTAAATTACTCAGAATAATAATGAACATCTAGAAATACCACTGTTGTAAGCTGAAAAAATTACTTAATTTGATTATACATATAATTTGGTAAAAATTTCACAATATATTATTGTGTGTGAAGTTGTGTAGAGGGATTAAATGACACAATTTTTTCAAAAAAAAAAACCCCACAATTAATTGTGTCAATATATCAAAGTTTTTATGAATACACAATCAATCATATCATTGACCAAATTCCATTTCACTAAAATCAACCACCATTGATGAAGAATTTCCCATTCTTAACATGCTTACCATGATATTGAAAAAATGAAAATATTCATTTTAAATATATTCCATGGAAGTGAAGAGCATATGACATGATTTTATTTATTTATTTTTTGTTAATTTTTTTTAAATTTTCAAAAAGAACAGCAATTATAAGAGAAAAATGTAGAAAAAGAAAAATTCTAAATAAGATCCCCAAAATTTTATACTATTTACCACAATTAAGGTTTTATATTATTCTAAATGTGAACCTATATAATTATATATAAACATGAAATATAGAATATAAATTAGGAAAAATAATATAAAAGTGAGAGGGTAAAGGAATGTCTGATGTTCTCAAGTAATGATGGGATCATGCAATGTGACGAAATCAAATGAATATAGAGGTAATAACTAGAAGTAATACTTAAACTATTTCCTATTGAATATAAAGATCATTCATGTGGACTCTTGTGTAAAATCCATTTGCAGAATAAAAAACATGAGATACAATATTGGGCACAATAATCTAGAATTCAAGTTACTAGGAATCAACTTCAATCTTGAACTATAGAGAAAGATTTTTTTCTCCCACCTGAAACTCCATTTCTTAGATCATTATATCATGATCTACTTTTGATCGTTATTTGTAGAGCCTTGATTTTTAATATGATGAAACTTGAATCTCCTCAAGATCTTCAAGTTGTGGTTCCCTTCATTCTCCATATTGGGATAATTATATGTATCATTTTTTTATCTCCCAATATTCATAATTATCTACCTCCATAGAGGGATGGCATGATTTCCCAAAATCAATCTAATAGGGAGACCTTACAATGGGTATTTTCCAACAATACTATAGTGCATCATCCAATAACTTTATCCAATATTTCTTATTTGGTTATATTATTTTATCCAATATTTTATTCAATACATGATTTGAAAATTTGGCCTAGCCATTTGTTTGGAGGTCGTATGGTGTTAAAAGTTTGTGTGTTAACCCATAAATCGAAATAAGGGAAGAAAAATTGGTATTTCAAAATTATGACCCATTCTCATTGATGTTAGCCTTTGGTACTCCAAACTAGAAACATATGTGAGCCTTGAAAAAATAAATTGCAATATGAGAATCATCTAACCTAGTGGACTTGGCCTCCACTAATTTTCTAATATAATTAATATTAATATGAATTTATAAGATAAATAATTAATATAGAAATGGTCCCATAAAATAAATTACCCATACATCAAAAATATCACATAATAACTTGGATATTTAGGGAATCTCAAGTCTCTTATAAATGCTTCCATTATGTTAAAAAAGTAATCATGACTTATAAAACACATGGGAATCAAGGGATAAACTAGGACAATAAAATATATAATTTAATACATTCCTAGATTACTTTTACGATCCAAAATGTCCATTGTAGTCAATTGTATGAAAAAAAACAGACTAAAACTTATGATCAAGAACACATTATGACTTGGTCACTAAAAATTCATCAAAGGTAAAGACAATATCATAAATAAAACCTATACCCAATATTGAATTCTTCAAATAGTTATTTCCATAGATTTATAGGAATTTAAAAAGTATCCAAGTAATTCTCTAAATCAGTATACCATGGGTGTGTACCTGAGATGGCATAGAGATTCTCATCAGGAAAATTATCCTAAAGTGGTACCTAGTTTTGGGTATCATGCTCTAACATGTGTGTGATCCTACTAATTTGGTTGTTCACTAATTTTTATGGACCCTTTTGACCCTTATCTCAATGTTGACCACTTAAAGAATGAGCATCCAATGAATAATACTTGTCTTTATATCTGTATTCTTTTGGAGGTACCATAATGCTACATAATCACGGAAAGAAACCAATTCACTCCCAATAAAAAAGAACGCAATTTATCAAAATAAAATATGATCTTGAGAATATTCTTTTCCATTATAGTTTAGTTGTATTAGAATCCAATTCCATTCATGTATAAGAAATCACATAGGAACAACCTTTTACCATCTAAGATAAGATCATTCCAACTTCAATATTTAAAGAGTCACACGTAATCTAAAATGGGAGGTCCCACCATGGGTGTAAGGACCTAAATTTTAATTTATAAATAGTTCATTTCATGATACATCATTTAAAAATTCAAAACATGTTTTGGGTTTAGTATCTTTGAAATTAGCAGCATATTACATGAATTACAAAAGAATAACATAAACATAAACATTATTAAAAAAATTTTGTAGACACCTTTTTTATCCCATTATAATAATTCTCACTACATCTCATATCCTAGGGAAATACATCAATGAAATGGGTGATCATAAATCCTTTCAAGGGAATAAACAAAGGAAACACTTAAAATTTGGGAATATAGAATATGAATAAGGCAATGTCATATGAATAATAGGCATATAATAATATAAATAACATAAATAGTAACATGTAAATGTGGATAAAACATAAAATTAGGGCATTCATAAGCATGTCACCAATTTTTATCACCAAGGTGTCATAAATCATAATTATCGAGGTTATTCACCAAGGTATCGTAATAATTTAATATTCAGATATTAATTATTAACACAATTAATTGGATAAATATAATGGAACATGATTAATATTTATTAATTCATGTGATCAACATTTAATATAAAGGAAATCATTTCATCAATAACCCTTGGGAATAAATAATGGGTTTCGTATAAAATAATTGCGAAAAAAGTGATTAATGTTTTTGAACAAAAAGTCATTTTTAACCCATGAAAAGGTAATGTGGGTTTCATATTTATAAGTATCATACTAAATAATATATTATTACATATAGGTTAATTCAAATGGAAATTTAAGAGGTTTGGTTATTTGTATTATGAAAATATTTCACGAAAAGGAGAAAAAGATTCATGGAACAATTTTGGCAGGATAACGATATGCATCATGAATTATGAGAAAGTAATAATGATTGATATTGGAGGCATCTCATTGGTAAAACACCATTTTGGAATTATTATGAAGAAAAAAATAAAATGAATATAAATAATGAAGATAGAAACTTACAAGACACATGATAAAGACATACTTGAATGAAAAATGAGAGGAGGATAATTCCCTTAACTTGAAATGTTTCTTTCTAAATCATGTCAGGGGAAACCCTAGACCTTAAAGAAACTTTAATAATAACTTGGAGGAAATTTAGAGTTGTTAAATGGTCATAAATTTAGGTCTTTTTAATTTTATGTGGATATCAGGGGGTAAGGTGGTATTTATACATGAGGAGGGGTGGGTTATGACTTATTAGATATTGATTGTTTTACTATATAAGATAATCACTTTTGAGACCAATCAATTAAAACCATATTTCTATACTATTTAAGAGTGGTAGATGGTGGTCATATTTTAAAGGCCTCTCAAAACCAAATCACGCATCCTAGCCAATCGAATTAATGCACACAAATCAAAAATAATTTTTATCTTTTAAATTCCTATTATTGGTTCCAAAATGTAAGGTATAAATTCCTAAATTAAAGTTAATATTTTTAAACTAATTTATATAATTATTATATAATATTTTGATAAAATAAATTTATAATAAATTTTTAAATCATGATGACATAATAATGCTGTCATAAAATCACAGAGATATCTAAAGCGCCAATTTTCACTTTTTCACTGATAATTAATTCTTGTCAAAAAATTAACAAAAAAAGATAATAAGATAATGTAGATGTGCAGAGTGAAAAAATAAAGTTTATTTAATAAAAAATTATATAATTAATAGAATTTTAATTTTTAAACATATCATTATTTTAATAAAAGTTAATTATTCAAGATAAAAATCAACATTCAGATCATTATAAAAATTACTTTGGGATTCATAAAAATATATTATCATTTAGAAATAATTTTATAATAATAATAGATGAAATAAAATTGTATTTAATAATTCCACATAAAACATATTTTAATCAAATGTTTTTTATTATCTTTAAAAATAATACTATTTGATTATATGATTAAAAAATCCTGATGAATATTTAAAATGTTTCTATATAACCAACAAAATAAATAACAACTATTTTCTTGAATAATTATCATAATGTTGACCAAACATAATATTTTAAAAGCATAAAGGTAATGTATCATATTTACCTATAAATACACTTTCCTTTTTACACTTCATCATTCACTTCGATTCTCTCAAGGTTCTATATCTTTTCTAGAATTTATTTTGAATTACTAACACTTCATTTATTTTCTATAGAATATTTCATGGGTGGAATGATTATAATAGATCAAGGTGACCTTTTTATTATATTTTACATTATTTATTATGTGTTATTCTTCACATTATAATATTCATATTAATTATTGGATTTTTTTAGACTTAATGTAATGTTCTTAATTAAAGTGTTTTTAGTTTTTTAGTATGTTTTTTCTATCCTTTTACTTTTTTCTAGTTTTAAAAGTTCATCTCAACCTATGATGTAAATATTTATCATGAAGAAAAGTTTTTCTTGGTGCTCAAAATAACACATTTATTATAAAATCAGAGTTCTATTAATAATGTAAAGGAATTTTTTGGGTGTTTCAATGGGGTTTTATGATCAGTTAGGTGAGGCTTTTCCTCAAGTCATCAAATGAAACCCTACATTAATCATTAAATGAAAAATAAAAATACTTTTGAAGTAACCTTGAAAAGGGTGTGGATATCTTATAAAAATATCTCATGAAGCATCAATAAAATCCCACAATTCCTAAGAAATATCGAAAATATTATACACTTTTAGGATATGGTCAGAATTAAAAATATATACCTTATATCTATCAACATATATTCCTTTTTTGACACTATATTCCCTAATAAAATTACACGCTCTACCATGAGATGATATTTCTCAAAGATTAAACTGTATTTTTCTCAATAAAATGAGGAAGAACCTTAAAAAAAACTCAAGAGACAATCATAAGATAAATAAACACACCCAATAAAATCATCTATAAATACCTCCACTAAAATATCAAGAAAATTAGGAAAAATATAATCACTATGAATCATTAGAAGGTACTTAGGTTGTTACAAAGTCTAAATGGCAACCTTTGGTAAGAAAATATTCCAAATGGGAAAGTGGAAATTATCTTCTCTTGATCCTCTAGAGAAATAAATAACCTAAAAATTATAGCTACCCAAGCCTTTAATATATAACATTTCGTTATTTTAATCATAATTAAACATCAGAGTACAAGCCAAGGATCATTAAGTCAAGTGTCTTGGAAGACTAGGTACATAAAACATAAAACATGGGGCTAAAAAATCATTTCTTTATTTAATATTCATAAAGAGCTCATAACTTCCTTTTATCCCTTAAATATATATAGTGTACCCTGAGGAACACATGAACAAAGGGATGAGCTAAAAATCCCAGTAAGGGAATGAACATAAGGATACATCTTAAGCACATGAGTTAGTAAGCATGACATAATGATAAAAAAACATGAAAAATATGAAATAATATCATATAATAATGGGATCATATAAAAATGTAATCATATAAATGTGGTAGAATCATGAGACATTTCTTTAGTACAGTTCAAGGCTAACCGCCAATCCTGTTTCCCATTTTAGTATGAGTCAAGGCTAACTGCCAATCCCATTTCACATCACATATCATTAGACTAAAGTTTACCCAATGCATTGGAGAACTATTTGGTCACACCCATATCAACATTTTTATGAATATTATTGCCACATAAATAATTTTCCCACACCAATAATCATACATAATCAACCATACATAAACATAAGGTTACCTATGGAAAGATTTAGGTACCACAACCATGACATTAATCATAAAAAATTGGAGTATCATGAAATTTTCCATGAAATAAAGGAATTATACCTTTATATTAAATATTAATATATCATGTTACATGATTTCAAAAGGAGTGACAACTTGTAATAAATGTATTTCAGAAATTTTAGCATTAAAACATTTTTGTGCCGTTTTAAGGAAAATACTATTGATCTTTTAAAATAGAAAAGGGAAAAGTATTTTATATAAAACCATAAGTTAAATAAAAAGGTTTTCATAATAAAAATAATGATTTTATAAAGAAAATTGAGGATTAAAACAGAATATAGAGTGCACTTGAAATCGGATAAGAATTTGGGAAGTTTCCTTAAAACATGATTGTTTATCAGGGGGTATCGAGGTGGGAATCACTAAAAAACATGTATATCCCCAAAATATAATGAGGTATGGATCTTGTAACATGAGTTGGGAGAATAAAAACAGTATGTTGAAGTTGTACAAAAAAATAAAAAACAAATTCATTTGGGTAAAAATAAAGATAGAGAAACCTGAAGGATTAAAGGAGGTTCGGGTAGAATTCATTATTGATTATTAGCATGGTATCAGGTGTACCTAAAAGGGATTTGTTGAGAGATAATGGGGTTTATAATAACTTATAAATAATGATGGAAGTATGGGAAAGGTGAAAATTAATACCCCATCATTAGGGATCACACATAAAATGGAATAACATAGATGACAATCTTGAAATTAAAGTGAAATGGGGAGGATCCCTTACCTAAAATATGTTAGTGTTCTCCACCTGTTATTAATGAAATGAATAAAAAAATTAGGTTTATTAATTAATAATTCCATAACCCATTATATATTTAATAACTTTATTATAACCATTTTAATATCATTCATAACCATTTTTATTGGTTATGAGGTTCAATTTCATTGTTCGGGCTTGTTTGTTTACTTGATTTTAATGACTGGTTCACTTATATTCATGTTTGGATAAACATGTAAGATGAAAGTGTTTTTCCAGAATTGAAGTTATATTATATTTTTGAACATACAGTATATTACATGTTTTTAAATTTAATTTGGTTACTTAGAGTGAAGTCAAACTATTATATAAAACCAAAGTGACAACCGTTTTTGTTAATTGGTGGGTTTGATTACAAAGAACATGTTTTGATTTATAAATTAATACCATTTGTACAAAAAGATTATAGAATCAAAATAGGATATATTACATATATATAATCTTTTTCAACCATAAAAAAATGGTTTCATGACCAGATTTAATGATTATAATAGAAATTGATAAACTATTGTCCTTGAATGCTCTAAATTAGCACATCTCAAATAGTGCTTTCATTCCTTTCAAATAAAAGGCGAGGGAACGAGAGAAGATAATAAAATATCCCATTAGCATAAAAACATTATAGTAAATGTATGTTACTGGGGTTATCATAATATTTTGGTGAAGGGAGGTGAGGAAATAAACAAAAAGAAAAGAACATAAAAGAAAAGAAGGAATTAGAAAGGGGAATTTACCTCTTGAAACTTCCTCCTTTGAGAACCTCTTAAGGGGAGAGGATTTTCTATTTTTAAGAGGATAGGGGCTTTTGGACGTGTGGGAGGTGCTTTGGGAGTTATTTTGGCAGAATATTGGCAAGTCATGAGGCTTGAGAAGAGTTAATAAAAGAGGTAAGAATGAGTGGTATGTATAGTGGAGGGGATGAGGGTTTTCATAATTTTTTAATCATTAGTTTATTATTTCTTCACAAGACAAGGAATAGTAAGTATTCCATGACCAAGAAATTTAATAAATACATGTTAATTCTAACCAATTGGTCTTACATCAGCAGATCATCATCAATTACTCAATTAATCCATTATTTAGCATTTATTTTGAATTATTGGATTTTACTATTCATCAAAAATTACAGTATTTCAGAAAAATCCCAATAATTCACCCTAAACATTTTTTGAATTGTAGAATCCAAAAATGAAGTCCATTTTTCAAAAATAATTTTCTAAATACTATTAATTTAATATTTAATTAAAATCATAATTTATTATTAAAACCCTATTTTGAAACATTCATTTACTTATTCTAAAATATATGTACATCATAATTTAACTTGAATATTATTTTAATACTCTAATAGGTAATGTTACTATTCATTAGGATATATCACTATTCATAATGGTATGTTACTATTCATAAGGGTAGGTTACTATTCACCAAAAAATAAGTTTTTCTTATCGGACTCCAAATAACCTACTGGTCATAACCGTGTATGTCAGATTTTTGAAATACCAAACAAATAAGTGACAAAACTATGTTTAAAGGTTACTTAGAACTTAGTAGTTCATTATGTTATGTTTTCATTGGGTTTTATGACATTATTATGAGAAGGGAATTTCCATTGAAAAACATTTGGTCATTACATTCTTTCCCCCTTATGAAATTTCACCCTCGAAATTTTGTTTTACATTCTAAGTCATAAACAAGTGAGGGTACTTCTCCTTCATTGCCTCCTATGGTTCCCAAGTAGCTTCTTAAAACTTTTGGTTCCAACACAACACTTTTAACAGGTGGGTTATCTTATTGTGTAGAACTTTATCTCTTCGATCCATAATCTTCACTGGTTGCTCCTTATAAGAGAGATCATCTTCCAGCTGCACCACCTCTGAGTTCATTACATGTGAGGGATCAAGTATGTACTTCCTCCGGAGTGATATGTGAAACACTTCATGAACTCGAGCCATATTCGGTGGAATTACAAGTCAATAGGCCACGACTCTTATGTGGTCAAGGATCTCAATGGGGCTAATGTACCTTGGGCTTAGCTTCCCTTTCTTTCCAAAATGAATGACTCTCTTCCATGGTGATATTCAAAGGAAGACTTTCGCTACAACGTTGAACTCCAAGTCCCTTCGACGGTTGTCAGCATAGCTCTTTTTTTTGACTCTGAGAAGCTTTGATGTTTTTCTGGATGACTTGAACATTCTCTGACATCTCTTTCACAATATCATGTCCAAGTAACTATCGTTCTCCAACTACATTCCAATAGGTTGGAGTTCTACATCACTTTCCATACAGATCTTCATATGGAGCCATCTGAATACTCTAGTGGAATCTATTATTATATGAGAACTCAACCAATAGGAGATGATGATCCCATCCACCTTTGAATTATAGAGAAAAGGCTCTTAGCATATCTTCAAGTTTCTAAATAGTCCTTTTAGATCGGCCATCAGTTTGTGGATGATAGGCCATGCTAAAATTTAATTATGTAAGCAAAGCATGTTGAAGACTCCTACAAAATTTTTATGTGAACCTTGGATCACGATCAGAGACAATTGAGAGTGGAACACCATGCAGTATCACCACATCCTTCACATATATTTTTTCAAGTTGTTCAAGTGAGAGGTATTCCTAAAAATTGATAAAATGGGAAGTCTTGGTGATTCGGTCAACCACAACCCATATCGCATTATTTCCCATCGACATCTTCAGGAGACTCTTGACAAAGTCCATAGTGGCATTCTCTCATTTCCACTTGGGTATAGGCAATGGTTGCATCATCCCTTTGGAATTTTTTCACTCTGCTTTAACTTGTTGACATACCAAGCACCTTGATATATATTTCTCAATCTTCTTCTTCATGTTATCCCAACAGAAGTATTCTCAGAGATCACAATACATCTTGGTACTCTCAGGATGGATAGAGAATATTGATCTATGTGCATTTTCTAATAGCTCCTTCTTTATCCTAGGTGATGAAGGCACACAAAGCCATGTTCCAAACCAAATCACACCATCATCATTGATATGGATCTCTTTTATCTTCCCTTCCTTTACTGTATTCACTCTCTTTTGTAACTCTACATCATCTCCTTGTGCTTCCTTAATCTTCTCTTAAATGGATGGTTGTGCAATCCTTTGGGTAAGGTAGGATGTATCCCATGCCCTTATGATTTCTAAATCCATCCTTTGCATATCCAAGAAGATAGGGTCTTTCTTTATCCATATCATGGACAGAGTAGCAGGTTATTTTCTTCTTAGAGCATTAGATACCTTGTTTGCCTGTCCCTGATGATAATTAATAGAGCAATCATAATCCTTTATTAGCTCTAACCATCTACTTTGACACATGTTTATCTCCTTTTGTGTGAATATATACTTTAGGCTCTTGTGGTCGGTGTATATGTCACACTTCTCACCATAAAGGTAGTGCTGCCAGATCTTCAAATAAAAAATCATTGTTGCAAGCTCTAGATCATGCGTCGGGTAGTTCTGCTCATGGATCTTCAACTTCCATGAGGCATGGGCTATCACATTATCATTTTGCATGAGTACACAACCCAAGCCTTTCTTTGAAGCATCACAGTATATCACAAAACGTTCTACACTTTTTGGTAATGTGAGTACAGGTGCAATGATCATCCTTCTCTTTATCTCCTTGAAGCTTACCTCACATTCTTCCATCCAGATAAACTTTACCCCCTTCTGGGTCAGCTTGGTCATTGGTTTTGAAAATCATGAAAAATTCTTCACAAATCATCGATAATACCAATATAGACCCAAAAAGCTACGGATCTCTATTATAAAAGCTGGACTAGGCCACTCCTCAATTGCCTTCATCTTGGAAGGGTCCAAAGATATCCCTTTTTGGTGATAACATGCCCCAAGAATGATACTTCCCCCATCAAAAACTCACATTTACTATAATTTTCATACAACTTCTCCCTTTGCAAAGTATTTAACACGGTATTAAAATGATCCTCTTTTTCTTAATTTCTCTTGGAGTATATCAGAATATCATCAATAAAGAATACCAAAAATTTTTCAAGGTAATCTCTAAAGACTCTATTCATTAAGAACATGAATATTTCTGGAGCATTAGTGAGTCCAAATGGCATCACTATGAACTCATAGTGTCCATACCTTATTAGGAAGGCAGTCTTGGGAATATCTTCCTTCCTCACCTTCAATTGATGATATGCTGACTAAAGGTCCACCTTAGAGAAATAATTGGCCTCACGAAGCTGATCGAACAAGTCATCTATTTGTGTTAGGGGATAATTGTTCCTTATTGTGATTTTATTGAGCTTATGATAATCAATACAGAGGTGCATTGATCCATCCTTCTTTTTGGCGAAGAGGACAGGAACACCCCAAGGTGAGGCACTCGGGCTTATAAAATCCTTCTCTGTATTCTCTTGTAACTACTTTTTTAGTTCTTCAAGCTCTACGGTGTCCATTCGATAAGGTGTCTTTGATATAGGAAAATATACAGGAATAAGATTAATTGAGACCTCAACCTCTCAGTCGGGAGGAAGACCAGGAAACTCTTCAGAGAATACATCAGTATAATCCCTTATGATGGGCATGTCTTCAAGCATGATTCTCTCCTTTGTCTCAATAATTTGATCTAGAAATGTTTTCTCATAAGGCAAAAATATCCACACTTGAGATAAAGATTCAAAATGAGGATCATTTTTCTCCTTATACTTGTAAATAATCGGAGTATGCTTCGAGATGTGAAGATTAATCTCCTTTTCTTGAAAGTTGATGTTAGCCTTGTAAAAAGATAGTCAATCCATGAAAAAGATAGAATCAAACTCCACTAAAGGAAGTATGATGGTATTTTCTAAGAGGTTTAGTCTACAAACGTTAATCGGGGAGGAGTTATAAACCATGGATGCAATAATTTCGACATTCGTTGTTATCACTGATAACTTTTACTCCAAATTTTGTTGTGGTGTTTGAATAGTTATACTAAACTTATAATATTTGAAAGAATGAGTAGAACCAGAATCAAATAGTACGCCCGCTATTATTGAATGAATAACTGGTGTACCTATCACCACATCATTATTCGGCTATATCTCAGCAATAGTGATAGCATAAGCCCTTCCTTGTTGCCTTGGAGGTTGTTATTGATTTCCTCTGACAACCCTCAACTTAGAGAAATTGTTTGCATAATTCCCATGCTCCATACAGTTGTAACACTACACTACTGGATGAGTTTTGATCTAAACCTTCCTTTCTTCTTCAACATTAGCAGAATTATTCATATCCCTTCAACAGTTCTTGGCCAGATGACCAAAATTTCCACATTTGAAGCAATTCTTGGATCCCTTTAGATAGCTACCAAGATTATGCATCCCACAATTTTTTCAAGGGGAAAAGTCAGGCTTCTTTACCTCACGGGATTTATTTAATGAACCATCCATGTTGTTCTCCATTTTCCTCTTCTTGTCACTAGGCCCACGAGACCACTGAGAGTCTCCAATCTCTATTTCAACATTGAGGGAACAATGTACAATATCCTCATAACTGTAGAAGTCTCAAATCACCAACACTATTCGTAGACTCGGCTTTAGTCCGCTAAAGAAGCGATCCACCTTGCTTTAGGTGTTCATGAAAAAGCTAGAGGTGTACCCTGCATGCCTTGTAATGTTTTCTTCATATGCCTCAATGGACTCATCTTCCTTCTGCTAGAGTCTGAGGAACTCTCTTTCCATCTTGAAACGAAGGTTTCAAAGAAAATATTTGTTTAAAAACATCATCTTGAATTCCTCCCACTCCATTGAATCAATTTCCTCTTGGAACTTTGTATTCTTGATCAGTGTCCACCACTGATCAGCTTCCCCATCAAAATGATAGACTTCCAATACAACCCTTTTTTATTCCGAGCACTGTAGGATGGAAAATATCTTTTCAATGGAGTTAATACATTGTTCCGTGAGGAGGGGATCAGAAGATATGCTAAACATGGGAGGCCTTTTCTGCATGAAGGATTCTACGACAACACTCTCTTTCCTTAGAGGAGGAGGGTATTTCGCATGATTCATGTTATTATTCATAATTTTAGTCAGCTGATCAAGTACTATCATGAAGTTTTGAGCACCCGCTTGAAGGTCCCGGGCACAGCGGAAGCTCGTGGGTGGATGTGCCCACTTGGCTTTTTGTCATTTGCAATGATCAATCCGGGATCGATACAATGATAAATGCCAGACTCCACATATTGAATCACAGAAATATAAAAAGAAGAATAATAGTCCTGGATCCACAACCAAGGATTGTCACAAGATGATTATAATTGATTTAATTAATTGACACGAATTACCCTTTATGGTGTTCTTTATTCGTTGATATTTCTGATCATGTTCTGATGTTATTCATCATTGCGTCGCAGAAGCCAAGTGTAGACTTCCTCTGGTGGTGATCCACACATGCACCACGCATCTCTGGATGTCACCAAAGAGGTCTCCAAGTGATAGCATGGAGAAACCTTTTCTTGCATTGTCCACCTTAGATCGCATAGATCTGATGGAGGAGGATCCCTCTCTCAATCTTGAGATCATTCTTGGACGAAGTAATTCTTTCGACCTTGAGATAATTCTCCATAATTGTTGTGCACAACCATTAAGGAAAAGTGTTGGGGTCATGAGGATATTTATAATCAAGTTTGAGGTTATAGAGTTATGAGAATAAATAAATGTGTAACGTGTTTTATTTATTTCATTAACTCTTATTGAGAACCCCTATGTTGAATCATTAATTCCTTGACATGCACCCGCACTGACTATAATAAATATCATTTAATAAAACAATATTATTTCCTCAAAATCGTATCAGGAAAAACTACATGGTGTGTAATCATTAATACAGGGCTTGTACTTGTTTTTCATAAAACTAAACAGCGTGTAATCATTAATACACATCATGTACTTGTTTTTAATTTCCTTTCCAAAATGAAAAGTTCACAGCATGTAATCCCTAATAAATGGCGTGTACTTGTTTTCATTTTATTCTTCCTCAAACATTAAAACGATTTAGGCTTCCTTGATTAATTATTAAACCACATACGGGAATGATATTTATTCTACTTGAGATACTTGGATACACTTAGTGTGTGAGCCTCTAGGCCTATTTCTCATTAGCATTAGGTGGGCTTGCCTAAAGTCTAATATTACTGTCTAGAAATGGGTCAAGACACCCAAGAGAAAGAAGTTGATGCCTCATTGACGTGTCACCTCATACGAATGCTTACTGTGTAATTTAATCCCTTTGTCTCAATATCTCATCAACCAGGTTTCATGGAAGTGTCATAACCCTATATGCTTGATCTGTCATTCTTTGACTTCCAAAAATAAACTCGGCGTTACACCATGGCCATGGAATTTGGGCAACAGTTTTATTTCAATCAAATATCCCGAGATATCTACTTCCATAAATATGGAAGGGAAAAATCCTTCCTTGACTTATCCATTAACAACATGTGATTCTTGATGCACCCAACATACCCTACTTCCCACCAACTATCTTCATGACGATTTTCGTCAGCAAATCTAAGTGTGCAAGTTATGACATGAGTTAATGATAATCTTCTAGTCTAGGGACAATTACACATGCTCATAGACAGTAATGTCCGATGACACCAAGACATGTAGAATTACTATTGGCGGGTCTGTTCTCATAATCTCCCATCTTGGAGATTACCAAGTGCGGACTCTATGATAGAGAGTCTCGTCTTCTTTCGAGTACTCACACATGACAGTCTGTATACTATGTGTCTGATCATAGTATGTCATCCAACAGTATAACTTTATTTAAGAATATTATTACATCATTTCAAAGTTCTCGTCATAGCGGGGATCTGCCATGACCTTATTAATGCAACAAATATTCCAGGACATTATTATATTATATTCATGTAGAACAATAAACAATATATAATAGCTCTACATTCATGTAAAAGAAGTACAAATAGTTGGTTCTCAGTACACCAACTGTAACAAACTCCCACTTCGACTAGAGCCAATTGCCTGTGACTTTTAGTCCACTAGACCTCACATGATGATCATGTTTCTACTGTGTCAAGGATTTAGTCAAGGGTTCTACCATATTATCTTCCATGGAAATATTTTTCACTGCAACTTCACCTCCCTAAGAAAAATCCCTCAAGAGATGATACTTCTGAAGTATGTGCTTTGTCTGTTGATGTGACCTTGTCTCTTTTTCAAGTGCCACCGCTGCATTATTATCACAATAGAGTGTGATAGAATATTTACTGCTAGGTAATACATCTAACTCTTGGACAAATCTTCACATCCATAATACTTCTTTAGCTGCCTCAAAAGCTGTGATATACTCAGACTCTGCTGTAGAATCTTCAACCACACCTTGCTTTGAGCTCTTCTAGCTCACCACACCTCCATTCAAACTGAATATGTATCCAGTATTCGACTTCATGTCATATTGATCGGTCTAGAAACTAGAATCTACATGGCCTCTGATGACTAATTCCTCATATCCTCTATAAACTAGGAACATATCCTTAGTACGCCCTAGATACTTAAGGATAGTCTTGACTGCCATCCAGTGGTGGTCTCCTGGATCATCTTGATATATGCCTACCACACTTAATGCGTAAGCAACATCTACCCTTGTACACAGCATAGCATGCATGACTTACCCAATCGCGGATGCATAAGGGATCCTTTCCATTTTATTTATTTCCTCATGTGTTAGAGGACACATTTTCTTGGAAAGATGAATGCCATGTGACACTGGCAACAATTCCCTCATGGACTGTTCCATACTGAATTTCTTTAGTATCTTGTTAATATATGTACTTTGACTCAGGCCCAGTATTCTCTTGGATCTATCACGATGGATCTGGATCCCAATAATATGTTCTACCTATCCCAAGTCCTTCATAGAGAATCATTTATCCAACCATGCCTTAACTTACTGTAATATAGTTACTTCATTTCCAATTAGCAATATGTCATCAACATATACTATTAGAAAAACGACTGCACTTCCACTAAACCTTTTGTAGACACATGGATCACATTCATCCTTAACAAAGCCAAATTTTGTTACGGCTTCATCAAAATGAATGTTCGAAGACCTTGATTCCTGCTTTAATCCATAAATGGATTTCTGCAACTTTCATACCTTGTTGGCATCCTTTGGAGTCACAAACCCTTGAGGTTGTATCATGTAGAAATCTTCCTGGAGGTTCCCATTAAGGAATGTTGTTTTGACATCAATTTCCCAAATTTCATAGTCATGGTAAGTGGAAATGGCCAATAGGATTTGGATGGATTTTAGCATTGAAACTGGTGAAAAGGTTCTATCATAATCAATTCCTTGATGTTATCTAGAACTTTTTGCAACCAGCCATTCTTTATAGGTGCTGACTTGTCCCTCCATGTCCAGTTTCTTCTTGGATACCCATTTATTACCAATAGGCTTTACATCAACTGGGGAATCTACCAAAATCCAGACTTGGTTTTGGTACATGGAATCCATTTCAAAATTCATGGCTTCTTGCCACTTGGTAACATCTATGCCTTCAACTGCTTCCTTGTAGGAAAGAGGAACATCATTTTCAACCAATAATGAGTAACCATACATAGTGACAAGAAAAACATATCATTTTGTTTCTCTCACCTCTCTCATGCGCCTATGCAGTTCTTGTGTCTATGGAATAGATTATTCTTCCACGGGGCTTTGTAGAATCTGTTCTTGTACCAACTCCTATGTATGTTGAGCCTCGAATTCATTTAAGTCTATCTCTCTCCCACTATCTCTTTTAGAGATGTGCTCCCTCTCAAGGAATATGGTGTGTCTTGCCACTATAACCTTTTTATCTGAGGGGTTTTATAGGTTACATCCCCTTGTTTCCTTGGTATATCCTATAAAGATACACTTTGTGCCTCGGGGTGCAAGTTTGTTACCTAAAGAGGCCTTAAAAAATGCTTCACTACCCCACACATGTAAATTTGATAACATGGCTTTTCGTACACTCCATAACTTGTATGGAATATCATTTATCGATTTAGTTAGTACTTGGTTTAGTATGTGTGTTGCTGTTTGTAATTAATATCCCCAAAAGGATAATGGAAAACTCTCATGACTCATCATTGATCTCACTATGTTCAATAGGGTGTGGTTCCCCCTTTAACCTACACCATTCCACTTAGGCGTGTAAGGAGGGGTGAGTTGAGATAGAATCCCAAACTCATGTAAGAAATCAATGAAGTATTGATTAATATATTCTCCTCCTCTCTCTGAGCGGAGTTTCTTAATCTTCTTACCAATCTAGTTCTCAACATAATTCTTGTATTCTTTGAACCAATAAAAAGAATCTGACTTATACCTCATTATGTAAATATATCCATATCTACTAAAATCATCAGTAAAAGTTATGAAGTAAAAGAACCCACCCCTTTCTTCAACTAGAAATGGTCCAAACACATCTGTGTGAACTAATTCTAGAAGCTCTTTAGCCCTTTCACATTTCCACTAAATTGGATTTTGGTCATTTTGCCTTGTAGACACGCATTACATACACCAAGTGGTTTTAGTTTGAAAGAATATAAATACTCAGCATGATGTAATTTTTTCAAATGTTTCTCATTGGCATGACCTAGCTGGTGATTACAAAGTTAGGTGTGGTATGAGTCATGTGAATTAACATTATTTCCCGCTGGTCTCTTTGTTTCCCGCTGGCTTTCTACCGGTGCTTTTGGCTTCTAACTGGCTATGGGAAGGCAGTCTTCTTGAACATTTTATCAGATCGTCTAGATGGATTTAGGATCCCTATATCTTTGTTCCCCTTATTTCAGAACTTCAGGCTTGTCCAAGCATGCAGGCACAACCGAGTCCCAGTGCTTTGGTGCAGGATCAAGCTGTGGGGTGGCCAGTTCTCAGGATGTTTTTTCATGACTTTTGGATGCTGGGGAGGCGATTCCTCCAGTCTCAGTGCCCGAATCCCCAACAAATGTTGTCGAAGCCAGAGTCTCACTTTATCCTCTTCCTTTGCATCATCTTCCCTCTGCGTCGCCGACTAGAGTCCGGGCATGTGTACCAGGTTTCGTCAGAAGCTGAAACAGCTGCAAGACTAGTGCCCCATTTCTTCTCCTATCTGCTAGGGCCTTTCGTCTGGGGAAAAATCTAGATGTTCTCTTCTCAATGTTTAAGGTCCTCTTTTGTAACACTCGGTGTCAATGGGCCGGAGCTAAATATGATTTTCTTTCCAATTAAATCTCCAGAAACCCGGTGTCCTTACTGGAGATCCTTGAAGGCAGGTTGGCTACAAGTAAAATCCAAGAGTATTCTCTTCACTTCAAAACCCACAGCTACATGAACATGGATCCTCTAAACTCTCAAATTTGGATTTTCTAGAAGGGTCATATCAAAGTCGAGCTACTTACTGCATCGGACCAATACCTGGCTACAAAGGTATCCTTTGGTCCCCATGAGGTCTATTTTTCTTTCATCAATGCCAATTGAAATGCCATGGAGAGAGAATACCTTTGGCGGTACTTGGGGGATCTTATCTCTGATAACATTCCATGGGTCGTCGGGGGCGATTTTAACATTATGGATAACCCGGAGGAAAATCAATGAGGTGGTGCGTTCCCCAGGAGTTTCAGTTAGTCCTTTGTTTTGTTTATGGCTAGAAGCGACCTTCTAGATGTGGGATTCGAAGGGGATTGTTTCACTTGGTGTAATAACCAACGGGGGGAAGGCGCACCTGGTGCCGCCTTGACAGGTGATTGCTTAATGAAGTTGCCATTTCCATTTTATCCATCACTAAAGTTTCTCACCTTGTACGGTGGCTCTCAGATCATTCCCAACTTCTCCTCAGTATGGGGTCCAGCTCCTTACAGGATGATCAGCCCCAGTTCTCAAAGACATGGACCGAGGACTCTGGTTTCTTTGACATGGTTCATGACATTTGGTCGCTCACTTACCCAGGGAGCCCGTGTATCTCCCTCTTCTAGAAACTTAGGTGGCATAAGACTCATCTCGATAGATAGAGGAGATCCATCTCTGGCCAGGATCGGGATCTTCATAGGCTTAGTGGGGAGGTGGAGTGCATGGAGACCTTCTTTGAATAGGGGTGGGATAAAGCTCTGTTTAATGATCTTAGATCCACGAAATATCTCTTATCCGAGATCCTCATGACGCCGGAGCGGTTGGCCAGAAAGAGTGCTAGGGTTCGCTAGCTCCGCGAAGGTGATAGGAACACAGGTTATTTTCCTTCTTGTATCAAAGAAATAAGAAGAGGTCACAGTCCTAATATTCTCAAAGGGGATGGTTCCTTCTCCGGCGATCGGGATGTTATAGTTTGAATTCTTCATGATAATCTCAAAGAGATTCTAGCTGACCCTAACTCTGCATTCCATACAGGCTATCCAAGGGGGCCATCAGAGTTTTTTGAGGATATCCCTGCATGTGTTTCCTGGGAGAATGATGAGAGCTTAAGAAGAATTCCCAACGATGAGGAGGTGCATGAGGCGGTCTGGTCTTTGAACCAGGATAGCACTCTAAGGCTAGATGGCTTTCCAGGTTCCTTCTATAGGCTGGCATGGAAAATTGTTAAAGGGGACGTGATTCATGCACTTCAGGAATATTTTAGGGGATGGAACCTGTCGTGTGTTGTGTGTACTACCAAGATGGCCTTCCTCCAGAAATTTGTCAATCCCCAATCCATTGATCAGTATCGGCCTATCAGCATGTGTAACTTCCCTTATAAGTTCCTCTCTAGTATCATCAACAGGAGGATGGAAATGTACTTGGACTCTTGGTTAGCCCTGAAGTTGCATGGTTTTATCAAAGGCTGATCCATTCAGGAGGAAATTGACCTCGTGCATGAAATGACCAGTGACATCAACCACAAGATCTTTGGTGGCAACCTGATTGTGAAGTTGGACATGAGAAAGGCCTTCGACTGGATGGAATTGAGATTTATTCTCAGGGTTTTGGATAGCATGGGTTTCTCTCACTGGACTAGAGACCTCATTTTCTGCTGCTTCAATCCATCTTGAATGTCATCCTCATTCATGGGGAAATAGTTTGGCTTCTTCAAGGCCTATCGCGGACTCAGACACGGTGACCCCCTCTCCCCCACCATCTTCATCATCTCTCAATCAATCGGGGTATCTGTGCTGGCAAGGTCACCCCCTACAAGAACCACTAGAATTCCTTGAATATTTCGCACCTGTTGTTTGCCGATGACTCCATCTTATTCTGCAATGGTAGTAGGAGATCGGTGCAGGGCTTACACAACATTATTGAGGAGTACTGTCAGTGGAGTGTACATATGGTTAGCAGGGATAAAAGCTTGTATTACACTTCCAAGAAGATCTCTTGGAGGAGGGAACTTAATCTTGATGCCGGTCTGAACATGAAGAGGGGGAAATTTCCCATGGAGTATCTTGGAGCTCCGGTCAGTCCGTACTCTCCTAGAGTCCATCATTTTGATATGCTTTCCGACAACATCATTGGTCGTATCTTCAACTGGAAGAACAAACTTCTTTCCTTCGGCGGTCATATTGTGCTTGTGAATCATGTTCTTGTTTCCATCCCCATGCATGTGCTCTCCACCATGAAGGATCCTAAAGCTGTTATTTCCGATCTGGAAAGAATCATTTTATCCTTTGTTTGGGATTGGGAAATGGATGGTCGTTTCCACTGGGCTTCTAGGGACAGCATGTCGAGATCCATCCAGGAAGGCGGCATCAACATGATGAGTGTTTACATCACAATGCAGGGGCTTCATTCCAAGTTCACGTGGGATGCCTTGGTTGGTCATTCTTTATGGGTAAGTTCCATGCATGCTCGTTATGGCCGTGACTTGAATTTACAGAGGCCTCATCCCTCCACGCTTTGGAATTTGGTTCACCCTCACATCGGTCTATTGAATTTCCACTCGAAGTGGATCATGGGTAGAGGTGATTTGAACTTCTGGTTCCATGACTGTGGCACTGGTCGGCTGTGGTTCCCACACTGCCATGCTCCTTTAATTTCTTTCCGAGAGGAAGCTTGTTACCCACTTTTTCTCTAGGTGGTTTTGAATGAAATCCAGCGTGTTTCTTTCAATAACATTGTACCCAACGAGGAGTCAGACGACCTGAACTTATCTGCCTCTCCTTCAGGCTCGTTTGTTGTTAAGGACTTATGGCGCCTGAGAGAGGCTCCAACTAGGGGTGATCAATTGGGGGAGATGTTGTGGTGTAAGGAGGTGCCATCAAAGATCAATTTTTTAATTTGGCAGGTGTGACACAATGCCTTTCCCACTGATGATAGGATTCAGTGCCTTAGCATTAGCCTCACCTCATGGTGTTGGTGTTGCAACCATCCTCAACCTGAATCGGTCAGTCATCTTTTTCTAGGCAGTGAATGGGCGCAGAAAAATTGGCTTTTTTCTGGGCTCCCCTCTAGCGAATAGCATGACAATGTTGTGCTCGACAACACTCTCTCCTCTTGGCTCATGGGTTCAGGTGTGCAAGGGTCGGAGAGGCTTGGACATGTGCTGATTATCTTGGCAGGGTGTTGGACAATTTGGAAGTCAAGGAATGACGCTCTTCACTGCAACTCGCCAGGCACGCTCACCAGCATTGTTTTCATGATGAGGAATCCCTTTCTAGACTTGGTTAGCCTGTGTAATGGTTTCACAGATGCACCTTCAATCAAGAGGTTTAGGACAGCTCTGGTCATTTCCAACCAGGTGAGCACATAGGGGCAAGGGCATTAGGTGCGATGGCATCCTCCAAGCGAAGGCTTGAAACTCAATAAGGATGGATCTCTTCTAAACGGCATGATGTGAGGAGGAGGGTTTTTTCGGGACTGGAGGGGTTCCATAATTGCCGCGTTTATGACCTTATTTGGCGAGGGTGACGTTCTTCTGGAAAAAACAATGTACATGGTCATCGGGCTCAAATTATGTGAACAAAGGGGCATCGACCTGGTAGAGGTGGAGACAGACTCCCTTAACCTTTATAATGTTCTTTTAAGGAAGGTCAAGGCCCAATGGGATATCACTTGTTGCATCAGAAAATGCAACCTTATATTGATCGCAAGGACCAGCATTTCCCACATGTGGCGGGAGGGAAACATGGTGGTGGACTTCTTGGCCTCTAAGGCTCCTTCGGATCGAGGCACTGCCTACTTCTTGAGCCTGGGTTCCTTTCCCCTTGAGGGGTTCCATTTTGTTGTTAATGATGCTCTCAGACTCCATTACATTCGGCCCCCATGACTCTTCTTTTGTCTGGCCTTTCGGTCTATTGGTAATCAATAAAAAGATTATTTTCATGTTAGGTTTGTGTAGTATAACACATAAAGGACCTTATATAAATGTCCCTTACCAAAACAAATGCTATCTTTATAAAAGTAGCAACATTCATTTCCAAATTTAAATATTAATCCTTCAATATATAATCTAGATACTGAAATAATGATTCTGGTTACATATGGTACATAATAACATCCTTTTAATACCAAGACCATCCTAGTAGGCAATGTGAGGTGGTAGTCTCCGACAGCTACAGTAGCGAGTCTGGCTTCATTGGCTGCACGCAGATCCACCTCACCTTGGTCAATATTTCTGAATCTACTTGGTTCCTCTATTTGGATACAGATTTGAGCACCACAAGCAGTATCTAATACCCAATTAGTAGAAAAAGATAGATTTCATTCAATAACAAATGCACCTGAAGCTTCCCCTTGCTTCCTTGGTTGGGTGCAGTTTTTCTTCTAGTGGCCCTTCTTGCCACATGTGAAACAAACAGCCTCCAATTCTCTTGACTCCCCTTTGATCTTCCTTTTCTTGGAATGCCTTGAAGAAGATTTGGGCTTAAAGATCTTTGCATTACCTTTCCTTTTATTCACCATAAGGAAAGAAGGCTTTTCACACTTCATATCATTGTCCACTTAGAGAATGGGGATAAGAAGATCAGATAGAGACTTCTAAATGTTGTTCACGTTGAGATTTACAACAAAGTTAGATAAGATCTGGGGGAGTGATGCAAGAATGAGATCGGTACCCAGTTCTTCAGGGAGTTTAAACCCTAGAACCTCCAAGTGCTCAATGTAGCCAATGAGCTTGACTACATGAGGCCCAGCTGGGTCACCCTCTCCAAGATTGCTCTGAAATAAAGCCTTGGAGATCACAAACCTTTCCTATCTTGCTCTCTCCTAGTATAGACCACGAGGTGCTCGATCATTCTATAAGCATCCATGCCTTCATGAGACTTCATGAGCTCACTAGACATTTATGACAGTATAAAAAATTGAACTTCAAGTTCATCACTCAAATGTTGATCATAGACCAAGAAATCTTCATCACTCACCCCTTGGGCTGGAGAATCAGGAAGTGAGTACTCTAATACGTAAAACATTCATTCATGGTGTAGGATAACCCGAAGGAGCCTAAACAATTATTGAAAGTTACTATCGGTGAGGATATTGTCTTTATCTAGAATTGATCGCAGAGAAAATTTTGTTGACGAGTTTGTCATATTGATTCTATAAATTAAAATAGTAGATTTATCAGTACTTTCTTGGTTACTTTTTTTAGGAATAATAAAATTTTATTAGTTCTCCCACTATTTTATAAATCCCCAATGGCCCTCACCATTGAACTCAGAATGTCTAGTTTCCATGACATTCTAGTGGAAAGGATCCATATTCCCCTTCGTATAACCCCAACAAGGGTTGGTCAATATATTTGAAGGTATTTAGGTATGTAGTTCTTTGACAACTATGAGCTTACAGTTCCTTAATCTGTTTATTGGAATCCCTAATCCTGAAATCCTGACTTGTATTTCCTCAACACTTGCCTCCATTATAAAACAAGTCTAGCAAGGTCTACTCCTCTTGATGTAAAATGTGTAAGTCAACCCAAAAACTTTCATAAGAGCTTCCTTTATAAAAGTAAGTGTCCCAACAAGGGTTGGTCAAACACATAGATTTATTGAGTCTTTCCCTTAATCAAATAACAGAAAGCTTGGTATAACTTAAAATGGTATTTGAGGGATTTTATTCTTTATGTGTAGTTTTGCTTTATCACATGCTTGTAAATATTAAGTGATGATTTCTTAAGTGATTAACTATGTTCTGATAATGTTAACGCATAGTCTAGTTTTTATTTTATTCCATATTTGCATGCTTTTTTATTTCATTAATTATGTGATCACGACAACACATAAATAAACCATGCAATCAGACAGAAATAAAATAAGATGTCATGATCATGATCTTCTATTGGTTATCTTATATAGCAGTTTTGATAAGATAACCCTAACCTAAGTAAAAACACCTTGAACATGATGGTTCATGTTTTTCATCTCCCACTTGTCCGCCTTTGTATCTTCTTGGGTTGGTTTCACCTCAACTTCTTATTTTGAACCATCTCCTCTGGCTTGGGAGATCCTCCATTAAATTGGGTTTACATTAAAGAAACCATGGGCACACAGATCCTATATTTTATTGGAAGAAGGCTCACATGCCAGTGACATTAAATTAAATAAATTTAAATGAAACCATACACACACAAATGGTCTTTGGTCTAGCTCATGATCATCCATAGCATGCAATGACATTTACACATATTTAGTACTCAAATTATTTTAATCGTTCTTTTATTCATGATAAGTCTTGCTTGAATTCAATTAATTATGATCTTATAATTAATCAATTATTTATCTTAAATTCCTTTTTGAATTTCCTTAAGATTCTTATCATCCATATTCCTTGTATAGGTCTTTGTACTTTAGAGGAAACCTAGTGAAATTCTATTTCTGGAAAGTACACGGCGTGTAGGAAATATTACATGGTGTGTATTTGTTTTCACCCTTTATTCAAAGTACATGCCGTGGGATTTGGCATATTTTCTGTACTTTGGAAATTTTTGAGTACACGAAGTTTAGATTAATCTAACATGGTGTGTACTTCCTTGTTACATGGTTACTGTCCTGTAAATCCCGTGTATGCGGCACATGGCTTCTCCTTGTACATGATTTCACCTGGCCCTGATCGGCTACACGGTGTGTTGATTCAACATACATGCCATGTATTCTAGTTTCCATCCAGCATTCATTTCTGGTCAACATGGTGTAATAAATACTTAGGTATACTCAATTCACACAGCGTGGTTTGGCGGCCCAATACTACTTTGTTGAACCTAAGTACATGGCCTGTAGTTTTCACTACACGCCGTGTATTCTTGTGTTGTATAGACAGAAAGTGCGGCTCCTCTGGATGGATTCATCATTTTTATTTTAATCAAAATTAAATTTAAAAGGTCATTTCTGTGATGTGAATCGAGAAAGGAATAAGGAAGAATAGATCTCTTTCATTCATATTTATATAACAATTTATCTTGAATTGAATCAAATATAAATGCATAAATTATAAACGAATATTAAATAACTATAATCAACGTTGTAACCCCTCTGATTCCACTTGAAGGTCCCAGGCACAGTGGAAACTCATTGGTGGATGTGCCCACATGGAATTTTGTCATTTGTAATGATCTATCCAGTATCAATATGACGATAAACGCCAGACTCTAGAGATCGAATCACAGAAATAGACAAATAAGAAGAATATTTCTGAAACCACAACCGAGGATCGTCACAGGTTGATTATAATTAATTTAATTAATTGAAAAGAAGTACCTTTTATGGAGTTCTTTCTTCGTTGATATTTATGATCACGTTCTGATGTGATTCATCGTTTCATCACAGAATCCAAGTATAGACTTCCTCTATAGGTGATCCAAACGTGCACTACGTATCTCTGGACGTCTCCAAAGGAGTCTCCAGGTGCTAGCATGGAGAAACATTTTCTTGCATTGTTTGCTTTAGATCGCATTGATCCAATGGAGTAGGATCTCTCTCTTGGTCTTGAGAGCATTCTTGGAGGAAGAAATTCTTTCATCCTTGAGAGAATTCTCCGGAATTTTTGTGCACAACCATTAAGTAAAGGTGTTGGGGTTGTGAGGATTTGTATAATCAGTTTTGAGGTTATAGAGTTATGACAATAAATAAACACATTATGCATTTTATTTATTTCATTAACTCTTATTGAAAACCGACACGTCTAATCATTAATTCCTTGACATGATCCCACACTGATTATTATAAATACCATTTAATAAAACAATATTATTCTCTCAAAATCCCAACTAGAAAAACTACACGGCGTGTAATCATTAATAAACGGAGTGTACTTGTTTTTCATAAAACTACACGGCTTGTAATCATTAATACATGTCATGTACTTGTTCTTCATTTCCTTTCCAAAATAAAAACTACAGGACGTGTAATCATTAATACACGTCGTGTACTTGTTTTCATTTTATTCTTCCTCCAACATTAAAACTATTTCGGATTCCTTAAATACTTATTAAACCACATACGGTAATAATCTTTATTCTTCTTGAGATACTTGGATACACTTAGTGTGTGACCCTCTAGGCCTCTTTATTTTTGGCATTAGGTGGGCTTGCCTAAAGTCCAAGATTACAGTCTAGCAATGGGTCAAGGCACCCAAGAGAAAGAAGTTGATGCCGCATTGACATGTCACCTCATACAAACACTTACCGTGTAATTTAATCCCTTTGTATCAATATCTCATCAATCAGGTTTCATGGCAATGTCATAAACCTATATGCTTGATTTTTCATTCTTTGACTTCTATAAATAAACTCGTCGTTACACCATGGCCATGGAAATTGGGCGACATTTTTATTTCAATCAAAGGGCCTGAGATATCTACTTCCATAATTATTTAAGGGAAAATCCTTCTTTAACCTATCCATTAACAACTTCTAATTCGTGACACACCCAACGTACCCTACTTCCCACCAACTATCTTCATGAAGGTTTTCGTCAGCAAATCTAAGTGTGTGAGTTATGACATGAGTTAATGATAATCTTCTAGTGTAAGGACCATTACACACGATCGTAGATAGTAATTTATGATGACACCAAGACATGAAGAATTACTATTGGTAGTCTATTCTCATAATCTCCCATCTTGGAGATTACCAAGTGCGAACTCCATGACAGATAGTATTGTCTTCTTATGACTACTCGCACATGACTGTCTGTATATTATGTGTTCTATCATAGTATGTCACCCAACCGTAGAATGTTATTTAAGAATATTGTTATAGAGTGTCAGAGTTCTTATCATAGTTGGGATCTTCCATGACCTTATTAATGTAATAAATATTCTAGGACATTATTATATTATTGTCATGCAGAACATTGAACAATATATAATAAGTGTACATTCATGTAATCAAAGTACAAATAGATGGTTCTCAGGACAACAACTCTAACACTACTCCCATCATATCAGGTGTATCATTAGGTCAATCTTCACATTTCCTATCACATTGGTTGTTGGAGCGTGTTCTTCTATTTCCCACCATTCACTAAGAGAAATAACGTATAATTAGAGGTCTTTAATACCTTGATATTGAGCATAAAAATGAAACTTTTAACATAAAAGGATGAACTTATAAATAAGAATTACATCCTAACTTGTGATTCCTTAGGTTTAAATCTAGGTTATCCTCGATCTACTTCTGGACTTATATTCTAATGGTCTTTTTTTTCTTTCCCTTAATAGTGGTTTGTACTAAGCTCATGAATCTACCAAAGCATATCCCCTAGGAGTGTTGTAACCAAGAGTGCATTAAAGCTCGTTGTTGTGTACCAGGATACCCTAGGTCAAGATCAGAACTCCTTATTGGTGTTTTCACTCCTAGGTACGTCTATGTCAGAGCTGCCTCTACCTGCTCATATCCAAACAGGGAAGTATTTGCTTGATTAACCACTTACTCTATACTTACCAAAATTTAGGGATGTTTTATTATACTTCATCTCATCCTAAATGTTCTCACTAAGGTTATCTATTCCTAATCTCCAAAAATAAATACACTATCCTCTGATACCAACTATAGCAACCCAAGCCTTTTATATATAACATTACATGATTTTAAGCATTATTATACATCAGAGTACAAGCCAAGGATCATTAAGTCTATTGTCTTGGAAGACTAGGTACATAAAACATAAAACATGGGGTTAAAGAAACATTTCTTTATTTAATATCCATAAAGAGCTACTAACTTCCTTTGAGCCCTTACATATTCATAGGGTACCCTAGGGAACACATAAACAAAGGGATAAGCTTTAAAGCCCAATAAGGGAATGATCATATGGATACATCTTAAGCACATGAGTTAGGAGGCATGAAATAATGATAACAAAGCATGGAACATATGAAATCAAATAATATAATCAAGGAACCATATAAACATGGGATCATATAAATGTGGAAGAATCATAATACATTTCTTTAGTACGGGTCAAGTCTAACCTCCAATATCATTTCCCATTTTAGTACGGGTCAAGGCTAACCACCAATCCCATTTCACATCACATATCATGAGACATAACTTTACCTGATGCATTGGAGAACTATCTGGGCACACCCATCTAAACATTTTCATGAATATTCTTTCCAAATAAATATTCTTATCACAGTAATAATTATACATAATCAGCCATACATAAACATAAGGGTACCCATGGAAATAATTAGGTACCACAACCATGAAAAAAATCATAACCAATGGGCATCTCGTGAAAGTTTCCCTGAAAGTAAGGGATTATAAATAGACATTAAATAGGCATATATCATGGAATGTGATGTCAAAAAGGAGTGACAACTTGTAAGAAATTTATTTGGGGAATTTTAGCATTAAAATGTTTTGTGCGGTTTTAAGGAAAATACTATAGAGATTTTAAAATAGAAAAGGGAACAATATTTTATATAAAACATGAAGTTAAATAGAAATGTTTTCATAATAATAATACTGATTTTATAAATACAATGGTGTATTATATAAAAATATAGATTTCACTTGAAATTGGGTAAGAATTCGAGAAGTTCCCTTAAAACATGATTGCTTATCGGGGGTATCGAGGTAGAAATCACTAAAAAAACATGTATACCCCCAAAAGAGAATGATGGATGCATCTTGGAACATGAGTTTGAAGCATAAAAACAGTATGTAGAAGTTTTATATAAAAATAAAATACAACTTCATTTGGGTAAAAAGAAAGATAGAGAAACATGAAGGAATAAAGGAGGTTCAGGTAGAATTCATTACGGATTATTGGCATGGTATAAGGTGTACCTAAAAGGGATTTGTTGAGAGATAATGGGGTTTATAATAACTTATAAATCATGAGGGAATTATGGGGAAGTTGTGAAATAATACCCCATCATTAGTGATCATACATAAAATGGAATAACATAGAGGACAATCTTGAAATAAAAGTGAAATTGGGAGGATCTCTTACCTTAAATACATTGGTGTTCTCGACTTGTTATTAATGTTTTGAATATAAAAATTAGGTTTATTAATTAAAAATTATAAAAACCATTATATATTTAATTGGTTTATTATAATTATTTTGTGTTCATTAATAACAGTTTTGATTGGTTATGAGGTTCAATTTCTTTATTCGAGCTCGTTTGTTTACTTGATTTTAATGACCAGTTCACTTATATTTATGTTTTGATAAACAATTAAGATGAAAGGGGTTATACCTAATTAAATTTATATTATATTAGTGAAAATATAGGATATTACATGGTTTTAAATTTAATTTGGTTACTTTGAGTGATGTCAAACTATTATATAAAACCAAAGTGACAACTGTTTTTGTTAATTGGTGGGTTTGATTACAAAGAACATGTTCTGATTTATAACATAATACCATTTGTAAAAAAAGATTACAGAATCAAAATAGGATATATTACATATATATAATCTGGTTAAACCATAACAAAAATGGTTTCATGACCAGATTCAAATATGATAATAGAAATTGATAAAATGTTGTCCTTGAATGTCCTAAATTAGCACATCTCAAACGGTGCTTTCACTCCTTTTAAATAAAAGGTGGGGAAAATAGAGAAGATAATGAAAAATCTCATTAGCATAAAAAAATTCCATTACATGTATTTTAGTGGTGTTGTCATACTATTTGGGTGAAGGGAGTTGAGGAAAGAAACAAAAAGAAAAGAACATAAAATAAAAGAAGGAATTGGAAAGAAGAATTTACCTCTTGGAACTTCCTCCTTTGAGATCCTCTTAAGAGGATAGGTTTTGGTATTTTTAAGAGGATAGGGGATTTTAGACGGGGGGGAGGAGCTTGGGGAGATATTTTTGCAGAATATTGGTAAGGAAAAAGGCTTGAGAGGAGTGAAGAGAAGAGGTAAGAATGGGTGGTATTTATAGTGGAGGGGAGGAGGGTTTTCATAATTTTCTAATCATTGGTTTATTATTTATTCACAAGACTAGGAATAGTAAGTATTCCCTGGACAAGAATAGTAATAAATGAATTTTAATTAGAACCAATTAGGATTACATCATCATATCATCATCAATGACTCAATTAATCCATTGTTTAGCATTTATTGTGAATTATCCGATTTTACTATTCATCGAAAATTCCAGTATTTCAAAAAAATCCCAAAAATTCACCCTAACCATTTTTCAACGTGTAGAATCAAAAAATGAAGTCCATTTTTCAAAAATAATTTTCTAAATATGATTGATTTAATATTTAATTAAAAACACAATTTATTATTAAAATCCAGTTTTAAAACATTGATTTACTTATTCTAAAATAGTTACATCATAATTTCACTTGAATATTATTTTAATACTATCATAGGTAAGGTTAATATTCATTAGGGTATATAAATATTAATAAGTATATGTTACTATTCATAATAGTATGTTACTATTCATAAGGGTATGTTACTATTCAACAAAAATTAATTTTTTCTTATCAGACTCCAAATAACTTACTTGTATAACCGTGTATATTAGATTTTTGAAATTACAGACACAGAAGTGACAAACCTATGTTTAAAGGTCACTTTTCACTTAGAAGTTCATTTTGTTGTGTTTTCATTGGATTTTATGAAATACTTATGAGAATGGAATATCCATTGAAAAACATTAGGTCATTACAAAAAATAACCAGATAATCAATACAAGAGACAATAGTTTCTCTAACCAACATGTCTCTCTGGAATCTGATCAATAAATTAGTGGGGAAATATTTAGTGAGTGGATTGATTTAGTTTACTATAATCAATAAAAAATCACCAACTATTTTCCATCCTCATTCTAACTAATTATTCCACCTTATTTCTAACAATATTAACACCACTTTTCTTAGGTACAATCTTAATATATATAATCTGTTGAGAATTATAAATGGGGTAAATAGTACCAACCTCAAACAATTTTTCAAATTATTTTTTAACAAAATCCAAAAGGATGGGATTAAATTTATTTTTTAGTTTCCTTAATGGTTGTTCCCCATCCTATAAAAGAATCATATGCATAAACAATTAGGGGCTAATACTCAATATTTCAACCAAGGTCCACCCAATTTCCTTGATATTATTATTTAAAATATTTTAAAAATCCTCCAGATGAAAAGGAATATTGTTAACAATGATAATGGGTAATATCTCGCCACTCAATAAGTATGAGTATTTGATATTTTTTGAGAATGGAATAAGTTTTAATGTGGGTGGGTGATGTATAGATTAAGACATTGAAGAAACTAAAATATGTGCATAATGAGCATCTATATCTGAATAAGAATCATTAACATCAGAGAATAATTCATAAAATTTATCGGTATTATCAACATTCATGTCACAATTAGAAAGAAAATTCTCATAATTAGAATATGAATCCACATCAAAACCAAAACCAAGAGTGGTATGCTCTTGAAAAACAGGTGTGTAAATACTATTAAATTGAAAACTAACCTGAATGTTTATAATCTATTTCAGAATAGAATAATAAAAATTTAGATTTTTTTATAGGATGGATCAAAATATGAAACAATAAAAGAAAAAGATTCCTATCAGGGGTACTTCATGGAGTCCATAATATTAATATATAACAATATCATCCTATAAATCCTTGGAAATAATTCCCTCATGGATATTTCTAATTTTTTTATTAGTTTGGTGGAATAGACTACGTAATATAACAGGAGCATCAGAATTTAATTGATCTTTCTCCATGATAAGAATATAGATTTCAATCTAAAAGATCATGTATCTTCCATAAACAAGTATATCCTCACGGATTCTTATTAGGTATATAGTGGCTCTATTTTCTAATTATACCACCACTCATGTTGTCTTTAACTCAAAAACCTGAAAGAAAGATAAAATAGATCAAGTAATTATAATTATGGAAGCTCCAAAATCACATAAATCATTATAAAAATGTAACTCTTCTATAGCGCATGGGATGATAAATTTCCTAGGATCCTTTCACTTTTTAATAATTTCCATGGTGGGTGGGGTGAGTTCTGAGATATTATGCCTAAGATTGATCCACTCATTTCCCATTATCCATATTATATATATATATTTCTTTTAAGAACTTTTCATACCATTTAATTTTCTTGATTTATTCAAGAAGAGTGTTGTTGATATAAATACACTTTAATGTATCCAAAACCCCTTTTTCCATCACTTCTTCATATAAACTTAGTTTTTAAAACTATATTTGTAAATATATGGGGTTTAGGAGGAACATCAGCAATCTTATTCTTAATTTTGTATTTCTACTTGGGTTTCTTGTCAATTGGTTTTGAATGTGGTTTCTCCAAAGATAAATTGAATCCTGTTGGATAGATAGAATTGGATGTTTCAATCATTTCCTTCCCACTTCTTAGTATAATGCAAATAAAAATCCCCTTTGGATTTATAGTTGGTTCAGAAGGATTTTTTATGGAGTTATTTTTAACCAGTTCATAGAGGGAGGTATCAATATGGCTCATTTACATTTCTATCTCCCTCAACTATATACCTTAACTCATCAGTCATTATATTGATTAAGAATAATTGTTTCAAAAGATAAACCATGTTGGAATCTACCTTCAGTTTGGAGGTTCATTTTTATTGACTCATCAATGCTTGGGATTTAAATCATTTTGGTGGTTATTGTCAAACTTGTTGGTAATGTGTAGGCTGCTAGAAGTTTTGGTTTAAAAGGATCTCTTTGTTTTTTCCTTTATGATTCCATCATATATGGGTGATATTTATAAACTTAGTGGTATTTTAGTGTAAAGGAGTCATACTTATTTTATGATAATTCTTTGTTTTACAAAAATGGTTTCCTAGGGAATATAGCTAAAAAATTATGTATTTTAAAATTGTGAATCACAATTTATTGGATAGTCTGGTGTAGTAAAAATTCGACAAATATTTACTCGAGTGGGTGGTGAGGCTTTTTGATCCAAGGCTATATATCTCACTATAGTGTTTAATTTTTCAAGAATTGTGTCATTTAAATTATTTTCAAGAGAAGCACTTACCTAATGCACTACCCTTATATCCATTTTACCTCAATCACTATGTTTCTGGGAATTTTATGCCATCATGTTGATTAATTCCTGAGCATCCATTAATGTTTTGTTGACCAATGATCTTCTTTCTACAAAATCTACCATGTTCCTCTTCATTGGAGTGAGACCTTCATAGAAGTATTAGATGAGGGGTTTCTCACTGATTTGGTGATATGGGTATCTTACACATAATTTCTTGAACACCTCCTAGTACTCATATATTAACTCTCCTTGTTCTTGTTTCATTCATTAGATCTCCTTTCCAACTTTTTTAGTCCATCATTCTAGAAACATTATCTATAAGAGAAGGCATTTTAAATCATTCCAACAGGTAATATGTTCAGCTTATAGATAATGCGTCCAATATTTTGTGATTCCATCAAGTGAAAATGGGGATGATATTAATTTTACTTATCCTTCAAATATATTCCATTATTTAATGTTTGATAAATCTACATGTAATTATTTTAATTTTTTTAGATACTCACTAGAGTGCCCATGAAATTTAATTAGAAGATAAATTAACCCAGATTTTAGCTAAAAATATTATTAATGATTTGAATTTAAAATGCATACTAGTTGATAATTAATGATAGGTTCATCCAACTATCAAATTGTTCATTCAATTTTATTACTGTTTCAATCCATTTTTTAAGATTAATGTTTTTTTTGAGTTGATATACTGGGATCACTATTATTAAAATGATGATAAGAATTAAATGTTGTATTTTCAACTTTTCCTAAACTTTAAAATTGTCTTATTAGAGCTCTAAATATTTGTTTAATATCATGGTCCGATTCAAAATGAACTTCAAGGTTAGATAATTTCATAAATTAGAAAGAAAAAATAGAACAAAATAAATTGACCACAATACTGTAAAAAGGGGTTTCAATTGATGGCTGCAAAAAGAAGAGGTGGCGAAGGAAGAAGAGAAAAGAAGTGTATTGTTTAACCCCTATAGGTTTTTATGGGATTTTTTTATAATATAATATGATTAATTTTAGAAAATATGAAAATCTTGAATTTTTTTTGATGGTTGAGGGATATATATAAAGTTTGTTAAGGTTGATGTTTAGTTGTTGTCCTTTAAGGAACAAAAAGATATATCATTAAGGAGTTTCATGAAATTAGATAATTCAATATGCATAAAGGAAAATAGGAAGGATTTGTAAATATAATTTGAGTTAGTTTCTACTTCTATGTAAAGGCATTATAGAACCCAAATAAATATATAAAGGTAATACCTAGAAACAGTAACTGTGTATAGGAAAAATAAGGGTTTTGTATACTGTATAAAAGTCATCAGATCTATGTGATGTTGTATAAAGGTAATTCCTATAAGTTTCAATGCTATATGAGGGTATTTTAATCTACACAAGGGTTAATATAGAAATAATGAAGCTATGTAGATGTATTTATAGAGTTAAATATTGATATATTTAAGGGTAATTATTAACAATGTACAAAGAAAAATGGAGTTCAATGGATCTATATAAGGGTTATGGATAAAATATTTGTCTTGAATAATGGTAAAGGAGTATAACCCTGACTTTAATGAGGGTACAATGAATTTCATAAATGTGGAGGAGTAGATCACATTGTGTTGCATTCAAATTACCTATGTAAAGGTAAATGGTGATTAATGTAAAGATGATTTGATGTTTTTAAATTTAAGTTCATACTGTTTATTCATAAAGTTATACATGCATGCGACACACCACACTATAGTCTTCATACAACATCATATAATTTGAGAAGATGATCTATGTTATGAATATCATGGGAGAGTTAAATGGTTTAATAATTATGGATCTAGTCAACTACATGAGGTTATACTATAGGGAAGTTTACTTGATCACTTATTTTGCACTATAGTGTATGGTTCCATGCTATAGTTCCATATATCATTCTATTTTATAGGTTTTCTAATCTATAATTTCCACCATTTCATGGTACCTTGAGAGATTTATGGATGATAAAATAGGATCTCTTAGAAGTTTTGGAACCCAATGTTAATGGAGAATTAAGGGTAACATATTATGATGGAGAACCTAATGATTGGGGTATATAAAAGTGTAGTTTATCTCATGGAGTTTATCATAGTCTTTCATATTTAAAAATATGAAAACAATTAATGTTGAAATATTGAGTAGTATTGAAGTGATTAAAATTTAGGAGTTTCCATATTGTTAAATATAAAAAATCATCAAGTAATTATTGAGGAAATCATGTTTTAATGAAATAAAATCATGGATTTTTTCAGTGATAATGTTTATAGATATCATATTGTTGAATATGAAAATATTAAATATAAAAATAATGAGGATTTTATAGTTTTAGTTTCTCATAGAATTATATATTCTCATATATGGAAATATTTTTATATAGTATTATTTAAGGAGGAAGAGTGAATAAATACTGATAGATTTGTGTATTCATTTTGACTCATTATTTCACAGGTTATATATCAAATATATAAATATAAATATTAGGGATATGGAAGATAATTAAGATTTATGACATAGAAAATACCTATAGAGAAAAATATAAGAGTCTTCATCAACCTATTTTTAGACAAAATTTCAGAAGTAAACGTTATTGACAAATAAGTAAAAGAATAATTTCAATTTCCTCATTTGAATTACTTTAAAGTATGAGAGTCACTTCACCATGAAAAGTGAAGGAATTATAGTTCTAAAACATAAAATGGAAAGAAATACTATAACTCCTCCTGAAAAAAAGACTAATTCTTGGCATCCCATGAAGAATTTTCCAAAGGAGGAGGTGTTTTTAGGACATCTCATGAAAAAATAAAGTTAATGTTATTTAAGGAAATATTCACAAAATAATTTTGGAGGAGAATCATCTAGGATTAAAGGATAACCAATCCACACTCTGTGAAATGTTAAATAATATTTGACATTGTTTTTATCCTATAATCCAATTTGTTTTCTCTTTAAAAGTACAGATCATTGGAAGGAATTGTGAGGGAAGTGACAATAAAAAGATAGTTAATATTCCCTAAAACCTCATAAGGTAATTTATATTTATGAGGAGTGACCTATACTAAACCCTAATTAGTGAGGTTATTTTTTTCAATGCACTAACACAACACTGGTTTCATTATCTATGGATTATCTCATACTAGTTAACCAAAAAAATGGGTGTGTCTTGAGTGCATGATTGTTTATCTTCTTTATAACATCATATAATAAATTTGGTAAACAGTCATCACAAGAAAAAATATTAAAAATGGTAGGTAAATAAATTTGATCAATGAAAATTGAAGAGAAAAATAAGAGTCTATTATAATTAATATATTAATATCCAATAATATGGGGAGATTTTAAGGAAAAGTGTTTACATTTTTAAAAATAATTTACACACTGACTCATCTCCCACCCCCTATATTGGGGTTTCTTTCAGCTAAGACCCTTTTTGGTCTATTATGTATGACTAATAAAATAATAAAAATAATAATAATAAAATATTTCTACAAGGGGTTGATGAAAACACTTGCCTCCCCAATAATAGTACCAATTTGATTAGTATTATCATCCACACTCTCATTTATGATTTTCTATACTAAGTGATGCATAAGAAAAAACATTGGTAATTCTCTTGAGGATGATGTTATTAAAATATTCCTTAATATTTCTTAAATATAATATAAAATAAATAGAATATGGATAAAAAATAGGGGGGTTGTTTGAGTGATTTTGAAAAAAAATATAAAAAATGATAAAACAATTACATTTGAGAACAATAATATCAAATTTTGTGATTTAAATAATCTACCCATTAATTATTCATTAATAACTATCCTCTATATTTGAATTCATTTAAATATGTTTCTCTAATTTTTTAACTACCCAACCCTATGGAAGAAAACACACACACACAGATTGGAAGAAATGAACCATAAGCTAAATTTAGAATTTACAATCATGGCACCATGCTTTGATAATAGTTTCACAATCCAACTTATGATTATTAAAGATTTAGGAGATCACCAAAACTTTATGTATTCTAATTTCTTGAGTTTTGAGATTATATTTGAACCCTATGAATTTCTCATAAGAAGGTTATATTTGTTAATTAAAGTGTTTCTCTAATGATTAAAACAATCTTGGATTCACATTCAATGATCCAATCATTTGAGTGATTTTAAATTTAAAAAATAATTTAATGCATAATAATTTGATGAATTACTATGAGTTCATCTATTCAAAACAACTAAAAAATGAGTTAATAATTAGATCAACCACAAAACAATTATTCTCTAAAGGGTATATTTGTTATCGTGATTATGGTATTCATGAGAAAAAGATTAAAAAAAACATCCTAATCTCATATCCACTTAGATTACAGCACCAGGAAGTGAAAAAACAAGATTTGGTAAAGTAATAGAGAGGTTTAATTAAATATTAAAATATATTACAAACACAAACACAATTAAATATAAGGTAGAAGAAGAGGATGAGAGCCTTCTTAGAAGAGAGAATTTCAAAAATCAATTTTTCTTAAAAATGTTTATAGTGGTGGAATAAAACCAAGAACTTTATAAAAACCCTCTTAAATAAAAAACTAACACTCCCAAAGTGTGGAAAAATTCATTAAATATAGTGTGGGATAGGGTATTAAATGTAAACAAGGGTACATAAAGAATTATATTTCCTAAATTCACCCCTCCTTCATCATTATTTTTGACTGAGTTATCACATGAACCATCTATCACTCCATCTGAATAAAATTTTCGATTTTTTTTAATTTAGAAATATTTATGCATATTCTATGTCCATATGAAAACGTTATAGCCCAAATGGTGATGTGAGGTTCAATATATCAAAATCAATTCATCTATACATTAATAGAATCTTTTATCTACCCAAACGTGGGATCCATCTTGCATGATATGAATAAAAAATATATCCTAATTAGTGAAGAATTCATTCATATAATTTCATGTTAAAATTCTATGAAGATATAATTCTATGATAATAATACTCGAGTGAACTTAAATTGGTAAAATAGAGTTTTCATGGAATTTCCAAATTCAAGATCAAAATAAAAATTTCAATTAAATTTACAAATAAATCTCAATGTGGGGAAATTATATCAATAATTATCAATAAAATATTCAAAAAAAATATGGTTTACCACCTAGAAACTGAAGACATCAGGGCGTATAGAGGAATCCAGTGGGCTATAAATTTTAAAATTTTATAATCAAATTGATGTAACTTTATCATCTCTAGTGATCTGAGCCCCGATAGAGGTCTAAGGATCTCCTATGAATATTTCAAAGAAAAAAATAAAAAATGTTTAACTAGTATAGTTCCATGTGCATTAAAATACATCTCATCTCCGGTGATCACTGCTCTAAGGATCCTAATTCAAACAGCTTTATATTATCTACACGCGCTTTAATAATCTGTGAAAATAATGATCATCAAATTTTGGATGCTAGTGTGTAGATCTAATGATCTCTTCAACATTACAATGATCACCTCAACTCTATTCCTATTATATGCGAAGGAATCCTTGGATCTATTTCTTAGATGGTTTCTTTCTCTCTCAAGTAAGTGGGAAGAGAGATGAGTTATTAATTTTTTGTAATGAATTGCACATTATAAATGAGCTCCTCATTTGCTTATATAGTGGATGTGAATAATATCTTGTTAGGGTAACTCGGCCCCCATATATTTAATATCTACTAAATAAGTGATAAATAAATAAATATGACAATATAATTATGTCATAAATATTTTTTATATTTTATCACATAATTGTAATATATATTAAATATATTATGTGATAGAACTGGAATCATTAACTAAACTCATAATTCTCACTAATATTAAATGATCCTTGAATATTAAAATAATATTCATTCATATAATATTATTTCATGTATTTATTTAAGCACTTGTAAATACTTTTAATAAATAAATTCAACCTAATTATTCTACACTCTAATAATAATGAATTTATTTAAATTTTAGTGATTATTAAAACTCGTAAAACACTCAAACCCGATGGTGGGTCCCACCTTGTCCTACATACCTATTCACTAGAATAGGGAGAAATCTTGAATGTGCTATTGTGTGTGACACACTAGGACCTTATCTATATATTAGTCAACAATATTCACACACCAAGAGTGAAGTCTATCAACCCATCAAGTCCCCTAAAGAGATAAAGAATAGTCATAGCAACAACAACCTTTCATATGAACATGTATTGTGTAATATAATCTATTTATAATAAAATTTATCATAATCCAAGATGCACTCTTATGTCATAGTCCTTTTGTTTCTTTATTATTCTTTGATTTAAATTCATGGATTTACCTTTAACTTCCATGGATATGGATTTAATAAAGGTTCTACCATCCTTATCAACTAGGTCCAAGATATCTCTCCCTCAACTCATAAGTGGAAATTTATATCTTGATCATTCAACCAATTTCATACCATAAATGATGTGCCTAATACAAAATACCTCACCATGACTTTATTGACATGTATTTTTCCTTACATCATATTATATGATCAAATGGTACACATTCATAATGATCTCAAGTTAGGATTCCAATACACATGTTCATAAATTGGAACAACTGATGACACCTGAAATATGTCGTGTTCTTATTGGTAGGTTGGTACTCATGATCTCACCTGCTAAAGATCACCAAGTGAAAACTTCATGAGAAGAAGTCTCAATTCCTATGATCCCTCGGTACCATATATTCAAACACCAACTGTGTCCAGTCAGTATGATGTATCTAGACCATAATACATATATTTAAGATTAATTTCATAGTATCTTGAGGTTTTCATTATAGCCTGGGAACTGCAATAACATTTTGATACAAGAATTAATATATGGAAATTAGCATTTAAATAGTGAATTCAGAAACATCAACACCATTTTGGTAATTTTACACCATGAATAAATAACTATATACATGATATGGTAACCGAAAATTACTAATAAAGTTGTGTCTAGGGAACCCATTATTAAAACACTACTACTTTCACTAGATCCAACTTTCTAACTAACATTGTTATCTATCATATGATAAGATCATGTTTCTATTGAGTTTTAGATTTATTCATGGTCCTTCCATGTTTCTTCAGTGAGGGAATTCTAATATTTGTGACTCTATGTCCTTGAGTTTCTCAAGAGATGATATCCCCGAGTATATAACTTCCTTACACTATCAAAACTTGACATTTTGGCTAGTAATAGTAGTATAATTATAATAATTTATATTATGAGAAAAAATTACTCACTAGTTTTTATTCCAAGAACCATAAAAAATCATTTCATATTATATACTACTTCTTTATCTTCTATTAAATCTATAATGCACTTAGTATTTATAGACATAGCTACCACTAGTTTAAATGTTATTTTCTTTCTCATTACCCCAGTTTTACTATGATATTAGATCATGTTGATCTAAGGAAGAGTATTTTCTTCCCCTTAAATTTATCACCCCTTCCTCTCCACATAATTGTTAAATATTTCATTTATAATTAATCCTATAAAATTGGATAGTTTTGACTACATCCCATGCAGTTCTTCAGGATATAACTGATATTTTCCTACCATAAATTATATGTTTTCAATATCATTTCTTCTACATAGAATAGAATATGTGATTGATCCATTATTGAAGAGTATGGAATTCAACTTACCACATTAATTTTCTCCTATAACCCGTACAAGTATTTTTGGAGAGATTTATGCCATATGAAACTGGTAACAATTCTCTCTTGAATTGTTCCAACTTGTATTTATCAATACCTAGTTTGTATATGTACTATTGGTTAGGTCCAAGAAACAATTAGATCTACCTCAGTAGATATTTTTCCCTAGAACTAAGTTTACTACTTTAATTCAATCTCTAGAGAGATAGTTTCATTCTATTTTTAACAAACTGTAAGACCAATAATTGTTTTCCATAAGTTATAAAACATATTTTATATGGATAACAATGATTCTCCCACAAACATTTTATATATACATGGAAAAATTCATTCCTAATGAATATTATGTGATCTTGTTTCTTACATAAATCCTAAACTAGATTTCAGTAACTTGCATCCATTATTAGAATTATATGTTGCCATCATCCCTTCTAGTTGTGTCATATAGACACATTCCATTATTAGTGGTCTTGACAACCAATGCTCAATAAAATGATAACAAAAAGTATCTATGAAAAGTAAACTTCTAATATATTTAGTCACAACCTTAGTATAACTAATCAAGACTTATTGGTACCATGATTATACCATCCATGTATAGTTTTACTTGAATAACCACCATAGTATTCAAAATGATAATCTCGTGTACGATGATACATGGAATCCATTATTGAATTTTAATTGATCATGTAAAACCTATATAATTTCTGTATACTTATTTGTAAGATTTATTGTTCCTAATGAATAATTTCTCACCATCCTTGGTGTATATAAAATAATTACAATGTTTTTAGCATTCCTACAGTGTACATTTCTCTGGAACATTCACTTTTCCACTGGCTCTTGTGGAACTTCTTCTTATGCTAAATACTTGGAAATCTTCAACATTGACTAAATCCAAGTCAATATTTCTCCCACTATCTCAAATAGAGATGTTCACCCTTTATATAAATATAGTAGATCAATTTAATATAACTATTATATGATATGAATGTTAAATAATATCCAATATGAATTTAGGATATTAACTGATATGCACATTTTTTTTTTCTTGATACAAGTTTTTTATCCTAAAAAACTCTTTGCATATAACACATGAAATTTTGAAATGATGGATTTATTTCATATTATAACTCATATGATATCCATTTTTCATTATGGTTGTCATGTTGTTATAGGATAAAACTGTTATTTTTTATGCATCTCTTGAAAATAGTAAAAGTTTCTATAATGGATATAAGTTGCAACATTGATATTTCTTTTACTTACATCATATCTCTTATGTGTATAAGAAAATTTTATTTTAGGAATCGATCCACACTATATTTTCTTGATCAACTTCAGTATGTAAAACTCAACATTTATCCTCCTTATTACCATTATATCTTGGATGTGGATAAGGTAAGTGTGTTTAAGAATAACTCCACACTACATTGTATTGATTGATGAATACCTTGTCAATATATTATTTGGCACACCAGCCTAAATCATCTCATATATTATAACCATGTATATACCACACCTCACATTCACATTCCTTAAGGAAACTTAATGGAATCTTATGGAGTATATTTACCACTACCTTACCCTTGCAATATTTCATACTCTCTAGCTTATCTAATTTAAAATATTTATGACTTACCTTTGTTTCAAAAGGTTTATTTGTCCACAACTAATTACATAAGTTTGTCGATAATACCTAAGGTCTTTAACTATGAAGAGTCTATAAACATACTAGGTATATCCTTGAAAACTACTTAGTTTTTCTTGACAAATTAATATCTTTCCAAAAACTAAGTATATAAGTCTTAAATTTTATATTCATCAAGTATTACTAATGAATAAATAATTACGAAACTATTGTTGGAGTGTTAAACATTGAAAAAAATATTTATTCTTAAATGGGAATAATGTATCCTTGTGTCCAATGTACACATGAGATTAATGTTTTGGTAATACTCAAAAAAATTTCAACTAGAACATTTAAACTTGGAAATATAGAAGTTGTGTACTTCTCATCGTTAGCTTAGGAAACACCCTTTTCAGCTTCTTGGAGAATACGTCTTACTTATTGTAACATTTATATTACTTAATTTAGTTATTTATTTAAATAAGAATCTTTGATAGGCATATTGTGTTAAATATACAAGAAGTAAAATAGAAACATTACTTGTAATTGATGAATATACTTGAATAATAAGAAGTGATTACTTTATTATTTGATTTAAATTGTTTCATTAAAACTTTCAAAGACTTGTTTCAATTCATACAAATTAAATAACCTATTTTATGATAAACCATCTCTTTCATTGAAGTATGTTGTGAATTTTTCTTTAGTGTCAAACTTTCCATTGGTGTTTTCACCTTTCTTGTTAACTATAAGAACTAAATATTATACCTTCTTTAACTTTTTATATACTTAGAAAACCTTTACCTAAATGGAAATGAAGTGTTTTCTCCTTATATTTCATTTTTTAATCTTCAATACAACTAGAGAAAGTGGGAGAAAATTATATTTAATGGGATATATTGAAAATATAGTTTCTCATCTTTCAATTTACACGTATTAGGTGTAATCATCACCTCATTTGTGTATTACTTAACTTTATCCATGAAAGCTTCTTAAAGATGAGAAAACGTGCATAATCGTCCATGTCAATATGTAATATCTAAAACTCACATCAGACATTGATGATAACATTATGACATAACCATCATATTTGTCATACATGAGTCTCCTGTAATGATTTTTCTCACACTCACTTCCTGAGGTGGCTAAATAAGTAATGAGGACACTAGAACATTTAATTTATGATATTTTAGTGTGTATATATATATAGTATTACTATTCATTATCAAAAATAAATGATATCATATTAGTACTTTTATCTTTATTAACAATTATACATTACCGATTAAGTTAAATATTTAAATGTCTCCCACTATTTTATTTAACTCAAAAACCCCACTATAATAGAATTTGAATTCCTTGTCACATGAGTATTCTTATAGTAGGTATCCTTCAAACCTCTCCTCATAGTCTACAATATTTGACTATACTAGTACTCAGAAATTTGAAGGTAGACATTTGACTGGACAACTACATTAACTCATGGATCCTTGATCTTTTGAGTGAAGTCCCAATATCTAAAATCATAAACATGATTTACAAAATTCTTTCATATAATGTTTCAAAAAGATTGATTTTGGATGCTTATTTTCTGAAAACTTTGGTTAATTTAACACATCACTCACATATGAACTCCCTAGTAGTAGGAGGCACCCTCAATATAGAATGATGAGCACCCCATACCCCTGGTTTTGTTCAAATCTAAATTATTTAAGGCATTTATGGATTAATATTTCATTGAGGGTTTTATTATTTTCAATGAATTTAATCCTTTTATATTAAATATTATTATACTATTTTTGCATTATCACAACTGAACATGTATTTAATAGAATGAATTCATCCCATCTTTCTAAATTTTATCTGTTTATTATTTTATGTGTTCCTAGAGTATAAAAATTCATAAAAAAATAAAAAAAATCTAAAGTAAATAAATTACCAACTGGCCTTGAGAATCCAATAATGGCTGATCCATTTAAACTCAATGGATAAATTGTGGACTAGGGGTGTCATAGCTGAGTCAAGTCTCAAATTCTGATGTGTCTCATCATCATCCATTGTGTCCACTTCTCATCTGGATTAGTGTATCGTCTTGGGGGGGGTCTGTGACTTATAGTGTCATCGTCAAATGTACAAGTATACCAGAATGTAGGTGAGGGGGTCCCAATAGTGCAATATGCAATAGATAAGTTGGATGTGTAAGACCTTATACATATTGAATGAAAATAAGACGATGCATACACTGTAATATAATTAAATACTTATTAAAAAATCACATGCAGATCATAATTAAATTAAATTATCTAGACATGTATATTTTTTTAACTCCTCAAGACTAGTAGATATGTAAAGTAAATGCCTGATAAAAGTAAAATGAAATAAATTTAAATTTGAGGGAATAAATATAAATTAAATGATTTATAAAATTCAAATAATTTATTTTCTTCAGTCCGTAGATTAATTTAGTTTTTATTCTAAAAAATAAATTAATTTCTTTAAATAATAATATTTTTATAATTTTTAAGCTAATAAATTAATTTTATCACTAATAAAAATTATCATGGGCCCAAAATTCTCACCCATACCCATCGTGAGATAGTTCGAACCTGTGCAGGCCCATTTTGGGCTTGGCAAAACCTACCCAGGCCCGTTACGGTTTTAAGAGACCCTATATTGGGTGATTCTGGATTAATAAATCCTACCTAGTCCTATTGTAGATTTTTTCAGGTCCCAAAGGACCCTTGAGAGGTGGTAGGGATGCCAATAGGTATGGAAGGGGTTCGTCGATGCCTCAATAATGAATAAAGGGGAATCCAATAGGGTTACCTCACGTGGCGGTTGTCTGATAATGGACGGAGTTAGTGGGTGCCATAGGGGTTGGTCGAGGAATCATCAATAGTGGCCCAATTTTAATTGGATCAGTGGGTTAAGGTTGGATAGTAGTGGGAGGGGTGTCTCCAGTAAAAAAAACCGAATGGCAATCACCAGTGAAAGGGTTTCACGCTGCGATCGATGGCACGAACTTAGACGGTGGTAGTGGTCGGGGTGAGGTGACAGGTGGGGCGATGTGCCAGGATCTGGTCATGGTGACGAGAGGTACCAAAAGTTGTTATTGGGTTATTAAAAAGGGGTATCACTCAAAGGGAAGGCAACAGGGGTGAATCCCCATGTATTGTTGAGTGAGGTGACTGTGTTTCAGGCTCACGAGGTAGGGAGGTCGGGAAGATAGAGAATGTGGGGATGCCGAGGCTTCTTCGAGAATACTTCACTGAAAATTTTATTTTATTTTTTATTATTAAAAGTTTTTCCTCCAAGGGAAGTAAATTATGGGATAGATAAGCCCCCCCCCCCCCCCATATCTTTATGCATTTTTCAAAATCCTATAAATAGTATTTTAATTTTTTGTTTCTTTATTATTAAATGTTTAATTTCAATCCTCTAGGGGAAGAATTTTTCAGCAACCCCTTTGTATATTTCTAGGGACAACCAAATCCACCCCACCAATTTTTTAGACTATATATCATCACCGATAACCATTTCTTGAAGGATCTAAAGTTTAACCTCTCTAGATCATCCACACAAGCTTCAAGAATTTTCAAAAACACAAATCATTGAATTTCAAGAGCTAGATTGGAGCTATAAAGAGCTCTATGATGTTGTGATGATCATCTCGACTCTGTTCCTATAATCTATGATTATTTTCTTGCATCTATTGTTTTGATGGAATCATTATCTCTTAAGTATGTGGGAAGAGAGAGAAGCTCTCAATCCATTGGAATGAATTATACACTGGAAATGAGATCCTCATCTTCCTATATAGTGGATGTGAAAAATACCTAGTTAGGATTCCCTGACCCCTGTATATTTAACATCCACTAAATAAGTAATAAATATATAAATATGATAAGGAAACTTCATCATAAATATTATTTATATTTTATCACATATGTTTAATATATATTAAATATATTTCATGATAAAACCCAAGTCATTAAATCGACTCATAATTCCCGTTAATATTTAACAAACCATGAATATTAAAATAATATTCATTAAAATAATATTATTCTATGTATTTACTTAAACACTTGTAAATAATTTTAATAAATAAATTTAACCCAATTATTTTATACTCAAATAATAATGAATTTATTTATTTTTCAGTGATTGTTAAAACTTGGACAACACTCAGACCCTGTGGTGGGGCATGCCATGTTCTATATACCTATTCACTATAATAGGGAATAATCTTAAATGTGTTATTGTTTTTGAACCTCTAGTCCCTTATCTCAATTGTAATAAATAATATTTATAGACCAAGAGTTGAGTCTAGCAACCCATCAAGGCCCCGGAAGAGATAACTAATAGTCATAGAAATGATAACTTTTCCTACGAACACATGTTGTATAATGTAATATCTTTTTCATATGATATCTCATAAAGAAATATTCTCACTTTTTCCAACATCCATTCCTTGATTTATTATTTCTTGATCTAACGTGATGAATTTACCTTCAACTACCATGGAAATGTATTTAATAAAGGTTCTACCATCCTAATCAACTAGGCCCAAGATATCTCTTCCTCAACTCGGAAATGAAAAATTATATATTTATCATTCAACAAATAACATACAACCAATAATTCACCCAACACAAACTACCTCACCAGAACTTCATTATCATGATTTTAAACTTTTGTCAAAGTACATGATCAAATGGTACACATTGATAGTGATCACAATTCAAGATAACAATACACATGTTTATAGATAATAACAACCAATTACACCCAAAACATATTTTGTTCCTATTGGAATGTTTGTGCTCATTATATCACTTACTATATATCACCAAGTTTAAACTTCATGAGAAAAATCCTCAGTGCTTATGAGCCCCCAACACCTGATAGTCAGAAATTTACTATTTCCAGATACTTTGATGTATCTAGACCATAGTAAATATATTTATGATTAATGTCCTAGTATCTCGAGGTTCTCATTATAGATTATGAATTTCTATAAACTTTTGAAATAATAATTAATATATGGACATTACCATATAAATAATGGATGCAAAAATATCCAAACCATTATTGTAAGTGTACACCATGTATAACTCACTATATCCATGATATGTTAATCAAAAATTATTGATCATATTTGGTATAGGGAACCCAATATTAAAACAAAAAAAACTCAAAACTCAAAAGGGTGGTGTTGATTATCCACATAAGACTTATGGAGAGTTTGAGTTATCACCAGTCATTGTCAGATAATTTGAATAAAGTATGTCATCTACTAGATTATACTCATCCCTAATAGAAAATTTTTATCCACTTACATATAATAGATGGGATACTGATATGATCACTCAAATATAGATTGAAAAGGATACATCCTAATCAAGGACTAGTATCTATTATTATAAGTGAAGTCAACCAAACTGAAATGGTTATCTCCCAAACCACTAAAGTCTAAGATGTAGGAATAGAGAATATCCTACAAAATTTAGATCACCCACTCCATCTATCCATCCTTCTATAGTTACTAGGAATCACTGATATTTAACTTAAATATAATTACACATTGAGGAATTTATAAAATATAGAGGTAAAATATGGTTCTCTATAAGAGATGAGAGAAAATAGCACCTCATGAAACCTCATGATCACCTAAATGTTCATCATCCTAGTTATTGTACAATTATGGAATATTTGGTTTGAATGAAATGAGTGTACTTGGTTAGAGAGACTATCACATAGTAGATAGAGTTCTTCCCCTAAGGGGTGTGAGGAAATTTTAAGATAAATTCAATTGATATCTCGTCCCACTTTCATATGGACAAGGGAAGAGGCTAGAGAAATTTGGTGGGATTAAAATGATCAGCTTTAACCTATTGATAGATATAGAACTGAAACACATAATATTTTATACCATATCCCATACATGGAAAATAGTATTCACACTTCATATTGTAATATATATTTGTGGAACCAAGATGGATGACCCATTGAGAATGATAACACTACTACATCACTACTTCCCCCCGTGAAAAAAACATATAATAATATAAAGTAAATAACACCCTTAGAAGACGAAGACTACTTTCTAGTGTTATCTTCACTATTTAAGATCCACCCAATCCAATCTAATTATACATATCCTAGCTTCTCTTTTTGAATAAGTTCAAGAATATAATGACCCAACTGAATATAAGAAAGAAACATCAAATCCTTATACTCCAATGATTCCAAGTGTATTTATGAGAAGATACTCATGAGTTTCCACTCATCACTAGATTCATTTAAATACTAGGATGGTAACTTCCTACTAATAGCATCAGTGACTACATTCCCTTTATCTAGTGTGTAAGAGATTTCAAAGTCAAATGCCTGAAGGTTCTACACCAAAAGCCTCTTTCTAAGGTTTATGTATTTCTAAGAGAAGACATATCCCATACTCTTATGATCAAAATATACTATGAAACTATAATGAAAATATTTTTCCAATTTAATAATTTAAAATATTTTTGAAGAAAGGTGTTGAGTCACTAAAAGAACTCAGGGGCCAAAGGAACTTGGTGCAGTGATATTAAAAATATTAAATATATTATATCACACATGTATAGTTTTTCTTAAATAATGGAGTAACTCATGGATAGAGTCTCATATTTAAAATTTGAGAACACTATTAAATCCATATTACTTTTTTTATCCAAGGTGTGACATAACCATTTTTAGTGTCAGGTGTTTAGTTAAAAGGCGATCTTGGGCGGATTAGTTTGTTTGTTTATTTGTTTGTTTATTTGTTTATTTATTTATTTATTTATTTTTCATGACATGATCACCTCTCTATTTAAACTATGTTATGGAGGATTCCCTTGAGCAAGCTATATAACTCTAGAGAATGAGAGTATGAGGAACAATGATATCAGTAACATTGGTGGATGGGTGTGGGATCAGGGATCTATGATTGGAGTACCATGAGGATCATCATCATCGAAGGATCCCATAGATCTCATCAACAATGGAAACTTAGAATCAGTATTGATTAAATATTGATCCAAACTTGAGGTATGGAATTTTTTTTATCTGGATTTATCCCCACTTGTTCATTTTCTATTTAATATGACACAAAAGTCATAACAATATTATTTTCAGGTCAACCATGATTTATATGATTAGTTTTATCCTAATTGGTTTGTAATTGATGATATTTGTTTTTTGTTTATTAGTTATTCATTTTTAATTCTAATAAAATTGAATCTAGGCCATCCTAAACAATGACCAAGGTTTATTCATATTATGTTTTTTTATTTTCTCTCACCTTTCATCATGTGTTCATTGTCAACATTCCATTTAATTGGTGGTTTGAAAAATACCTTATGGTTCATCATTTTGAAATTGATATTTGGTGAAAAAAACTATCATTGTGGGTTTGGGATTGATAATGAAGACATGATCAATGAAAAATGATGACTACGGGTAATCGAAGTTCAGATTAGGGTCCCACATTTCACTATTTGTCATACAGTAGTAGTTTGGTTTGAAGATGGGTGTTTCCCAAGAAGAGGATGTGGCCAAAATCTAGCCATCATCATCAAACAAGGTTAGTACAACCCAAATCCATGATCTTGGTTGAGAATCATGGTCGAATAGGTGGTGATATATGCACAAAAAGAACTACATAAAGAACTAAGGATTATATAAAAATACCAACTACACAGTCTATAGTCCTAATAGTTCACTCTATGTAGTGGCTAGTGTTTCACATCAAGATATAAATCACATGCCAAGTGGTCCTCACACACATCATGTGATACCAAGTTTTCCAACTTGTCATGTACAGGGAGTACACATCTTGGAATCCATGTGGAGATACACCCTGTGTGTGGAAAATCACAAGTTGTGTAACCATTGGTGGATGGATCAGAATATATAGGGAATAAACATCCATGAAAGAATGTGGTGATACATTTTTTGTGTGGAAGATCACATATTGTGTAACCCTTGGTGGATGGCTAGGCATGTACAAGGATTACACGCTCACAATCCCAAGTGGCCCAACATGCCATGTGTGTTAGGGAACATGTTTTATACTTCATAAGGCACATGAGAATGGGAAAATGGAACACAATGATTGATGAATTTTCCCCTACACGCCATTTAAGGTGGATTACACCCCCATATACTTTGAAAAAGTACTCAGGAATGACCATTGTACACAATCATGCCCTGGTTACATGGGTGTGTTCTATAGTAAACAGCTAAACTAGATGTCATGCCGAGTGCTAGGATAATCTCTACATACCATGTATATTAAAGAACACACTATGTGTTTGGAAAAAAGCATTTCATTTGAGAGTTCGAGACATGGGAATTTCCATAATCAGTGAACCATGTCGTATACTCTATGGTACATGTCGTATACTTATTTAAGGGAAGGTTGGAGCCCTTTTCCTTCTTAGTTTATCTCTAGTGTGAACTTAGGTGTGTTCCCCTATACCTTTTTCTCTACGTTGTGTTCCATTAGTCCATCCCCTCAAGGGTATTGTGATTCATTTCATCCTGGTCCCAGTATGTGATCCCTTCTACAATATTATCCTCAGATAGAGTTATGTAATCCCTTCATGAGGCTTAGAGTGTGAAAATATATTATTATACCTTAGGTGGGGTTTTTGGAATCATTGTGACCAACATTCATTGGTATACAATCCCCTTATTATCTGGTTAATCCATTTAGAGTTTGTAGTGTCCCTTATGGCCTTATCTGTGATCCCCTATCTATGTATCGGAATCTATCATCTTTTGGTGAGGTGTAGTCTGATCAAGTGTGTATATCAAATGATCCCTCCCAGTTTTCTTTAATATTATTCATGGATATACCCAATGTGTGTGATCTCTCATATCAGTGTCATTAGTATATTAAGACTTGATTAGTGAGACCGTTCAGATTTGTTATATCATGGATGGTAATAATTGTAAAGTGAGTTCTTCTATATGAGTGTTACCTTTGAGCTAATAATAGAATCCTATGTTGGAATTGAGGTCATGAACTCACCTTGAGACTAAGTGCCTTTATTGTTAATATCTTGGTTTTTATGATTATGTATTGTTATGTATCATAACATGATAGAGATACCTTCATGGTGATGAGATAACTAATCTCTTGATGCTTTATGTTTGGTGATTTCAGGGTGTCCTATTAGGTATGTGTATACTCACCCCTATATGGGATCTACCTATACATTTCATGTCTTATGTAGATGATGAGATTTTATTTGGGGTCCTAGTAGGACTAGGAGAAGTTGGATCTTACTTAGGTCTTAATCATGTTGAATAGAACTCGAATAGATCCAGGAGTATCTTTTAGGTAGATGCCTCCATGTTTTCATCAGGTTAGGTTCATTCTGGTTTTGGTGGGATTGTATTTGGAACTTTTTCATTCATTGTGCTTCTTGTTGTACTCTGATGTGGGATATATTTTATGAATGTATTTATAATATTATTCTTTTACCTTTTTGCATTATACTTATATATGGAGATCCATGCATGTGTACATGAACTTTAGTTTGAGTAATCCTATGTGTTTGATATGCCTATGCAGTGATAGTCACCATACCCTAAACTATTATTGGTGGGATTGGGGTTACACATTCAACTTACCAGTGGATAGGTAGGCCCTAGTGAGTCGATTCGTGATAGAGTGGTATCAGAGCAGTTATCTTTGAACCGGAGTTTATAGATTTTCTAGTTGTGGGGTTTTTTTTGGTAACTAGGGAAACAATTTTAAAGTGTCCTGGGTTTTGATTTTAGGGTAGGGATCATAGTTTTGGTGTGGTGGCCAACATATCTATTCATTGGGACTTTGATAACCTACTTTTTGGCTCGAAACATGTTATCCATGGTTACATGGAAAACATTGGTATATGAATCATAAGAATGGGTTGTGGTTCCATGTCCCTCTTTAGTCATTTCACTAGACATGCTATTTTGGTTGTGGTGCATCTCAACTGTCACTGGATACTTCCAAGATAACAGCTATCTAGAATTTCTTAGTAGTATCATGGTTATAATCTTCTGGGAAATGAGGAATCAGTTGTAGATCTATGCAATAGGTGGTTACTTTAGGTTGATAATAGAGGATGTCTCCAACCATTCAGTAGGATACTAACTCACCTTTATTGGTTCATGTGGACACTCCCAATTAGGTTGATCAGTGTTTGGTTCTATAGTATTAGAATATGAAACACTTATACTGAGTGCACATCATGAGTTTTAGAGATTGATCTAATTCAATCTTAATTGTTATCCGAAACACATTATCAAGTGGTAGAGTATCGTAATGATCATATGGTGTAAAAGTCCTACATAGATAGGACCCCTATTTATGGTGGACCTAGCATCGATACATCTTCATGGTGACTCAGGGCATTGGTAGAGCCCTGTTTTATGATGTTTGATGTGGATTTTTACATGCAAGGAATAGGGACACTCCCCCACCCCACCCACCAAGACTCATTCTTGTGATGTGATCTAAAATAGTGTGGGTGTTTCAATACCATGGAAAGAATATAGTTTCAAGGTTTGGTGTACATATTATTTTGACTTGTATATTCACGGTTTTTGGATGTTTTATGGTGTCGAAATGAGCCATGGTGGTGTTGAATAGGTATTCAAGGTAAAAGATAGCTTCACGTGGTGGTATATTATGATAAGAGGCTTAGAGTGTGGTTTGAGGTATTACATGTGTCTTCTATGCTCCTACTGTAGTTTTCGAAAAGAATCATAAGCCTCTTCTCTCTAAATGTAACCCTTGTTCTAGGCCTAGCGATGATAGTGGATCCCTTTTCCTAAACCCTGGTGTTTGGAGGATGCAACAGAGAGGATTGGTGACCACCCACTACTATCAGTAGTGTGGCCAGACTCGAGGAGAGGATAGATCCTTTCATGGAATCATTCCATAGTGGTAATGTTTTCCCAGCAAGGTTTAGTTGTCTACCATCGATTCTTATTTGATTATTATTAGTGAGGTGTGTAGTGTATCGAAGCTAGGGGATATATTTTTACTTATTTTGTAAAGACTAATCCTAGGCATATAATTATGAGATCATGTTCACAAGGATATAGTTAATTTCTTATAAGTTATCTAGTATGACCCTTGAAGTAGTGGATTCTATGAGATTTTAGCTTCATGTGATGTTGGATGAGTACATGGGAATCTTAACTAAGGATATAACATACTTATTTACGCATTGAATGCTTTATATATATATTCCTACACACAAGGATGGCCTAATATTTTTTCCACCATATTAGATATCCCCATAGATATGTGAGAGATAAAGGTGTTGTTAGGGTATTTGTAGTGGTAGAGCTTCATAAGACCCAATGTGTTTTCTTGAGAATCCCAGTATTGTTCACCTAGGAGGTGGAGGATAACTTGAGGTTAGGTGTGGGTTGAATTCACTTGAACCAAGTGAATTTTATGGAGGATCATCCACCCCCAATAATTAATGAATTCTTCAACCAGTGGTTAGGGGAAAAGAGGTTATTTGAGTTTGACCTTAGGACAGGTAATCACTGACTCTAAGTTCAAGAATATGATATACTAGAGTTGAATTCATAATGTCATTGAAGTTGATTTGGCTTCATGGTGATACCCTTCGGCATGCTGAATGACACATTTGTTTTTGTGAGACTTATGAACTTGTTCATTCAAACCCTTATTGGGTTGGTTCATGGTAGTCTTCTTCGAGGGCACCCTCATGTATTCAAAAATAGTGGTGGATCATGTGAGACACTTAATGATTATTCTATACCTGATATGAGAGTTCCATATTTATAGGAATCTCTTGAATTATTAGTTATAGATTTGAGGGTTCCAATTATTAGGATATGTCTTCTCAGGCATGGGATTGATAGTGGACTCAGCAATGGTTGAGGTGGTTCCAGCTTGTGATCAACCATTAGGGTGTGGCCATAGTAGTAGTTTCTCATAGAAAATATATTCATCCACTATTTTTATATGATGTAATATGGAAGTTGAAAACTTTACAATTGTCCCTTCAGGTTGAGGATGGTGTATCATATCTCCATTCGATGGTTATTACTCCTTTGCTTCTTAGTCTTTCTAGGGAGGCAGAACTTGTAAATATTGATTATGACATCTTTCATGACCGAATATCCATTGGACATGTTCTTGATGGATTTTATAAAGGTGGTGAGTGTGTCATCCTTCTAAGAAAGGATTATAACACCAGTCACACTATGAGAGGTGGCACCAAGGATGTTTATTTCCCATAGTAATGCATCTACGAGAGATGAGGATGTAAATTGATTATTTTGAATTGGGTTTGGTGTCTAAGGATATTGTAGCATTTTATGAGTTTAACTATTGATGTCTCACATCCTTATAGGTGGAGGGATAGATTCCTAGATGAAATTATAAATGGTATGATATCTTGGTGGTTTTTATTCTAGATATTCCATTATCTATGAGAGGCCATGATTCTTCCTAAGTGATCATTGACTAAATCACCAATTTGTCCCACTTCCTAACCATCTGAGAGGAGATTTTTGGTGGAGATTTTGGGATGTATATGCATACAAGAGGTCCTTCAGCTTTCTGTAATTTCTTCAATGGTAATTTAAAACCATGATGATCACATGACATCATGATTATGAATAGTATATAGGATTCTTTGAGACTCAGTTGTGGTTTAGAAAATTTTTTCCCTATAAAAACACTAGGTAAAGAGAACTGTTTAGGTTCTAGGTAAGATTATTCTAGATTCCATGTTAACTTTGGGACATAGCTAGGAGGATCATATACTATTGGTAGAATTTTTGTGTCATAGTAGTTACCACTACACCATTAGTGAATTTCCATTTGATTCCATGTATGGTAGATCTTATAGGTCATTGTTGTACTGGTTGGACCCATGGGATATAGTGCTTGTGGGCCTAGGGTTAGTACTAGAGAGGGTTGTTAAGGGTGCAGTTCATCCAGTGGAGGATGGGAACTACTAAAAAAAATTAGGATTCCTTTGGGTAAAAAAAATCATTTCCTTTGGAGTTCAAAAATGAGTTCATGTGTTCTAAGAATCTAACCACATTAATGAGTATATAAACTTTTCTGGGATGATAGGTTATTACTCCAAATCTCTTTTTTTATTTTATAAATAAAACTATTTTTATGGTTTAGTAGGGACCTCAAAATTTCTACCATAACAAAATCAATTACACCATAAAAAAATACAAAAAAGTAACAAACATCATAACATACAACCAACACATTCAAATTCAAAAACAAATTCAAAATCAGCAGACATCATCATCATCATGGATTGTGAGACACCTCGAGTTGCACACCTTATGCACCAATAAACATCATCATCATCCCTACCCCATCAAAAATGTTGAAATAGAGAAATATTGATGGTGTCGCTATTTATAACCAAAAACACACCGAAATGAATCCACCAAAAACCACCATCACCAATCTGAATATAGAATCCACCATCCGAGCATGCATTCCATCAAGAATCACCAATACCAGACATCAATCCTGAAAATTTGAACCAACTATGAAAACTAGATTCAAAAAACCATGACTAGAAAAACATTGTCTTTTAGGTTGCATCTCATGAAATTCCAACCACATCTCAAACAACACCATCAAAAAATATCACCAAGAACCATCGCACTAGGCTGATCGGGCTTGGTGAGAAGGAATAGGAGAAAAAAGTAGATTTTGGAGAGGGTAGGTCTAAACAGTGATAGGTTACCATAGACTGGACCATGAACCACTTTCTTCAAAACTACAAATAGGAAGATAGAGACAATCAATCTAATATAGCATAAAAAGGCGAAAAGGATTGAAGAACCATCGAAAAAATACACTAACTAGAATAAAATGTTGCTGATGAGGATACAACACCAAACCACCCCAAGATCATTCGATTCAAACAAAAACTATATCAATGGAAGACATCATCCACAAAAAACCCTTGACACTAAATGTATCCCTTAATACCATCATAATACTCTACGAACTCCTTTATGTTGACCTGAGAAGAGGTCCAACATAATAGCATGGGTATCAAGAGTAGAAACTTTCGAACGACCTTGTGAAGAAAATCTACAAGGAAAAACTACCAAAAATACCCAAACCCTCAGATATTCTTAGTGACAAAGAAACATGGGTTTTTATCACAAATATTTTGGTGATAATAGAGCTGGTATCAGTGGTGTGGGCATCAAAATGAAAAGGAACTTCCATCTGATAGGGAACCAGAAAAATCGAATAGCCTCAAGAGAAATTGTGAGAGACAAATAGAGAGTCAAATCAGTAGAACCTCAAATGTAGCGGAAGTAAATGATGAGAGGGATGGTAATTAAACATCCCGACATATTTTAGAATAAATTATAGGTAGAGGTGTAGAAGATGTCGTAGAAGAAGGAAGTGAGGGGGAAGAAACCCTAAAATCCAAGAGTTATATCTTCATCCAAAAAGGCAACCCCGGAAACCTCCCTTTATTACACATGATAGGATATCTCTAGAATTAAAAGGTACTTTTTCAGTTTCTGTATTGGTTTATCAAGGTGGCATACTACTTGACCCTTTGATCATAATTAGACTTGGTTTTTTTTTGTTTTTCGTGTGCCACGGCTAAGGAGACATATGTATAAATCGTTGCATGATGTCAACCTAGATGATATTTACATTTAGGATGGAGTTACTTTTTTGTGGAGTTCAAGGAGATTTATGGTGTTTGATAACCCTTTAGAGAAGGCCTTTCATGGGTAAGTGTTTCCTTTGACTTGAAATTTAACATTTTTATTTCAAAAAGTAATCCCAATACAAGGAAAGAAATCATGGGGGTTGAAAGTAATGCAACCCCAAAGCATCATCAATGACAAACTTCAAAACCTCAGCAGGAAAGGACCCCAAAGAGGAGAAAGAAGAAAAAGTATTGTTTGATGTTTTCGTAGATTCCATGAAGTCCACCACCATGTTACCCTCCCTCTAGGTATGAGAGATCACCATGCACGGCCTACTAATAGCCTGACAATGCCTGACTATATAAATAATGTGACATGGTATCCTGCTTTTATTTTGAAGTGTATTAAACAGCACCAATGAATCAGTTTCCAGCAAAGATACCACCATATTCTTGCTCACACACAGCTGCAAACCTGCTTCCATAGCCCGAGCTTCCGCCTGAAGTGCATCACCTCCCCCAAACAAATCAGAAAACGCTGCATGTACATACCTGGTTTAATCCCGCACGACACCACCTCCCCGCATCTCCCCTTTGATCAGCAAGCCATCAACATTGAGCTTCAATCCCTGTAGCGGTTCCCACCACCTCACCCACTGCCCAAGTCCAAGAGATCCATCTCGTCGATCCTCAGCACGCCCAGCAATAATGGCACGTAAGAAGGGGGCCGACTTGCAGTCCGACCATAGCCTAAGCAGGTCCAGCACAGTGTTTTTAACCCTTAAATGAATACTGACCTGAGAGACTGAGCTGATACAATGGCGCTTATTATTCCAGGCCTGCCAGATAGTCCAGCACATAGCAGTGAGAATGAGTACCCTTGCTTTCCTTTCAGCACCTTGGTTTTCAACTCCCCTAAACCAATAATGAAGAAAGCCCTATGAGTTTCCATCGTAGCCATTCCATCAAAAAAAGGCCCCGAAGGTTTTCTAGACCCCCCTTTCCCATTCACTATCGTAAAAAAGGTACCCCACAAATTCTGTGCATGGAGACCTGCAGCACCAGCACCGGGAGACCGTTGGGATCCCCATTCGTTGAAGGTCAGTATCTGTTGGTAGAGCCTTGTGTCTCACTCTCCACATCAAAAAATTGAATTTGGATGGAATAACATTACACCACTGAGTCTCCCCCCACCGGTCGATGTTCACCACATCACTTGTTAAGATATCAAAGTCTTTGATGGAGAAGGCACCCGATGAGGTACCTGTGAAAAATAACCAGTCATCGTCATCATTTAAGAAAACAGAATTAAACATCTCCATTTGGTTCCTGTCAAGGATGGCCTTGAGGAACCTTGTATGGTAGGAAGCCTCTTTAAAGGTGATATCTGGAGCCGGACAGCCCGGGAACCACAGCCTCCCTACCCCCCAATCCTACTTCCAGAAGCTTATGTCCCCCCTTCCGATAATCCACCAGGAATGTTGTTGCAGAGTTTCCAAATACGGTTGCACCAGGTTCCATATCTTGGAAGGATGCCTTCTCTGACTATTCCCATTAAGGCTGTGAAAATTCTTCATTGTTCTACCCCATAGAGTTCTACCTTCCGGGACCTCCCAAGCAATCTTGGCATGCAGTCCTTGAATGGTTGAGGGCAAGCTCCTTAGATTTATTCCCCCCTCCGAAAGGGGTCTGGCCAGCCGTTTAACTGAATCCCAATGATGACTGCCCTCCATCTGCTCATCCCAAATAAAAGACTCCATTATTCTATCCAGGTTTGAAAACATAGTTTTTGGAACCTTCAAGTTAGATAAAACATGCATCGTCGTGGAGACTAACACACAGTTAACCAGAGTGATACGGCCTCCAAAGGAAAAAAACATGTTTTTCCAGTTTTGAATACGCCTAGTAAGCTTTCTCATGAGCTTATCAAAATGCTTCACCCTAAGTCAAGATGGGATGACTGGAGTTCCCAGATAATCCATGGGAAAAAAACCCTTATTCATATTCAGCCTGTCCATTATGTCCCGATCCCTCCTCAGAGAGGCACTCCTTGCTGTGAACAAGAGACTTTTGTCTGAATTTACCACTTGTCTGCTCCACTTGCAATATTCCTTAAGAACCCTCTTCAACCCTTTCACTAATCTTCTACTACCATTAATGAACATAACTGTGTCATCGGTGAACATCAAGTGCGAGATGCCTCTCATGGTATGCCTGTTATGGTAGGGGATAATTTTCCCTTTGACAATGCCCTTGTTGATGTAGCAGCTAAATGTATTTTGAGCAAGAATGAAGATGGAGGGAGACAAAGGGTCCCCTTGCATGATCCCCCGACAGACCTTGAAGAAGTCAAATTGTTTACCCATGAACAAGGTAGAGATCCACGCCGAGCTGAAGCAACAAAAGAGGATATCAATTGTCCAGTTGGAGAATCCCATACACTTTAAGACTTTTAGCACAAAGCACCATTCCATTCTATCATATGCCTTGCTCATATCCAATTTGACCACAAGATTTCCCCCAAAGGACTTGTTATTGATCCCACTTGTCATTTCTTGGGCCAAACCAATCGCACCCTGGATTGACCTGCCTTTAATGAGTCCATGCTGCTTAGGATTAATCCATGAGTCCAAGTGGGTGGCCATTCTCCTATTGAGTATGTAGGCCAGGATTTTGTATGATACGTTACACATGCTAATGGGTCTGTATTAGTCAATGGACTGAGGATTACTCACCTTAGGACTGAGTACCAGTTTGGTTGCACTAGAAATACGAGGGAGAGACCCCCCTGGAGGAAGTCCTTGATAGCACAAACCAGATCACCTTTAATGATGTCCCAAGTCGCCCTATAAAAATACCCAGGAAAACAATCAAGACCTGGGGCACTATCCGGATTCAAGGACCAAACTGCCTCAAGCACATCATCCTCCACCAGAATTCTCCTCATTCCCTCATCAATGACCCCTGAAACACTAGTGGGAATACCCTAAAAAAACTCCCCCCCCCTTGGGTAACCCCCTACCATGCTCAGATTAGGACCAGCCATTAGGGACTGCACCTCTGCATTTTCCAAAACCCCAATTTCCTCCAGATCTGAAGAAAAGGATATGTCCTCCCTCTAGATGTTTGGCCTCTGTATTCTCCGATGCTCCTTAATGCAAGCATGGAAGTACCCTGAATTCTGATCTCCCTCCCGAAGCCATCTCACATGAGCACTTTCTCTTGACAATCTTTCCTGTCTCATGAGAATATCAGATAAAGAATCTTTCTTTTCTCTAAGCTCAGTAAAGGATAGTTCATCCCATGCTTGTTTCAGTTTAGCCTCCAATCTATCCACCTCCTCGCTGATTTCAGCAACATTGTGATCACGGTCAGGAATGGTTTTCCTCCATTCTAGAAGCCTCTTCTTGACTCGCATGAGCTTATTGTGAAAGTTAATACAAGGATTCCCCTAATGTTGCATATCACAAGCTCTCCTAACCTCCTCTAGAAACCCCATTTCATGTACCCATGACTCAGAGAAAAAAAACATGATCCTCACACATTGCACCTGCACGAAATGAGATACGTAGCGGAGAATGATCTGAGAGACTCCGCGTCAAGTGAGTGACTTTGGAATCAGGAAACATAGTAATGGCCACCTAATTTATCAGACATCTATCAAGATGACAATAAGATATTCTCCCCTATTGATTATTACACTAGGTGAAAATACTGCCCTCGAACCCTACATCTAGCAAGTCACTTCTAGACATGAAGGAGACAAAAGCCTGACTAGCATTCCGAGGAAACAAGCCACCACCTTTCTTCTCCTATGGACTGGAAATTATGTTAAAATCCCAGCATACAACCCAAGGGGTGCCCTCTGTGTTGAATCCTTCAAGATCTCCCCTTAACACCTTGTGATCCTATGGGTTACACTTGGCATATATGAAGGAGAAGAAAAACTCCTGAATCCCCACAGATAGCTTAGTATTCAAAGCCTGGCCGGTTGCACTAATGAGGTACACACTTATCTGATCCTTCCAAAAGAGCCAAATATGGGAATTTAGAGGATCCCCATGTAAAAAACCACAAACCTTAAGCTTTTGGGTGTAATCATAAATCTTGCTAGAATAATTTTTTGGTTTCAAAAAGGCCACCAGGGAGACCTTCTTGTTAATCAATTCATTAACAAGGAAGTTAGACTTAACCCTATATCCAATCCCCCAACCATTCCACACTAAGGCTTTAATCATTAAACAGGATATGTCTGGCACTGGCCCCAGACTCCCAGCCCTTACCATCAGAAGAAAAAGCTACACATTGATGAACTTCAGCTCTATCTCTTACTGTAGTAGTAACCCCTGGCACCGCCTGTGAGAAAGGTGGAACAGAAAAAGCTCCACCCCTTGCCGACACCCTGCCTACGACTTTTGGAGAATCAAACAAAATAAACGGCCCATAACTCTGCTTAGGAGAGAAAACAGGAGGCTTAGGGGGAGAGACAGAGAGAGGTGTTGACTTAACTTCACCTGGGAGAGCCGCAGAGCATACCAAGAGGTGTAACACCACTGGACATGAACCCCGGGATAATAACTCCAGCACGCCCAATACAGTATTATAAACCACCTTCTTCTTTCATCCAGAAATGAGGGTAAAGACATGAAAGCAAGGGTTCTTGGGGATCCATTGTTCTGCCAGCAAATTCATTCGAAGAAGAATTCCTAAGAGATCCAAACCTTGAACAAGATGTCCAGCCTCGGAAGTGTGAATTGTATCACCACCACCTAAACCCTGCACGGAAATGGTACCACACCTGGAAAGGGAATCCCCCTCCCCGTCCGGTGAAGAAGATGAGGCTACAATACCCTGAACAAGGGCCCCCGAACTCACTACTCCTCACGAGTTCATTTTGCCGCCTGAAGGGGGCTACTCAGAGGACCTTGGCCGCACTCTTTGAACAGGACCCTCCACTCGAGCCTTACGAAAAACCTACAGAGAATGACCAGAGATATGTCAGAAAGAATAGAACCTTGGGTAGACTAGATATACAAGGGGTTGCTGAAGATCCTCCATTCCCTCTATCCTGAGCACCATATGATAATGAAGCGGCCGGCTGAGATCCATCTCCATGCAGATCTGAGCCACCAAAGCCTCGGACAGACGGATAGTGCGAAGATCCGAGCAAAGGTAATGGCCCAACGAATCCCCAATGATCTTGAGAAAGGCTTCATTAATAAAGTGGAGGGGGAGTCGGGGAGGGAAATTCACACCGCAGCACTTGAGCACTCACAACCATGATGCGCATATATAGACCACTACGAAAGGGAGAAACGCCAGTGCCCCACTGAGCGAGGACTCCTGCACCACACATTAACAAAATCCTCTCTAGAAGCCAAGACCACACAGAAGGAATTGCGCCCCAGATGAGAAACCGAGGTCGGAAAATCAAGGCCCCACCACCAAACACACTCCTGGAAGAGCGCTAGGGGAGGCTTGTCCGCGCCAAACTACACAACAAGAATCAATTGAAGATCTATAGTCGCCACCGTGAAGGAAGATGAAGAAACCTCAATCACTAGGTGCCCCAACTCCATGAAATAAGCTACCACTGCAGAGACCACCACCGACACGCTCTGCCCCGGATCCGTTCCCACAGGTTGTTGATGAAGAAGCGACTCCTTGAAAGAAGATATCGGGGGGCCTAGCCAGGATGACCCCCTTCGCCGGAGGACCTAGATCCGAGGAAGGAGATGCCTCCGAGACTGCCAGAGCGTCATGCGGGAGAGCATTATAAAACGCCACGACAGGATCCACCACTGCAACCTTCAAGAGAGCTCCTGAGAGTGGTAAATCTAGTTAAAGATCTTGGTATCCTCATTTGTGAGTAGGATTACACTTTTTATGATGAAAATATTTGAAGGTGGGGATAATTTAATGACTCTATTTTTGTTCTGTAATACTTTGGAATATTTAAACGAATATTTTAGAATCTATATGCAAATTCATCATGGAATTTTGGGGCCCAAAGAGCCTTGATGCGGTGATATTAACAATATTAAAAATATTTTATCATGCATGAGTAGTTTTTCAAAAATAATGGAATAACTCTTTAATAGAGTCTTATATTAGAAATATGAGATCTCTATTAAATGAATAACATGGGTTTTACCCTAGGCGTGACATAACCTTTTTGGCATCATATGTTTGGTTAAAAATTGGTTATGGACAGATTAATAAATAAATTTATTTATTTGTAAATTTATTTTCCAAAACTTTAACCCATCCTAATTTAATCCATGATACGGAGGATTCTCTAGTTTTATCCATATTACTCTAGAGAATGAGAGGATAGAGCGCTCTGATGGAGATAGCATTGTAGATGTCAATAGGATTGTGGATCAACGATCCAAGTACTGCGAGGATTGTTGTCATCAAAGGAGCTCATGGAAATCACCAATGAGAAAAAAAAATATGGAATTTTTCTTCATCAGTGATTGATCCAAACTCAGGTTAGGGTGTTTTTTATAGATTTATCCTCATTTGTTTATCCCCAATCAAACATGAATCAAACCTCCTAACAATTTTATTCATTGTTCAACCATGATTTATGTGTTTGGGTTTATATTCCTTGGATTGGAATTGATGACATGTATTTTATGTTTATTGGTTCTTCATTTTTCATTCCAATGAAAATTAATTAATTTAAACCGAATAAATGATTGAGTTTCATTCCTCTAATGTTTTTTTATTTTCTTTCACCTTTCATCATGTGTTCATTGTCTGTATTCCATTTAGTCTATGGTTCAATAAATACCGAATAGACAATCATTGCACAATCCATATTTGGTGAAGTGAACTACTACCATGTTTTTGGGACTAATATTGATGACATGATCAAGGTTTTATAACAACTATGAGTGATCAGGGTTCAGATCAGAGACACATGGTTCACAGTTTGGTGGGTGACACCAAAATGGTGCGGTGGTGGGAGTATCCTAAGTATAGGATGTGGCTGTAATATGTCCTTCAATGGTGAACAATGTTTAGGAAACCTAAATCTAGGATTATAGATGATAATCATTGTGGAACTGGTGGTGGTAGAGGCATGAGTGGAATTGTATAAAGAACCAAAGATTTTTTAAAAATCCTAACTATAATGCGTGTAGTCCTTAGAACACATGTCGTGTGGTCCCCTCTTTGCAGTAGCTAGGGTTTTTCATTGAAATAAATATCACACATCATGTGGGTCTCCCACATGTCATGTGATACCTAGCTATACATTTCAGTGTGTATAGAGAGAACACACCCAGGAATCCATGTGGTGATACACGCCATGTGTGGCATATCATATTTCATGTAACCCTTCGAAGATGGATTAGCCTATATAGGTAGTGCATGCCTAGGAATCCATGTGGTGATACACACCATGTGTGGTGGATCACACACCATATAAGCCTTGGTAGATGGATTGGAATGTAAATAGAGTGCATGCCCAGGAGTCCATTTGATGCCACATGTTATGTATGTCGGGGAACATGTTTTGTGCTTCAAAAGGTACATAGCATGGGAAGAAGGCACAAGCATATTACCGACCTTGACACACACAAAAATTTGATATGGATTATACCATGTGTACTTTATAAAAGTACTTATTCATGAATAGTGTACATGGAAATGCCTTAAGTACACAGGCATGGCCTATAGTTCTTGGTTAGACCAGACAACATGTCGAGTGATAGTCCAATCTCTACACACTATGTATCTTAAATAACATTCCATATAATTGGAAAAAAATGAATTTCATGTGAGAGTGTGAAACATGGGTAGTTATAGACTCAATGAGACATGTTGTGTACCCTATTATACATTCTATGTATTTATTCAAGGGAATATTGGAGACCTTGTTTTTAATAGTTCAAATTTGTTTGAGCTTGGGTGTGTTCCCATGGACATGTTTCTCTAGGGTTCATTCCCTTGGTTCATCCCCTCAATATTATTGTGAGGAATCATTTCCTAGTACAAGGTGTGATGCCCTCTATGAGATTAGTCTTTGATGGAGTTATAAAATCCTTCTATGAGTCCCAGAGTGTGATCATCTGTTATTCATCCCTAGTTGGGGTTTTCAAAATCATCATGACCAACACACACGAGTGTATGATCTCCTATTTATTAGGTTAACCTATTTAGGGTTTTTGATGCCCCCCATGGCACTAGTTTTGATCCCTTATCCATGTATCATCCCCAGTCATTTTTTAGTGATGTGTAGTCTGATCGAGTATACATCTCAAATGATCCCTCCCAATTTCCTTTATTCTTCTTCATAACTATACCCAATATTTGTGATCTATCGGATGAGTTCCATCGATATAGTAATACCCAATGAGTGATACCTCTCAGATGAGTGTCATTATGGATGGAAAGGCTCATGGAGTGAGTTATTCTAGATGAGTGTTACATTTGAGACTCTAATAGAATCCTGGGATGGTAATGAGGCCATGAAATTACATGGAGACTAAGTGTATATCATGATCATATATGGGTTTTTATGTTTATGTATTATTATGTATCATGTCTTGATCGACATACCTTCACAGTGATAACCTGAATACTCACATGATGCATTACATTCTGTGATTTTGGGGTGTTCTACTAGGTATGTATATAATCACCCATGCATGGGATCTTCTCACACATGTCGTGTCTTATAAAAATAATAAACTTTTAATTGGGTTCCTAGGTGTACTTGGAGTATGTATATCTCAGTTGGATCTTATTCATGAAAGATGAATCTCAGATGGATTCAGGAGTATCTATTGGGTAGCTTCCCCCATGTTGTCAGCAGGTTGGGCTCTTTACAATTTTGGTGGGCCTGTATTTGGACCTTTTTAATTCTTTGTGATTCTTATTATACTATAATGTAGGATAAATGTTATGAATACATTTACTATATTATTTTTTTAACTTTCTACATTATACTATTATATGAATATGTGTGTGTATGTACAAGTACTTTATACTAAGGCCTCCCATGTGTGTGATATGAATACTCGGTGTTAGTCAACATCCCCTGGCCTATTGGAGGTGAGGTTGGGGTGTCACATTCATATTTCCACTAGCCATGTGAGAGCTAGTGGTTCAGGTCATAATAGAATATTTCAGAAAAAATGTAGTGCCCCGGACACCTATAATCATGCATGAGAGGTTCGATTTCATGGTCATGGGTCAGGTAATTTCTCTCATGTGGTCAGGGTTGATGAGAACCATACACCACAACATGATCTCCCTCTATAATCACAAAACCCAAACTTGTGTATAAATCATCAAAATAAATTACATAGTCTTTTTCATCCTTTGCTATAATTAGAAAGAAGCTAAGGTAAACTTCCACTTTAATTCAATTAATGATGTCTGAAACTCAAAACTCCATATAAATTCTACCCCCTTCTGGGTTAGAGTAGTTAAAGGAGACTCTATAATAGAGAAATATTTTATGAATCACTGATAATTCCCTAATAAACCCAAAAATATCCAAATATTAAAGACATTTTTTAGCTCCTCCTAGTACATAATGGCCCTTTCTTTCTTAGGGTCCATAGAAACTCCATTTCCAAAGACCACATCTCCCATTAACTTCACTTATTGGTTTGAGAAGTCACACTTTGATATATTAGAATAAATTAAATTTTCATATAAGGTTTCAAAAAAATTATCTCAATGATAGTCATGTTACTCCTTGGTTTTATAGTAAAATAGCATATAATCCTTAAATACAACCACAATGGAGTCAAGTAAGTGATGGAATATGTAATTATTGAGCTCCATGATGACTACTAGAGTATTTTTCAACCCAAATGGCATCACAATATACTTAGAATTGTCATACCTACTTCTTTAAGTATAATTAAGAATATGATCTTCTTTTACATTGAGTATGTGATCAACAAAATGAAGATCAATCATTGAAAATCACATTTTCCCTTTTAAATTATCAAATAATTCATTAGTGTGGGGAAAGGAATATTTATTCTTAATCATCAGTTGGTTAAGATTTCTATATTCAGTAAACAAGTTTAGGAACCCATTTGTTTCTTAGATAAAAGTATTATGGTGGCCCAAGGAGACACACTTGGATGAAATAAACTTTTGTATTCCAAATCATCCAACCAAATGTTTTATTATTTCAACATTTTAGGTTTCACAAAGTAAAAAAGGCAATTAAATTGACTGAGTCCCAAGAACTTGGTTGAAATAAAAGTTAGCTTCCTACTTTAGGTAATCTTGAGAATTTATCTGGAAACACATTATGAAACTCCCTTATAACTAGAAGAATCCTGATTCTGACAATCCATTCACCATCCTTAACTGAGATATAGTCAATATGATAAGAAAAACTATCCACTTTAGGAAAGGGTGGTCCTTCTCAACTCAATCATGGATACCAATTCCCTTCAAACACATGATATTTCCCATAAAAAGTAGATAAGGTAACCTTATGATGATAATAACAAACATGATCCTTGAAATAAGTAATATAGTCTATATTAATGATGAAAAAAAATATATCCATTTATAAGACCAAGAAATACCATGCTAGCCCCACTTCTTATGACTTGATATCATAATAAGGGAATAGAAATCCTTTCAATTTATTCATTATAAGAGTAGTCAGGATTTACATCACATGAGGCATGAGAACAATGGTAAGATTCAATAAGTCCATGAAAAAAATTAGAAATAAAAGAAAGAGAGGAATATATATTAAATAAAATAGTATTGATAGTTAAAGCAATACGTATAGTACATCTACCTATCATGGTTTCAACCTTGGTCTCTACTGGCACTACCCCTACCGTGTGTAATTATCTCACCTATGGATTTATTTTTGGTTTTTAGTAGTTTAGGGCTCAGTTCTTGTATAAATATACCCATACAAAGAACCATTATTATCTCCCTACCTATAAGGATGTGATTCTAACACCATAGAAAAATTAGATTGCACTGAATATTCTCTCAATGCAAAAGATCCTGAACCACTTCAGGGTGTGGAGATGGATTTAAATAATCTCTATAAATTACCCAAGCACCTAAAAGAGTGACAGGCCTTCGGGTATATTGGGTATGAAGGTTTTTTATGTCCCATCATAACACAGTAATAATAAATGATAAGAATGATGCTCCTAGATTTTGATAATGAGGAGAGAGATAGAGGCTTAGAGACACCACTACTACCCTTTCTAGCATCATCTCTCTTATTATTTTTCTCTGAAGAGCCAGTTTCACCTCCACTAAACATGGATGGAACCCCAATCAATCTGGATATACCATCATAGTGAGTATCTACCATTAAATCTCAATCCACCTCCTCAGTATACAATTTGATCTTAAGAAAGTAAATTTGAGATTGAATATCAGTTTTCAACTCTATTTCAAAAAATAAGGCTTTCAACTCTTCATCTAAAATTATCTTAGGTTAAAATTATCTGATCTCAATAAGATAGTTATTATATTATTTTATTTTTATCCCCTTTCTAAAGACACTCAAACTCTGAATAATTTTCCAGCTCTAGGGTATCAAGGTAGAATTTTCATGTGAAAGTCACCTTGAAATCTTTCTACTCCAATTTCTCATGTTACTTAACCTATACCACTGAATCCCACTATTTATGGTTGGGGACTTAAAGCATAAGGGAATTATACTTTAGTTTTGTTTCATTTGGATTCTCAAAAAATTAAAAAATCTTTTCAGTCTTTCCCAACCAATCTGCTACCTCTTTAGAATCATTGGTCCCTCAAAGGATGAAGTCTTATGATGAATGAACTCTTAATCCTAATACAATCCATTAATTAAAAGTGAATCTAGTTCCTTTACCTATGAATTTATAGGGACCACTCCTTGATCCATAGTTAAAACTTGATGAACCATTGCTTCAATAAAATTCTAATATATTAGGGGATTTTCTCATGGAAAATTATCTACATAATCCTTGGATGGTTTACAAGGGGTCTTTTTGGGGGAATGGAATTGCATTAAACCAAATAAAAAGGAAGTGAAATCACTTCTCCAATTAATAATATCAATTAAAACCTAAAACATTTCTCAAAAATCTTTAGGATTTATAAAAATTATATTTAATTAGGAAATCATACAAAATTCAAAAAACCATATTGTGAACGGTTTGGCCCTATGGTATAGTAATATATACACTAACTGTGAAGGTCATACTAGAACCCCTCCACTTAGGTCGCACGGACTACGTCCCATCAACCATAACTATATACCCTATAAAAAGTCCTTTAGTATTTTATTTTCAACCCAAAACCTCTCAAAATTCAAAATTATATCAAAACACATCTCAAAATACTCATTTCTTAACATCTCATAGTGACTTAAGGATTATTAAAATGAGTGTTGTATTTAAAATCACCCACAACATACCCTTCAATCTCTGAAGATCATATCCCATATGTACTAGAAACTACGAAATATCATAAACCAAAAACATGGTTCTGATGAAATTTTTCTGGAACTAATCCAGGTTATCCCCAACCCAGGAACCCAAGTTGGTTCATGGAAATGTTCAAAGGGAATTTTTGTTCCCCAAGGGTTGGAAACAATTTCCTAGGCATCAATAATGCACCTTGGGAATAGTTTTATCAAAATAAAACAATTAAGAATATTTAAATCAAGTACCTGACATGACCTTTCTCTAACTTGGAAATATATTCCCCCAAAAAAACAGAATTAAACAATAAATTGCCAACAAGCCATTATATAAATAAAATCAAAATTAAATCCACAACAATATAAAATATATCAAGGATGAAAATGCACATCATTATCAAAAAATAGATTCGATCATACATGTATATAAAGTAAATGATATGGGAGGTATAATAGGTGATACAACAATATAATACAAAAATTGGAACAAAAAACAAAACAAAAAATTGATACTCATATCCATGTTACAATGTGGCTTAGTCCCACCATGTCAATATCACTAACACATTCTCTACTAATATTAATACCTTCCACCACCAAGTGTTTCTTTTCATTTACCTATATCTGAAAAAACAAGGTCTACATGAACTTATTGGGTGTATATAGGGTGTGATCCTGACTAGTAAAGTAGGATCCCACCAAGTGTTTCATAATAAATCCTTATTAAAAAAATCTAATCATAGTAGTTTAAGAATAATCTTTATAAAATTAATCATTTAACATTTTGAAGATACAATTAGGTAACTTTTTTATAATAGTTTAAAATATAAAAGCAATGTTATATAAACAGTCAATTTTAAAATAGAGTTATGGGGAAACCCTAAGGTATCTGTTATTTGGGAAATATTAGATCCATATACAACTCAGTGATCTAACCAATCATAATAAAATTCACACCATCACTAGTTAGAGTATTCTTAAACCATAGAGGGAAGGGTCTACCCTAGTAAGTAACACCCTAATCATATCATCGAAGTGTTTTTTAGTGTTCAATGTATGCCCAATGTTAGGTTGGGAGTTTCATACATATCCATGATTTTCCTAGTCATTCCACCTAGGAACTCAAGCTAGAATATGCTTTTCCCCTTCAAATAGTTACAATATTATCACTTAAACCATATTAATGGGGGATTTTTTCAAAGAACGACACAAACATGACCCAAAACCAATCAAAAACATGATTTACATGCCTTTTCATCTTTAAAATTAAAGGAAACCAATTTTAAAACATTTATATCATATAAAGAATCTTCCAATGATTATGAAACATGCATTAAAATAACATAAAACATTATTTAGAAGTAAGAAACCATTTAATATTCATGGAATAAATACAAATTATGAAACTATATAACTTTACCAATCCAAATCATTAGGATTTCAAGACATGTTGAGTTCCCTCTCAATCCTATTTTAAAAAAAAATTATAAAAAAATAAAATAAAAATATATGTCATTGGGCTATTGAATGAAAAATAAGTTGATAATCCACTACTAAAAGATATTAAATGTAACATCTTGACCTGAACCACATTGTTCGAGCTGGAATTCTATGTGACCTCATGTGCACCTCCATGTGTGCAAGTGGTTTCTGACTATTAGTGAAGGTCTCAAGTGAAATCTTGGGGAGGCTATACCCTATGTATCATGTAATATGATCAATAATAAACAATATTATAAATAGTCACAGTAACATGTGGAAAAGAAAATATGACATACAATTAATACAAACATAGAAGCTCCCATAAGTGGAAGTTGTTTCCAAAGGAAAAAAAGTAGATAAAGTAAATAAATAAACAACAGATCCTCCGAAGTCAGTCTCGATCTGCTACTAGATTCACGCCCTCTTCTCAGTTATCCACCATAGGGCCCTTTAATAATTCAAAGAAATTATCATACGACAATTTTATAAATCATCACTCAATAAATTTATAAAATTATCCTTTGATAATTTATTTTAAAAGATCCATTTAAAATGAGAAAAAATGATTTGAGGATTACCTTGTTTCCTTAAAAACAAAAATAGGATGTAGGTTCTTCTCATCGATATGAAACCAACAACACTAAAGATGTATAAAACTGACCAATGCCACAAAATATGTTGAATTTAGAAGATTTAGAGAATAATAAAAAAGAAAAAAATAATAACAACTTATCTTTCTTCAACCTTACACACCGCCCCACTAGGATATTGATCTGTTGTCGTGCATTTTTTTCAGAGAGGGTATAAACGAGTTTCTCAACATGGGTTCTCAAATCACCCAAGAAGTCTCAAATCACTTGTCTCAATCAGATCAACCAAAAGGTATGAGTCTCTCCACTATAAAACCCCCAACCCTGTATGGGTCCGACTCAAATCAAACTCCTATTATAAACACTGATTCAACATAAAATTAATAATGACATCATTAATTTCACCCATTTAATGTGTTGGTGACTGAAATGGTCAAAAATAGTTGAAAATGAATGTTTTAAAATCATGGATCAATCAACAATGGGGTTTGGTGAGACATAGATAAAGATGAATAATAACCTAATTTTAATTAAACTAATTATAATTAATTATTTAACATACATTTTAAATAATTCTAAATGCCCATGGCACAAAAATGTTATACCCTAACTTGGGTAAACAACCCGTAACAAACTCAAGGGTGGTCTCGTATTTCTCATATGCCACACTATTTGGGAGATATTAATTATTTATTATTTAAAAAACAAGACTAAATAATATATTAAATATAAAAAGGTTCATTTCATGAGTGAGGAAACCAAACACCCAATGCTTACAAATGTTATATCCCACTTAAGGTAAATACCACATTTTGGACATAATAGTGGTCTCATATTTGTCATACGACACCTTGTTTGAGAGATATTAAATTATTTTAAAATAATATTATATATTATTTATTATTTAATAACTTTATATCACGATAAAGGCATTCAAACATATGATACCTTCGAATATTATACCCATACTAGGGTAAACACCACGTTTCAGACCTAATGGTGGTATTAGATTTCTTAGACAATAAACCATTTTAGAGTTATTAAAATATTTCGAATAAATTGTGCATGCTTAATATAATATATTAAATATTTTTATTCTATCTTTATTGATGCTTTATGAGCCTCATAATATCACGCTAACTCAGCATCTTACTCCAAAAATATTCGATTGAATATTCCAAATTGTTACCTATGATTTTACCCTTCTGAAAATACTTTAGCAAATTTTAAGATATTTTTCACTGATAAATCATTTTTTCACACACACTACATGATAAATGGGTATTTGTGATGGGGTCCCGTCGCAAATGACCCATTGCGGAAAATGCCATCACAAATAGTTTTCCCGAGTTTTTAAAAAAAACTCTATTACAACAGGTCGGTCGTAAAAAAGATAAAAAAAATTAATAATAATAAAATTAAAAAAATAATATTTATAATATAATATAAATATAATAATAAATTAATAAAAATAATAATCATAAAAATAATATTAATATAATAATAATAATATTAAAATTATATTAATATACTAATAATGATAATAATAATAATAATATAATATTAATATACTAGAAATATTAATATTAATATTAATAAAAATTAACAATAATAATAATAATAAAATAATAAAAAAATTAAAAAATAATAAAAACCTCGATACTCAAAAAAATAAAATAATTTTAATTTTAATAATTAATTTTAATAAAATAATAAATCAATAAATAATTGATAAAATAATAAAATATTAAAAATAGTAATAATAAAAACACAATATTCGCAAAAATATAAAAAAGTCACTAAACCATGAGTCAGACATCGCATGTACTTCATCATCTGTAGGTGTGGTTGCTCCATAAATCGATGCATCTTCTCCTCCTACTATTGTTGATGCTATCATCGACACGTCACATTCTGTATACCCCAGCATATACTGATCACAACGTGTGTTAGATTGAAGTTTAGTTGATTTGTGCACGTCCCAAAGTCTCAAAACAGTCTTAACTGCCATTGTAACCACATTTCCAATTTCATTCTATGTCGAACTACTGACACTACATATTAACACCGTTTTTTTAGCTGAACTTTTTTCCTGTTGTATAAAGTTAAAAGAGAAGAATAAACTCATGTGCTAATTATATCCTGAGAAGCCACCATAATGGGCACATGAGCTTCCTTTACTCTCTTTCCCTTCAAAAAAGAGAAAGGTTTTTGGGTTAACAATATCAAATCAATATACAGTGTTGGCAGTTCGACAAAGAAAGATGGTGAATATGAAAAGCATGGTTACATTGGTAGAAAGAATCATTTTATCTATTTTATAGTGTGTTTTATATAGTTAAAAACAAAACATGACTTCCCAAAATATCTGTGAAAAACTAATTAAGTATTAGATAAAAATGATAAGGAAATTACTTTACAAATAGTGGATAAAATGATGGAAAAATTAATTAAATTAAAGTAGTAAGAATTCCCCTTTTCCTGATGGTTTTATGAATTTTTTTGATGCATTTTCTAATTACTGCTAGTTATTATTATTTATTACTAATTATTACTATTTATTACTATTTATTACTATTTATTACTATTTATTACCAATTAATAATATTTATTACTATTTAGTATTAATTATTAATAATTATTACTAATTATTACTATTTATTACTTATTATATCTAATTATTACTATCTATTACTGATTACTTCTTATTATTACTAATTATTTCTAACTATTGCTAATTATTACTAATTATTACTATTTACTATTAATAATTACTATTTTTTCCTATCTTTCCTATTTTTTCCTATTTTTTCCTATTTTTTCCTATTTTTTCTTTTTATTACTATTTATTAGTAATTATTACTATTTATTAATAATTATTACTAATTATTACTAATTATTTCTAATTATTACTCTTTATTACTAATTATTACTAATTAATCCTAATTATTACTAATTATTTCTAAATATTAGCAATTAATCTTAATTATTATTAATTGATCATAATTATTACTAATTAATCTTAATTATTACTAATTAATCAAAATTATTACTAATTAATCATAATTATTACTAATTAATACTAATTAATACTATTTTTACTATTTATTACTATTTATTACTAATTATTACTAATTATTTCTATTTATTACTATTTATTAGTATGATTACTATTTATTAATATTCATTAAAATTTATTTCTAATTATTAATACTTGTTTCTAAATATTAATAATTAATCCTAATTATTACTATTTATTACTATTTATTACTATTTATTCCTAATTATTACTATTTATTGCTAATTGTTACTATTTATTGCTAATTAATCCTAATTATTTCTAATTAGCCCTAATTATTGCTTATTATTTCTAATTATTACTAATTATTATTATTTATTACTATTTATTACTATTTATTCATATTTATTCCTATTTATTCTTATTTATTACTATTTATTACTAATTATTACTAATTATTACAAATTATTACTATTTATTTTTTACTTTTTAATTATTACTAATTATTACAAATAATTACTATTTATTACTAATTATTACTAATGAATCCTAAATATTACTAATTAATCATAATTATTACTAAATTATTACTATTTATTGCTATTTATTACTATTTCATACTATTTCTTACCATTTATTACTATTTATTACTAATTATTTCTAATTATTACTAATTAATCCTAATTAATCATAATTATTACAAATTATTAATAATTATTTCTAATTATTACTATTTATTACTATTTATTATTATTTATTACTATTTATTATTATTTATTAATAATTATTACTAATTATTTATACTTATTACTATTTATTACTAATTTTTAATGATTATTATTATTTATTACTAATTATTACTAATTATTACTAATTAATCCTAATTATTACTTATTATTACTTTTTTTAATATTTATTATTAATTATTACTAATTATGACTAATTACTTCTAATTATTTCTAATTATCTCTAATTATCACTAAATATTACTAATTATTACTAATTATTACAAATTATGACTAATTACTTCTAATTATTACTAATTATCACTAATTATCACCAATGACTATTAATTAATAATAAATAATATAACAATTAATTCATAATAATTAATACCATTCACACGTGATTATTTGTAAAAATAATATTGTCAAATAAAAAGATCTAATTCTAATTTAATTAAAATATAGCTAATTAGCAATACTTATAACTAAAATAAAATGAAATAAATTAACTAAAAATAAAAGAAATAGATAAATACCTTAAAACTGAAGCTCTCGGAGGATCTAAGTCACGAATGATGTTCCGATTTAGAACATTAAACTTTGAAAAAAATTTAGAGAAAAAATGTAAGTAGATAGGGAGAGTGGGGTGGAAAAAGGTGTGGAATGAGAGAAAAACGGATGGGGGTATATATAGGTTAGATTATTTGGGACGGAAATATTTGCGAGGGGATACCCATCACAAATAATTATAGTTACGATAAGTCCCATCACAAATACCAACCTACCGACATTCTATTTGCGATGGGATTGATCTCCCATCGCAAATACTAAAAAACGCTGCTAGGTATTTTCAACGATTATAAATTACTGTCGCAAATTCTCTTTCTGTGGTTTGGCACAACTTTCGCACCAAACCATTTGCAACAGGAAGAATCACCCTGTAGAAAATAACTGATTATTTGTGACAAGAAGAGGGTCCTGTCGCAAATAGTCTCTTCTGATGGACTATTTGCGAAGGGACCCTACCCCATCGTAGATACCCATTTTTCTATAGTGGTGTGATTTATAATATATCCAAAGGGGGGATTTTATTCTTGTTGTAAAAATCAGGATATTAGAATTCTCCCCCTTTATCAACTTCTCATCCTTGTGAACTATCTCTAGTGGTCTTGCTCGAACAATTGAGGCCACTATGCACGAACATCATACTCTCTCTCCCATGCCACTTATTGGATCTGCCCATGCTGCCACTGAATCTGGACTAGTGGTATCATCTTCCCTCGTAATGCATTCTCGCTTCGATCAATGATTTACACTGGATGCTCCTCACAAGATGTGTCAGTCTCCAACTCAATGTTCTCACAATCAATAACATGCACAAGTTCATGTATGTACCTTTGAAGCTACTACTACAAATAAGGCTTTTAAAAGCACTAGAAACTACTTTTAATAGTGCTAGAAAACAACTATTAATCACGGCGATGATAGAGGGAGGGTCCCCTTTAACAACGCTAAAAAAGCGCTGATAAAGGGGGCCCTTTATCCATGCTAAAAAAGCATTGATAAAGGTCCCCCTTTATCAGAACTTTTTTAGCACGGATAAAGGACCACCTTTATCAATGCTATTTTGAGTGCTTGTAACACCCCGAGATTTTATGAAAAATATTCTTTTAATTTCATTAATGTCTTGTGTTGTATTCTACACCAAGATTACCTTGTGCTATACGCAACACCGTATTAGCTTGCAGTATACGCAACACTATTCTTGGATCGTGTTACACACAATTTTGATAATAGTTATTCTACGCAACATTGAGTATATATATATATATATATATATTCAATGTATAAATTAAATATGGTTGGATTCTGTTATACAAAACAACGAAGGATTCTTTCACAACACGCAACCCTGACTTGGCTTTCATTACACGCAATCGCGACCGTCCTCGATAGTATGTGTTGTACGTAATACTGGTTTTTAATAAACAACGATATATTATTATAATATTGTCATGAACTAGCCGTTATGAATAGTTTTAACTAAATTTTGAATTTTATAACATTATTATTCATCTTACACATTTCTAGAACATGGTATAAGAACAAAATAAATTTTTCGGGTAAAATAAGTATTTTTCAAAAAATGCAGTTTTTCCACCTTTTGATGGCGCACCCACTTTAAATCTAGTTTTTGACATGTTTATAAGTTCAATTTGACAAAATAAAATTCTTCTTTTGAATCAGGATATAAAAATTTACATTAGATAATGTTTTGATATTTTTCTGATAACTTTCATATTTTAATGAATAGTAAAAACACGCTATATTTTAATTAAAAACAACTTTTTTCATCGTAATATCTTATGTGGTTAAATTATAAGATTAAATGGTTTTAAATTATAAATAAAATATATTTTTACCGTTTAATATAATGTATGACATTAGCATTGATTTTTCCTTGAATTCGTAGGTTAAATCAATTCAATCTTTTCTAATGTTTTAAAGAAAACCCGTTTTCTTTCGACAACAGGATTAATTTTAATTTAATTTCTGAAAATTTTGTGTATTGAATTTGGAAAAATGGATTCTATATTTGGAATCAGTAGATCCAAATTATGTTAATAATCTACTTTATATTTTTAGGAATTATGAATAGTAACTACGGTAAATTTTATTTACCATAGTTAAAGGTAAATCAGGTAATTAAGGGTAAATATAATATTTTAAAATTACCCTAAAAAATGTCAAAATCCTATTGGATTACTAAAAGTCGACCCATATCACCTAAGGGTCAGATTATATTTATTTAATTAAATTTTTTCAATGAAAATAACTTAATTATTATTAAAACCAATGAATGTGACAACATGTCACTTTCTTAAATATTATACGTATAATAATTTTAATCTAGTGATAAACTTCATGAAACTTTGAACATGAATAGTATCCAGAAATCCAAAACAATTATCTACATCATAGTAATTTATTTATAATTTTTATGGGTTAAATAATTATCATTTATTATGACACAAAGATGATGTAGTAATTGTCTTATTAATGAAATATTGACATAATTGATGTTATAATTTCCCAAATAAATGTAATTTGAGACTTTTTATGACTTACACTAATTTTCTAGGTTAATATGACATGTTATTGTTGATTTAAATAACTTGTTTCGAACTTATCATTCTGTTATAAATTTCATAAAAATCATGTACCAAATAGTGTCAAAATTGACAAAAATTAGTTTTTTAAAAAAATATTTTATTATTAATTGTTATTTTATTCCTAAAAATCTAAATTTCGGAAAAATGACTTAGATATGATTATATATATTAATAATAAAAAACTTGGGGTTCGTTTGGCTTGATATAGTTAAATTATTAACCATATAGTGTAAGAAAACAAAATGACACGGTAAAAGTTAAATTATTTAACTTAGAGTTAAATCTAATTGATAAGGGTAAAATAATAACCTAAACTTGTCTAAATCCTATTGAATGAGAGTATTGCGACCCAGACCCACCTTAGCCTCGAAATAAATCAATTTGGATCTATTTGAAACCGAACTTGACTTTATAATAAAATAATATTTTTAGTTACTCCAAAGGTGCCCCTCTCCTCCCTAATAAAAGGGCACCTCCTCCCTCTCTTCCTCACACAACTTTGAGCCTTAAAGCTCAGCCAACCCCTGCCAAATTCTCTTCTCCACTTCCCTTGAAACATCCTAAAGGTTCTGGTCTTCCTCAAAGACCAATTTTAGTGCCCTAAGAAGAGGTCTCAAAGAGGCGCTTCAAAGAAGAGGTAATTTCTGTTACCGATTCTTTCACCTTTATTTCTTCTTCCACTTCTTCTTCTTAGGTTGTTTCATTATGAAGTAATAACATCAGTATCACTCATATACTGATATGTTATTATAAGTATGAAAAAACCCTATTTCACCATCTATCCATCCTACATAAAACGAAATCACCGCGCGTGCGTACGTACGGAATACCGTCTCCACGCCATGGTGAAATCTATTTTCCACCACCACCTTACTTGGATGGGTACAATGGTGTAAATAATAACTATATATGATTATTATAAAGTGATATTGATACTGAAATAGTATACATACACTTCAACACAAGTTCACGAACATGAGAACAATATCATCGCTCGTGCGTACGTACGGACTACCGTCTCCACGACGCGATGAGATTCATTCTCCATGTTAACCATTTAAGAATGATTATAAAGTATATATAAGAAATAATAATGAAATATATGACATTATAAAGCTAATGGATTTATGTATATATGTATGTCATCTACTTACTTCCATTCAAGGTAATAAGGAAAGGAAAACATCGTTCATACGTACGTACGGACTACCGTCTCCATGAACGGTGTGTTTCATTTCATTTATCTATCTATTATATATATATATATACTGAATATATATGATATATAAATCATGTTTTATATTCTGGAAGTAAGTAAATCATTATATAAGAAATAATAATGTCAAGAACAACAAGTCCAAACACCTACGATAAATGAAACGATTTTACCCAAAACGCTTCTTTAACATGGAATTTACAAAAGAACGGGTAATATAAAGTCATAAGTGAACCATATATGATATAATAACAATGAATATGATTCTGTAATAAGTTAATGACATTATTTAAATCATTATACAGGAGGTTCGGATACGTACAAAGCATATCGGACATAAGGTAAGGGAAATATCACAATCTCATTTTTATCCGAGATTGTTTATACTTTGAAATTTACTAGGGTGTATTTTATCATCCACATCCATGTTTCCTCAATATGTAATGTTATTTCCATCCACCTAAAATTGTTTAAATCCTATTTTACCCTTTGGTGAGTTTTTAGTAAAAGATATGAAAGGAATCTTTTGCCGTTTTTCGTACGAGGTACTTTTTGACTTTTCCGACAAAAGTATGAAGAATGTTTTTTTAACTTATACGGTATGAATGGATTTTTGAAACATTATTTCCAAGAAGATTCCTTTACAAGTTTTCATGTTTATTTTTAATCAACTTCTTTTAGTTTAGAATTGTACGACATGTTAAGAAAGGAAAAGTGTTTTTGAAGTAGAAAGGATATTTTCCTCAAGAATGAAGCTCAAGTGTTTTATCAAAATTATTTTCCATCTAAGATAATAAAGGGTTCTGTTTTTATCCCTATTATTACTTTGAGTTGATTATGTTGTGATGGAATTATTTTTATGAATTCCTTTATCATATATGAATTGTTTTATGGTGTCACGATGTTTAAGAATCCCATTTTTATTACATGGGTTATTCTATGATGTATGGTTTATGATTTTGTGGCACACATAAGAATGGTATCATTATGAGATTGGTGGGACCTATATCTCCCTCCAATGCATTGGGTAAAGATTTTATATCTCATGAGATAGACATGGCTGGAATGATAGGTTATACCGGTTCAGTGAAACATGACTGAAACGAGGGTGACTCGGTTCAGAAAGGGACTTTGTCCACTAAGATAGTCTTGGCAATGAGTCTTGACTAACAATAAATGATTCTCTATGATTATGTGTGAATGCCAAAAAGTTTCATGTTTTAAGTTATGATTATTGGGATTTCATTTCACTACTATGATTTATCCCATGTTATGAAATTATGCTCTCTTTTGCAGGTTAAGATTTCCAAAAGTTATGTTCTTATGAATATGATGTGATTGATTTTTCTTTTGTTTACCCTTACTGAGCATTTGAGCTCACCCTTTTATGTTTTCTTTTCCCCTGGATATAAATAAAGGTTTTAGGTAAAAAAAGGGAAGATCTTTATGGGAGATATTGAAGATCTTTCACCACGATTAGAAGATTAAGTTCTGAGTTTCCAAAGACACTAAACTATTACGATCCTTGTGTGTGTGTTTTTTGTTATGTACTAAGTATTCCGTAAAAGTAATGTAATGTTCATGTACGTTAAGCTTCTGTTCTCTACAGTTGGTATCAGAGGAAAGGTTTATTCAACCTTTGGAAACTAGGATGCGAGAACTTTAGTGAGATCCCTAGAGATATTTATAAGGTATGTCTAGGGATGTCCCTAAGGATAAGTATACATATAGGATATAGTCCTAGAACTATGGTAACGATATTAGATTAAACCGAAGATGTTAGATATTGAAGTTACTCCCCCTTTATTATGATTTTTTCCTCTCACACTATTCTTTTTGGGTTTTAGAAAATGGCTGGAAACAAGATGATTCACAATAATGGAGGATATGATGGACAGTGGAAAGATATTCTTCATGAGAAACCAAATGAAATGGGATTTGGAAGTCCAAACATCATTATTATGCCGAATCAGCAATCTCATAATATGATCAATAAAGTAAAATTTGGTAAGTTTCCTGACTCGGCTAATAATAGAAAGATGGAGTTTCATGATGATCATAGAGGAAAGAAAGTTCAATTTCCCCTATGTAAATCATGTGGAAAGAGGCATCAAGGAGAATGTTTCAAAGGGACTGGAAGATGCTTTGGGTGTGGAAAAGAAGGACACAAAGCCAGTAAGTGCAAAGGAAAAGGTTCAGTTCACACCAGGGATAAGGATAATGGTATTGCTACGACATCAACAATGGTTAAATGTTTTAAATGTGGAATGTACGGGCATTATGCAAACCAATGCCCTAAAGGAAAATCTCATGAAGAGAATTAGTATGGTCGTATGGGTAGTATTTATGTGGATGATGATGAAGAGACTACAAATGATATGTGAGATGAAAGAATTGTTGGAGCTCGGTCAATGGTTTAAGAATGTAGTGGAATGATTACATGTTTGTCATGTGTAATGTTGTATAAGTAATCTCATGGTACTATGGAATAAAGAGACATCTAAGGATTGTTACATTGTTGTCTTTCCTTGAGTTTTGAAAGAGTATGATTAATGTTATCAGTATCCATGAAAGGTTATTCAGATATTTTTGGAATGTAGATGATATGCGCATAATGAAGGGAAAATGAGAAAAAGAAATGTTTAACAGTATTCATGAGCTAATGATTGATATAAGGACTAAGTGATATAATGGTTTGAGTATAAATAATTTTGAGGATTTTGGTTTATGGAAAGTGTTAACTTTTAACTGCATTCATGTTTTCACTAAGGTTCAATGGGTATTCAAGAGAATACATGATTAAGGCCTTTGAATGTTTGGAATATGACCAACAAGACATATCTTATGATATATGGGGATCAACGATGGTATTAAATCTCTGGTAATCATTTTCACTATATTATGAGAGTGGACTGCAGTATTATGGATAAGCCTAAAAATTGGAATGGATTATGTTGGACATAAGTTAGTTTAAGGATAGAACTTTTTTTTCGATATTATTGATGGGATATTATAGTAATATAGTTTTAGAAAAAGTACAAACTGCAGGATGGGCGACAGCCCATCGCGCCAGACAAGGCTGTGGGAATCGAACCCACAACCAAAGTGCGACTGGCCTTTATCGCCTACCACGGACCTATAGGAAGTCCTTGTTTAGTAGAAACTAGTTTTATTTTATTATGCGGTATGATATATGATGTATAGGTTCATTTTTGGAATCATATATGATAAACCTCACCAAAGTCGGACTTATGTATATTTGATAACTATTGCTAAACTTTTGTTTGAAATAGATGGAATGACCCATCGTTCTATCACATGATCTGTTAACACTTCACGAAGAACAAATTCAACTTCATTTCATTAAGAGATGAAGTGGAAATTGTTCAAAGCACGAACAACAGTGATATTTTACCAAAATCATGTAAGTATTTCTTCTAAATTTTCAAATTTAGGGAAATGATCTTGAAAACCAAAAATGTTGGCCTAGTGCTCTTATATCTGATGAATCAGATGGTACCTTAGATCATCACAAATTTATGGCTTTGTGATTGCTGGCTTTTCCATAGCCATGTTCTTTACCACTCTCCATCAGAACATGATGGTTAGATTTCTCTTCCATATCCATATTTTAACCTATGTGAAAACCCAGTGATTAGTTTATTTGGGTAACCGTTACGTTTTATACTTTTGTTTTTAAAGATTGGTTTTGGTATTCCTTTTTACGATGTGGGTTTAGATTAAAGAAACATTCGAATAGTAAACCATTTATAACCCCAACGAATTTCGAGGGCGAAATTCATTTTAAGGGGGGTAGAATGTAACACCCCGAGATTTTATGAAAAATATTCTTTTAATTTCATTAATGTCTTGTGTTGTATTCTACACCAAGATTACCTTGTGCTATACGCAACACCGTATTAGCTTGCAGTATACGCAACACTATACTTGGATCGTGTTACACACAATTTTGATAATAGTTATTCTACGCACCATTGAGTATATATATATATATATATATTCAATTTATAAATTAAATATGGTTGGATTCTGTTATACGAAGCAACGAAGGATTCTTTCACAACACGCAACCCTGACTTGGCTTTCATTACACGCAATCACGACCTTCCTCGATAGTATGTGTTGTACGTAATACTGGGTTTTAATAAACAACGATATATTATTATAATATTGTCATGAACTAGCCGTTATGAATAGTGTTAACTAAATTTTGAATTTTATAACATTATTATTCATCTTACACATTTCTAGAACATGGTATAAGAACAAAATAAATTTTTCGGGTAAAATAAGTATTTTTCAAAAAATGCAGTTTTGCCGCCTTTTGATGGTGCACCCACTTTAAATCTAGTTTTTGACATGTTGATAAGTTCAATTTGACAAAATAAAATTCTTCTTTTGAATCAGGATATAAAAATTTACATTAGATAAAGTTTTGATATTTTTCCGATAACTTTCATATTTTAATGAATAGTAAAAACACCCTATATTTTAATTAAAAACAACTTTTTTCATCATAATATCTTATGTGGTTAAATTATAATATTGAATGGTTTTAAATTATAAATAGAATATATTTTTACCATTTAATATAATGTATAACATTAGCATTGATTTTACCTTGAATTCGTAGGTTAAATCAATTCAATCTTTTGCAATGTTTTAAAGAAAACCCGTTTTCTTTCGACAACGGGATTAATTTTAATTTAATTTATGCAAATTTTGTGTATTGAATTTGGAAAAATGGATTCAATATTTGGAATCAGTAGATCCAAATTATGTTAATAAGCTACTTTATATTTTTGGGAATTATGAATAGTAACTACGGTAAATTTTATTTACCATAGTTAAAGGTAAATCAGGTCATTAAGGGTAAATATAATATTTTAAAATTACCCTAACAAATGTCAAAATCCAATTGGATAACTAAAAGTCGACCCATATCACCTAAGGGTCGGATTAGATTCATTTAATTAAATTTTTTCAATGAAAATAATTTAATTATTATTAAAACCAATGAATGTGACAACATGTCACTTTCTTAAATCTTATAAGTATAATAATTTTAATCTAGTGATAAATTTCATGAAACTTAGAACACTAATAATCTCCAGAAATCTAAAACAATTATCTACATCATAGGAATTTATTTATAATTTTTAGGGATTAAATAATTATCATTTATTATGACACAAAGATGATGTAGTAATTGTCTTATTAATGAAATATTGACATAATTGATGTTATAAATGCCCAAATAAATGTAATTTGAGACTTTTTATGACTTAAACTAATTTTCTAGGTTAATATGACATGTTATTGTTGATTTAAATAACATGGTTTGAACTTATCATTCTGTTATAAATTTCATAAAAATCATGTACCAAATAGTGCCAAATTTGACATAAATTAGTTTTTAAAAGAAATATTATATTATTAATTGTTATTTTATTCCTAAAAATATAAATTTCGGCCAAATGACTTATATATGATTATATATATTAATAATAAACAACTTGGGGTTCTTTTGGCTTGATATAGTAAGATTATTAACCATATAGTGTAAGAAAACAAAATGACACGGTAAAAGTTAAATTATTTAACTTAGAGTTAAATCTAATTGATAAGGGTAAAATAATAACCTAAACTTGTCTAAATCCTATTGAATGAGAGGATTTAGACCCATCCCCACCTTAGCCTCGAAATAAATCAATTTGGATCTATTTGAAACCGAACTTGACTTTATAATAAAATAATATTTTTAGTTATTCCAAAGGTGCCCCTCTCCTCCCTTATAAAAGGGCACCTCCCCCCTCTCTTCCTCACACAACTTTGAGCCTTCAAGCTCGGCCAAACCCTGACAAATTCTCTTCTCCACTTCCCTAGCAACATCCTAGAGGTTCTGGCCTTCCTCAAAGACCAATTGTAGTGCCCTAAGAAGTGGTCTCAAAGAGGCGCTTCAAAGAAGAGGTAATTTCTGTTACCGATTCTTTCACCTTTATTTCTTATTCCACTTCTTCTTCTTAGGTTGTTCCATTATGAAGTAATAACATCAGTATCACTCATATACTGATATGTTATTATAAGTATGAAACAACCCTATTTCACCATCTATCCATCCTACAGAAAATGAAATCACCGCGCGTGCGTACGTACGGAATACCGTCTCCACGCCGTGGTGAAATCTATTTTCCACCGCCACCTTACTTGGATGGGTACAATGGTGTAAATAATAACTATATATGATTATTATAAAGTGATATTGATACTGAAATAGTATACATACACTTCAATACAAGTTCACGAACATGAGAACGATATCATCGCTCGTGCGTACGTACGGACTACCGTCTCCACAATGCGATGAGATTCATTCTCCATGTTAACCATTTAAGAATGATTATAAAGTATATATAAGAAATAATAATGAAATATATGACATTATAAAGCTACTGGATTTATGTATATATGTATGTCATCTACTTACTTCCATTCAAGGTAATAATGAAAGGAAAACAGCGTTCATGCGTACGTACGGACTACCGTCTCCATGAACGGTGTGTTTCATTTCATTTATCTATCTATTATATATATATATATATACTGAATATATATGATATATAAATCATGTTTTATATTCTGGAAGTAAGTAAATCATTATATAAGTAATAATAATGTCAAGAACAACAAGTCCAAACACCTACGATAAATGAAACGATTTTACCCAAAACGCTTCTTTAACATGGAATTTACAAAAGAACGGGTAATATAAAGTCATAAGTGAACCATATATGATATCATAACAATGAATATGATTATGTAATAAGTTAATGACATTATTTAAATCATTATACAGGAGGTTCGGATATGTACAAAGCATATCGGACATAAGGTAAGGGAAATATCACAATCTCATTTTTATCCGAGATTGTTTATACTTTGAAATTTACTGGGGTCTATTTTATCATCCACATCCATGTTTCCTCAATATGTAATGTTATTTCGATCCACCTACAATTTTTTAAATCCTATTTTACCCTTCGGTGAGTTTTTAGTAAAAGATATGAAAAGAATCTTTTGTCGTTTTTCGTACGAGGTACTTTTTGACTTTTCTGACAAAAGTACGAAGAATAACTTTTTAACTTATACGGTATGAATGGATTTGTAAAACATTATTTCCAAGAAGCTTCCTTTACAAGTTTTCATGTTTATTTTTAATCAACTTCTTTTAGTTTAGAATTGTACGACATGATAAGAAAGGAAAAGTGTTTTTGAAGTAGAAAGGATATTTTCCTCAAGAATGAAGTTCAAGTGTTTTATCAAAATTATTTTCCATCTAAGATAATAAAGGGTTCTGTTTTTATCCCTATTATTACATTGATTTGATTATGTTGTGATGAAATTATTTTTATGAATTCCTTTATCGTATATGAATTGTTTTATGATGTCACGATGTTTAAGAATCCCATTTTTATTACATGGGTTATTCTATGATGTATGGTTTATGATTTTGTGGCACACATAAGAATGGTATCATTATGAGATGGGTGGGACATATATCTCCCTCCAATGCATTGGGTAAAGATTTTATATCTCATAAGATAGACATGGATGGAATGGTAGGTTATACCGGTTCAGTGAAACAGGACTGAAACGAGGGTGACTCGGTTCAGAAAGGAACTTTGTCCACTAAGATAGTCTTGGCAATGAGTCTTGACTAACAAGAAATTATTCTCTATGATTATGTGTGAATGCCAAAAAGTTTCATGTTTTAATTTATGATTATTGGGATTTCATTTCACTACTATGATTTATCCCATGTTATGAAATTATGCTCTCTTTTGCAGGTTAAGATTTCCAAAAGTTATGTTCTTATGAATATGATGTGATTGATTTTTCTTTTGTTTACCCTTACTGAGCATTTGAGCTCACCCTTTTATGTTTTATTTTCCCCAGGATATAAATAAAGGTTTTAGGTAAAAAAAAAGGAAGATCTTTATGGGAGATATTGAAGATCTTTCACCACGATTAGAAGATTACGTTCTGAGTCTCCAAAGACACTAAACTATTACGATCCTTGTGTGTGTGTTTTTTGTTATGTACTAAGTATTCCGCAAAAGTAATTTAATGTTCATGTACGTTAAGCTTCGGGTCTCTATAGTGCTGATAAAGGCCTAGTTCTCTGGGATGTGCTGTTTATTTAACAGCACACCCAGCACCTGCACACCTGTACAAAATAGCACCTACACATGAAAAAAGCACAGAAGAGTGAAATAGCACACACAAGAGTTTTGCATACAATGATATATACATTTACTTGATATCATGAATACAAAAAAACACTGCTATATACATTTCAAACAATGTTTTATATAGTTACAATTACAATTATCCCACAAACAGTTAAAAACATTAATGTTTCATCCTTTTGCATCCTTGATCCCCTCTAAAATATTGTCGTCCATGGTATTGGTGGTTGAACAAAGCATCCGAACTCAAGAAAAAATTTACACCTATATAAGAAAACAAATATTATATTAGTAATACAATAATGAAATAAATTAATCATTAATATTAAAGAATTCATTAATGAAATGATATCAAATATTGAAGGATGGAGGATCGGGACTCCCTCGCTCTGGTTTTTGTTGGTGGACATACTTTAATAGAAAACCCTAAAAGTCTGAATCTGTATACCAATGATTCCCTTCGAGTGGCCATGCATCAAGGAAACCATTTGAGGCGCACTAAGGTGAAAGATGGAGGGAACCTGACAACCTTTGTGGGTTCCATTGTTGGTTCTTTTGCGGATTTTAGCGACCGGACAACACAACATATTATTCTAAAAGGCACAACAGACCATGTCTCGGCATCCAATGATTCTATTGCAGAATGGTTAGATCTCTGTACGTTCTCTATCATGGATCAAATCAACCTATCAAAAGGAATTAAACCGTAGAGAGTTGTAGATCTTGTTGACCTGCTTACAACCATTTGGGGGTTTTCCAATTTTAAATGCGTTTCTTTAGGCTATGGGTTTTTCCACATTTTTTTTCCTTTTTTTGAATTGAAAGGGAAATCTTGGAGCACTGAGTCAATTAATTTAAGGCCAGGAACTTTGAGATTACACTATTGGCATCTAAATTTTAACCTGCCTGATTTCAAAGAGATTTATACCCGAGTTTGTGTAAAAATACATATCTTAAACTGGATCCTATGGCATCCAGAAATTTTATTTGATATTGCATATACATGAGGAGTCCCCATAAGGATGGACAGTTCCACTAAAATGGTGTCTTTTGGCCATTTTTCTCATATGCTGGTAGAGGTTGATCTGAGTATTCCAAGGATTGATAATATTGTGCTTTATAATCCACAAGATGATATTAATATTAGATTGGAATATGAAAAAATGCCTCTCTTTTGTGAAGAATGTACTATTATTGGTCATACTACCTCAGATAGTAGAAGAAAAATGATTTGTCCTGAATTTCATATTAAGGGACATGACTTAGATCACTATAGAAGAAGATACAAGAGTGATACACTTCTTAATGAGGTATAGGGGAATATAGATATTGCAGTAGTTCCACCTCTTATCATAACTCCATCTTTGAGTTATGTTAATAATGTTTCATTCTCATTAAGTGATAAAGGTGGACCCATTTTAGATTTCACTAGGCTGGAAAAAGAAAGCTGAATGTTTCTTCAAATCATGATAGTATATTGTGTACTAAGGTCTTGTCTAGTCTAGAAAAACTCGAAATCTCTTAGACTAATTTGGGAGCAATTGAACGTAAGTACATTTTTTCATTCAAGGACATGCTATCCAGATGTATGTTTGACGACCAGGTTGCTGAAGACGCAGATGATACTCAAATTGGAAACATGCATTTTGAGTCATACTGGCTGCATTGTGTGTCGGTTTCATATGATACTACATCATACACGTCACAAAGAAATTATTGATAGTTATCCTAAATTATGAAGAAAACTAGCGTGGGTTTTCTTGGATTTCATTGAGTGGCACTTTTTGAGCTAAAATGTCAATTTTAAACTAATAACAGACACTTTTAGCTATACCAGTGACACTATGCATAGGATTGAGGTGTAGTTGATTCTTACACATCACAAATGAATCATGGATCATTTTCCTAAAGTATCAAAACAATCTAAATTCATTTTCTTAGTTTTCAGTATGTCACTTGTGTTTTTTTCATAAATTAATGTCATTTTTAAATAAAAAGAGACACCTGGAGTCATACTAGTAACATTGTGCATTGAATTGAGGTTTGGTTGATTCCTACATGTCACAAATGAATTTTGGATCATTTTCCTAAAGTATAAAAATAATCTGAATGTGTTTTCTCAATTTGCAGTATGTCAGTTGTGTTTTTTTTACTAAAATGTGATTTCTAATTAGAAACATGCATTTTGAGTCATACCGGTGGCATCATGCATTGGTCAGATATGAGAATGCTTCATAAATGTCACAATGAACTTATGAATCTTTATCCTCAATTATGAAGACAATTGGAGCGGGTTTTCTTAGTTTTCTATGAGTGACATGTTTTGAGATAAAATTTCAATTTTAAACTGATAGTAGACACTTTTATCCATACTGGTGACATCGTGCATTGGATTGAGGTGTGGTTGATTTTTTAATGTCGCAAATGACTCATCAATTATTTTCCTAAAGTATAAAAATAGTACAAATACATTTTCTCAATTTTCAGTATGTCACTTGTGTTTTTTCTAAAATTATTGTCAATTTTAAATAATAATAAGAAGACACTTTGAGTCATACCAGTCAGATTTTGTGTTTAATTGAGGTATGGTAAATTCCTACATGTCAAAAATGACTTATGAATAATTTTCCTAAAGTTTAAAAACAATCCGAATGTTTTTTCTCAGTTTGTTGTATGCCAGTTGTGTTTCTTACTAAAATGTCATTTCAAACTAGATACATGCATTTTGAGTCATACTAGTCACATCGTGCATTGGTTTGATATAAGACTACTTAATATATGCCAAAAATAACTTATGAATAATTATACTAAATTATTAATACAATTGGAGTGGGTTTTCTTGGTTTTCAATGAGTGAAATGTTTTGATCTAAAATGTCAATTTTAAACTGATAATATATACAGTTAGCCATACCGGTGACACCATGCATCATATTGTGGTTCGGTTGATTCTTACACGTCACAAATGACTCATGGATCATTTTCCTAAAGTATCAAAACAATCTGAATATGTTTTCTCAGTTTTCAGTATGTCACTTGTGTTTTCTTCTAAAATTAGTGTCACTTTTAAATAAAAAGAGACAGTTTGAGTCATTCGAGTCGTATTGTGAATTTAATTGAGGTACTGTCAATTTTTACATGTCACATATGTCATATATATCATTTTCCTAAAATATCAAAACAATATGAATGTGTTTGATTAGTTTTTAGTATGTCACTTATTCTTTTTTCTAAAAATAATGTCATTTTTAAATAAAAAGAGATACTTTGAGTCATATCGGTTACATCGTGTGTCGTAACACGGTGGGGTTTATTCTTATACAATTCAGATTACTTATGGATCATATCCCTAAATTATAATAATAACTAAATTTGTTTTCTTAATTTTGAATAGGTCAGTTACTCTAATACCAACAATAATAACCTAAACATTTCATACATTGATATCACATATGAGTAGATTAATATTCCTTACATAAAATAAATAAATTAAACATAAATATGAAATAATTATTTAATTCTATAGAAAATGATTTTACTGTGAAAATATCAAAATTACCTCTATGATTGAGTAGACACAGCATTTTTGCTCTTTCTACAAAGGCATGTCACATGGATAGAAATATTCTAATATAAACAATCCCTACAAAGAATAATGAAAATAAAATCAATGTTTCATTATATAATTTTTTGTTAAAATAGAGATATTATATCGTAACATTACCTTAACATCTTTCCAAAGGGTTTCTTTGGTCTAGATATAAGCTAATAACAAAACTAATGATTCTTTCTGCACTTCACTATTGTTTCTTAACTATCTGTTAGCATAGAATATGATATGAACTTCTCATCCAGTGTCCCCAAGATGCTTTCATTGACACCATATCAATCATATCATCATTCAACATTCACTTTTCCTTCTCTTCCTACACCTATTTACCTAGTAAATGGGTGCAGGAAGAGAATGAAAAGTGAACGGTGAATGATGATATCATAGAGATGGTGTTGGATGAGAGGTTCATGGGGATGCCGGATCAGAAGTTTTGATCAAATTCTATTCTAAGCAGTATTTAACCAAAAGTAGTGAAGAATCCTTAGTTTTTTTATTAAATTTGTGAGTTATGCACAACCAATATTTTTCCAACACACTAAATCAGTAGAAACAACATCATAAATGACCAAAATATAGAATATAAATTTTCCATACCATAATAGTTTAGGTCTAGTGCTTTTGGAAACATGGAAACCTAAAGAACTTGTTTACAAGATTCTCTCATTAATTTATCCATTACTATGAAGACAAATCATTTCTAAAACCATTCTTCATAACCATAGTAAATAAAACATAATAAAGGGTGATCATATATACTCAATAAGTGTAAACAAGGGAGATACCAATGATCATATAAGTATAACATAATTAGTATGAATTCACCTTCATCATATTTGTGGACAATCTTCCTTCAGGTATTCTTCCCATTCATTTCAAAACACATATATATCATCTTTTGAATATGATTTTTTGCGATAGTCATGATAGTACTGAAAAAATATAAATACAAAAAGGATTAATAAATATTTTAAATGAACTAGTAATTATTTTAAAAAATACCTCTTCAGGTATTCTAGTTTGTTGATGAAATATGATATCTTTCATAAAATTTCAAACATAATAACCACAATATTTTCTATTTGTTTGTTTTCAAAACTTCCAAAACATCAAGAAAAATAAGTAATTTGTTTTGATATGTGTTTGGATAGTGTAATATTATTGTATATACTAGTATACTTTTCCAGTTGTAGGTCTCATGGGTGTTCTTGTCCTTAGGCCCTGGATTTATTCCATGAAGTAGACGATATTAATGCACTGCCTTATCGTAACATAATCCTCGTTAAAATATTATATAAATTATATAACTAGATTTTTAGTTCTAAAATTTTTGATCTAGTGTATTAAAATTGAAAAACACCATCATGCGTGGTCGGTTTATTGGATTTACATGCATTGAATCCAGAAAATAAAATTCTGTAGTATCCAAATTAACTGCAATGAGCATCCAATGCTGCCTAAAAATTAATAAAAATGAATAAGTGAGGAAATAAATGAAAATATAGTTTATATGATTAAATTCTAGATTTTTACCCCTGTATCATTGGTATTAAAAAGAGTCTTCCATCCATAATTTTATTTGCAAATGATTTGAGTAGGGTTGACGTTATTTCACCCTCTTTATCAGAATTTATTTCTTCCTCTCCATATATTTTTTTTTCAAAATCAACTGTGTGAGTATTGTCTTCCATCAACTTTGTATCCACATGAGCCTATAATGATATAAAATGTAGATATAGAACGGGTGGGGTGAAGGTGCTCTCAATAGATCATTTTAGTCGGTTGATTGATCCTTGAGATAGTTTTGGTATGATCTTTCATTTCACCTGCTTCTCTTTGTCATTATTTAATAAAATTCATTGTTTCATACCTTTTTCATTTAATGTTAAAGGTTTATCTTGAAAAATAAATTGGATATGAATACCTTCTTATTGACTTGTTTTTTTGCAAGAATTGACAGTCATACGATGAATGTTCCAATATCTTGTTTGACCATATGAATGTCCTCATCATCATTAGAAATAGGTAGCTCAGTGCTGAACTCGTGATCTATGTTAATCAACACTCTAACATGATCTGTTGTAAGTGGTTTGTTGTGTATCATGTCGTTTTGCATATTAAACACCATAGATCTCACTACAAGGCGATAGGTGGGAGTTGATAGATATAAATTACAATCATTTTCACCCTATAGAATAACAATATAGGAAAAGTATCAGTGTCTATGTGATTCAAATTTCAAGGAAAAAATTATTATAACATTTATTACCTCAGCTAAGTCTGGTTTTTTAGGGGAATGGCTTGCCTCAAAATCGGTGGGGGGATCTTTACACACAGGTTGTTATTGAGATGTTTCTTCTCTTTGCCTCCCCCCATAAAAACTTGATATAATCATTCTCTGGTATTTTAATTCTTCTTGAAAAAAGGATAATGTTTCTTTTATCATTTTCATTTCCTCAGTTTGATCCTCCGCTTGTTTTTCTTTCTGAAAATATATTCAGGGTGTCACACCAAAACCCCTACCTCTTACGTGGCTATTCTATTCTGGCTACTTCAAGGCTGTTGAAAGTATGTCTGCATCTGGTGAAGGTGTTGCTTATTCCTATGACTATGTCAGATAGAAAATATTGGAAAATATATAATCATTGTTATGTAATAGTGATTTAAAGAAAAACAAATTCATACTTACACATGTTTTCCACACTTTTTTGTTTGTTTTCATCTATCAGTATCCCCTCTTTATTTACATGAGCCTCCTTCCATAGCACATGTCATGGGATGCAAGTGGCTATCGATTTAAATTCATCAATCTACATATAAATATAGGAACATTTTTATGGTGTTTTTTATGTCACATAAAAGTATTATGGTAGATTTAAAATACATACCAATTTTTCTCAAGTGAAGCGTACCTCATCCTTGCTTTACGATAGGGGTACGCTAGTTTTGATGCGTGTTCCTTATTTTCAGCACTCAGTTGTTGTTTTATAAATAAAAAAATGTCAATTAAAGTGATGAATACAAGCAACGTCAAACAAAATATTACCAAACAGAATGTACCAAAAAATTCTACTACGCACGACAGCTGCTAAATGCATCCCACGCTCCTTGGGATATCAAGTGTTCATAAAGAGGACGTGGATACAACTTTATTTTCCCTTTAGAATCTTTAAGATTACATTTCATTAAAATTGTATGGAATCCTCTATGAATCCTTCCTGAAACTCTTAATACATATTCCTTGTGTGAGGCATCTATTATAAATGCACTCTGCAATGGATAGTGTAGAGTAAGTCAATGTTTTAGTATTTTATTTTATTTTAATAAATTAAAGAAATGATATCATTATGTTGCTGTAATTTCTTCCCAAATTGGTGTCTTAAGCCCGGTGACAACATGGTTCCATGACTGTACATCAATCGGCACGTGTTTCCAAGTGAAAATTCAAATATAGCTACTAAAGATGGATTTGTTGGGGTTAACATGTTTTCCTCGCTTATTCTATCTCAACTTAAATTTTTTGCCTTTTACTTTTTTCTTAAGTATTTTGGCTAAAACATTCAAACTACAGCGCTCTTGTTTTTTTCTTGTGCCACTAGGGTTTCATTTCCTAACATTTCCTCAATTTTAGCATCATCATAATGTTTCTCTAGAGTGCTAACATCGGCATTAAGACTAGCAACAATAGGTTGAGAAACCTGTTGTACCTTAGCACTAGGACCATCAGCAACAGGTTGAGAAACATGTTGTTCCTCTACATTGAGACCAGCAGTAGCAGTTTGAGAGACCCAATGTGCCTTAGGATTGGGAACAACAGCAGGTGTATAAGTCATTATCTGTAGAAGTGGTTTAACAATTAATTTAGATTACATAAAATCAGCAACGAACAAAAAATAACATATAATAACACAATGTATATTACAATAAAAAATAACTTGATTATTGAAATCTTTTTTAAAGGAAGAAGTGATTTGACCCCTCTATTAACTATGTAAATCCCTTCATTGTGGTCTCCTCTAATATAAAAAATTCCATATACATTAGAACCGCTATGAAATGATTGTGATGTCCCAATGAAAGAGTCATCCTCCGTTGAATTTTCAACTGACCCTTTAGTTTTTTTGGTCGATAACAGAACAATTAACCAATTTCGGTTTGCGGGATCTAGAATATAAAATACTTGTACTACCTGTTATGCCATTATAAATGGTTCGTCTTTCTCCCCTTCTTTACTAAAATCAAATTTCATGAATCCCAATTCATCTATTTTAACATCCCTCCTATTATCAACCCACTTGCATTGAAAAATCGGCACTTGGAATTTCATATAATCTAACTCCCATTTTTGTTTAATGATTCCAAAGTATGGAATATTCACATAAATAAGATTTTTGTCCTTAGCACAAGAAAGATGCATCGCTTCAGCCATAAGTGTAACCCCTCTATTCTTCATTGTACTTTCTTCATCATGTTCATTAGTACAAAATGGATAACCATTAACTACAAAATAATTGTAATATAATACATACACAATTTGTCCTCTTGCTATCCATTGAAGTTGTTCTGAAATTGAGTCTAGATTTTCATCTGACTTCTTAAAAATATGGTCTATAAACCATCCTATAAACTGTCTATTATGTGTATCTAATATCCATTTTTCATCCCTAGATGGATTCAAATGCCTAAGAATTTCTTTATGGGTTTGAACATATTGTTCAACGTCAAAACTGTTATATAGAATGTAAAGTTGTACTTGCTCCCAATCTGTAATATTGATTTTGACAACCTCTCTTCCAGAAATTCATTCACCCTTAAGCCACCCGATGTGACGAGATTTAGGTAGGGCAATGATTTCCACACCCGACAAGTATTCAGTACATAATTCAATGGCTTTATCAGCAATATATCGCTCTGCAATACAACCCTTTGGCCAACTTCGATTTTTTACATACACTTTCAAAATCTTCATATAATGTTCAATGGGGTACATCCATCTATAATTTACCGGACCACATAGTTGAATCCCTCTTACCAAGTGAATCATCAAATGAACCATCATATCACAGGATGTCGACGGGAAGAACATTTCCAATTCACATAATATGATGGCAATTTCTCTTTTCATAGTTGGCAATTTCTTTGGGTTTATAACTTTGTTGCATATAGATTTGAAGAATAAATAGAGCTTCGTTAATGAATGGGGGGCATTCTTGGGAAAAATTCAACATAAAGCTATAGGAATTATATATTTCATCAAAACATAGAATTCATGTGATTTTAGACCCTTTAACTTTAAATTGTTCATTGACACAATGTTCTAGATACATGATGAATATCCCTCTAGAACCTTTACATAATTAAAGAAGTTTCAAAACTGATATCTCTCCTGCTTGAAAAGAGTGTAAGTAGTAGGAGGAACAAATGTTCATTTTCACCCTTTACTGGTGTCAACTCTTCTTGTATTGTCATCTCAACCATGTCCAACCTAGCCTTAATTCCATCCTTTCATTTTGGGAGCATTTAGCAACGTGTCGATGAAAATATCACATGAATTTTATTCAACATGCATAACATTAAGAAAATGTCTGACATACAGACAATTCCAGCATGGTAATTCAAAAAAACTGATCTCTTTTTCCAACGGGTTTTCGTACGGTTTTTCGAAAATGGTTCACCAAAATTATTGTCCACATCTTTTACTTTCTCAGAAAATTGAACACCTATTAGTGGAGATAGTGTTGTACATTCTTCTGAAATTACATCACATGATGTCTTCCAAGATCAGTACTTATGTTGTCAGGGTAGAAATCTACAGTGTCCTAGAAAAACGGTTTTTTATGAATGTTTCAACCTAATTGACTATGTACCTTGTTCATAAATGGTAACCTTGAGTTACTTTAATTATATATCCTGAAAATATTCCATAAGTAGGAAAGTCATTTATCATCCCATACAACATGGCTCTAAAAGTGAAATCTTCATTTCTGTAAGCATCATATAATGTAACACCTGAATCCCACAATAATTTCAATTCATCGATCAATGGAACCGAATAAACATCAATATCATTACCTGGTTGTTTATTCCTGATATAATCATAGATAAAATGATGTATTTTCATTTCATGCATAACCATGGTGGTAAGTTATAATTTACCAACATAACCGGCCATGTACTGTTAATGGTGCTTTAAAAACCAAAAAGATTCACTCCATCTGTAGATAACGCAAGATGGAGGTTTCTCGGCTAGTTTCCAAATTCAGGAAACTCATTATCAATTCTATTCTAATGAGGATAGTTTTTTGGGTGGCTTAGTTTCCCATATTTAATTCTTGTATCTACATTCCATGTCAATTGTCTTTTAGTCTACTTACTTCCATATAGACGTCTAAACCTTGGAATGATTGGAAAGTACCATACAACATTTGTAGGACTGGATTCATCTTTCTTGTATCAAGAAGCACCACACTTTTGGAATTTATTAAGTGATGTTTGGTCTTTAAAAAATAGTATATAGCCATTCGGGAAGGTGTTTATTATTTCATAGATCATACCCATCGAGCATAGAATTTTTTTGGCATCATTTGTTTGGCTTGGGAGCTCATTATATTATGGGAGCATGTCATTCACGATACCATGTTGTTCCGTAAAATTTGCGTCACTCCACCCATTTCCTGATTTCAAATTATACAGCTTCAGTATAGCTAACAATGTTGAATATTTAGTGCAAATAGTAGACAATGGAATCTTTGCACAACTCTTTAACTTCTGAAACACTTTTGGGTAATCACGAAGTTCATCTTCAACTTCCCATTTCATTTCCTCAATACGATCTTCATCATCATTCACATCTGTAATCACATAATCCATATGGTCATCTTCATTTTTCATGCTTATAATCATATCATATGGTCTATAAAACGATGTGCTATCACAGCCACAACCTACATTTGTTTTTTCCCTGTGTTTATTTAAACATGTATAATTTCAGTCTATTCCGTGACAGATCAAGTGTTCTTCCAACTCCTCTGGACTAATTTGTCTTGAATAACAATAGTGTAAACACAGACAAAGGATTTGAGAAGGTCCATATGCATGATCTGTTGCAAACTTAATAAATTCTTTCATGCCATCTTTATACTCTTTTGTCAACCGATTGGCATTCATCCATTCTTTATTCATATTCATCCTAATTGATTCAGTAATATTAATATTTAACAAAATAAATACATAAAAGATGTTCACCTAGGGTCATCATCCAACTATAATCAATGAAACTAGTTATGGAAAACAATACCCTAACCTCTCCATGCATCACTCAGGACCAAAGTAGATCACACCCATCTTCCCAACCACCTGATCAATGGAAATAGCTATGGGAATCCCTTTCACTAGAATGTTTTAGTATCCCACATGTGATCTATATACATTATTGTAAACTGGTTTTTTAGTGTTTCTCTAGAAATATAATGTCTCGAGTCAAGAACTATGCTACTAAACTAATAGATGGTATGATTTTCCATAGATTTCATGTGGGTGGAAATATTCGTTACATTTTTTGTTATGGTTATTTTAATAGGGTGTCCATAAAGTGTCCCATAGAGTCCTCTAGTGAAGAGGTTTTCTAAGATTTAGTAGAATTGCACTAGTAACAAAGTGGAGGTGGCATTGAAATGGGTAAGGATTGGATTGATATTCAATGCTGGAGGAACTACAACATAAAAAAATGGCATACCAATCATTCCAACAACCACAACACCATACAAACACATAATCATGCTCACAATCGCAACACCATAAAAACCAAACAAACACAATTTTAGATTTTAAAAAGCATCCCTTATTCAATTCTGTTTGTTAATTCAAGGGTTACCACAGAAGTTTTATCATCCAGTGTAATTCATTCATTATCCAAGTATACTTAAATTACCAATTTTTATATTCAAATGTTCAATAGGAACCAACAAACATGCAATTCATTTAGTGCGCAAACAAGGACCTCCAACGACCTTGATTTTTAGTGGGTAATTTATCCCATACAATTCACAACATAACCATCAATATCAAATAGTAATAATATGAAAACAAGAGGAAACCAATGAGTAAGAAGAGAAAACTCACCACAAAGGTGTCGTTTAGCATGCGGTGAAGGTATGTTCACGGCGGAGGAGAGGCATTCGGTAGAAGTCATTTCCAACTGAAAAGAAAACATAAAATGATAACTCATATGTTACACCTATCCAAAATAGGTCCAATGAGATTTAGGAATGGGGCATGTCTAGTTAAACTATTTTATTGGTCAATAGATGGATTTTATTTTCCATCTATGATATATGTTTCCTGTTTTTTTATTTTCTGGGTATCTACTATTTTCCTAGATGTTCAACTTATGAATGGTACATGTCTAGTTTTCAAGAGAAATTTCATTTTTAATTTACTCTAATTTAGGGGTAAAATATTCTAAATTAATTGTATCTTTTCTCCAGGGGATCGTTTTTATCCTGTAGGGATCATGAACTCCACTTAGGTTAGTGGAAAGTCAGGTCATTTGTTGGTTATGATACTAGCCTGGTCTACATCATTACATTTCCAATTGTAACTGGCCCATGACCATTTAAATATAGGATGTGTGGGTGGGGGTTAGACAATAATATATTCCCAACTCCACTAGAGTTCCTATGGGGTCGGTCTTGATAGTATCATATCTGATAAATCTTATATATATTGGACATTAGAGTAGTCACTGCTAAGGATTTCATCATTTGTATGGTGATAATTGTTTTTTAACTAGTTTTTGAAGTAGACATCATAAAATAATAAAAAATATCTTAAAAACCTTATTGAATCTTAATAAGTTTGGTTTCATTCATCATATAGTTACAAGTGATGTGGAATGTGTAAATAATAAGCTTGGGGGCTGAATGATGTGGATATGTTGATGTAAATGATGATGTGGTAGTGTGTTTAAATATTCATTATATATTTTTCATTAGAATGAGGTTGGTTTATGTGATTATATTTAGGTCAGTTGTGTTATTCCATCATGAGGTTCAATAAGAAGAGGTGTATCAAGTATCCAAGCATCAAATGGTGTTAATTGGAAAAGAACTAAATATAAGGGAGAACAAGACATGCATCACAACACAACACATAGGCAATCTGGGAAAACATGCATCACAACACAACACATAGGGTCATGTCACAATGGGTCTGAAATGTGAAATAAATATAAAATAAAGGGGATGGCCACACCACAATGGTTCCTGGTAAAAACACATCTAGAATCCACGTGCATAGTCAACAATGAGATCATATAATCTAGGGGAAAAAGACTATAATGCATTGCTCATCACTACACCATAACCTCTAAGCCCTCGTACCCTCCATAGTGAAATGATACCAAAATTGGAAGAACTGTGTGAACTCCACATTTTAAGACTCCACACCACAATAAACTCTCCCAAAATTTGAATATCACTCCCCCTTTTTGTATGATAAAAAAGATAATAAAATTTAGAGCAGTACATTGAAAATAAAAATAAAAAAAGGTAAAAAAATGGAATGGAATATATCTAATAAGAATCATCACCTAAGTTAAATAATAACGAACAATAAATAATAATAATCAAAGAGTGAACAAGAATACTCAATAGATATTCCAACAATTAGATGAAAAAATCCCCTATAACTCAATGATATACAAATAATTAGATGAAAAACTCCCCCAAAATTCAATGATATACCAACAATTAGATGAAAAACTCCACCAAAACCTACATACCCTATGAATCTGGGAAAAAAACAATAGAGACTCAGAGGGGGAAATTTGTGCGTTGTAGAGGAGTCTGTCGGGATAGTCGTCAGATGAGGAGGGCACTCCGGAGCAGTTCAGGTGGACAAGGGGGTCATGTAAGGAGGAGGAAAAGGAGGAGGAGGAGGAGGTTGTGGAGGAGGAGGATGAGGTAGCAGTGGCAGAGGGGGAGGCAAAGGAGGGTACATGGTGGAGGAGGGGTTGTGGCAGCAGCGGAGGAGAAGGAAGTAGCGATGGAGGAGGGGTCGCAGCAGAGAAGGGCTCGACGACATAGGGGTTTGCTTCCATGAAGGCTTGAAACGTTTCAAGGGAGGAGAAAACTGTTAGGGTTCTATTATAAAACCCACTAGAACCTTTATCTGTTCTAGTTAAAAGCACTGATAAATGTATGTTTTATTAGTGCTAAAATAAAAAACACTGATAAAACATACCTTTATCAGTGCTTTGCTAGCGCTGATAAAGACTTATTTATCAATGCTAAAATTATAGTGATGATAAATATGTCTTTTATCGGTTCTTTTTTAGCACTGATAAAGGGCATCGTTATCAGAAAAATTTCACAACAAATTAAATAATTATTTAATGAAATATAAATTTATTTATATTTATTTATAAATAATTGTATATATTTATAAATATACCTATTTAATTATATATTTATAACTTTATAAGTAGTATAATAAATTTATTTATAATAGTTTTATAAATTTTTACATATATATTGATTTACATATTTATATTTATAAATATTTTTATTTAATTATTAATATATATATATATTAATAAAATAATAATATTATATGTATAATTTTATAATTATTTATATATGTATAGTTACAAATATAATTTCAAATGTATTCAAAAATTATTTATATATATCATTAAAAATATAATAAAATATATTTATTATTTAAATATATTTAATGTAATTTTATAAGTACATTTTTAGAACATATACAGTTCATATGGGTAACATTATAAATTAATAAATATACCACATCAATGGACAACGTAATGTAATGTATAACTGGACATTCATATGCATGATACATAACATATATATACGCATGATCAATATATTAATTGACCAAATTCATTAGAAAACACATATATATTCAATGATTTCAATTATAAATATATATATTAAAAAGTATTATATATTTATAAATAAAATAAATATATTAAATATAATAAATATAATGAATTGTCTAATAAATATAATAAATCTAATAAATTAATCTAATAAATCTCTAATAAATATAATAAATCTAATAAATCTAATAAATATATTTATTACTTAATGTAATTTATTATAATATTATAATAATTTAATTATATATATATAATTATAATCTTATAAATACTTTTTTCAATTAAAACATTACATCTATATTTTTGAATTATTAAAAAATTTATATTAATTGTAAACATTTGTTTTTTATTTAATGTATAAAAATTAACATTATTTTTGAATAATTTTATATAAATTCATAATATTTTTTTAAAAAAACTTTTATCTGTTCTATTATTAGCACCGATAAATGTTCCCTTTATCAGTGCTAAAAACACTAATAAAGGGTACACCTTTATCAATGCTTTTTTAGCACTGATAAAGGTCGTATTTATCATCACTTTTAGCTAGCGCTGATAAAGGTTTACTGTTTTATCAGTGCTTTCTGCTTAGTGCTGATAAAAGGCAGTGCTTCCCTTGCCCTATTTTATGTTAGTGAGTTGTGACACATGAAACATGTTTTGCATACCTTGATAGCGAGAAGGGAGGTCTAGACGATACACCACTTCCCCTATCCACTCGATGATCTCAAAGGGTCCAACAAAATATGGTGTTATCTCTCCCTTCTTCCTCAAAATGTTTGTGCCCAACCACGAATTCACTCCTAATAAAACCTTATCTCCCATAGAAAACTCCAAGGGTATCCCCCTATGATCGGCATATTATCTCTTACTACTCTGAGTGATGACCAACCTCTTCCATATAAGTTTCACTATCTCGTAGATCTCTTGAACCATGATGGTTCCATCAACCACTGCTTCACCCGCCTCATGCCAACAATGTGCCGAGCGACATGGCCTCCCATAAAGATCCTCATAATATTCCATATGAATTAAATCCTGATAATGGTTATTGTCTGCAAACTCAGTCAATGAAAGATGATCATCCCATGCTCTGTCAATGTCTATCACACAAGCTCAAAGCATATCCCACAATATGTGTATGGTCCACTCAGAATGTATGTCGATCTAAGGATGGTACATCGTTCTCAATCTCAGTTAAGTATTTAAGGATTTTGGAAAGCCCTTCCAAAAATGTGATGTAAAATTTACATCTCTATCTGAAACAATGCTCAAAGGGACTCTGTTCAGGTGCATGATCTCTTGGACATAAAGTCTTCCCAACTCCTCCACCGAGTGAGTCTCTCTAATTGGTAATCAATTATCAGACTTCGTTAACCGATCAACAATCACCCAAATCGTGTAACGACTCCTCGGGGTACTAGGTAACCCCATTAAAAATTCCATCGTGATGTATTCCCACATCTACAAAGGGATATGGAGTAACTTTAGCAACCCACAAGGATGCTGGTGCTTGACCTTCACCCTCTGATATGTGAGGAATTGGGTGACAAAACTAGAAATGTCTATCATAATCGATGTCACCATAACTATCACCATAATTCATGAGATATCTTGGTCTCACTAGGATGTATTGCCCATCTAGAGGTATGGTAATCCGTCATTACCTACTCTCTGATGGAAGTAGGGACTACTACTCTCCCATGTTTCATGATCAAATCATTATTGTCCATCAACCATACGGGCAATGAGTCATCACCAGCTAGTTGTTCACCCATTACTAAACACTTTGAGTCTGTTTTATGTTCAACCTTTACCCAGTCCACAAGTTTGAATGTGACTATCAAGGGAGAAAAAATCATGGAACCATGGTCCTCCAAGGAAACCATCATCTATTGAGCTAACAAACTCATCAAGCATTATTGTTCCTCTAGGGACCTATCACCAAATTTCTACTCAGTATATGTCTTATGGATAAGGCATCTACTATGAAATTTCCCTTCCCATGTGCATTTTTTTATCACAATGTTGAATGTCTGTAGATACTCAAACCAGCGCCTCTATCTCAGATTTAGGCCCCTCTATGTGAATATATATTGAAGGCTCTTATAGTCCATGTAAATCATTAATATATCACCTAAGAGATAATTTCTCCAACATTTTAGACCATTGACCACTGCTGCCATCTCTAATTCATGTGTAGGGAATTTATTTTTATGGGTTCATAGAATATGTGATCCATAGGAAAATACCTACTCTCTTTGCATTAGTACATCTCCCAGAACAATGTTGGATGCAACACAGTACATTGCATAACCATTCCCAGGCTCAGGGAGTGTCAGTACTGGATATTTCTTCAACCTTCTCTTTAGCTCAAGGAAATCATCTTAACACTGAACTGACAACTGTAACATCACTCCCTTCATTTTCAATGCTTTCATGGGAGATTATAGTCAGGAGAAGTCATGGATAATCCTCTAGTAATATCCTTCCAATTCTAAGAATCTCCTTATGTCAAACACATTTTGAAGAAGTTTCTAAGACATGACTTCCTCTACCATCATTTGGTTTACTAACATACCAGTATCATACACCACATGTCCTAGGAACTTAACCTCTTTAATCAAGAAGTCACATTTTGACATCTTGTTGTAATGCATGTGTGCTCTAAGTGTAATCATATCCTATCACTACGTGTCTATCATGTTGATCCAGTGTCAATAAGTAGATGAGGATATCATCAATACTATGATGAAATATTTTGTTTATGAGGTCCATGAACACATATAGTGTGTTCATCCGCCCAAATGACACCACAAAGTACTCATACAATCCAAACGTGTTCTAAAATTTCATCCTTGGAAATTCTTCCACTTTAACTCATAAATGGTGATAGCCTGATCAAAGGTCAATCTTATATAATCAGTAGCTCCTCATAAGTGATTGAAAAGATCATCAACCCTATGCAGTGGATATCAGTTACATACCATCACCTGGTTCAAGTTTACAGTAATCAATGTATATCTGATGACTATGATCTACCTTCTTGGAAAACAACATAGGTGAACTTCATAGTGAAGTACTTTGATTTTTTACTCCAAGTATTCCATTTGAAACTTTAACTCCTTCATCTTAGTTGGAAGGTTGTGATATGGGTATTGAAAAAAAATCTCCCGACATGAGCTCAATCATAGTTTAATGTGTCTGCCCTTTAGAGTCTCCACTAGGTCAAAGATTCCCAAAAAAATATCACAACCCATTCTTCAACATCCTAAGACCCTATGATTCTCTAGAAATATGAATAATTTTGGAGTTGTAAACCATTTCATATTCGACCATAGTTTGGAACTCCTATGCCTAAAATAGGCACTAAGAAAAAATTATTCAATTTAAGGTAGCCCTACATTCTATACCACAGATAAGTTGTGGTATAAATCTCAACTTCATTATCATATATTTCCAGTGGTAATGGAAATGCATCCCCCCTTGCGGAAGTATTTCGTCCTACTTCCCAAGTAGTTCTATAAGCAATATCTTTTGTAATATGAAGGAAGCACTCTATAAAAGAACAACATTGTTTGGATAAACCCTAATCCATCTATGGGATTACATAATTTTTATCCTAACTATTCTATGGGATCAAACATGGTTTTTCTAGGAGTCTACCCTTAACCCAAGGTATACCCATCCTTACACTAACCCATGTTTCTGTCCTTGCATTTTAGTCATAGTCATCATATATATACTAACAAAAGAGTATGTTCAGTTCATCTAATTAATGCCAATAAAGATAATCACACAACATGAAATCATAGATATATTACACAAAACAAACTATCCCAAACATATAGCACAAATCAAGGCATTTAATTAACAAACTATCATGCATCACCGTAATAGGTATATATATGGCATGTGAACCTTTGTTCCTAGTCAAGATGCATGAAAGTATGAAAAAAATTCTTAAATCACATATAACATCAAGTGCATCACCTAAGTTGAATCAATAGTAAAAAAGAAAATAAAATAAAAATATCATTCTATTGGAAACTCGGAGGTCCACTATGTAGTGCTAGTCACACAATAACATAGTTCCCCTGACCGAGTCCCAATGTCCTATCTCCTATCTAACTTTTCCTAACCCATGAAAAAAGAAAATAAACAAGTTATTAAATCTTGGACCTCTGATACTATTTTTTAAAATCCTAACTCAAACCATCGAGTTCGAGCTAGAATTCTACATGACCTCATGCATGCCTCCCCATATGTAAGAGGTTGTCAACTAGCAGTGAGGGTTTCAAGTGAAATATTGGGTAGACTATACTCTCTGTATCATTTCATATGATCAATAATCAACAATAAACAATATAATAAATAATCAAAGTAACATTCATAAAAGAAAATATGACATACATGTAATACAAATAAAGAAGCTCCCATAAGTTCAAAGCATGGCTACAGGAAATAAAGAAGATAAACTAATTAAATAAATAGTGGATCCTCCGAAGTTCATCCTAATCTGCTACTATCTCCGCAACCTCTACTCAGTTATCCACCATAGGGCCCTTTGATAATTCAAATCAATTATCATATTATAGTTTTATAAATCATCTCTTGATAAATAAATGAAATTATCCTTTGATAATTTATTTTAAAATATCAATTTAAAATGAAAAAACAATTTAGGAATACCTTACTACCTTGAAAAAAATATTATGTAGGTTCTTATCATCAATACTAAACCAACGACACTGACAATACATAAAATCGATCAATATTGTAAAAGATATTGAATTTAGAAGATTTAATAAATAATAAAAAATATTAAAAATACTAAAAACTTATATTTCTTCAACCTCACATAAAACCCCCAAAAAATATAATTATTAATAATTTCGAGGTATGAGGGATAGAGGGATCGATGTGCGGAGGGATTTTGGTTCAAAAATGGAGAAATGGGAAGCCTTGGGATAGTTAAAATGCATAGAGGTATTAAGGTAATTTTTACATTTTAATAGTATAGGAATACCTCATGTTTTGGAAACATGGGTTTTCAAGTCAATCACCAACCATGTGGGTGAAACTAGTTTCACCTAAGAAATCACAAATTTTGGCCACATGTTTAGGAAAACCAAGTTTTGGTCGTGTAAATTTTTGTTAATAATGAATTACATGTTTCACATGGTTGTTTCACAGTTAGTTCTAACCATCCTCTAACCTTTATATTCCTATTTCTCATTTTTCAATTTTTTTCAAATGAAAATCCTTGAAATGAAAGTAAAAAATGAAAAAAAAAATAAATGATGTAATCTATACCTAAAAATGAAACTATGAGTGTGACACTCTATATCAAAGAAACATGAAAAAAATCATCTAATTGTTATTGTTTATATTGATGATATAATTATTTTAGGTAATTAATATACCATATTAAAAAATTATACTGCTTAAATGAATATGAAATTTTAAATTTCAATGCTTGGAGAGATAAAATTCTTCTTGGGATTACAGATATTTTGAAGAGGTAATTCTATTTTTCTATTTTAAGAGAAATGTAATCATGATTTGTTGAAGTATATTGGTATGAAGAACTTGAAGAAAGTTGGAACTCTCATAGATGTTATATTTAAAACTTTAAAAGTTGGTGATGAAAAATCCATAAATCAAACGTTATTTAGAATATTTATTGGCAATATTAGATTTTTGATATCTTTAAGGCCCGACATCATGTTTTTCATGACATTATGTACTAGATTTCAAGGTGACCCCAAAGATTCACACATGATGGTAAAAGATTGTATACTAAGGTATGTAAAATTTACATTAGATTATGGTCTTATTTATTGTAAAAATGAAAAACATGGTATTTATGGCTATATGGATACAAACTAGGCTATAAATATTAATGATTGTACTTCTATATTGGGAGGTTCCTTCTTATTAAGAAATAAGTTTGTTACTTAGAATTGTAATAAAACAAATTAGTGACCTTAAGTAATTCCAAAGATGATTATGCTTCAATAACATAATAAATCACTCAAATGGTGTGTATAAAAACACAACTAGAGGATTTAAAACTTGAAGTTAAGTAAACTTATCGATTGTGATAAAAAAAGTTCCATAAATAATCAAATAATTTGATTCAACAGTCTAAGCCAAATCACATTTATATTATGTACCATTTCATTAAAGATAAGTTGGAATAAGGAGAGATAAGGCTGGAATATTTTCCCACGAAATAGAAATTTGTGTATGTTTTTACAAAAACTCTTCCAAAAGAGGTGTTTCAAAACATAAGGTTGAAGTTAGGAGATCAGTCTTCACTTCTTCGAGAATAAAGTGTTTATGTTTATCTACATCTCCCTAAAATCTTTATATTATGTTGTAAAATTGTGAGATGAAACATAAATCTAATTTTGTGGTTATTAAGGATTGTGGGAGATAATTAAAGGTGAAATATTAAATTTCAATAAGAAACAATCATGAATAAGATTTTGTTAGAGATATGGTGAGTTCTTACCAAGGAGTGGAAATAATTTTTTGTTGAAGTTGTGCTTCTAATAAATACAAAAGGTAATACTAAAGATATAATTATGGATTTAATGGTTATATAGAGTGGTCATTAATAATACATTAAATTAAACATTCATGGAGGTAGATATAATGAATGAAATAAAGTATGTATTGTTCATTTATTATAATGGTATATGTTTATTGGATTCTTTTTCAAAGAGATCCTATGTTATCTCGAAAATATATATTAATATTTCACTATATTTTCATTTAAGGTTTAATATCACTTAGATTATATTTAGATATCTTTAAATATGGATACAAAACACCCAAAGTGTTGTCAAGGTGGTTTGGGAGAGCTTAATCTTTTTCTATTTAATGACGTATATGACCTTCAAAATAGTATATTAAACTAAATTTTTTATCAATGGAATTTTTTTAGTTATTAATATTTTTATATAGATTTTAATCACTCTAATATTATGCCTTCTTCTAAAGGTATTCTATGTACAAGTTGTAGGACAATATTATTGAAAATTCAGTGTGTATATTTCATGGTGTAACTTGATTAATATTTTAGGATATGAAGGATTCTAAGTAAAATTAATGTTAAAAGTAATAAAAATTAGTTAATGAGGTAATATATCCAAAACATTTTGAATAACCTCAATTTGACCTGTATTGAGAATTTTATAGTGGTCTTGCATTTCTCTATATTAACGATTGCATCAACTGTTGGGTCTAAAAGCTCTGAATATGGAAGCACCCTCTAAAACCTGAAATATGGAATAATGAATCTTGAACTTATTAAATAATAAGAATCTACATAAATTATTTATCTGAAACCAAGAAAAAACCACCCCATCCATGCACTCCTATAAAACCTCTAGATAAGAACATCCAAAAGACAATTAATGAAGAATCAGAAAAGAACAAAACACAAGGTTTACACGGTTTAGATTTAATCTTACTCCCTAAGGGTAACACTATTAAATTTTATTATTAAGATAAATAGAGGAATAATAAATCTTAATAAACATATATGATAATTTGGTCAGGACTTGTCTATTTATAGATGAGAAAAGCAACAATATTTCAGTAAAACTAGTTCCATCACCATCTAATCTTTATGGGTAGACATCTATTGACCAAGGTCGCCTATGGTTTCCCATAGGTTTCACCACCTTAGTTTCCAATGTTTGTTGAATAGTGTAGTGTCTATATTTCATCCTTCCACTTTTCCTACACTTTTTCTTTGGGAAACAACCATCACGTGTTGTTTCTTCTTTCCCAAAATTCTATACTTTAGATTTTTTCACTACCACACCACCATCTCTATATGGTTTTATTATGAAATTATAGAATAACTCTTTTAGGTTACTATAAATTATCTAGAAAATAATTTCCACATAGATAAACCCAAAAATATCCCATTTTAGGATAATATTCAATCTATTGAACCTAGACCTTCATCCACATTAAAAATACCTTTTCACTTAATCTTCCCTTTGTAGAAGCATGGTACCTCAAAAATGATTTTAGTTATCCCAAAACCATTAGTAATAGTAATTCCCAAAAATTTACCAAAATAAAACCTTTATAAACATATCTATTGTATTTTATACTCCATAAACTCTCCGCACTTCTAACACTTTTTCCTCTAATAACTTATGGATGAATTGATACTTTAACTAAATATGATTCATCATAGAGTAAAAACTAAAATTATTGGCTAAGTGAATTGCACTATGAGGATCATAGAACAATATTTCAATTTCCTAATTTCTTCCAAGATCTCTAACTTAAAAGTTATATCCTTCTAAACTTTTATAAGTTCAAAATACTCTACCTTCATTGTCGAAAGTAGAACCGCAAGTTGAAGTTTCAATATCTCGCCCGCAGTTGTTCCTATTTAAGTGAATATATAGCCATTATTACTCCTCTAAGTGTCTGGATCTCCTATAATTTCCAAATCAGAAATCCCCTATAACAGTTCATCTATTCCAAAATATAGTGAAAACTTTTCAGAACCTTTGAGAAACTATGGTATCCACTTTATGGCTTCCTAGTGTTCCATATTAAGATTATACATGAATCTGAAAATAAATCCCATCACATGTGAAATTTCTAGCCTTTTAAAAATCATGAAATACATCAAGATTCTAAGAGAAATTTGGTATGAAACTTTCACCATGTGTCACTCTAGTCTTCTATTCTATGTGTATTATATTTGATCAAATTAAAGTGATCTACTAGGGGAGTGGTTATTAGTTTTGACTCATTAATTTTTAATCTCTCCACCACATTTTTAATATAGTTAGTTTGATTTAAGAAAAAAATAAAACTTTAGATCCCTTAAAATCTATATCCTAAACATATATTTTATAGGATAAATATCCTTAATCTTAAAACATTCATCTAGTTCAACCTTCACCTCCTCAATCCTTTCCTATACCAGTCCTGCTAAAAGAATGTCATACACATAGAGAAAAGGATAAAAAATATCCCATTATCATACACATTTTTTTAGTAGAAATGATCTGCATTACTTCAAATGAACTTCCATTCTTCTATAAAGGCATTGAACTTATATGTTTAATTCTTGGGTGAATGTTTTAGCCTATACAAAATCTATTTAATCCAACATACCAAATTCTAATTTTTTTTCTCCATGAAACCCTTTGGTTTCTCTATATAAATATCATCCTCCAAATATCCATTAAGTATTTTTGTTTTAACAATTAATTATTTATGATATAACCTCATCATTACAACCATTTCAAGTACCATATAAAACATCAATTTATTTAAAATTTTAGAGAATGTTTTTTGTGAAATACACACATTTTATTTATTGAAAATGTTTCACAAGAACCCTTTATTTTTACTATTTTCTACCATGTCCTTATTCCTTGTTTTGATAAAACCAAATTATTTTGTAGCAATATTCTCCCAACTGATTCTTCTGTTATCAATTATTTCCGAGAAACATGTAAGAAATTCATTTCATCCCTCATTATTAAATCTCGCTATCTTGGGTATCTTAAACTTGTAGGAACTTCCAGACTTTTGGGTTCTCTGCCATCTGTGAGAATAAGGTAGTTTAAGTCAATTTCAAACCTCTACATATCATTTTAAATCATATTTGATATCCACAACTAGTTTTTTGGATCTTATATTTCTACAAACACTTCTACTATAACAACACCTTATTTATATATATCTTTATCTTCTATAGTCCTAATATTTTTAGTATTTATAGCCTTCGAAATACCAAAAAAATATAAATTCATTCTAATACTTATTACAGAAACTCTAGTGTTTTTGTATCTATCATGCTCCCTAAACTATCGGGAACTTCTAGGACTATATTAAAATGAACCTTGGTTGGTGATGATTCTTTGTTCTCATCTAAAACTTTTGCTTAGTGTTGAACCTTTCATAAGATCTCCTCATTAATGAGAAAACTCTTGCTTCTGAAAACCTTCCATAAGTTGTTATCCCACAATCTAAATCCTAATTCATTTTCATTATTTAAGAACCTTTGTGATAAATTATTTTAAAAATGTTTTTTATTTTTTCAAAACTAACATTTTTGTATAAGAATGATTTTTTTATCTAGGGATCATGTTGTAATTCATTGTAATGAGTTTTTTGTAAAAAATACTAAAAATTTGGATCCAAAGGGGGGAGAAATTTGTTTTCTATATTCAGAAGTTTGGATTGATCATCACCAGATGCAACTTTTTGTAATGAGCCTTACCAGATGTAGAGGTGGACAGAAAAATGAAACTATTGATCAGAATATTTATTACATTCAGGTCTATTGGCATGAAATTTAATATCATCATATCCAAAAATAGTTGGAGGTATAAATTTCTAATTTCTATAAGTTTTCCTTTATTGTAATTAGAGAAAGAAATAAATTTTTGAGTTATAAAGACATATGTTGCTATCTAAAGAAGTTGTTTTGTTACTAAAGAGTTTTGAAAGAAGACTGTGAAGTCATGATTTAGAAAGTTTTACAACTTTCTAATAAAATAAGGAGATGATTTTTTTATCATAAAGTTCTCACACATCGTGAAAAATCTCATGATAAAAGATTTTGTAGAAATAGTGGAGAGGTTTGAATAATTTTAGAGTTTTAGTATGGAGATTCCATCATAATGGAAAAATCCATCATAATGGGAATTCCATCATAATGATAATTCCATTTTTATAAGGATTCCATAAGACCAAGATGAGAATGAAAAATGAATTTTAATGATTGAATCAGTTCTAATGATCAAGACAAGATTTCATTGGATTCATAAAATCTAGACATAGCAAATTGAATCCATAAGTGAAAAGGTTTGAAGCTGATAAAGTTTGAAGAAGTTAAAAGTTTATATATAGTTTCATCATTGAATAATTTCCATAGTTATGGAAAAATAATCATAGTGACATTTCCATTATAATGGGAATTTCATCATAATCATCTAAGAAGGAGACATAATTTGTAATCACTTAGAAGGGAACAGATTCATAATAAACTAAGAAAAAAGGCATATTTTAATGTGATGATTACAAAGAAGACTCAAAAATACAATTTTATAATTTTTATGAAGAGTTTAGGATGTAAAATTTGAAATTCAATTTTTCATAAATCTCAAAGAAATCTAAGTATTCTTTAAAAATTCCAAGTTGATGTTTCAAATGTGAGTGATTTTTAGAGTTTTTAAAATCTAAGGAAGTTGGGAAAGTTTTCATGTTTCCCAATATTAATTTTATAGGTTGCCTATAAATACTTTGTTTGATCATTTTTTCATTACATAACTTTCACACAAATAGAAAATCCAGAGCACTAAATAATTCGAGTGAAATTTCATTGCAAATAGAGATCTCGTGAGGAGGATCAAAATGCTGAAAGTTTGTTTACTTGATTGAGGAAAATAATATTGAGAATATTGTATTGAGTTGATCAGACTGAGAAAGATCATATTTAGAATTTTAGTAGAGTTTGAGTTTTACATATTGAGAATGGGTTCATTATATTAAGTCTATCATTTTGAGAGAATCAGATATAGAATCATCATATTGAGATAATCAAATCCAAAGTCATCATATTAATAGAATTATATTGATCTCTTTATATTGGATAAATCAGATCCATCCAAATCATACTGAGGGTTCATATTGAGAAATTATGGATCAGTATCAATAAATTATTTATTATTATTTTTTAAGCTCAATTTTTTTATAATCAAAAATTGTAAATTTATGGGAGTCAATATAATATTTACAATCACAAGATATAAGGTTTTTAATGGGAGTTTGAATAATTTATATTTACTTCTTCATAACAGTGGATTTTTATTGACCCACAAGAGTGGCTATGGAAAGGATATAGGTTCTCTCACTGAGGCCTAACCTTGTAAAACTTGTGTTCTTTAATTTCTTTCCTATATTTTTATGCATGAGTATTTAAAAAAATTGTTAATGAAGTAAATATTAACATGTTTCAAGGGTTAAGTTTCTTAAATTTTAGAAATTTATAATAGTGAAAATCTAATTCAACCCCCCCCCCCCTTCTCAGTTGTTATTCTATCCTTTGGAACTTCAATTGTTATTAAATGGAAGGTTACCTTATTTAATCCTTATCGTGGATAATATCAATTCTGTCAATAGTAGAAGAATTCCAACATTTGAAGGAAAATATTATTATGGATGGAAAAATATGATGATTCTCTATCTCCTATCTCGTGTCCAGATTTTTTTAATGCTACTACTATTGGTGTCCTGCCTATTGAAAAATATTCCCTTATGATGTTTTTTTATAAGAGAAATATATAATTTTATGTAAAGGCTAGAAATTAAATCCTTATTTCATTATCAGAAAAATTTTATACAAAAGTGATGGATCTTAATACTTCAAAAAGTATGTGGGACAAGTTGGAAAGTGTTTTCAAAGAGAATACTAATGTTAAGGAAGAAAATTTACAAATCTGGCATAGTAAGTTTGAAGACATCAGAATGAGAGATGAAGAAACAATTGATGAATACTTCACTAAAGTAAATGAAATTTTTTGAAACGTCATAGGATTTAAATATGACTTATAAGATTCTAAAATTGGGAAGAAACTTATGAGATACTTTCCAAATATGGATGATTCTAAAATTTCTTCATTAGAAGATAAGGATGATTTTTCTCTTAATGAATTGCATACCTTTATTGTTTCTTATGAAAAGAGGAAAGCTTCAACGTTGAAAAATAATATAAAAGATTAAACGTATTTTGAAGCTATGAGAAAGTTGAAAATTTAGGATGTTGAATATGTTGATCCTTATGACTCTAAAGGTAAATATTATAATCATTTGAATGATAAAATCGTGTCTCTTATATCGAAAAATGATCACATAGGGAGAGAAAATATGGCGGTAAAATTCCTCTCAAATTTTTTGATTGTGGTGGAATCAAACACTTTATTTTGAATTTTTCCAAGAAGAATGTTAGATAATATCAACATGATTCTGATGAAAAAACTTGATTAAATAAGTGAAACAAAAACTATAAATAAAAAATTTCTTCCAATAAATAAAAGAAGTTTACTAGAAAAAAGAAGAAGTATGATGAGTAAGAAAGTTGAATTGAACTCAACTAGAAATAATTTTTCTGAAGATGAATTTTCATAAAAATTAGAACCTTCATTTCAAAATTCGAGAAAAAAATATTCTATAGATACTAAAGAAGGTGGTGAAGAATCTTATAGAGAGTATCAACTCAGAATAGAACTTTTTCCATTCCTTGAGAAAACTAGAACTATCAAGAAATAAATTATAGTTATGAATAAATATTTTAAAGAATGTATTGATGGAATAAAAGATTTCATCAAATAAGAGGAAGAATACATTGAACATATTTTAAGTTAAAACATATAATTATTGAATGGAGAGAGATGAAAAAGTTATTAGTAATATGAAGGAAGATATGGAAAAAAAGGTTAAAAAAATAATAAAAAATTCTTGATTCCTAAAGTAACTTGAGTAAGATTAATTAAAACTTCAACAAAGATTCAAAAGTAAAATTTGAGACTTCAAAAGTTGCTAACAAGGCTCAATATGAGAATCAGGTGAAGTCTTCTCTTACCAAAAATAATGTTTCATCTGATTCTTTTAACATTTCATGTTTCTGAAAAATTATTGGGAAATATTAGGTGCACAAAAGATGTAAGAAACCTATAAATTCTAAAAAATTAGAAACTCACTCAAATAAAAGAAGTTCCATGTCATAATTATGTTAATACTGAAAGAATTTATCAACCTCAATAATTTTTCTACAAAGAATGATCTTTCTTAAATAGAAAATCAAAATTTGATGGATATTGATGGTTTTGTGGAATCTATGGGAATAGGTCATATAATTTATGGCACAAATTATCTCTACCTAAAATAATATTTTAGAAAACTGGAAGAAATAGTGGAAGTAGAATGAGTAAGGTTACTAGCTTACAGAAAGTTTAAAAAGTGAATTCTCAATATGTTAGAAACTTTCCAACAACAAAATAAATTTGAATGTATGGAAGAATTTTTTGGAATATGTGATTAGGTTGGTTATCATGAAAAAATATGTATGAAACTCCTTTTAGAACAAATTTATTATAATAGAAAATAAAAGGAAGCAGAAAAGAAGAAAGTTGAAGAAAGATATTTCATTGTTGAGACAACTTTGAAATAAATTAAAAGGAACAAACCATTGATACATGATAGTGGATGTTCTTCACATATGACAGGTGATATAAAAATCTTAAAACATATTGAAAGTCACGATAGAGGAGCAGTTACCTTTGGTAATGATAGTTCCTTAGAAATCATAGGAATTAGAATGTCTAATATTGAATCTAAAAAGTTGAAATCTGGGGAATTTTTATTTGTTGATGGGATAAAACATAACTTATTTAGTGTAAGTAAGCTTTTTGATGTTGTAAAAGAAGTTTTTTTTAGAAAATATTTTTTGTAATATAAAAAGTGTGAAAGATGGAAAATTTATTACAAAAGGAGAAAGAACCAGTGGGAATCTATTTCAAAATGGATAATTCAATAACTCCTATTACTTGAGTGATAAATATGAAGAAAAATTATGGCATCAAAGACTTGGAAACCTTAGGAAGAAAAAAATGAATAAACTTTCTAAAGTTAATGTTTTCCAGGATCTTTCATAATTGAAAAGAAGATATGAATATGTTTGTATTACTTGTTAGAATAAAAAGATGGCTAACAAAAGTCATAAGGGAATTGAGATTCAATCTACCTGACCTCTTGAACTTATTCATTCTGATTTATGTGGGCTGATGAGACATCAATCAAAAAAATGAGATTTATAGTATATCACATTTATTGATGATTTCACTTGGATGACAAACATCACATTTATGAAACATAAGTCTAAGGTTGTGGAAATGTTTAAGTTTTTCATAAAAGAAGTTAAGAATTAAATGGGGGGTTATATAAAGAAGTAGAGAGTAGATAATTGTATATAATTCATAAGTAATTATTTTGAAGAATATCTGAGAAAACATGGTATCAAACATCATTACAGTGCTCCCTATACTCCACAAAAAAATAGAGTAGTAGAAAGAAAGAATAGAAGCTTGGTGGAAATGGGAATAAGTATGTAACAAGAATACAAATGTTCAATGTTCTTTTGGAAGGAAGTTGTTATTATTATTTTACATGTTCAAAATAGATGTTTTTTAGACCAAAAACTAACATGAATCCTTATAAAATTAAATATAAAAAAACTTCATTGAAATGATTCAAATTTTTTGGAAGCCAATGTTTTCTCAAAATGAAAAATCCATATTTTTTCATGTTTTATGAGAAAGATGAGGAAGGAAATTTTATTAGTTATTTCCCAAATAGATGAAGCCAAAAATGTTGGAAAAAATGTTTTAAAAATTTGGTAGACTCATATGATGTGAATGTAATTGAAAATAAAAGTTCCATACCAAAATTTGTTGAGAATGCTGAGGAGGATAAATTGGATATTTCAAAAAATAGTGAAAGTAATTCAAAAAATCCTTATCAAGATTTAGAAGAATCATGTGACGAGGAAATTTCAGCTGGGTAAGAAAATTTAAAATTCCTACCTTAAAACATGTTAAATACAAAAAAAATATTGCAAAATTAGAAGGATCATATTCAGACCAAAATGAAGTTTATATTAGAAAGTGAAACTTCACTTATCTCAAAAGTTGAACCAGAATCAGTTTCAAAATCTATTCGACACAAAAAATGGATAGATGCAATGAATGAAGAGTTTGATTATATTGTGAAGAATGAAACATGGGGACTTGTTCCATATCCAAAAAATAAAAATATTATCAGAACACAGTGGTTTTATAGAAATAAATTGAATGAGCATAGAGAAGTTTCTATAAAAAATCAAGAATTTTTTATAAAGGTTGTGCACAGGTGGAAGGTGTGGATTTTGATTAAAACTTTTCCCTCATTTTAAGTCTATAAACTATTTGAATTTTTTTTACAATAACTGCTCATCAAGATTATAATGTTTATCAGATGGATGTAAAGTCGTACTTCTTAAATGGTGTGATTAACGAAGAAGTTTACATTGAACAACCTTGTAGGTTTATACTTAATGAGTTTGAAAACAAAGTCTTTAAATTTAAGAAATCTTTGTATGAGTTGAAACAAGATCCACATGTTTGGTATTCTAGACTTGAAAATTGTTTGAGAATGTTGAACTTTTATAAAGTAAAAGTTGATAGAAAATAATATGTGAAATATGTTAACTCTAGAGCTATAATTGTAATAGTTTGTGTTTGATATAATTTTTTTCAGGGATATATAATATGTTTGTAAAATATTTTCTAAAAAATGAACAAGAATTTTGAAATGTCAATGTTGGTAGAATTAACTTTCTTCATTGTCTTACAAGTTAAACAAAAAGAAAAATATATTTTCTTATCTCAAAAAAATTATAACTTGGAATTGTTAAAGAAATTTGAGATGGTAGGTTCTAAAAATATTTCAACTCCTATTTTAGTGAGCACAATGTTGAGTAAATATGATTCCAGAATAAGTGTGAATCTGAAAGACTTTAGAAAGTTGATAGGAAGTCTTCTTTACCTTAAATCCTTAAGTTCTGATATTGTTTATGATGTGACTTTATGTTCTAAGTATCAATGTAATCCAAACGAATCACATATTTTGGTAAAAAATAGGATTCTAATATATATCAAAAGAACAATTTCATACCGTTTGTTTAAAAAAAAAGAAATTGTGAGATGATGTTTCATGGTTATATGGATGCTGATTGGGTAGGAGATTGTAATAATAGAAAATAAACCTATGGAGGAACATTTTTCTTGGTTGAATGTTGTGTGGGTTTGCATATTAAAAAAATAGTAACTCTGAGCATAGCTAAATATAAATATGTTGCAGCTACTCAGGCTTGTACCAAAATTTTATGGATAAAAGTTCAACTGGAAGATTTGGAAGTACATGTTTCTAAACCATTGAAGATACTTTGTGATAATCAAAGTGAAATTTATCTTTCTAAAAATCCTATCCAACATTCAAGATCAAAACACATTGATATAAAGTATCAATTTATAAAATATAAAGTCACTTCTATAGATGTTTTGCTGGAATACATTTCAACAAAGTATCAGATTACTGATATCTTTACAAAAGAAATCCCAAAAGTAAGGTTTGTGGAATTGAGGTTTAAACTTCATGTTCATCCTCCACCAATGACTTCCTAAAACTCATAAGAAAGTTCCCCCACTATTCTTTGGATTATGTTGACAAAGGGGGAGAGAAAGTAACAACTTTTTACTTTGTAAGAAGTTTTACTTATCATTATTTTATGAATCTGAAGATACGACTATCATAAAATGGGGGAGAGAAAAATAAAATTGAGAATGGGGGATAGAAAATTAAAGATAAAAAAAGTGATAATGGGGGAGAGAAAAATAAAGTGAGAAAAGAAAAGTGAGGGGAGATTATCTTTACATGGCTGTAAAATTTTATTGTCGCCAAGGATGGAATTCAATCAAAAATATTACTTTATCTAGTAGTTTGGTGTCAATAAACTCTCTTCTGATATAGGATATGTTTATATAAATGTTCAAAAACATAATTTTATTAAAAAATTTGAGTTTGGATAAAATTTATGAGAGTTTAAAAATATGTAAAAATTGTTGTCAAAAAATTGAAAGGGGGATATTGGAGAACCTTTTTGATAAATTGTTTTAACAAATTTTTTGTATTTATTGAAAACTACACATTTTATATAAGAATGTTTTTTTATCCATGAATCATATTCAGATTCATCTTAATGAGGTTTTTTTAAAGAACACTGAAAGTTTATATCCAAACAAAAAGGGTAGAAATTTGTTTTCCATACTCATAAGTTCGGACTGATCATCACTGGATGCATGTTTTCGTAATGAGCTTTACCAGATGCATAGGTGGTCGGAAAAATGAAACTATTGATCAAAAGATTAACCATATTCATTTCCATTAGAATGAAATGGAATGTTATTGGATTCAAAATAATTAGAGGTATAAATTGTAATTTTCTAGATGTTTTCCTTTATTGTAATCATAGAAAGAAATAAGTTCCTGAGTTAGAGAGACATATGTTGTTGTTTGAAGAATTCATTTTGTTGTTAAAGAGTTTTGAAAGAAGATTGTGAAGTTATGATTTAGAAAGTTTTCAAACTTTCTAATCAAATCATATGATGATTTTCTGGTCATAAAGTTCCCACACATCATGAAAACTCTCGTGATAAAATCTTTTAGATAAATGGTGGAGAGGTTTGAATAATTTTAGAGTTTTAGTATGGAGATTCCAACAAAATGGGAAAATAAATCCTAAGGTTAATTTTATGGTAATGATAATTCCTTCATTATGAGGATTCCATCATATTGATATGATAGTATCAGGTCCAAAGATCAAGAAAAATCCTTTGTCAGATTTCAAAAATCTAGACACAAAAGATCGAATCCAAAAGTGAGAAGGTGTGAAACTGATAAAGTTTGAAGAAGTTAAATGTTTCTATTTGGTTTAATTATTGAATAATTTCCATCGTTATGTAAAAATCATTACAATTAAATTTCCATTGTAATGGAAATTTCATCATAATGAGTTAATAAGGAGATATAATTCGTAATCACTAAGAAGGAAAATTATTTGTAATGAATTGAGAAAGAAAAGAAGATTTTAATGAGATGATTAAGAAGAAGAATAAAAAATAAATTTCTAGAAGTTTTATGAATAGTTGAAGAGGTAAAACTTCAAATTAAATTTTTTATAAATCTTAGAGAAATATAAGTAGGTTTGAAGAAGTCAAAGTTAAAGTTTTAAATGTGAGAGATTTTTTTGAAATCTCAGGAAGCATGGAAAGTTTTCAAGTTTCCCGATCTTAATTTTCTAAGTCACCTATAAATACTTTCTCGTATCATCTTCCATTATAAAACATCCATACAAGTTAAAAAGGTGGAGCACTAAATAATTCGAGTAAAAGTTCTTTTCGGTTAGAGATCTTGTGGGGAGGATCAAATAGTAGAATGTTTGTTTCCTATATTAATCATGGTCTTATTGAGAATATTGTATTGAGTCGATCATACTAAGAAATATCGTATTGAGCATTTGAATAGAGTTTTATTTTTTATATTGAGAATGGGTTCATTATATAGAGTCCATCGTATTGGGAGAATCAGATCCAAACTCATCGTATTGAAAGAATCATATCTAGACTCATCGTATTGAGAGAATCATATTGATTTCATCATATTGTAAAAATAGGATCCAACCGAATCACATTGAATATTTAGATTGATAAATTGTGGATCAGTTTCAATAAAGTCTTTATTCTTTTGTTTGAATCAATTTTTTTATAATAAAACATTGTAAATTGATGGGATTCATAATAATCTATCCTATCGGGAGATAAAAGGTCTCTAACGGTAGTTAGCACAAGTTTTATTCACTTATTAATAATAGTGGATTTTCATTGACCCATAAGTGTGGCTATGAAAAGAATGTTGGTTCTCACACTGAGGTCAAAAACTTGTAAATATTGTCTTCTTTACTTTCTTTTCTACTTTTTCATGCATGAATATTTACTAAAAGTTTATAAGGAAATAAATACTAACAGGTTTCAAGGATTATGTTTCTAAAAGTTTGTAACTTATTAAAGTTAAAAACTTATTCAACCCCCCTCCCATGCCCTACTGAGTTTTTATTCGTTCCTTTGGAACTTCAGTTATACCCTAGCACCAATGTGTACCTATATGATTAATCTAAAAACTTTGGTATAGGAAATGTTAAATTACTTTCCAAATCAGTATTCTTATAGATGTTCCTACAATAATGGAGAAAAATGAATCAGATTTACCAGATAGGTAGCATAATTCACATCCTCCTCTCAAGAGGACATAAGAAAACTCGTGTGAAAATTTATACATATTTACCTATCCACAAAAGTCTGATTCATTCTCTCTAGGACGCTACTTTTTCTGTTGTTCTTCATATGGTCTTCTAGAACCATATTCCTTTCTTATATTAGAAACTTCAAAAACTACATACTTCTATATTACTCGCCATTATATAACAATAATCATTTAATCTTCATCTACTCTCCCTTTCCATCATGGATCTCCATTGAATTAAGTTTCCATAACTTTGGACTTGTTCTTCAAAAATAAAACCCACAATTTTTATGTCACATTGTCGATGAAGGTAAGAAAATATAGTAACCCACTATGAGAAAATTCTATAGTAATCCCTCATACATCTTTATGAACTAACTATAACTTATAGTCCTTGACTTCCCTTCCTTATCTTATGAACGTATCATTTCTCTTATTATGATGAACACACTCTTCACATGTTCTTTACTTCATTATTCCAGGTTTTAGTATACCTTTCACAGTTATGAATTTAATTCCATTCTAACTTTATTGATTGATACATTAATGTGATAACATTTTATATCTAGAAGTTGTTTTCTCGATATGCATTTCTCCTTCTGAAACACCATTTAGAAAAAATGTTTCATTTTTCACTTATTTAGACACCATTATGGAAATGTGTGTAACTTTATATGCACTTTCCATAATTATTATAAAAAACTCACATCATTAGATTTTCCTACCAAATTATTCCTTATCCCTAGTATGTGAATCACTCCTTATAACTCCAGTAATTATTTATTTTAGTCTAAATATTAACATCACCTTTTCCCATTATCTTGAGAGTTTCATCATTTTCAATGTGTACCTTGATAAATATTTCATAATTATAATTCTTCATAGTCATCCTCTCAAATGTAGTGTGAAAATAACCCCTATATTTAATTATCCATGACTCAAGTAAACTGGTGACACTCAGCAATAGAACACTATTATCATCAAAAATGATATTTTTAGATAAAATTCCATATGTGAATATTCTATAATTATACCATCATATTTCACAATCTTAATTCATACAGCTTTCCCAAAAATTCCAACATATGAGACCGCCTTTCAAAGAACTAATTTGGATTTTATATCTTCTATCCTTCCCCTTCTTCTAATACTTTCATGTAGTGGAATTCCCCAGAGTTATATACTAAATACATTTTTATAAGATTTATGGGACTCTTTACAATGAATTTCCTCATTCATAATTAAATCCCAAACATCCTTGAAAACTAATTCATTCTTCCCACTAGTGTTCCTCACTGTGGTAACCATCACATCTCATGAGTCTGAGAGTGATGAGATAAGGATTATCACCCCCATTGGAATATAAAAATTCATGCACATTGATTCCAACTTTACTATAAACTATGTTGCATTCATTCACTTGATCTTCCACAGACTTTACTTTTGATATCTTTATTAAAAATAGTATCTACATCAGAAAAACTTTGTTCATAGTGGTGGGATTTTAATTCTTGTCTACCATTATTAACATAAGTTTTGAAACTATATTCACTTCAAAGATTTTAAAGTATATGTTATTATACATTGAAAACTAGATAAAACTCAGTTCTTTTTCATATAACCTTTCCTATTTGTTATGTTTCATCACATATAGTTTGATACCTTTCAGTGGAATATTTAGATCCTTATGAAGCATAAAATCACTAAATTGTATTTTCCAAAGACTAAAATATGTTCCATTTAACTTCTCAATCCAGAAATTTCCCATATCCAACACCATCCTTTCAAAATCAATAAATACCTGGTAAATCATCAAAATATATAATATATCGGAAACTACATACCAGAATTATTCTATAAGACTGAGGGAAAAATAATGATATTGAACCAATCATTGAAACACCCATCCATAGTCTAGACATACTAATTTATAACTAAGCTTAGATACAACTTATTAGGTTATAGATCTTAAAATCCCTAATCATCCTCTGAATACAAAAATAAAAAATAATGAATCTAGCCCTTATGAAATTGGATAAACCCGGGTTAATGGTATATCTAAAACTAAGAAGACAAAGAACCCCAACCATACACCATAAATCCACCACCAAATAAGAAATTTTGAGACACAATGAAATAATAACAAGAAAATAATAACACAAAGAATTCATATTGTATATAATTAGTCTGACTCTATAGGGAGAACACTGTAAACATATATTATAGATGGAAATAGAAGTAGGATACAAATTGATAAAAAAATTATATGAAATTAACCATCATCCATATATTTATATAGGATGATCCTAGTAATATTTGAGTAAAATAAATTCCAAAACCATTTGATCTTCACGGGAAGCCCACTATTGACCAAGTCCACATTCAGTTTCCAGTGGATTGCACCACCTCAACTACTATTCTCTTGTGAATGGTGTTGTGTTTAGATATCATCATTTCTTTTTTCACACATATAAATTTCTAAAAAAACATATTCTATAGTTGTATATTTTCCAATATTTTATACTTCTAAACTTGTTCACCACCACATCAATCCAGTTTTGTTATAGATTTTTAGAATCAATCCTTTCAAAAGTTACCGGAAGTTACCCAAAAAATGATTCTCTTTTGAGTAAACCTAACATCAAGTGATTCAATATAGGAGGATGTCATTGATTCTTTTATCATATCCAAAGGTAATTAAATTCAAACTATAATACTATGGAAAAAGTATATGTCCCAAAATTGGCAGATCTTAATTGATGGTGTTGAAAAGTAAAATTTGATTATTTGGTTTTGGTGGAAAGATGTTGCAACAATCCTTTCCTTAATTTTTTATAGTTTTGAGACTTCTATAGACTGTTGAAGTCACTAAGAATACATGTTTTTATGCTACAGAACTCATAAATAAAGAGGAATGCTCATATTCTAAGAAACACTACACAAAATTTGAGTGATGACAAAATTCTATGAGATATATTGTTTTCTATTCAAAACATTAAGGTATTCATTATTCAATCAAAGGAAGATCATATGTGTTGATGTAGTAATGTCTTGATTATATTGAGTATATTATCCGCAACTTTATTATAAATATTATTGTAATTGGCTCAGGAAAAAACTATTTATTGGGAAGCACATCATTATTCTAGGGTTAAAAAGAGATATGTTAACATTATGTATTCACTTCAATCAAATAGTAAAATGATATATAATGAATACCATCAGCCACACTGAGGAGTTTTCACCCGCGTTGGTGATAAACCTTTTAAAAAATACCATGTGTCTGGTTCTTCCATTCATTAACTCATTTAGAAAAAAATGAATAAGATATTTCGATCATGTTTTTGGGTTATAATACCTTAACTAGTGTCAAAGGGTTTTTAAAGGAGTTCATAAAACTATAAAAATAGGTAATCATGGATTTAGCCCTTCCCCATCTTAATAATTCAAAAATATTTGGATCACAAAGCATAAATCATATATATCATATGACTTGTTTTCATTTTCACATAACATTTACTTGTAGTTATTACTATAAGGAATAATTGAGTAGTGATATACACTTTTACATATTCTTTTTTCAAAAATACAAGTAGATAGCCTATTTATAGATAAATTTTTCTAAACCTTCAAAATATTTTGTAGAATTGGGGGATTCATATTAAAATGATTCTTTGTTTTTAGTTTAAATATTCAGTGCTAGTTATTAACCTATGAAATTTAGTGGAATGATCTTCTATTATGTGACCCATGACTTAGGGGTTGAAATTTTTTTGAGTGAGGTATTATAAAATTAATAATTCGATAAAAAAATATAAATAATATTTGCAAAAGTTGAATACAAAAATATATTAAAATTTAAGAACATGCTACAAAAGAATTTAGTGGAAGGTACACTTATAGCATTTATATTTGTCTCTAACCACTAGTTCTTTTAAATCACTCCTCAAAATCCAATTATATAGTATTTTTCAAAATATAACCATCAAGTTATTATAAGGTAACCTTTTATGATAAATATACTACAAATTTTTTATTTAACATTAAAAAAATATAGTTATTAATAATTTATAATTCTTTAAATTTTATAAGAAAATTAGTTATCACAACATTAACTATAGCTTCCAAATATTTCATGAGTTAGTTTTTCCTTCAATATATTATTTTCATGTGTTATTTTTTATGATTTTTTTATATATTTGAATTATTAAATTTTTTACAATCTTAAAATAAAATAAGAGAAGAAAAGGATATTAATATCTAAAATATAACTATTTAATTGGATTTAAATATGTTTAGATCATAATGCAGGAATCTTCTAGAAATTTTATAGTAATAGATGTTCTTAATGATCATATATTCTAGCATGTAAATATTTTTCCTCATAAATGATCTTCATTGTATAATGATAAAATGTAGTGTTTAAAACCTAATAATTGTTGAAGATTTTGTTCAACATGTTCTAATTATCATATATCTATCAATTTTCATTTATAATGGTTAAGTATCTTCCAAATCTCACAATAGTTATCAGATTATATAGGTACTGTTGTTTTTTGTTATTAGTTCCTTTCATACTCAAAAAAAAACTCATTAGATTACAAAAAATGTGTGTTATGGGAATCAAGATATTAAACTTATTCATGTGTTTAATGATTCAGAAACCTTCTAAAATTAAATTAGGTAAAATTCAAAGTGGGGAACATCGCATGTAAAGAACCCTACCAATTTATTTTTCCAGAAAAAAAACTCAAAAAAATAGATGATGCCTATGATATTATATATGTAGTATTGTATTGAATCATTTAAATCCATTATATAAATTATTGATCAATCATGGAGAATCATTAATTCCCTGAGTCAGTCATATTTTAGAATTTATAATTTCGATATGATCACTAAACCTAAAAGCATAATAAGTACATGGTTGATCCCACGAGGAATAGGGAACACTAATTATTATATCTAATCTAATTGTATGATATTCATAATTAAATCACTTAAATTATGAAATTAAACTAAACTAAATTAATTAAATATAATCAAACATAAACTAATTATAAATTAGGCTTAACCAAAATTATGAATAATGAAGAGAAAGGATTCAGTTTTGAGGGATAGTTTTTTATTATTTCAAACCATTCAACTACACTAATGAAATAAATTATATTATTAGTCATGAGGCCTTATAAATTAACTATTTTTTCATCTTGGAATAAATTAAAACTACCTATTATTGTTGGTCCCTCTCTCAATTTAATTCATAAATAACCTAGGTTTATTAAATTATATCTCTAAAGCGATAAGAGGATTTATGAATAATCTCACTCCCCACTCCCCTCTATAAAATTGGTTTTTGTCCCTTAATCTTCATCTCTATCATTAGAAAATTAGGGGTTATGATATTAATTAAACTTAATAATATTCTAATTAAATAAGATAAACTCACGAGGGAATAAGAATGTGAATACATTAGCTATGCATCCCTTTTAACCCATTCCACCCTCTTCTACAAATTCATCCACTCATGATCGAGTTTTATTGACCATGGATGTACTAAAAACCATATAAGAAGGAATAAAAATTAAAATTAAGAATAATAGTGTTGAGAAAATTAGGAAACTTACCTAAATTAATGTTGACAACAAAGATATGCATCCATGATTACAAAGTGAAAAAAAATAAAAAATAAAACAAAAACCAATTCTAAGAAGCTTCGTGGGTGATCAAATTCACTCTTGATTTCTCAATATCCATCTAAAAGATCTATCTAATTGTTTCTTTCTCTTTCATTTTATTATCCTATATCTTTCTATAGGAAAATATATCCCTCAAAATACTCCCAATTAAAGTTATTTTTTCAATGAAAATAACCTCTTAAAACTTTTAAAAGATATAAGTTTCTTAAAAAATATCATTCTACTATTTTAAGTTCTATAGCACAAGTGGCCATAGTAAAACTTCCTTGGTTAAATAAAAGAACAAAAATATTCTCCTTTTAAATTACCAATAATTATTAAATAGTTAATCTTGTTCCAAAAAATCCCAGCCTCAACTTGGACTTGAATTTCTTAAAAAATACTACAATAACATAGTCTCAAAACCTTCAACATGAGATCCTATAAAAATCCCTGAAACAAAACCCTTGATTCACTACCATATCAAGTACCCCCATAACACAATATACTCATATGTCACAAGAAAATATTCCATGTGAACCCTTATTTCCTTAATCTTTAATAATGGTGCATCTTGGATCTCCTACACCACAAAGGTCCATGATTTAACAAAACCCTCATCTCTACTATATCCCACAGATCAATATTGTAGTGAATACCCTAAGATGAATCTCCCTAATTTTATATGAATCAATATCTTCACTCCCCAAATATAGTATAGTAAAAACCAATCACATCAATATCATAGTGGATATAATATTCATAAAATCTTATATATGAAGCTACGAATAAGGTTTTACCCTCCATATCATAGCAGGGTTTTTTGCATGATCCCATGGTGTAGAAGGATGAACATCACATAACACACTCCATGAAAGATCAGGCTTCATGCCCACATCCATGTCATAGAACTAGATACTACAACAAAAACATACTTTGTATAAACTACCCTCAGGATCCTCCTATATTGTGAATACAAATTCCATAGTTCAAGGAACAAACATGTGTTGTAGTGGTTCTGGGCACAAACTTCCATTAATTATCACAATGTTTCATAGTGGTATGGTAGGGAGGTTCGATGGTTTATTGAGGAATGTGATGTCATAGAGAGTCTATCTGAGATAGGAGATGTAGATGTCAGCTCAGGAAACATCTTTTTTGTAAAATTAAATTGATACCTATGATAATATCGTCCCACATAAATCTTGGAGTGATCATGATCCGCTTAATAACTTGGAATGTTTCCTTAGTTGAACAGTGAAGTATGTAAGGATGATAGGGCTCACCCTCAACCTCCTGTGTCTCCCTGCATGTGAGTCGCTAAGATCTATCCTTATATTTTATCATATATGCACCCCATGCATGAATAGTGCTCCTATGTGCATGATATCTATGTTGGTTAGTATATGTGTGTGATTGTTTCCCTGGATAATGGATAAAAAGGAAAAAAATCACCTATAAAAAACATTTTTTTTAAAAGTTAAAAAACCAAGTCCCCCATGTAAAAATTACACCCTTTATTGGAATTTTCTAAAATTTTAATTTCACTTCTAGATACCAAATTACATTGTTTTCATCCAAAAATACATCATTTCACCTAACAATCATTAAACAAACAAAAAAATACATAAATATCATTTTTATGCCATAAATAATTAAAACAATTATAATTAGGAAAGAATATAAATAAAAACTCATAGAATTAATGAGGAAAATATATATATATAAATTATACTTCACAATTATCTACTTTTTCCCTTTAATGGAATTTATATTCCCATATAAGTTACTACTCATTCCTGTTTATAATATCATCATGAGAAAACATTTCATAATTCTTAACTTATTATATTTAAAAATGCTGAATAATTTATCATTTTATCTTTATATTTCACATTATATACAACAAGAAAATAAACATAATTAGAATAAATGATAGATCACCTACCTCAATAATTATAAAATGATTCAATTGAATACCTCAACTAGATTTTAAGTATGTAAAAATTGGTGCATGGTTAATTATTTGGATTGACCAAGTGGTACAATAATGATAAACATATTCATAATGATTATGAGTTAAATAAGGTGTATGAAATAATTCTTATAGTGGGTTATATGGAGTTCCTTGGGTGAGGAAAGGATGATTAAATTTTAATGGTAAATTATAATATATATATGTTTTTTATATTTAGTATGCATAATAAATTAATACATATACATTACATCACATGGATTATGAGGAAAACATGCATTTTCCTCTCATATATTATTTTGGAAATACAAAGAACTAAACTGAATAGATGATTCACAATTAGAATAGTTAATCTTTCATGTGTGGTTTATCCCAAATATTCTAATAGAATATGTTTGGTTAAGGTATTTTAGTTATGAAATTCTTGGGATATGTAATTGAGGAGAAACATATCTCAATATTTCAAGTAGAATTGAGTTTTTTTTTTGTTAATATGGGTACATCCTATTCAATTAGTCTAAATATATTTTTTAAATTAAAATAAAAATTGTTTAAAATTACTCAATTATGATGGAGTAAACCCTTATTAGAGTAGAGAAAACAATATGAAAATACCATTAAAGAACAAAAAAATAAAGCAAAATAAAATTGAAAAACATTTTCATATCAACTCCTTTAAATCTAAAAATATTTAATTTTTAAAAAATCTTTATTTTTAATAATATTATAATACATGATGCAAATATATTCCTCATTATATAACATCACTTTCCCAATTCACCTAGGGATTATCTCATCATGTTCATCGATCATTTGGATTATATTTGTTTGAAAACCTATTTTTTAGACATTGTCTAGATAATTGATAATTATCTTGAGTATATTTTTAGTTAAGTGATATAAAATAATCTTATTTATAAAAAATACCAAAAAATCATACACCTATAACATCTTCAACTTGTCCCAAAATAAGACCATGTGTTTTTTTACACTCTTAGACACCCCAACTTCCAAAAAGAAAATTTATGTGCTTTACCTTTTTTATCATGGGGAAGAGCACATGAACATATGATCTTCCTTTTTATCAAGGGGATAGTTATGAAGATCCTGAAATACATGTCCATATTATGTGTGGACCCTCTGGCATGGAAAGTGTATCTTATAATGTCAGAGTTATAATAATTTTGTGATATAATAATGGATACTGGTAGGAATCCATACAAATAGAAAACTTATCCAATATAGAATCTTGTTTTTTTGGTGATTCATATTCAAGAAGATATGAATAGTATTTCTAATAGAGGATTCTTAATCAGGAATTAATGTAGTGATGTATATATGAAATAGTGTATCCACAACTGTAAAAGGGATGCCTTTTTGGGAATAAAAGTATAGCCCACGACCTGATAAGGGAATCCTATTCTGAAATATTTTTACACTAGTTGAACAAGTGTGTATATGCTTATAAAGGAAGATACACAAGTACTTTGTGGTATTCATCCTATGGGGAGTCATGTCTATGTCCGATCATTTGGTGCAAGAAAGTGGTGGAGGATCGTGTGAGCATTGGAAAGTAGACCGTAGGAATATAATTTATATAAAGTTGGGGTTATCAGTGAATTTTTAAAATCACTATTTGGGATAGGTGTGTGTTTCAATGTCATGTAATCTTTGATAAAGTATAATTTAATTTAAATACTTTACCAAAATCAATTTCCACCATTGTACTCTTGTCACCGAAGTAAAGTGGGTAGGGTCTGTTTCAACAGATAAAACGGGGACACATGGACTCTTCCGTTATCCCTTAGGAGTGTAACCTTATCATCTATGCCTATAAGAGTTGGCCCAAAATGGCTATAAATATTGAAACCTAGTGCAATGATTAACTCATCCTTTGATAGAGGAATATTTCTTCCCTTCTGTGATAATATTATTCTTTATTTCCATACTCTATTAGTATTATTCATGTTATCTATTCCATTTATCTTATTTTGTCCTTCCATTTTTTCACATAACCTCCTTCATTATTATAACTCATACAATATTGTAAACTTTAAAATTAAAACATGGTTATAACCTAAACTTTGTGCCTTTTGGATGAAGTAATAATTCACCCGATGGCCCTCTGATATTTCTTCACTCGGTTGATAGTGAGTATGCACTATAGTTTCCACTTTGTGAGGATCCCCCATATCAAAAATATTTATACTAAAAGGCCTTATATTTTTATTTCCACTATGGTCTTTTTTGAGTTGTGTTGGGAGTTCTTATGGGGTATAATTTGGGAGGGTAAAGTCATTACTTCCATCTATGAGGTGACTGATAGAACTAAAATATCAAATATTTATCCCTTATCTAGGTTTTAATTTATACAATGGATAAAATTTGTCATTTTTATCCATGTTAGGAATTCTCTAGAGCTTACCTAAAGCTTTAGAGGGTTGTTCTAAGTCAAGGTTAGCCTCGTAAATCATAAATACCTAAGAAAATTCTTTAAAGGATTATTTTCCATCCTGGGTATTTTCCAACCATTTCTCTCAAAGTTATTATTTTTTTAATATATTTCCTTCCCATCATTTCCACCAAGCTGATATTAGATATTACAAAATGGTTTTTTGATTGCTAAAAATTGGGAGGTGCCTTTTTCTTACGGTATATCATCACTTATTTTCAATTTATTCCTCTCTTTTCCCTTCTGTGAATTATTCTCCATCCCATCATTATAAATGTATTTATTTTAAACTAGATCATTATTATAATTTTGTTTCCTATAACTATATGAACATTTGTAAGATAGGATCTAGGGAAAAGGTAATGATAGAGAAGAAAACTTTTTCACCACAATAGTAACATTCATCTCCTCCTTCTTCATAGTCAAATCCTCCACCTTATTATATAATGCCTCTATCTCTATATCCTCTTGATTAGAGATCTTTACTATTAAATGAATATAGATCTAAGTATTCCTTGATACAATGAATTTATATTACAAATTGGAAGTTGAATTAATTAATTAAACAACATTCCTATTATTTTTATCAAATTCAAGAGTCGATGTATAAAAAATGATATTAAGGGAAGAACTCTAATTTTCCCAATAATATCCAAACAAATACCAAACTTATGTTTTTCATCCTTAAGGGAAATCTAAATTCCATCACTATCATAATAATACATCCTATGAAATACATCATGAGGATTATAGACAATAAAGAGATAGTAAATTAATAAATAAATAGAACATCAACACCATGATCAATTTTGAATCCAATCTTGAAGAATTAGAAGCACTCATAAAGGATGGATTGAAGTAGCTGAAGAATGTTTTTGATCCGCCAGATCCTACACAATAATATACATGCTCAGTTGAGATCTAATAAAATGATATTAGGGAATGTTATACTGAATATATATTAAATATATTTAGATATAATCTAATGGTAGAAAAATTAGCACTCTGTGAGCCAAAAAAAGGTCATTTTATAAAGAGATACCATCATCTCCTAGAGAGTATGTTAAAGTTGAGACATCTCAACCTGGCCCAATATCTTTTGAAGAATAAATTATTTATTTTATATGTTAATAATCCTTAATGAAGTTATATATTTATCAATACTTATATGAAGGTTCATATGATGATTCAATTCTTGAAAAAGAGACATCAGATGTTCAGGAAAATATTGTGTCAGTCAAATAGCCTATGAAATATATTGTTAGTTACTCTTTCTTCAATCCCTCTCTATTGTAATTTTTCACCATTACACTACTAATGAGAGCACATATCCTTATAATGGATATCTAGTTCATTTAACCAATAAATATTTGAAGATATCTTTCACTGATCAATATCTTTACTATGATGATTCTATCAGCAGTTAAGAGAGTGAGAAAAATTCTATCAATGAATATATATGAATAGAGACTTCATCACACACAATTTTAAGGCCTACAAATCATGGAAATATTTTTTTAGTTTATTATTCACTAGAATATCCCCTGAAGGTCTCTGCAAATATTTCCACTATAGAGAAACCGATGAAGTTCATGGTTATTCATATCTCTAATCATTCTTTAATGTTAGAAAATTATGAATTGAAAAATTATATAACTCTTCAATACCTTATAAAATAATTTGGAAATATCTTATCAGTATCATAATAATTTTGAAAGGTTTCATTCTAATCAAAATTTATTAGTTTTCCTTCAAGATTCTAACTCTAATAGAGATAATAGGGGAAACTATAAATAGAAGATAGGTATAGAATCTTACCCACTCCATTTGGATAAGATATATATTAGTATTTATGAATGGAGTAAATATATCCTCATTAGGGTGTTCTTTGATACTGGTTTGGTTTCATCCATCATGGTACCAAGGTGTTTACCTTATGATTATTAGAAATCATGTTACAAGTCATTCAAAACTATCATTTAGAAGACTTTTTATGTTTCAAGGATCAGTAATAAAATTTATATTCAAATTTTACTTGATCATTTCATCAAGCAGTGTGTTTATGGATAACACTTTTCTTCTAAGGATTTTCTTATTTGTTTTGATATCCTTATTCATTAATATAGTTATAATGGACTGGTAAGGTGAAGGTTATGGGGCATAATAGATGCGGTCAGGCCCATTCAAAACAAAATGTTTCCATCATATTCTTTGGATTTATCCTCAGAACTAGATAGAAATGTGTTCTTAGAATCCATAAAGACAAGATCTTTTCACATATAATTTATAATTAATTTATTTTATTAAATAATTGACTTTCATTGAATTCTTAATTAATCAATGAATCGATAGACCACTCTTGGTGTACCATAATTATGTCAGGGGAATCAAGTGTATATTACCTCGAACAATGATCCACACATGTTATGTGATCCTCCAATCATCATCATTTATTTCTCTAGGTGCTAGTACAGATGAATCTATTTATTGGATGATCGATGTTGATCGTAACTGAATCCTTTAAGGTATAAGGAATTCTCTATGGTGAAGGAGGAGAATTGTATTATGTTCTTAAAAGAGTTATAAGGAGGGATCTCTCTAGTGCTTGAGAGGATTATCTCTAGGAAACATTGTGAACAATAAAAGAATGTGGCTCTAGGGATTACATAAAATGTCATAACTGTGTTATAAGTTGATACAGTTAGAGAATAAATAATTTTGAAAGGACCATTATTATTTTATTAATTCCTAAAAAACTTCATGTATAAATAATAATATTATTATTATTTACTAAACATTCCTTAAACCTACAGATAAATTAAATATTAATTTTCTTCAATAAATAAATCAATATTTATTCAATTAATATTTAATATGATATTTCTCACCAGACCATTAGACTCAGACCACCAATCCTCTTCAACATTTATTAGTCCTTGAATACTAACTATTTATTTAAATAAATAAATATCACTATATTACTAACTAATAAATATATAGATATTATATTCACTAAAACTAATGAATAAATATTTATTAAATATTAAGGTAACTAAATAAATAAATATTTTTTTACCTTATGAATGAGCCAAAATAAATAAATACTTTTATATTCATATAATTAGATAAATAAATACATGGTGAATAAATATTTATAAATATTAAACTCACATATATATTCTCTTAAATAACTGGTGATTGAAAATTTATGATAAAACCAACATGAATAATTATTTAACCAAATACGGTAAATAATATTTATCCAACTCGTTAAATTCATATAGAATTTAATTTAGGTTCCAAATAGACTTAGTGTGTGACCCTCTAGGACAGTTTCTTGATGGAAATTGGCTACACTGCCTAAAGTCTAAGGTTAGCATCTAGCAATATTCCAAGGATTCCATAGTTAAATAAGTTAATGTCATAATGAAGTGTAACCTCCTATAAACATACACCATGTAATATAATATCTTTATATCGATATCTCTAATCAAACAGGTTTTATTCTAGTTCTATCAACCTATATTCTTGATGTCACTTTATTTGAATTTATAGAAATGAACTTTCTGAAAACACACATATGGCCATGGACTTAATTAGGTAGTCCAATTCTCATCACAGGACCTGAGATTTCCACTTCCATTAAAGAATATAAGGGAAAAATGTTTTCTCATATTATTCTGACTGAAAATTTATTTTTATTATAAAAATCTTTTTAGGAGAAAGTGAGAAACCACAAAAGTTTACAGAACAGACATAAACAGCCATAGAAATAAACCAATCCTGCCCCACCCTAGCAACTTTGTCATGATGGGAAGCCTCTGACAATGCAGAACCCTCAGCAGACAGTCTCGTGCATAAGCACGGGCATGGAACCCATGGCAACTCCATACCCTCTCAACATCCCAATCCAAAGGTCTGTCTCGATGAAGGATTATTTCTCTGATCCTCATCCGGAGCAGGTCCAAGCCGAAATTAGGGAACACGAACAAAATCACAACCAATCCAAACAACAAGGTATCCCAAAAATTCAAATCTCACAGAAAAAAAACCCTCAAGCCATCCACCCGAGGCCAATAACTTAAGCATAGGTTTTAAAGGAAAACTTGATGTTACCAGAATCATTTTCCCTAAATAGATTCCATGATAAGGATGCCAACTGTAACTCTGTTCGTTTCGATATCAGCTTCTCAAACTCAAAAGCCAGCTGGTCCCAAGACTGAATGTAATCCTCTACACTGATCTTTCCTTGATTGAATCCTCCAACCAAAATTTAATCATGTTTATCAATCCATGTATATTTCTCCTCATTGAGAGACACCTCAAGAGACCTCCCCATCATTTTAGTTGCCTCCTCCTCAGTTGCGTTAAGCAATAAAGTTTGTTCAATCGCATGCTCATCGGAGCTTAAAAACAAGACCATGGGATGATCATCATGAGCCTCGAAATTATGATGTTTCAGAGCCTCCGTGTCCATCTTCATCTTGCTCATTTTCTTTGAAGAGTGGGTCTCAAGAGGAGGAGGTAGCGAGGAGTAGTCCTTCCTCCCCTTCCTTCTCCGGGAGTTCCTATCACATCTTAGGTTTGAGTCCTAATCTGCCGAGTGAACAAGTTCATGAACTTTATTAGCCAACACATTGACCCTAACATCCTCACCTGGAGTAATGGGGTTAGAACTCATGGGGTTAGAACTCAAATCGGCCTCTGGGAGACCATTGAATCTGTTGCACAAGGGAACCATCAACAGAACCGAACTCGAATCCCCCTTCTGCTCACCTATGTTTGTAAAAGATGCAACCCAATCAGACCCTTACCTCCCCTTACTACCATCTGCACTACCCTTCCATGCCTCCTCATCATCTAATCCAAGCAGTTCCACTTGATCACTGCCCGACGAGCGATCCAATGCTTGGCCCCTATTCACCTTGCCTTCCACCTGAACCTCCACATGCTAGTAATTTCCTTCCCCAACATGCATCCTACCGATGGGAGGACCTGCGAGATCCCCCTTCATCCTGGTGAACACGTTTGACACCTTTGGGTTAAGTCGTTGAGCCTACGAAGTAGTTCTAAGTAGACCCATACCCACTGCATTACAAGCCCCTACCTCTCTCGTAGGAAGCTCCTCCTCGGATAGCCGTCGTTCCAGACTACCCCCTACTATATTCTCGATACCCATGACATGATGTCCGGGGATCGAAGCATCACAAACCACTGGATCCTTGCCCTTTTCATTGCCCGCCAACAAATTCACAGCCTTCCCACCCTTATTCCAATCTCCCCTTGGTTGGGAGAAAACTCTCTTACCCACCATCGAAGAGGATCCCTACCGGTACACATCCAAGTCATGCCCCAGCCTCCTACAAGTAGAACAGAAGTCCATCCATCCCTCATATACAACTTGTTGTTGACACCTATATTCCTCACCAATTGTAATCCAGAAAAAATCGAAGGGAACCTTCGACACGTCCATCTTGACACATACCCTCAGATAAACAGGATGGGAAACCGCTTCCGTTCAGTTGTCCGAACAAAGGTATCTTTTGACGAGATTGCTGAGCATTCTTATGATTGAGGGATTTTGGAACAGTAAAATGTCACTCATGATACACCCAATGTATCCTATTTTACTTTGATCATGTGTCATCATGGTGTTCTTAAATAAATCAAAGTACATGACCTATGACATGTATTAATAATAATCCTAAAATTATAAAGATCATTACACATATACAAGGATAGAAATATCTAATGATACGTATAAATGTGGAATTCTGATTGAAGGGTTAGGTTATCATAATATCCTACACTAGATATTATTATAACATCCCATATTTAATCACTAGGTCCAAGTCAGAATTCTACATGACCTCGGGTGCATCTCTCTATACATCAAAGGTTGTCGGCTAGAAGCGGTGGTCTAAGGTGGAATTGTTGGGATATTATACCCTCAACTATAGTTAAAAATAATAAATAAATAACCAAACATGTAAATAGTATACAATCAAAGTAAGAGGAAACCAAAAACATACCAACCATACGATTGAAAACAAAAACAAAAAAATGATAGCTAAAATAGGAAAACAAGACACTAATTTCCCATCTAGACGATCATTTACATGATAGAAAAAAATAATTTAAAAGAGTCTATATATCTCTAAACCACACCATGTATATGTCTCTAAACTTTTAATGAGATATTCTTCTCACTGATCAAACCCAGACCTCAGCCCAACCAATATCTACAATAAGTGAGGGCTTGGTAGGTGCCTAAGTGCCATGGTCACCAGATAAGGGTGTGATTATAACTCAATAGGGTGCCTCTAATGTGATCCTATTCCAAACTAGTAAAATGCAGTGTGTGTGCATATTATAAGATCATTAGAAAATAAACAATAAATTTAAAACTACAAAATCCTAACATATAATCACCAAGAATAAACAAGAAATCAATGCTCATATATCGATTGGGAATGTGCTTGTCAAGAAAACTCGAACCCCTAAATATACCTACTTTATATATATTCCAAAATAAAAGATATAGAAGTCAAAATTAATCAATAATTAGACACAATTATGGTACACATGTTACTCAGCATAAGATAATGAGTTAATATGGTACTCAACATCCACAAGTCATATTAGGAACATTCCACCTGGTATCTTCTAGTCATCATGTGAACATGATTCTTGAGATCCACTAGTCATCGAGTGAACTCGTTGTTAGGTCCTAGTGATATGAAAATAATAACTATAGGGGTTGAATAGTCCTTTTAAAAATTAATCAATTAAAATTTAATTATGATAGTGATTAATAGTGTTAATTGTACAATAGAAAATAAAACAAAGAAAACAGGTTGTTTTTTATAGTAGTTTAGATCACCAATACCCTAGTATACTCCTCAATACTCTCTACTTAGAGAGAAGACTCATATTCAATAATTCCCCACTTATGATAGGGAGTGATAAACCAATTATAGAAGTATGTACTTTTTTCTCACCTGGCGGTATAATCCCAATTGACTTTTACATGAGTCACAGTCCACTTGACTTTTTTCTGGAAGTCACAACTTGACCTTCCTTTTAGATAGGAGGAATAACCTAGTTAAACATATTTTGGATGGGAATATCATAAATTACTCTATAAGCACAATTAGCATATAGAATAAATACAATGATGAAAACAAGACAGAAATTAATATCAGAAGTGGAGAAGATGATGTTGAATGTCGACATGGCTCAAGAACATTAATCACCTTAGTGGTGGATGATCAAAATGATGAGTTCCTTCACGATATAATCAATATAATAGTAGTCATATTCAAGAATTAATACTTTGTAATGCTTGTATCAATGCTGTATTTTTCTCTCTCTGTAATCCTATGAATCGTCATTTATCATTTGAATAAAAAAAAATCAAGTTTATGTTGTTGCATTCATTGATTCACATTGAAATAGATAATTTTGTTCAAAAAATATAAGATCTTTGAGTGTCTCAATATATAATCATAGATTGTCACATTTGAAAATAATAAACATTGAAAATATATCTGTTTTCTATAATTTGAATAGTCACGTTCATACTTTTCATGCTCTTTTATTTATTCATGAAGTAACTTTGAAACACTTCAATTATGATAGTTAATATAAATGAGAGTAACTCAAATGAATAAAATAATAAAAAATATATAAACAAGATTGCAGAAATTTAATAATTCAAAATATGTATATAATAGAGCATTATGAAAATTATTTTCTCCATAATAATTTCCATGATTTGTTTTTTAATTCAAAAGTTTATAACGTAGTCATTAGAAATATATATATATATATATATTAAAAAGAAATATAATGATTAAAATGAATTTAATAAACATTTAGTGAATAAATATATCAAAATAATGTTAAAAAGGGCATACTAAAAAATATATATTTTCTTAAAAATAAGAAAAGTGATTTACCAACCACAAAACACACTCACCATGTGAACATAGTCGTGCGGTAGGTATACTGACTGTGAGACAAATTTTTTGTGCGGTCAGTATACTTATCGTGCAAACAATGTTTTTCATATACTGACTGTGAAAATAATGATAGTCATATAGTCAGTATACAGACCTTGTGATAAATGTTTTTTGTGTAGTGATTATGTGAACAAACATAAAAAATTAATTCATGCATTTACATACAAGGTCGATTACATCCATCACTATGGAACACAACACAAAGAAGAAAACTAAAGTAAATCGCATGTCTGGGAACTTAATCCCATGACCTGCCCCTCACCCCATCCAAACCCTTACCACCCACCAGGAATGATGGGGAAATCAATTCATGCATTTATAAAAGAAAATTAATTCATGTGGAAATTTGAAATTACCTGCACGGTAGTTTTAAAAAAGATTGGAGGTAACTTGAATATTTTCCTTTATGGTAGGTACTGTAACGAACTCGCAATAGGTTCTTTAGAACCTCATGGTAGGTATATTCCTTCACATGGTAGTTTTAGAAAGCCTCTTAATTTTAGGTTTAGAAATGAAATCATGGTATGTTCATATACTCATAGTAACTATAAACCATCCTTCACAATAGGTAGATATTTTTGTACAAGACGGTGACTCTTCATGGTAGGCACAACACATCTCATGGTAAATTTAAGAATGGGGAGTTGGGTCAGTATCATGAGCAGTCAAACTGAAATTAGTGGCTTGAAATGGTGTTATGCATGCGCTGAAATAGGAAATAGGGATAAGGTAAGTAAGGTTTTTATGCTTTCATGGAAGTGTGTGGTTGAAACATAGAGAGAAGAAGGTTGTTGCACTAGGTACTACATACAAGAAGAAATAGAATGCTTGAACATAAAGAATCCATTGCTCTGTGTTGTGAGGTGTTGTGGATCTAGAAAAGGAGAACCTAGTGTTGGTGTGTGGGGAAGATGATCTAAGTCGAGATGTTATGGATATGGAGGTATATACGATATGTGTGTGTCATATATATTTGATCTTATATATATGTAAATCAAATTAACAAATTATAGAAAATGTAATTAAAAAATAGAACATGAGCCTCAGCCCAGTTGGTGGGGACTTCTTAACTGCATCCATGAGACCTAGGTTCAAAACCAGGCAGAGGCATAATTTCAGGTTACTAGAGCAGTACTATGTGGGTACTGTAGCGGTACTGTAGCAGTTACTATTCGGTACTATAGTAGCAGGAACCATTCACCTTGGGCCAGTGATTTGGGCTTGGAGTACTTAAGGTTTTCAGTCCACCTAGGACTTCAGGTCAGTAAGGCTTCCGGGCCACCTTTAAGGCCTTCGGGCCACCTCAAGGCCTTCGAGCCACATGATCAGTGCAGTTTCCCAAGACAGACTCTACAAAAGAGGAGTAGCCCCAGAGGAGGATTCAGAGTAAGTGCACTCACTAGAGCAGAACCAAATGGATTTGGAAGAATGGGAGGGTATGGTTATGCCTTTGGGATCAACCTGTGCATGAACGGGAAGCCTAGCTAGAAGAATATGTGAATGTGGAGAGCTATTATCACAATGTAGATGCTAGGGAGGGGCAGTTACTTATAGTTATAGTCTGGTTGAATTCCTTAAGACCTTCGAGTCATTTAATCTTTTAAGACTATGAGCCATGTAATCTCTAAGCATACGAGCCTTGTAAGTGTTCCCCTTTATCCCTTGAAAGGGGGGTTATCAAAAATAAATAAAAATGAAGGCCTTTGGGCCATTCACACTATTTAAAAAAAATATTAACAAGATAATAATACTGAAAATAATATTTATAATGAAATTAAAATTTTAATTCAAATGAAAAAATATTAAACATACTCCCAATAAAAAAAGAATTATTAAAATAATATAAGTTATATAAGAGATAAAATATTAATTATGTGATCAACAAAATTAAAGCATTAAAAAAATTAGAAAGTAATATTAAAATATTATGGTCATTAAGACATGTAACAATTTAAATTTAAATAAATGAAAATAATAAAATAAAACAATATTAACAATTGAAATAAGATATTGAAATTTAACAAAACAGTAAAACAAATAAAAATATAAACTCTTAGTGCAAACAATATCTACCTTTTTATAAATTACAAAACTAAATATTTAATTTTCTACCCTTTTTAAAATTTATCAACAAACAAAATGAAACTTCAAATAAAAATATTATTAATAACAATATTGTAAAAAATATAACAAGAATGGGATAACTCCCCCTAAATTAATGTATTTATAATATAGATATAAGAACAATAAAATAAAGATTAGTATGCTCTCAAAAACTAAATTTCCATCATGCCTAGTTAAAAATATAATTTTTCAAACCCTACATAATATAATGCTTTTTTAAAGATATCTACAAGTTGATTTTCTATTGGAATGTATTCTATAATGATATCACATTTATTAACATGATATCTTAAGAAGTAAAATATAACATCTATATGTTTGGTCCATGAATGTTGTAAATGGTTTTTATATTTTTAAATAGATTAAGTATTTTCACAAAAAAAAGTCATTTTACCTAAAAAACATTGAAATTATATAGATTTTGTTTTTTTCAATGACTTTGAGCACAACAATTTGAAAAAACAATGTAATCAGTCTCAACTATATATAATTAAAGTGAGATTTTCTTTTTGGAACTCCATTAAATGGAAACTTTACATGATAAGTGAAACATACCTAATTTGTTTTTTCCTATAAAGTCTGAAGCCTCCAAATTCAGAATCAAAATAAGGTAACAAATTGAAACAGTTATAATTGGAGTAAAATAAAGCAGTTTTTATAGTTCCTTTAACATATATGGTTATTCTTTTGACATCCTTTAAATGAATTTATTTTAGATTATGTTAAAACTTAAAATATACATGTTGAAAAAATAATACAACCATTGATGCGGTCAAATAAATTAGGCTTCCGATCATTCCTCTATACATTTTATCGTATACATTTTTTCTAGATTCATCCATTTTATTTTAAAAAAATTATATGGTTCCAATAGACATTTTATCTTTTTGTGACTCAACAAAATTCTATAATTTATTTATATAAATCTGATTAAGTTCAACATGCATATCATTTATCAAATTTGAATATTTCAAAGCTTATTTAATATTAATTTGCACAAAATCAATAATAAAGGTAGAATTGTCTCAAAAATTCAAAACTGATTATCCAGTTCTTATTATAGATTCAATATTTCCAATTACATTTTCTAAATAATAGTCTCTATGTTTTTCACAATTGCTAGGATAAGATTGAGAATATATATTCTCCCCCTCAACTAAAGCATTGTCATTTTTAGGATTATCTATATCAAAATTTAATTCATTAAATTCTTGAATAGGATTATTATAATCTATAATATATTTTTCATTAATTTCAATGAACTTTACATGAATAGATTCTATCGTTGACATGGTTCTTATAATGACCCTTCTCTTTATTATACTTCATTTTATGATTTATTATATAAGTTTACACTTATTAAAACCTAGAATATCGAGAATTCAAGTGTATTTGGGAATTAGGTACATTAGATAGAAACTTAAAATATGGAATACATCATCTTTATTAGAAACTTCATTAATATGATAATATTATTCTTTCGTACTTAACACTGCATGGGATAAATTAGAGACATATATAAGAAAGGGGTGATCTATAAGTCCCAATAAGAGAATAAACATAGAATAATATGAATAAAGTAGTACATGTTAGGAAATAGGAATGTAAATGAGACATAAAATGGGTGATAATCATAAACATGAATGATGAGTCATGATATAGTAAGATAACATAAAGGCAACATGGGAAATTTAAAAACAACTTAAAACAATGCATCATAAACATTGGTCAAGGATAGCTGCTAATAAATCATGATGAAAAATATCCCATGGTGGATTAGGTTCACTCCCTAGTCCCTTGAATGATGTCCCATGAGACTAAAACATTACCCAATTCATTGGAGTGATATATAATTTCGAGCATACATATCACTTTAATTTAATTCTCATGCTTAAGTGTGTCACATAGATCATATAACATGGATTCATTAATCATCATATTTTATAACACATCAAGGAGTGTAGAATATATACATTAAATTTCTCAATTTAAGAAGTGTAAGTGCATAAAGGTAAACACCATTGATAGGAAAAGGGTATGGGTATTCACTACACATTTGTTTGGCATGGAAAATTGTGGTGACATTTTGGGAGCATAACAGCATTGCATATAAATTCATAAAATTGTTTGATGAGAGAGAAAGGGGTATATCATCATTTTTATATTAAATGGACAGTAATAGGAACATGGAAAAACATATACCAACAATTGGAATTTGAAATATAATGCATAATATAATGAAGAAACTTGAATAAAACTGAGAAATAAAAGAACCCTTACCTTGTGAGTGTGACTCCAAATGCTTCGAAGGAGCTTCTTGAGAGCTTGGGGGAACCTTGGGGGGGGGCTCTAAAGAGTGGAGGGAAAAGTAAGTACATGGTCCAAGTATTATTAGTGAATATAAATGGGATCATGAGTGGTTTTATATAGTAAATGAGTGGGAAATATTTTATTATTTATTTAACTTAGGTTTTGGAAACTATATAATAAAATAACCAAAACCACAAACCTACCCATGTTTTTTCCCATGGTTTATTCCAAAGAGGGTTTTATTTAATTATTTTATAATCCCAAATTAATAAATTAATAAAATAATACCCTTGGTAATGTGGAAGTGATCTGTACTCTTAAAAATGATTTTAAAACCATAAAATATATTAATGGTTTTGGAGGATTAATAAAGGCTTTATAAAATTAATAAAATAAACATAAAATAAAATTATTTTAAATTTTAAATATATATATATGGTCGTGGATACCATTTATAGTATTTATTACATCACTTTTGTGTCATTATTATGTCATAATACACACTTTATATTTATATGGTATTTAATTTTTACCCAAAAATTCAACTATCTCCGAAAATTATGAAAAAGTCACTATTGGATAATTTAAAATTTTTTATTCCAAAAATAATATTCATTTTACCAAAACAAATTTCTAAATATTTTAATTTTCCCATTTAAAATAATAGACATTTATTAATAAATGATGGGTTTTTTGATAATAAGAGTTTTCAACCCCTTATAAAAATTACATTTGAATTCAAGAAAATTATATGATCATTTATATTTAATAAAAATTATTTAGTAATAATATTTTATTAAAATATTATTTATTTAAAAAATAAATTATTTCATCAAAATAAACATCTTAATTGAAACTGAATACTAATTAGAAATACATTTTTGTTTTATTATATAAAAATAAAAATCATTTATAAAGTAATGATAAGAAGAAAATATGAACAATATTATATTTAAAATACAATATACATGTTCAAATTATTATGGAATTGATACGTATCCCTTTAATACACCAGAAAACCCCCTAAGGGTAAGGTGCACGAGGGTGAGGCTTTCATGGGGCGGCTCAACATATATGGTTTGGGATATGATCTCGATGAGTTTGATCTTCTCCCATAAAGCGTTTTGCTCATGATTGAGTTGTTGGATCTCAAATTTGGTTTGGTTAAGGGAAAATCCAAAATATTTTATCCCCCTTGTAATCTATGATAAATGGGCTTCATAGGGGATAATCCTACTAGTTGAGGTCATCACTTCCTTTGTCTATGTCAAATGGATTGGTTAAAAGCCTATATTTATATTAATCATTTGATCACTATTAAATGGATATATTATCAATAGTAATAATGATTAATGGACTTTTAAATCCAATAGGATATAATAAAACCAAATAATTTAATATTTATTCTATGTCCATAGTATATAATAAATCATTTAATTAAATCATAAGGGGAATTTTATTTATAACAGTTCCGGTGTTACAATATTCTCCCCTTCAGATCTTTTTCCCTAAAAATTTTATTTTCCCACACTAAAATGTATCAGGGAAATTTTGTTCCATTACTTCCTATGGTTCCCACATCACTTCTTCAAACTTGTGGTTTCTCCACAACACTTTGACAGGGTGAATTTTCTTATTCGGTTGAAATTTATCTCTACAATATAAGATCTTTATCAGGTGCTCCTCATATGAAATTTAAATCTCCAATGGAACCACCTATGGATTGTGTACATGTGAGGGGTCTGGTATGTGCTTCCTTAAGAGGTATACATGGAATAAACCATGTACTTGAGATAGGTAAGTCTGGAGTGCTATTCGATAGGTCATTGTTCTGATGCGATCAATGATCTCAATGGGACTGATGTATCTTGGACTAAGCTTTACCTTATTCCCAAATATCATAAATTTCTTCCACGAAGATATATGTAGGAATACCATGTCTCTAACATCAAAATATTTGTCTCATATATGATTATCAACATAGCACTTATGTTGAATCTGATCATCCTTGATGTGTTTCTTAATGGTCTTAACCTTTTCAATCATTTCCTTTGCCATTTTAGGACCTAGAAGTTTTCATTCCCAAACTTCATCCCAATATGTAGGTGTTCTACACCTCTTCCCATAAAGGGACTCATATGGATACATTTGTATTCGAGAGTGGAAAATTTTATTGAATGAGAACTCGACCAAACGAAGATATTGATCCTATCCTCCTTTGAAGTCAATTGAGCATGCTCTCAAAATATCCTCAAGTTTTTGGATATTTCACTCATATTGGGAATCATTTTGAGGGTGGTAATACATACTTAAATTCAACTCAGTATTTAGAATGTTTTGGAGACTCTTCTGAAACATAGAGGTAAATATTTGGTCTTGATCAGATACAATCGATAGTGTTTTTCCATGCAGTCTCACCACTTCTCTGATGTATATCCTTATAAGTTGATTGAGTGAGAATTCCTATCAAATTTAATTTATGTTAATATAATTTTTAATATTATCCACCACAACCCATATATAATTATTTCCTCTTTATATGTTTATAATACTAATGACAAAATCCATGGTGATGTTTTCCTATTTCCATGTAGGTGTGGGTAATGGTTGTATAATCCCCTTGGATTATTTCTTATCCACCTTCACTTGCTGACATATAATACATCTTGATGTATATTATTTGATCTAATTATTTATATTTTCCAAAAAATAGTGCTCTTTGAGATTTCAATACATCTTTGTGCTTCCTAGATGGATGGAGAGAGTTGAAATATGTGCATCATCCAAAAGATCCTTCTTTAACTCATGATTTGATGGTACACATAATTGCGACTCAAATCTTACAACTCCTTCTTCACTAACATTGAACTACAAGGATATCCCTTTTCTTATAGCTTCTAGTTTCTTCTAAATTCCACCATTAACTCTATGAACATCCTTTATCCTCTTCAGAAGGGATTTTTGAGCAACTATTTATGAAAATATTTATGACGTTTCTTCTTTTATGATTACCATTTCCATTGTTTTTAAATCTAAGAAGATTGTATCCTTTTAAATTCATATCAATGATAAAAATGTTGGATCTTTTCTACTCAGAGTGTCTACCACTTTATTCACTTTACCAAGATGGTAGTGGATTGAGAATTCATAGTCCTTTATCATCTTTAACCATCGTTGCTAGTTCATATTCATCTTTTTATATGTTAATATATACTTGAGCCTTTTTTGCTCTGTATATATTTCACACTTCACCCAAAAGATATAATGCTTCCAAATTTGAAACATGAATATCACTATATACAACTCTAGATCATGTGTTGAGTAGTTGTATTCATAAAATTTCAACTTCCTTTAATCATAGGCTATAACTTTGTTATTCTGCATTAACACACAGCCCAATCCCTTCTTCAAAACATTTATGAATTCCATGATATGTACTCCACAGGTGGGTAATTTGAGTAAAGGTTTAGTGATAATCCTATTCTTCAAATACTTCAATATCTCTTCGCATTCATCATTCTAATAAAACTTAACTCTCTTATGAGTTATCTTGGTTTGAGGATTTGAAAATCATAATAAATTTCTTAAAAATCGCTGATAGAACTTAGATAATCCAAAGAAACTATGGATATCTATCATAGATGTTGGAATTTTATATACTTCAATTACTTCTATCTTTTAAGGGTCTATGAATATCCCATTACATTTAATAATATTCCCTAGGAATGAGACTTCATTTGAACAGAACTCAAATTTTTTTACTTGGCATAAAGTCTCTCCTTTTGTAAAGTCTTTAGCACAATGCTTAAATACTTCGCATTATCCTCCTTGTTTTTGGTGTATATTAGAATATCATCTATAAATATCACCACACATTTATTAACTTAATCGCTAAAGACTCTATTCATCAAGTCCATGATGATTTCTAGATCATTAGTTAATCTAAATTGAATTACAATGAACTCATAGTGTGTGTACCTTATACAAAAAGTAGTCTTGGGGATATCCACCTTCACACTAACTTATTAATATCTTGACCATAGGTCCACCTTGTAGAATCATTGTGCTCAGAATATCTAATCGAACAAGTCAATAATCCATGGTAGATGATACTTTTTCATTACCTTTTTCTTGTTTATCTCATGATAAACAATATAAAAGAGCATTGAACCATTCTTCTTCTTGAGGAAGAGGGCTGGTGCACCCCAAGGTGAAGCACTTGGGCATATAAACCCTTTATCCAAATTATCTTATAGTTGTTTCTTCAACTCCTCAAGTTCCACAACATCCATTCTATATGGTTTCATGGATTATGGTAATTCCATAGGTATAAGATAGATTGAAAATTCAACTTCTCATCTAGGATGAAGACAGGGAAATTATTTAGGAAACACATCATCATATTCCCTCAGAATGGGAATGTCTTGAAGGATGATTATTTCCTTAGAATCAATAATTTGAGATAGATATTTTTTCTCATAGGGAAATAATATCCATTCTTGAAATGTTGGTTCTAAATAAGATTCATCCTCCTCTTCACACTTCTATAGAATCGAAGGATGATTCATGATACAGAGAGTGATTTCCTTCTCAAAGAAATTTGTGTTGTCTCTATATAGGGAGATCCAATCCATACCCATTATTGCATAAAATTTCACTAAAAGGATTATGACAAGGTTCTTTAGGAAGTTCATCTAAAAAATGTTTACAGAGGAGGAGTTATATACTTTGGTTGAAATAATCCTTCCATTTTTTATTTTCACTGAAAACACTACTTCCATGATTTGTGGTGGTTTTTGAATAGTTCTACTAAACATTCATGATATGAAGGAATGTGTAGAACTAAAATCAAATAGTAAATTTTTTATTCTTGAATGAATAACTAGAGTATATGTCACCACTTCGTTGTTAGGATTCAACTTAGTGGTTATGATGGAAAAATCTTCCCCTTGCGACCTTGGAGGTTGTTGGTTGTATCTAAAAACCCTTAACTTGGTTGATTGGTTTGCAAAGTTCCATAATTCCTTGTAGTTAAAGAAATGAACAATGAACTAAGGGTTTAATGGAGAATTCTTATCCTCTAATTCAATAGTGTGTTTCTCCTTTAATCAATTTCTAGCTAGGTGTCATTCCTTACCACTCTTAAATCATTTCTTTATCTCCCTTAACAAATATCTAGGGTGATTTTTTCCACACCTTTGACAAGTGGGATATTGAAATTTCCTAGATCTGTTATATTTCTCCATCATACCCCAAAAATTAAACTCTATTTTCTGATTATTATCCTTTTGATATCATTAAGATTCACCAATATTCATTTCGACATTGAGGACACATCATACAATTTTCTCATAACTATCAAAGTCTCATATAGCCAAGTATTTTCATAGAATAGGTTTTATCCCACCAAAGAAGTGTTCAACCATGAATTTTGGGTTAATGGTAAAGCCAAAGTCATACCATGCAGGCCTTGTGGTTTTTTCCTCATATGCTCCGATAGATTCATTGTATTTTTTATTGAGGGTAAGGAAATACCATTCCATTTTAATTTAGAGAGTTTGAGGAAAATATTTATCTAAAAACATTTTCTAGAATTTCAACCACCCCATTTTTTCGACCTCTTCCTCAAGATTTGTATTCTTGATCAATTTCTACCATTGTTCATCTTCTCCCTCTATGATAAAAATCTATTAGAACTTTCTCTTTCTTAGAACGTTAGAGGATAGAGAAGATCTTCTCAATGGAGTTGATCCACTATTCCATGATTAAGTTATCATTTGATCCATTGAAATTTGATGGCCTTTATCGCATAAAGGTCTCGATTGCTGCGTGTTATTTATTAAGGGTATTTGGGTGCTCCTCATAATCCAAGTTTCTATTTAGAAACCAAATTTAGCTAACAGAGTATCTCCACAAAGTTCATAATTCCCACTCTCATTGGGTTGGGTATCTCATTGGGTAAATCATCACATTGCATGTCACATTAATCTTTTCTCTGATTCATCCAATTTCCATCCATTAGCTAAAATAATGGTAAAAATAGGGATGAGTATTTTTAAATTATTAAACACATAAACGGGAATCCAATAACATTAAAGAGGGAACTTATAAATTACATGAATTTCCTTAACTTGTGAATTTCTAGGTTTTAATCTATGTTATCAATTATTTATTTCCTAACATATATTCTTATGGGTATTTTTTTTACCCTTAATAATGGTTTGTAATGAGATTACAAATTTACCAAGGCATATCCCATGGTAGTGTCAAACTAGTTGTGCATCAAGGCTCATTGTCATGCACTAGTTTTTGATTGAGTCTATCTTAGTGTAATTATTTTGAGTTTTACCCCTATGTATATATGTGCCAGATCCACATATACTTGTAATATCTAGATAGGTATCTATTTTATTAATAAACCAATTACTCTATACTTACCAAAATTTAGGGATATTTTTTATACTTATTCTTATACTTAAGTATTTCTCTATATTTTTCTAATCCTAATCCCCAAAATAACTAAACTTTTCCTTTGATACCAACAATAACAACCCTTCTCTTTATTATACTTTATTTCGTGATTTATTAAATAATATTACACTTAATACAACTCAAAAGATTGATAAGTCTAGTTTATTTGGGAATTAGTTACATTACATAAAAACTTAAAAGAGGGAATACATCATCATTATTGAAAACTTATTTAACATGATAATATTATTCCTTCATACTTAACACTGCATGGATAACCAGGGGACATACATAAGAAATGTAACAACCTAGAATTATATCAATGAAATTTCCCTTCTTATAATTATTTCATATAGCATAAATCACAAAGATTCACTTAGAGAACACAATACAAACTTTATAAATGAATAATGAATGAAATAAGAGGTATTTTTATAAGTTAAGAAATCTATACCAATGAAATTGTAACTTGGACTTAGGAATAGTAATATGACCCTTATGAATAGTGAATCAAAAAAATGAATAGTAAAATTACCCATGAAAGTATAAATAAAATTTAGGCATCTTATAAATGAAAATATGATATAATTATATCATAGTAAAAGTAAATTAATATTGTAAAAATTAATAATTAAGAGTTAGTATTTTTGTAAATCATAAATATTTAATTAAAATCATATAATTAACGTAATTATTTAAAATAAAATGTATTTTAATAAAAAATATTAATTTATTAATTTATTAATTTATTAATATATTTTTTATCTTATTATTTTAAGATAATTTTATGATACCTTACTTAATTTTTCAAAGTGTTATAAAATTAGTTATAATATTGGAATCTTTATTTTTAAAGTAAATGATGATTTTAATTAAAAATTAAATTTCAGATAATTAGATAATTATTTTCATAAAATTTAGTTCAATTTTGAATTATACACATTTAAAATTTATTAGGGTGAGTTTTGGGGATTTTTCTAAAATGCTTCAATTTTTGGTGAATAATAAAATATGAAAATTTACGATAAATGTTAAATACATGAATTATTGAGTCATAGGTGATGTATGGATGATGTAATCTCATAATAACAAACTATCATTCATTATTTTAATATATTTAGTGATAATTTTCAAACAACTCATAGTCTTGATCCAAAATAATAAACAAATAAATAAAATATTCAAAAAACTCCCCTCTCATTGACTATAAATACCACCCTCACCACCCCTACTCCTCACACCTTTTAAGATTTGATCCTTTTCAAATTTCTTCCCAATACTCTTCCCAATCCCCTCCAAAACATCCAGAAAATCTTGGTATCATAAAAATACCAAAATCTTATCCCTAAAGAGGTTCTCAAGGAGGAGAAAATCAAGATGTAAAAACCTCTTTCTTTTTATTTTAATTTATTTTCAAGTTATTTTTTTTCCTATTCTGTCCTCATCTTACCTCATCAAAATAGCATGATAACTCCAGTACCTTGCATATAATATAATTTATTATTATAATGGAATAATTTTTCATTAATCCCCTTCTCTCCTCTCTTTTATTCTAAAAATGGAAACGTTGTCTGTGAGGTGTTGTTTGATCACCTTCAAGGGTGACAAGTTTTAATTTTCCTTTATTGTCTTCAAGAATATTCATGAAACCATTTTAATGGTTGAAAATAATTTTAATATTTATACTAAAACCATTTTTATTTACTCTATGTAACATATTTACATAATAATAAGCAATAAAACAAAATTAGTTCATTATGATAAAAAACAGTCGTAATAATCTAAACGATTTTCACTAATGTATTCTCTAATGATTCATCCTCATACCATATAACCAAATTGTATATAAGACCAATTAAACTTACATATTTTCATTAATAACATTTTATTCCAATTTTAGATAATTATACCCATTTTACATGAACTGCATTACTTATAAACAAGCGAACTGATCATGAAAACACAGAAAACAAATGCTCACGAATGATAAAATTAAACTCTATAAATCATAAATAAGGCCATAAATGAACTTAATAAAACTATAAAAAATAAAATACATGTATAAAGTTTTTTAATTAATGATTTAATGGAATTAATTTTATTATCTAGGACATTAAGTCTAAGTGAAAAACACATTTGGGCATAAGGTAAGGGATTCTACACGAACCTTCATTTTTTCCATTAGGTTATTCTTTCAAAATATTTCCCCCCATGTAATACTCATATTTTTTCTATAATTCTTCTATATTATGTTTATATGTTCCAAATTCTTATATCCATATCATGTTATCTTTCGTTTATGGGGGAATACAAGTTTTATAAGTTTCTCTTCTCAATTCTTCCCAAGCCCGATTAAAGGAAACATCTCAATTTCCTACCCATTTTCATGTACCAATCATAATCTGTATTAATACACCATTATTTTTATAATAAAACTAATTTTGTCATAAAAAACTATATTTGTTCATTTCTGTTTTTATACAAACAATTATGAAAAATACAAATGATTTTTTCAAAAGAATTCTTCTTTGTAAAGTAAAAGGGGTATTTCTCTCCAAAATTCCTCAATTCTTTTATTTGAGAATTTTCATATATATCAACACCTCTATTGAATTCTATGATTTATTTAGATTTATATATTATGATTATCATCTATCATATTTTATTAAATGTTTTATGATCAGTTTTACTGTGGATGTGCTCTCTTGATAGCATTCACTATGTTACTCAGAATGGTTAGTGATGATGTTTACATATTAGTGAAAGTTATTTACATTTCATATGTATATATTGTATATGTTTAACCCCATTTATATGAGTAATTAATTTTACATATAAAGTTATGGGTGTGGCCTTATATAGCCCCTTGATTCATCGGTAGGGATCATGAGACAAAACTGATATGGACTTGGCTGAGGCCTTTCCCATTTTCGTATATGGATTTAGCTAAGGCCTTAACTATTTTCAGATGTCTTCACTGAGGCCTCAATGATATTATTTATATTTTCCTCATATTCATTCCCTCATTATGATATTTTAAATTTATTATCCATGTGAATATTATACTAGTATAATATCCATAGTTAATCTCCATTTTCATGTGATTATTCATATTGCATTATTTATTTAGTTTTTATTCTTACCATGTCAAGTTAAAGATTAAGTTCTAATGGAATGTGATATTAATCAGTCATCATGAATTAATTTTTATATTATCTTATTCTATATTACTTACCATTACAAATCTTCAAATATCACCCATTTTTTATGTTTTATTTCTCCCCGTGATATAAAGATAAATATTATGAATGACCTACAGGAATATTCTAAGAGTTTTTCGGTGTTACCAATGGATTTTATATGTTGTTTTTTCTTTCAAGTTGTAATATAAAGTTCATGTATGTAATCGTGTTTCCAAAATTTCTAAAATAACTGATCCCTTAGGATTCATGTCTTATATCTAGGCCAATGTATTAATATAAGGCACTGAATCTGGGCTACTAGGATCAGGGTCTTTACAATTAGTATCAGAACAAGTTTAGTATAATCCTTGGAAACTAGATTTAGGAAACATATATTAGAGAACATAACCCTAAGATATAATTTGAGGATAAGAAAAGAATAAAATCCTAGAATTTTGGAAAGCAAGAGATTATGTGGGGATTCCTATAAATATATCCATGTTTTGATACTACAAGTGGACATGGTTCTGGAACAGATGTACTTAGGGGTAATAACTACAACAAGGTGTAGTAGGCCTGAATCAGGGTAATCTGGTACATGACAACAGGCCTTACTATGCACCTAGTTTGACACTCTCGAGGGATATTCTTAGGATAATTCAAATTTTCTTTACAAACCATTATGAAGGATTTAAAAATAAAATTTTCCCCAAAGAAACCATGTTTATGATTATGAGATTAGTTATGGATAAAATTTCAATTTACGTTAAGTGCTTCATTAGTTTAAAATTATGAATTATGATTCATAACCAAACTTATTATATGCCATTATTTAGAAATAGTTCCTAGTGTAAGGAATGGAAACTGTATCAATACGCGTATCCCATGTAGGGATTTCCCTACTATACAAGATAATGATATTGGTATTGGACCTATGACTAGTGATAAGAAACTTATAAAAATAATGGGAAAACTAACTCAGGTTATGAAGAATAACCGTACTCGTATGGATCATCCTGATCTATAGTGTGAACGAGCAATGTTAGACCACTTTATGTGGCAACAGCCTCCATTATTCAATGGGACTACAAACCCATTTATAGCGGAGTAGTGGATAAGTTCTTTATAGAAGATATTTCTCGTTTTGTGAAGAAATGAAAGAGAGGAGGTTATCATGGAATTGTATCATCTCATAGGAGATGCTGATCAATGGTTGTCATTGATTAAAAACACAAAGAGGATGAAGAAAATGAAAATATGAAATGGAGGGATTTTAAGGAAATTTTCAAGGAAAAATATTTTCCTCATAGATGGTGCTAAGATATGGGGAGGATATTATTTATTCTGAAACAAAAATATGATGAAAATGTTTAGAAGTATGAATCTAAATTTACAAGGTTATAAAGGCATATCGTCAACTACATATGCAATCCAAGGATCAATATTGATCGATTCTTTAATGGTTTAAAACTATTACTCTAAAGGGAAATGGTCTCCCAAAATTTCTCATTGTATAAATATATAGTCTCATGTTCTATCAATAAAGAGAAATAATTCTATAAGTCTTATAAATCTAAAGGAAATAAGATAAGAATAGGTTGGTGAAGGAAAGAACGGATAAAGGGATGTATAAAAAAGGGGATTTTCCATCATGTGATACTTGTGAAAGGAAACACTCTAGTTCCATATTAAAAGAAAAAGGAGTTTTTTACAAGTGTGGAAAGAAAGTTCATCATGTAAATGACTGAATGTGAAAAAATTTATCTACCAATTTTCAATGCAATAATTATTGGTATATGGGACACTATACTAATTATTTTCCAAATTTTCAAGGAAACATGCCTCAGAAAAGGCCACAAGAGCAAGGCCAAGCTTATGCGATCACAACTACAGAGGTAGAAGTTCCTAATGATGCAGTGGAAGTTACTTTAATAATCTCCTCGAACTTAACTAATGATTTATTGGATTACAGATAATTCCATTCTATTATATCTTCCCAGTTTTCCAAGAAAATTATACATTTCCCTTTTCATCTAATAAAAGAGTTTTCAGTCAAAACTCATAAGGAAAGTATCATTGCAACAAATATGTGTCATTAAATCCCCTTTGTGACACAGAAATATTCTTTAGTAGCTTAACTTGTCATCATACATATGATTTAATTTTATATAATCATTATTATGGATTGGAATTAAAATTATGATAAGTTAATCTATTATAAGAAGAAGGAAGTTAAAATTTGTTAGGAAGATATAGAATCTCTTATTTTTATAGAAAAAACCCCATCATCTGAGTCGTATCTGGATCCACCTCAAGTAGCTCTTCTAAATGAAATTCTTGGGGAGGAAGAGAAATAATAATATATGGATGAGTAACTAAATCTTCAAATTTATGATGTACATATTGTGAAAGAATGTATTGATGTTTTTTTCAGAGTATTTATCTGGACATCCTCCAGAGTGGGTAGTTGGGTTCTATATCAATTTAATTCCTAGTGAAATACCTATATTAAAGACTCCTTATATAATAGAGACTATGGAATTAGTATATCTAAATATACAACTAAAGTAATTGAGTGATAAATTATATATACACCCTAGTGTTTCTCCATGGGGAGCCTCTATAGTATTTGTCAAGAAGAAGGATGGATCCATGAGGCTATGAATTGATTATAGAGAAATCAACGATATTACGATAACAAAAAAGTGTCATCTGCCTAAAATTGATGATTAATTTTATCAACTTCATGGAGCACAATATTTTTCAAAGATTGACCTTCAATATGGATATCATCAATTTCATGTGGGGAAGGAACATATTCTCAAGATAGCATTTCAAACAAGGTATGAACATTAAAAGTGTACAGTAATTCCATTCGGACTGACAAATGCACCCTATGTCTTTATGGATCTAATGAACATAGTGTTCAAGGAATATATTGATAAATTTTTTGTAGTACTTATTAATGATATCTTGGTATACTCAAAAAGTTATGAGTACCATAATAACCTCTTATAGGTGCTTCTGAACACTCTTATAAAAAAACAGTTATATGGGATGTTTAGAAAGTGTGAATTTTGGCTTCAAACTATTTCTTTCCTTGGTTATATTGTCTCTAAGGATGGAATATTAGTTGATCCTGTAATGAAAAATGTGGTTCTGGAATATCCTACACCAATGAACATAAATGAGGTATGTAGTTTTATTAGTTTAGTGGGTTATTATCAGCGTTTTGTTCAGAACTTTTCTCGATTAGCTAACCCGTTAACCAAGATTACTCATAAAGGGGTTAATTTCATATGGAAAAAAGAATGTAAAGAATTTTTTGAATAATTGAGGAGGATATTATTGAATGCTCTGATATTGACTCTACCATCGAGAAATGGTGTATTTTTGATTTATAGTGATGCGTCAAAGAAATGACTCAGTTGTGTCCTTATTTAGAATGATAGATTTATTACATATGCATCAAGGAAGTTAAAACTCATGAACAAAACTATCCAACTCATTATCCTAAGTTAGCAGCTATAGTCTTTTCTCTGAATATATGAAGACACTCTCTCTATGGATGTAGATGTGAGATATATAGATATCACAAGATCTTGAAATATGTCTTCCTGTAGAAAGAACTCAATATTAGGAAAATGTGATGGCTCAAGCTACTCAATGATATGATTGTTCAATACACTACCACCCAGGGAAGGTGAATAAGGTAGTATATGCATTGAGCAGGAAGTATCATAGAGTTATAAAGAATTTAGGATTTATAAGGATCATGTGTATATAGATCTAGAAAATATGGATATGGGAATTATCAAATAAGGTGAAACATAGGTAATTTTTCAATTAGTGGCCCGACCATCTTTATTGGAAAGGATTAAAAGTTCTCATTTTGATGATGAGAATATTTAAAATAAAATTGAAGGTGTAAATGATGGGAAGTTGAAAGACTTCATGCATGAAGATGGAATTATAAAATTTGGGAACAAGATTTGTGTTCCCTCTATAGCTGATCTAAAAAGGGGGTTATTGGATGATGCTCATAGCTCGAATTTCTCTATACACACTAGTAGCCAATGATATTTAGATATTTAAAAGAACATTTGTGGTGGGATAATATATAGTGGGAAATTACTGATTATGTATCAAGATTTTTAGCATGTCAATAGGTGAAGGCTAAAAAACAATATCCTAGAGGAGTCATTAAACCTATGAGTATTCCAAAATGGAAATGGGATGATATCACCATCAATTTTTTCATTGGACTACCAAAAACTCCAAGAAATAGTGATATAATATGGGTGATTATTGAATGACTTACCAAATCTTCATATTTCCTCACTATAAGGGAGGATTCTCCACTAGAGTGTCTTGAACAGCTCTATATTAATGAAGTTGTGATACTTCATGGAGAACCTCACCCAATTGTTTCTGATCATGATCCATGATTTATATTGAAATTATAGAAAATTATTTATAAATATTTGGATACTAAGCTTTATTTTATTACTCCTTATCACAAATCATATATGTCACCCTTCTCTTATGTCTCCCTCTTGATGGTGACCTAGGCATCAATAGCGGTGTACCTGGATCCCCCCTCATCTTTAGAGGGGGGATATCTTATCGCATCATCTTCTTCTTACAGGCCTAATTTCCTTCCTTTATCTCCCATTGACTCTCTCCCAAAAATCCAAGAGATCCCAATCATCATGAATGTTCCATATTTGCATGAAGGCTCACCTCATCTTCCATTATCACTTTCAGAGTTCTCCAAAGATTCAAATCTCTTCAACCTAAATCTAGGGGCATGTTTTCACTAATAGAGACCTTCAATCGATGAGTTTTATCAGTTCATCTTCTACTCTTGGAGTTTAAAGGATTGTGCGGTGGTTGGTATCCTTGATAGATTCAACATCTTGATTAGGTTCATGACCGAGATTGATCTAGTTTCCTTATGGTCCAGTTCCCCTCATAATTTCAATGGTTGTTTCTCTTTCCTCTTATGGTGGTCTTTCAATTTCTACATGTAGTGGGATCCTCCAACCACATCGATTTGGGTAAGTCTCCCGAAACTCCCTCTTCCCTTTCAAAATCCCTCTATTTTTAAGGTTCTAAAGTATCTTATTGGTCGATTCCTATGATAGGACAGCTGAATGGATTCTTTTAGCCATTATATTTGCCCTAGAATTTTTGTAGAGGTTAATGTCTCAAAGGCACCACTGGATTCAGATTGGATTTCAGTTGGAGAGGAATTTCAGTGGAAGTAGGAAATTGTCTACAATTTTTGTACTAACTATTGTGTCTCTTGTGGTCATCTTGGGAACCTGGACTCATTGTGTCGTCATAGGTGTAGGTTCCGTCATGTACAGATTTCGAAGGAGAGGGATGTTAATTTTTATGTTAGTGGTGTGGTTTAGCCATGTTATTCCAGGGATGAACTTCATGAATTCATCCCACTAGGGGTCAATTCAAATTCAATGAAAAATTTGGCATCTGATTAAGCAAAGATTTATGTTCCTCATGGGAATATATCTATTAAACCAAATGTGGTGGATGTTTTTTCCTAACTGAAACAAGACCAGGGTGTCCAAATCCACATGTGGGCCCTTGGATCTGAAGAGGAATAGGTTTCTAGTTTAGTGGACTCAAGGCCAGTGTCAGTTTTCTTTGGTAAGGGTCATCTTACTTCAGTAGGTGCTCCTCTAGATGAGAAGGGCCTTGTTGATAATAGCATTGAGGATGATCTAACTAGAACCGGTCTATAGGAGTGGTTTTTTCTGGATGAGGCAATCCATCCATACTCTATTGAAAAATTATTGAAATAAAATTCTACTTCTGAGGAGTAGGTTTTCCTTCTAGAATCATGACAAGGAACTGAGGGTTAGATGAGGTGAGTGTTTTGGGTTCCCTTGACCCAAAAACTTTCATATCAAAGGTCACATCCTACTCAAAGGTTGTGTTCTCAATAATAAATGCGGCCTCTAAGGTTAAATAGGGAAGGAATAAGTCATCATGTAGGGTGTGACCCATCAAGTAAGCCCTAGTGAAAAACCTGGGCAACCGCTTTGAAGGTTTGGATGTCCAAGATCTAGTTTAAATTCAATATGAGGTTAAATCAGGTGAAGATAGTCATAGCCAACAATCAGTGGACAATTTGAAAGGAATGCAAGGGAAAGGACTCTATAGACCAAGAAGGAAGAAAGGAGAAAAGGGTAATCGATACTCAAGTAAATTCATTGTGTATAAGGGGAAAATCAAAAGGATGCAAAGACTATTCTCACTTTCCAAAACTGATGGAGACAATTTCAGCCAAGAAGGGTGTAAGAAAGGAAGGCCAAACCCTCTATAATGGGAAAATGGAGATCAAAATCAAGACCAAAATAATAAGGAGGAAAAGGTGGAAGGGACCAAGGAGGAAGGTGAGGAAAATGGGGAAGGTAAGCATCTGAATGTTAGTATATATTCCAATGAGGATATCCCCTTAGATCCATTCCATCTCAAGGTCACAGAGGAATAGAAGGATAGAATTCTAGGAAGACTCCCTCAGGTAGAAGATAATGAGGATCAAGAGTCTTGGATCAGTAAACAAGATAAAATCAGGGGATGATATTTCAATTAGGGGAGGATTAATGTTGACGAGTACTATCACACATGGGACAATATGGCAAGCCACTTTGAAGATCTACTCAAAGAGGGCCTGAACATGAAGGTGTGCTCTCTTTTCTGGAAGCTCTATAAGGTATGTGACTCTAAAAATTTCATCCTTTTTTAATGATTTTGTAATTTTTTAGAGCATTTAACTTAAATTGTATATTTTTTTACTTTCACACTTTTCTACAAAACTGTTTTTTGGAATAAAAATTTAAACTTAGTAACAGTACTCCTTATCACCCACAAACTGAAGGGCTGTCAAAAAAGACCCTATAAACTTTAGAAGACATGTTGAGATCATGATCACTTGATTTTCAAGGTATGTGGGATTAGTATTTACCTTTGGTAGAGTTTTACTACAATAATAGTTTCCATTCAAGTATTCAAATGGAACCATATGAAACATTGTATGGAAAGAGATTTTTTACACCAACTTATTGGAATGAAGTTGATGAAATGAATCTTATAGCTCCAAAGCTTGTATAGGAAACAACATCAAAGGTAAAGACTATTCAAAACCATATCAAAGTAGCTCAAAGAAGGAAAAAGAGCTATGTCGATGATCGAATGAAGGATTTTTAATTTCAAATGGGAGATTATGTTCTCTTGAAATTATCTCCATAGAAGGATGTTATAATATTTGGGAAGAAAAGGAAACTAATCCCCAGGTACATTGGACCTTTTTAAATCATAAAGAGAGTTTGAGTTTTGGATTATCATTTGGCGATATTTCTTAGCCTTTCTAAATTACACAATGTGTTCCTTATCTCTTTGTTAAGAAAGTACATGCCATACCCAACACATGTCCTCACTTCTGAAGGAATATATTTAGAACCTAATTTATCTTACTATGAAGAGCATATCTGGACTTTGGACACTAAAGAATATGTGTTGATGAATCATATGACTCAGATGTTAATTACTTTGTAAAAATCATAAAATTGAAGAGGTTATGTGGGAGGCTAAGGAACTTATGATGAAGAACTATCCAACTCTTTTTATGAGGTTACATTCTAGAAATTTTGAGGATGAAATTTTTGTAGGAGAGGAAACTTTTACAACCTTGAATTATATCAATGAAATTTCCCTTCTTATAATTATTTCATATAGTATAAATCACATAAAATCACATAGATAACACAATAAAGACTATAAAAATGAATAATGAATAAAATAAGTGGTATTTTTAGAAGTTAATAAACTTATACATATGTAATAGTTACTTGAATTTAGAAATAGAAATATAACCCTTATGAATAGTAAATCAACCGAATGAATTGTAACCTTACCCATTAAAGTATAAATAAAATTTATTCATCTTATAAATGAATGTATGATATAATTATATCATAGTATAAGTAAATAAATATTTTAGAAATTATTAATTAAGATTTGATCTTTTTCTAAGACATAAATATTTATTTAAAATTTTATAATTAATATAATTATTTAAAAGATAATTTATTTTCCTAAAATATATTCATATATTAATATTTTGTTGTCTTATGATTTAAAGATAATTTTATGAGATCTTAGTTAATTTTTTAAAGTGTTACACAATCAATTATAACTTTAGAATCTGTATTTCTTGAGTAAATCGTGATTTTAATTAAAAATTAAATTGATCATATTTAGAAAATTATTTTCATAAAATGAATTTCATTTTTTAATTCAACACATTGAAAAAAAATAAAGTGAATTTTTTGGATTTTTTTAAAATACTTGAATTTTTTTAATAGTAAAATATGATAATTTACGATAAATGTTAAATACATGAATTACTTAGTCATATGTGATGTATGCCTGATATAAGACCATAATCTAAAACTATTATTAATTATTTTAATATATGTTTTGATAATACTAAAAATATTAATAGTCTTGATCCAAAATAATAAACAAATGAATAAAATATTCAAAAAACACCCCTCTCCTCAACAATAAATACCTCCCCTCACCACCCCTTCTCCTCACACCTTCCAAGATTTGAGCCTTGTAAAATTTCAACGCAATACACTTCCAAATATCATACCACCTGTCTAGGATATATTTTTATTATCAAAATACCAAAACCATTTCCCTAAGTAGGTTCTCAAAGCAGAGAAAGTCAAAGGGAAAAGACCACTTTCTTTTTCTTTTTCTTTTTTTTCAAGTTATTTTGTTTTATTATTCTCTCCTCACCTCACCCCATCCAGATAGCATGATAAATATATTATGTTGCATATACTGTAATTTTATTATTCTAATTAAATAATCCATCATCAAGCCCCTTCTCTTCTCCCTTGTATTCTAAAAATGGAAACATTTTCTGTGAGGTGTTGTTTCATAGCCTTCAAGGATGATAAGTTTTCATTTTCCTTAACTATTTTCAAGGATGTTCATTAAACCATTTTAATGGTTGAAAAATAATTTAAAATTTATATTACAACCCTTTTTATTTTTTGTATGTAAAATATTTACATAATGATAAATGATAAAACAAAATGACTTCATTATGATCAAAAAATGTCGTAATAATCTAAATGATTATCATTAATGTATTATATAATGATTCATCCTCATACCGTATAACCAAATGATATATAAGACCAATTAAACTTCTATAGTTTAATTAATAACATATAATTTTAATTACATAGAATTAAACCCATTTACATGAACTTTATTACTTATAAATAGGCCAACTGATCATGAAAACCAAGAAAACGAATGCTCCTAAATAATGAAATTAAACTCTTTAACTCATAAATAAAGACATAAATGAACTTAAGAAAAATATAATGAATAAAATAAATGTATAATGTGTTATTAATTAATGAATTTATTTATTTATTTTTATTATCTAGGACATTAAGGTCAATTGCAGAACACATTCAAACATAAGGTAAGGGATTATACTTGAACATTCATTTTCCCTTCGGGTTATTCTTTCACTATCTTTACCCCAATATAATGATTTTTTATTTTTGTTTAATTCTTATATATTCTGTTAATATTTTCCAAACTCATATATCCAAATCATTTTATCTTTAATTTATTATAAAATATTTGTTTTACAAGGTTCCCTTCTCAATTCTTCTTAATCCTGATTAAAGGGAATGTTTCAATTTCCAACCCATTTTCATGTACCAACCGTAATCTGTATTAGGACCCAATTTTTTTCTAAAAACAATACTTGTTCATGAAAAAATTTATTTTTTCATTTATGGTTTTATACAAATAATTATTAAAATTAAAAATTATTTTTCCAAAAGAACTCTACTTTCCAAAATAAAAGAGATATTTCTCTCCATAATTCCTCGATGATTTTATTAGAGTATTTTCATCTATATAAACAAGTATATTGAATTTTATGATTTATGGTGATTGATATCCTATTATTATCATATTCTATATTTTATTAAATTTTTTATGATCAGTTTGGTTGTGGATGTGCTATCTTGATACCATTCATTATGTTACTCAAAATGGTTAGTGATTATGTTTATAGATTAGGGATAGTTATTTACATTTCAAATGTATATGTTGTTTATTTTTAACACCATTAATTTGAGGAATTAATTGGACTTATAAATTTATGGGTGGGGACTTCTATATTCCATCGATGCATCAGTAGGTCCCATGAGAAAAAACAGATATAGACTTGGCTGACCCTTGCCCATTTTCAGATATAGTATTGGCCAGGGCCTTAATAATTTTCAGATGTCTTGGATGAGGCCTCGATAGTATGATTCAAATGTCTGTCAGATGCATTCTCTCATTATGATATTATTAATTGATTATCCATGTGAATATTTTACTTTTAAAATATATATTGTTAAGCTTATTTCTCATGTGATTATTTATATGGAATTATTTATTCCGCTTTTATTAATTCCATATCATGTTCAAGATAATGTTCTAATAGCATTTGATTTTAGTCATTCACCATGTATTAATTTTTATATTAGATTATTCTGTATTACTTATCCTTAATGACTATTTGAGCTCACCCCTTTCTTATGTTTTATTTTCCCTAGGATATGAAGATGAATATTATGAATGACCTACAGGGTTAGTTTAAGAGTTTTTTTGTGTTACCAATGGATTTTATGTTTTGTTTTTCCTTTCAAGTTGTAATTTAAAGTTAATGTATGTAATATTGTTTCCAAAACTTCTAAACTGATCAATCCCTTGAGATTATTGTCTTCTATATATGCCAATATATTAATATAAGGCACTGACTCTGGGAAACTAGGGTCAGGGTCTTTATAGTTGGTATCAAAGAAAGTTTAGTGGAATCCTTATAAAATAGATTTAGAAAAAATATATTATGTAACATAACCCTAAGATATAATTTGAGAATAAGAATAAAAGAACATCCTAAAATTTTGGATAGTTAGAGATTATGTGAGGCTTCCTACCAATACATCCTTTTTTGGATACTACAAGTGGACGTGATTCTGGAACATATATACCTAGGGGTAAAAACTCCAACAAGGTATCCTGGCCTTGACTTGGGGTAACCTAGAACATGAAAGCGGGACTTATTGTGCACCTAGTTTTACACTCTTGAGGGATAATATTAGGATAATTCACATTTTCTATACAAATCATTATGAAGGATTTAAAAGTAAATTTTTTCCCAAAGAAACCATGTTTCTGATTATGAGTTTAGTTATGAAAAAACATTCAATTTATGTTAAGTTTTTTTCTAGTTTTAAATTATGTATTATGATTCATAAACTAACTTAGTGTATGCCATTATTTAGAAATGGTGTCTAGTAGAAGGAATGGAAACTATATTATCACATGTATTCCATGTAGGGATTTCCACCCTACGCAAGATAATGATATTGGTACTAGATCTATAACCGGTGCTAAGAAACATATAACTATATTGGGATAGCTGACTCATGTTATGAACTATAACCATACCTGTATAGATCATCCTAATTTACGACACATAGGAGAAATTTTATATCTCTTTTTGTGACAACAGCTTCCATCATTCAATGGGACTAGAAACCAATTTGTAGTGAAGAAGTGGATAAGTTCCTTGGAGAAGATATTTCTCACTTTGGGAAGATATGAAATGGATAATGTTATCATTATAGTGTATCTTATCTTAGTAAATGTTGATCAATGGTGATCATTGATTCAAAATGAAAAGGAGAAAAAAGATGTTGAAAATATGGAATAGAGGGATTTTAAGGAAATTCTCATAGAAAAATATTTTCCTCACAACTAGAGAGTGGATATGGTGAGGAAACTCTTGAGTCTGAAACAAAAAAAAGGTTAAAATGTTTCAAAGTATGAATCCAAATTTACAAGGTTTGAAAGGCATGTTGCAGACTGCATACATAATCTAGGGAGAAAGGTTGATCGATTCCTTGATGGTTTAAAACCATTCCTCCAAAGGGAACTAGTCTCTCTAAATTTCTCATCATATGAATATAGAGTATCATGTGTTATCAAGATAAAAAAATAATTCTATAATTATTATTACTTTAAGGGAAAATAAGATAAGAAGATGGTGGTGTAGGAAATAATAATAAAGGTAAGAATAAATAGGGTAATTTTCTAACATGTGATACATGTGGAAGGAAACACCCCGGTTCCTACTTAAAAGGAAAAGGATTTTGCTACAAGTGTGGAGATAAAGGAAATAATGATAATGATTTAAAGTTAATGAAATAAGTTATCAATGTTAAATTCTATAATTGTAGGGAGATAGTGTTGAAAGTGGGTTCCCTAGACCCAAATTTTGTTGTACTTTTATTACCACTACATGTGTGCAGGTTGTTATATATACATGTGTTTATCTTACCATAATAGTGTAGATACTTCTACATCAACTTTGTTTATGGAAATGTCCTTAGATTACATGTCGTATCAAAGGGTTATAGCACATCCCAAGAAATAATGAGAACCTTGAGATTCCATAACAATAATCTTAAAGTAATGTCCTATGGTCCAGTTACATCATTCTGAAAGGACACAGATGATGTGTGATTATCAGGTGATGGGGGATCATAATCATTGAGAATTCTTCTCATGAAGTTCTCACATGATGATCTCTAGTAGTTGAGATCACGAGGACTGACCTTCATAATAGGAACACCATATTTTTTTGGTGTCATTGGTCATTCCTATCTATGGACATGTGTAATGGTATCTATACTTGAGATCATCATCAATGTATGTCATTTAATTTCATACTTTGATGAAAGGTGAAAAACATGGAAATTAATTCCTAGTGAGGTATTTTGTGTTGGGTACATCATTGGTGACATGAAATTGATTGAATGATCAAGATAGGATTTGTCGCTTCTGAGTTGAGGAAGAGATATCTCAGACCTGGTTGATAAGGATGGTAGCACCTTCGTAAAATCAATGGCCATGGTAGTGGAATGTAATACCATTTGGAAAGATCAACAAATAAAATAAAGCAAGATAAATGATGATGACACTAGTGTGCATTTTTCGTTGTTGAGATATCGACGATGAAGATATTATATTACACAGACAATGTTCGTAGGAAGGTATTCATTACTTTTACTTTACCTTATATCTATAGGGGCCTCGATGGGTTGCTAGAACCTGATCCTGGTTAGTGGATATTATTCATTACTATTGAGATAAGTGCCTAGAGGGTTACACACTATAACACTTTGAGAATATTCCATATTCTATGGAATAGGAATATAGAACTTGGTGGACTCCATCACAGGATCTAAGTATTATTCAAGTTTTATGGATCACTAAGTAATAAATAAATTCTTTAATTATTCAATTCTGGAATAATTCATTGAGTTTATTTATAACATGTATTTACAAGTGATTAAGTAAATAAAAAGATAAAATATTATTCAAATGGATTTAAATATCCCAGGTTCGTTTAATATATTCAGGGGGCGTGAGTTGAGTTAAAGACATAAGTTTATCATTCAATATATATTTAATATATATATATTTTAGTTAGTGATAAAATTATAAATATTATTTATGGAATAATTTAATTTGTCATAAATAAATATTTATAATACTTATAGTGTGAATATCTATTACATGGGGGTTGGGAACCCACACTGGGTATTTTAGATATTCCCTATATAATTAAGAGGGAAAATATTCCTATGTAACTATTCATGTATGGGAATTGAGAGCCTCTCTCTCCTCCTGAATTCTAGAGAGAGATTCTCTCAAGTAAGAAAATTCTTTAAGTTCCTTCTTCTTGGATCAAAGATGCTTTCTTGCGGTGATCATCGTTGCGACGAAGTTGTCGTTGGTGTACCACGCTAGCACTCGGATTCTGACGAATGATGCATGAGCATATTTAGAGGCATGTGTGGATGATCTAGAGGGATTTGACATTGGAGTCTTCGAGCAATGGTCATTCGCATCTTGCGATGTACATACACATGTCAGATCTGAATGAGGTATATGTTCGAATTTTTTTTGTGCTATGCTAAATCCACACATGGTCCTAGGACTGTACCGAGATAAGATCACAGGATTCGACGTTGTTACGTTGCTCCGGTGATGCAAAAAAATTTAAATTCTCATCCCATCAGCTTTCGTTGCATGTCCTGGTACCTAGAAATGGTAAAAGAGTGACGTGTGGTTTCTTAGAGTCAAATAAAAAATAAATTTCATTAAATTTAAGTACGGGGTACTAAATCGGTTCCAACGGATCTGACCGTGCATTGATCCATTTCTGAATGGCCAAGTTACGGCCATTTGAAAATTTTAATTAGATCAATGTCATCGGTTTTAAGTTCTTCAGATTATTAATTTTAAAGAATTCATTTTTAATTTATTTATGTGTTCTTCAAAGAACCAAAATCTGGCCATGTTTTGGCCAGAATCCGGTCATTGGAATTTTTCAGTGGACTTATTTTTAGGAGTTAAATAAAATATATTATTTTATTATATTATTTTCTTTTTCACATTTACAAAAAGTATTTCCTTTATACTTTTGGTCAAGTCATCTTTTTTTATTAAATTCTTTTAGACTTTAGAAATTTAAAAAGAAGGGGGTAGAGACCTTCAACCTAATTGGGTCTTCTTTAAAAAAAGTGGGTGTTTTGTCAAAAAGAAAAACTTTTTTTAAAAAAAGAGGTAGGAATACCCCAATGGGTCTTCTTCCACACAGATTGACGACCCCCCAAACCCTAGCTACCCTCTCCCTACTCACAGCCAAACCAGTGCACCGCTCCCATGGTCAAGGTCGCCTGGTGCTACGTTGTAGCCCCACTTCCCTCCGAGCTCAATGAGGATTCCACATGTCGGCATTGTCAAGGATGCCTTGGGCTCGCCTGAGTTGTTCCATCACAAAGCAGCAAGTCGCCGCCACGTTGGCCCGGTATGCCGCCACCTCTTCGTCTCGGTTGTAAGGCGCTGCCCTGCCTCTCTCGGAGCTCACCTAACCCGTGTCGTCTCAGAGCAGCAACCCACCACCCTCACGCCTTCTCAAAGCAGCTATCTGCCACCCTCATGTCATCCCGAAGCAGCGCACCACCACCCCTTTCTGTCACACCTCACCAGAGGATGCCTCCCTACTCCCCTTCATGCTTTGCCAAAGTCGCGGGATGCTGACGTCGCTGCCTGGATCCGACCTCCCAAACCCTAGTCGGCCAGACCTCCTTTTTTCCCATGAGTGTTTCCATGGGGGTGTTGCTAGACTACGTGGTCATACAGAATTCATGTCATGCTTTGGCCTTACTCCAGTAAAATACCCTCGTGGCAGTTAGCAGTCCTACCAAACTCCATCCCCAGCCAGAGGTAGCCCCTATAATTTGATTTAATAAATTTATTTTTTAAAATTTAATTAATTAAAATAAAATTTGGGGTATAAGATTAAGGATAATCAAAGACATTAATTTAATTAAGATTATATTAAATTATTGGTTTAATTTAATTTTTTGGAATTAAAATTAAATTAATGGTTTAATTTAATTTTTATAATTAAAATTAAATTAAACATTTGGAACTGATAAAAAAATTAATCGAATTTATTTAAATTTAATTAATTTATTAGAATTCCCTCATAATATTTAAATTTATTGCAGTTTAATTTTAATTTTTCTTTATTTATACATACTAGTCTTGATCTAGTGACCAACCCATGCATGTCTTGTTTTATTTATTTAATTATTTATTCAATATATGCAATGATTGTAATAATTAATTAGATAAATGACAGTCTATGAATCATCTTTTAATTCAAATATGTATAAAGTCATGTGCATCCAATGTACCAGTTGTATTTTATACCCCGAGACCCCCTTGGCTGCGTGTGAGTATATTTGTTAAAAAAAGGGACGATCATATTCCAAGACGTGGACACTACCAAGTTGAGGTGGAAATCTAGACGGGAGATGAGCACTTTTCACTGAGGGAAATTTGTGATATGAGTTAGGTTTAAACTCAGGTATGAAATCCCCTAGATGATGATTGATCCATTATGGATCAATCATAGTTTAATGATCATGACCAGTCAGATTGCATGATTTACCTTTATGCATTTTTTATTGTTTTATGTGAGTGCATGATTATTTCTTGATCACATAGAATAGTAAACAAGAATAAAATGCATCAAGATGTGGTGAATAAATTTCTATTGCATGTTCAGTTGTGAGCATGATTATATAGTTTGAACATATAAATAGAAAAATATTATATTATTCAATAAATATCAAAATCCTTCAAAGATATATTAAGTCTTAAATACCTTCCATTAATCACATTTGAACAAAACTGCATGTTTGGGGTGCTCATCAGCCATGGTTGAGAGTGCCTCTTACTAAAGAGGTGTATTCAAGAGATAATTGAGTCAATATAACTAAAGTGAGAAGTCAAGGATTAGCCATCTATAACTTTCTATAACTTTATAGGAAATATGTTGAGGGAATCAGGTTCAGATTCCAAAAGCTAGGACTTTACTCAATAATACAAGGAACCACGAGTCAAGTGGATGGCCAACCTAGAGCCGACCATGAAACCCTCTGATTAGTGGTGTAGCCATAGATTGTAGACTATGAGGTAGATTTCGATGATCCTTACCACTAGAGTACTCAAGCGATAGAGTATTCCGATTCTAATAGTGATGTCTATTAAGGTTTTTTAAAATAGTGGGAGAAATTAAAATTATATAATAATTTATTAATCATAAATGTCAAAAGGTAATCAATACACAGTAATAACTGAAAATGTTTATCTGATGTAGATTTAGAATGGAAATCACCAACACCATAAGTACATTATCACTGCGATAAAGTCAGGATAAATAAAATATCATTACCGGAAATAACTTCTAGTAGAGGTACAGGCGCTTGCACATAGTACTACGCCAAGAAAGGAATTTGTATGTGTTGGAATCCTCAGTTCCTGCCGAGATAGCTCAAGGAGAAATTAAGGTAGAAAAAGATGAATGGAAAAATCATGTAAAGGATGTACTTGATGTTAAATGCATCATGTTCTCATCCATGTCTATCCAATTGCAGAAAATGCTTGAGGATGAGGACACCTACAAGATGCTTTCACATCGTCTATAATTATATGAGGAGAGGACCAGGAAGGAAAGGTATGAGATCTCAAGTTCCCTATATAAGTGTATGCTAGAAAAAGGGCACCAAGCCAGTCCTCATGTACTCAAGATGATCGGGTATATTGAGAGGCTTGAAGCCCTTAGGTTCAAATTGAACCAAGAACTAGCTGTGGATCTCATTATTTCCTCTTTATCTCTAAACTTCTCGACTTTCATTGTCAATTATAACATGAATGATATGAAAAAGGAACTCCCAAATCTTTTGGCTTTAGTTCTCCATGATGATAAGGATATGAAAAATACCAATTCATATGTCCTTATGGCGAACAATAGAAATAAGGGAAAGGAAAATGGGTCTAAGTCCAAGTCAAGGATGATGACACCAATGCATTCTTATACAAAGAATCCAAAGATTAAGAGTCAGAGTAATGAGTAGGAAGTTGTATTCTTTGGATGTGGCATGAAAGGCCAATCGAAGAAGAATTGCAGAGCTAGGAAGAAGAAGAAAATGGATGCTTCTACTTCATGTATTTTTGTCATTGAATTCAATATATATTTATCAAAAATTTGGGTATTGGATATGTCATGTGGCTCACACATTTGTATTCATATACAAGAACCAATTAGGTTCAAGAATATTGTAAAAGGTCACATGGATCTTCGAGCTACAAATGGTGCAATTCTGGGAGCCTTAGTAGTGGGAGACTATCACTTAACCTTGCCAAGTGGTTTGGTTCTAGATTTAAAAAATTATTATTATGTACCTTCTGTAACTAGGAACATAATATCTATGATGAGTTTAGACACTATGGGATTCTATTTCATGATTGTAAGTAAATATTGTCTCTTTTATATGGATAACATTTGTTACAATATGGAACATCTTAACAATGGTTTATACATGCTGGAACTCAAGAACCTCGTAATGGAAATCAATGAAAAGACTAGCCAACATGACTCATATATCACCCGCCTATGGAACTTCAGGCTAGGTCATGTAAATGAGAATTTATTATGAATATTACATCAAAAATGGTATTTAGACTTGGTACAGTTATAACCCTTGGATGTATGTTGAGCTTGTTTATAGGGAAAAATGACCAAAGCACATTTTTCAAGGAAGGGAGAAAGGGCCAATATAGCACTAGAATTAATACATATTAATGTATATGGTCTATTTCTAGTAGAGGTATGCGGTGGTTTTTCATACTTTTTTACTTTTACTGATGACTATATTAGGTATGTTTATATCTACTTAATGTTGTATAAGTCTAATTACTTTCGAATATTTAAGGAATACCAAAATGAAGTAGAAAACCAACTTGATAAGAATATAAAATCACTCCCCTCAGACCAACGTGAATAATATCTTAACCGAGATTTCATTGATCACTTGAAGGAGTGTGGGATAGTATCCTAACTCACTCCCCATTATACACCACAATGGAATGGTGTTAGTGAAAGGAGTAATAGGACATTGCTTGACATGGTCAGGTCAATGATGAGTTACACAACTCTTCCATTATCCTTTTGGGGATATGCTTTGCAGACATTAGCATATACCCTTAACTGAGTACCAACTAAATATACAGATGGTATTCCATATGAGTTCTGTTATGGAAAGAAACCCAGTCTGACACACATACATGTATGGGGGTGAGAGGAATTTTTCAAGACTTTACCAAATAACAAATTAGCATCTAGAAGCACAAAGTGCATCTTTATAGGTTATCCTAATGAAACAAAAATTATATTACCTATATAACCCTTTAGATAAAAAATTTGTTGTGGAAAGACACACCATGTTTCTAGAAAGGGAACAAATTTCTATTGGAAATAGCGTGATCAAGATTAAATTTGATGAAGTTAATGCTTCAGATGCACAAGATTTGGTAGAGGAACAATTTCCACAAGAGAAATTGGAATAAAAATTTGTTCCTGAGACACAAATACTACATAGGTCTACGCAAGAGGTTATAGAACTGGAGCATTATGGTTTTCTTATCACAGATTCAGGTGAAGCATTATTCTTTGAGGATGATGAACCTCTAACCTATATGAAATCATTAAAAGGAAACGAAGCTTCTAAATGGAAAGAATCCATACATTCTGAGATGGAGTCCATGTACCAAAATCAATTTTGTATTTTAGTAGACCTTCGAGCTGATGTAAAGCCCATTGGATGAAAATGGGTATTCAAAAAGAAAGTGGACATGGATGGTGAGGTTAATACCTTTAATGCAAGACTGGTTACAAAGGGTTTTAAGAAAGGTTAAGGCATCGACTATGGTGAATCCTTATCACCAGTATAAATTCTTAAATCCATTAGAATATTTCTTACAATAGTATCCTTTCATGATTATGAAATTTGGAAAATGGATGTCAAAATTGCTTTTATAAATGGGATATTGGTTGAAGACGTTTATATGACTCACCCTAAATGGTTCATCAAGTCAAATAACTCCAATAAAGTTTTCAAGCTGTAGAGATCCATTTATGGGTTGAAGTAGGCATCACAATCATGGAATGTTTGTTTTGATAAAGATATAAGAGAATTTGGTTTTTTCAAAAACGAATTGGATCCTTGTGTCCATAAAAATGTTGAAGGTAATTCCATTGTTTTCCTAGTGTTATATGTTGATGACATATTAATTATGGGAAACAAGGTGCAAGTCTTACAGTCAATTAAGACTTGGTTAAATGAATGCTCTTCCATGAAAGACTTAGGTTAAGTAGCCTATATTCTAGGGATTTAGATCTATCAAGATTGATCTCAAAGGCTGCTTGGGATAAGTCAAAGTACATATATTGATAAGGTACTCAAAAGGTACAATGTGGAACAATCCAATAGAGGATTGTTACTTATGTCACGTGGTATTAATCTCTCCAAGAAAATGTGTCAAAAAACACAAAAAGAGATTGAAATAATGATTAGAATCACTTATGTCTCAGCTGTGGGATCTATCATGTATTTCATGCTATTTACTAGGTTTGATGTTGCCTTTACTTAAATCATGGTGGGTAGATATCAATCCAATCTAGGAGAGTTTCATTGGGAAGCTATTAAAACTATCCTAAAGTACTTGAGGCATAAAAAGGATATGTTCTTAGTGTATGGAGGAGATGAGGAACTAGTAGTGAGAGTATACACTGATTCTAGTTTCTAGATAGATCATGATGATCTGGAGTTTCAGTCAGGAAACATTTGTTGCCTGAATAGTGGTGTAGTGAGCTGGAGAAGCTCGAAGAAAGTTGTGGTTGATGATTCTACAGTAGAGTCTGAATATATTGCAGCTTTCAATGTATAAAAGGAAGCAATCTAGATACGTATATTTATCTCATACATAGGTGTTGTTCTTAGCAATGTAGACAAGGTTCCAATATATTGTGATAATACTATTATAGTGGTTCTTTCCAAGGATCCTAGGTTTCAATAAAGGAAAAATTATATCCTTTGTATGTTTTGTCACTTGAGGGATTTTACTTAAAGAGGTGAAGTTGAAGTTAGTAGAGTATCCATAGAGTACAACATGGTAGACCACCTAACTAAAGCCATTTCTCAACTGAATGATTATTTTCATGTGAGAGCTAGTGGATTGAGAATCGTTAGTAGTTGGATCTAATGCGAGTGGGAGTGTTGAAAGCGGGTGCTCTAGACCCAACTTTTGTTGCACTTTGATCACCACTACATGTATGAAGTTTCTTATATACACATGTTTTTATCATTCCATAATAGTTTAAATACTTTTTCCTACACTTTGTTTATGTCAATGTCCTTGGATTACATGTCATATCAAAGGCTTATAGTAGATCCCGTGCTATAATGAGAAACTCAACATTCCATGACATTAATATTAAAGTAAAGTCCCATGGTCTAGTTACATCATTCTGAAAGGAAATAGATGATGTGAGACTATCAGGTGATGGGGACTCGTAAGCATTGAGACATATTCTCATGATGTTTTCACTTGATGATCTCTTGTAGTTGAGATCATGAGGACTGACCCACATAATAGGAACACCATGTGTTTTAGGTGTCATTGGTCGTTCTTATCTACGAACATGGGCAATGGTCTCCAGAATTGAGATCATTATCAATTTATGTCATTTAATTGCATACTTTGATGCAAGGAAAAAACCATGGAAATGAAATCTTGGTGAGGTATTTTGTGTTGGGTATGTCATTGGTGACATGACATTGATTGAATTATCAAGATAGGATTTATCCCTTCTAAGTTGAGGAAGATATATCTCAAGACTGGTTGATTAGGATGGTAGCACCTTCATAAAATCCATGTTCATGGTAGTGGAAGGTAAGACCGTCCAGAGAGATCAACAAATAAAATAAAGAAAGATAAAGGATGATGATGCTAGTGTGCATTATTCTTTATTGAGATATTGATGACTAAGATATTATATTACACTGACCATGTTTGTAGAAAGGTAGTTGTTTATTTGACTTTACCTTATCTCTATAGGGGCCTCGATGGTTTGCTAGACCCCTCTCTTGGTCAGTGAATATTATTCATTACTATTTAGATAAGGGCCTAGAGGGTCACACACTATAGAACTTTGAGAATCTGCCCTATTCTATGGAATAGGAATATAGAACATGGTGGGCTTCATCACAGGGTCCGAGTATTATCCAAGTTCTATGTATCTCTAAGTAATAAATAAATTATTTATTATTCATGTTTAGAATAATTCATTGAGTTTATTTATAACATGTATTTACAAGTGATTAAGTAAATACAAAGATAAAATATTATTCGAATGGATTTAAATATCTCGGGTTTATTTAATATATTAAGGACACGTGAGTCGAGTTAAATAATCAAGTTTATCACGTAATATATATTTAATATATATATTGTAGTTAGTGATAAAATTATAAATATTATTTATGGCATAATTTAGTTTTTCATAAATTAATATTTATAATACTTATACTATGAATATCTATTACACGAGGGTTGGGAACCCATACTTGGTATTTTAGATATTCTCTATATAAGTAAGAGAGAGGCTCTTCCCATGTAACTATTCATGCATTGGAATTGAAAGCCTATATCTCCTCCTAAATTCTAGAGAGAGATTCACTCAAGAAATCAAGATCTTCAAGTTCCTTCTTCTTGGATCGAAGACGCTTGCTTTCGGTGATCATCATTGCATCGAAGTGGTCGTTGGTGTACTGCGCTAGCACTCAGATTCTGATGAATGAAGCACCGGTAGATTTAGAGGAATGTGTGGATGATCTAGGGGGATTTGATCCTAGGGTCTTTAAGAAACATTAATTGGCATCTTGTGATGGACTTGCACACATCAGGTCTGAATGTGGTACATGATCGAATTTTATTTTGTGCTCTATTAAATCCATGTGTGGTCCTCAGGACATACTAGGATAAGATCTCAGAATTCATCATTTTTATGTCACTCCAGGGATGCCAAAAATTTTAATTCTTTGCCCATCGGCATACATTGTGTTTCCTGGTACCTAATAGATGGGACACTATTCTAATGATTGTCCAAAGCGTCAAGGGAACATGCCTCAGAAAAGTCCATAGAAGCAAGGACAATCTTATGTGATAACAACTGTGAAAATTGAAGTTCCTAATGATGTAGTGACGGGTACTTTAGTCATTTCCTAAAACTAATCCAATGCTTTATTTGATTCTGTATCATCACATTCTTTTATATCTTCCTAGTTTTCCAAGAAAATTAGACATTTCCCTTTTTATCTAATGAAGGATTTGTCATTCAAAACTCCTAAGTGAAGTATCATTCCAAAAACTATGTGTCATTCAGTCCCCTTCATGACAGATAAACATGATTTAGTGGATGACCTTTCTATTATACCTATGATTTACTTTGATATAATCCTTGGTATGGAATGGATTTAAAATTATGATGCAAAAATAATTTTCAAGAAGAAGTTACAATTTTTGAGGAAGATGCAGAATCTCTTATTTTTAGAGCAGATTCCTCATCATATGAGTCATATCTGGATCCACCTCTGGTTGCTCTTCTAAATGAAATTCTTGGTGAGGAAGAGAAAACATCATCTATGGATGAGGAAATAAATCTTCGAATTGAATATGTACCTATTGTTCAAGGATATATTTATGTATTTCCAAAGGATTTTCTTGGATATCATGTTGATTGGGAAGTTTAGTTTTATATTGATTGAATTCCTATTGCAAGACCTATGTCAATAACTTCTTATAGAATGGCCATTGTGGAATTAGTATAGACGAAGAAACAAATATATGAATTGAGTGATAAAGGAATTATACACCCCAGTGTTTCTCCATGGGGAGACCTTGTTCTCTTTGTTAATAAGAAAGATGGATCCATGAGTTTATGCATTAACTATAGAGAAATACAATCTATTACAACAAAGAACAGGTATCATCTTCCTCACATTGATGATTTATTTGACCAACTTCATGGAGCTTGATATTTTTCGAATATTTACATTGGATCTAGATATCATCAATTGCATTTGAGGATAGAAGAAATACAAAAATAGCATTTCAAACCAGGTATGAACATTATGAGTTTATAGAAATTCCATTTGGACCGACTAATAAACCCTATGTCTTTATGGATCAAATGAACAAAGTGTTCAAAGAATATCTTGATGAATTTTTTATAGTATTTATTAATGATATCTTGGTATACTTCAAAATCTATGAGGACTATGTGAACCACTTACGTGTGGTTCTGGACACTCTAAGAAGAAAAGAGTTATATGGGAGGTTTTTGAAAGTGTAAATTTTGGATTCAAATAGTTTCTTTCCTTGTCCATATTGTCTCTAAGGATGGAATATCACTTGATCTTATAAAGAAAAAGTTAGTTGAGGAATGTCCTACCCCAATGAACATAACTGATGTGTGTGGTTTTATTAGTTTGGTGGGATATTATCATTGTCTTGTTCATGAATTTTCTTGAGTAAATAAACCTTTAACCAAGATTACTTGTAAAGGAGTTAACTTCATATGGACAAAATAATGTTAAGAATTTTTTTAAGAATTAATGAGGAGATTATTGAATTCTCTGATATTGAATCTACCATCAGAAAATGGTAGATTTTTTATTTATAGTGATGCATCAAATAAAGGACTCAATTGTGCCCATATGTCAAATGATAAAGTTATTGTATATTCATCAAGATAGTTAAAACTCATGAACAGAACTATACAAATCATGATCTTGAGTTAGAAGACATAATCGTTTCTCTGAAGATATGGAGACACTATCACTATGGGGAAAGATGTGAGATATATACAGATCACAAGACCTTGACATATATATTCTCACAGAAAGAACTCAACATGATGAAAAGGAGATGTCTTGATATACTCAAGGATTATGATTTTTCATTACAATTCCTCCCAAGGAAGGTGAATAAGGTAGCAGATGCATTCAGCAAGGATCATAGGGTTTTGAAAAAATGAGGATTGATAGGGATCTTGTGTATATGGATCTAGAAAAGATGGATATGGGAATTATCAAAGAAGGTAAAACATCATTAATTTTTCAATTGTTGTCCAAAACATATTTATTGGAAAGTATTAAAAGTTCCCAATATATTGATGATAATCATCAAAAGAAAATTAAAGGTTTAAATGATGTCAAGTTGATAGAATTTGTGTATGAAGATGGAATTATAAAATTTGGGAAGAGTCCTTGTGTTACATCTATACCCAATATAAAAAAGTAGTTGTTGGTTGATTCCCATAGCTTGAATTTCTCTAAAATCCCAGGTCACACTAATATGTATAGATATTTGAAGGAATATTTCTGTTGGTATAATATGTAGTGGGAAATTGATGATTGTATATAAAGATGTTTAGTATGTCAACAGGTGAAGAATGAAAGAAAACATCATAGAGGATTCACACAACCTATGCCTATTCCTACATGAAAATTGGATTATATAACCATGGTTTTTGTCACCATATTACCAAAAACTCTATGAATGAATAATGAAATATGGGTGATTATTGATCAACTTACCAAATCCGCACATTTCCTCACTATAAGGGAGGATTTTCCACTGGAGCACCTTAAATGACTCTATATTAATGAAGTTGTAAGAATTCATTGAGAACCTCTCTCAATTATGTCTAATCATCATTAATTATTTACATCAAAATTATATAAAATTATTCATATATATTTGGATACTAATCATCATTTGAGTACTCCTTATCACCCTCAAACTGACGGGTAGTCAGAAACGATGATCCAAACTTTATAAGACATGTTGAGATTATTCTCACTTTATTTTAAAGGTTTGTGGGATCAGTATTTATGTTTGGTAGAGTTTTCCTACAATAATAGCTTCCATTCAAGAATTAAAATGGCACCATATGAAGCATTGTATAGAAAGAGATGTCGTACACTAACTTGTTGGGATGAAATTGGTGAAATGAAGCTTGTATACCCATATCTTTAGGATGAAACAACAGCAAAGGGACAGACTATTAAAACCCATATCAAAGCATCTCAAAGTAAGAAAAAGAGTTATGATAATAATCAAAAGAAGGATTTGGAATTTTAGGTGGGAGATCATGTTTTCTTGAATTTATCTTCATGGAAGTGTGTTATAATATTTAGGAAGAAAGGGGAACTAATACTAAGGTACATTAGACCTTTTTAACTCCTGGATAAATATGAAGATGTGTATTATCAACTGGAGATGTTTCCTAGCATTTCTAAAGTATACAATGTGTTTTGCATCTCTTTGTTATGAAATTACATGTTAAACCCATTGCATGTCCTCACTTTTAAAGGAATAGATTTGGAACCTAATTTATCTTACTCTGAAGATCTTATCAAGATTCTGGACACTAAAGAACATGTTTTGAGGAATCAGATGAATTATATGGTAAAGGTACCTTGGAAAAATCATAAAATTGAAGAGGTGGTGTGGGAGCTTGAGTAACTTATGATTAATAACTACCCAAATCTTTTTATGAGGTGACATTCGGAAAAATTCAATGATAAAATTTTTATAGGAGGGGAGAATTTAACAACCCAGAATTATATTAATTAAATTTCCATTATAATAATTATTTCATATAGTATAAATTATATAAAATCACTTGGAGAAAACAATACAAACTTTATAAATGAAGAATGAATGAAATAAGAGGTATTTCTATAAGTTAAGAAACCTATACCGATGAACTAGTAACATGACCTTATGAATAGTAATATAGCCCATATAAATAGTAAATCAGCCAAATGAATAGTAACCTTACCCATGAAAGTATAAATAAAATTTATAACTCTTATAAATAAATGTATAATAAAATTATATCTTAGTATAAGTAAATAAATATTTTAAAAACTATTAATTAAGAGTTGATATTTTTGTAAGATAGAAATCTTTAATTACAATTTTTAATTAATATAATTATTGAAAAAATATTTTTTAAAAATATATTCATATATTAATATTTTTTCCTATGATTCTAAGATAATTTTATGAGACCTTAGTTAATTTTTCAGAGTGTTATAAAATGAGTTAGAATTTTAAAATCGGTATTTTTCAAGTAATTGATTATTTTAAATAAAAATTAAATTTATAATATTTATAAAATTATTTTCATAAAATGGACTTCATTTTTTAATTCTAACAATTGAAAACTGGTTAGGGTGAATTTTTAGTATTTTTCTAAAATACTTGAATTTTTGTGAATAGTGAAATATGATAATTTATTATAATTGTTAAATACATGAATTATTGAGTCATAGGTGATGTATGGATGATGTATGACCATAACAATGAACTATTATTCATTATTTTAATATATTTATTGATAATTATCAAACTATTCATTATATTGAACCAAAATAATAAACAAATGAATAAAATATTCAAAAAACACCCCTATCCTCTAATATAAATACCACCCCTTCTCCTCGCACCTTAAAAGATTTGATCCTTGTCAAATTTATGCCCAATAATCTTCCAAATCACCTACCACATGTACAAGATCTCCTTTTCTCATTAAAATTCCAAAACCTTTTCCCTAAGGAGGTTCTCAAGGAGGAGAAAATCAAGAGGTAAAAACCTCTTTCTTTTTCCTTTAATTTCTTTCTAAGTTATTTTCTTTTCTTATTCTCTCATAAAATCCACTCATCCAAATAGATTGATAACTCTAGTAACTTACATTCACTAAGGTAAGTAATATCAAGTACTAGCGATAAGGGTCCACCCCAGAAAGTGACACCTTGAACATATCACCCACGTGTTTAGTCAGCGTTGTAGTATAAGCCCAACTCTTGGTAGGGTGTTTCATGAATATTGATGCTTTTTATTGTCCTACCAACTAAGTACCTAGGATCCTGTCTACTTTTCCCCTCTAAGGATTTACCATATTATCACTTAAACCATTTTAATTGTGAATTCTATAAAACATAACTCATGCAGCCCACAAAACCAAGTATGAACATAAATTCTAATCCATTTTTATAACCAATATGAAATGGAAACAATTTACAAAAAAAATATATCATATATGATAGCATTCAAATATCATAAAACATGTTTTAAAATTATTTAAAACATTATTTATAATCAATAAAAAATTTAAGGCTCATAAAATAAATCCAACTTATGAAACCATATACCTTTACCATGCCAAGACACTTTTCAAATCTGAGGTTCCACTAGAAAAGGCGATAAAATACCTTTATAAGGAATAGTGATTCCTTAAAAACAAAAACCCCAACCATTAAAATTTGCCAACATTAACCCTTGGTCTCCATGAACTTAGGGAAGGATGAAACCCATGAGAAAAGAGGAAATGGAACCAAGAAAATGGATAGGATCTGCTTACCAAGAGGTTTCTTTAAATATTCCATGAAAAACTCATTTATAATAAATCCAAGGGAGGAATGAGAGAGTTATTGACTTATGGAGTTCCTAGGGGTAAAATTTTTGGGGAAATTGAAGGATTATGGGGGTTAAAACATATGGGGGTATTAAGGTAATTTTCATATTTTTAAAAGTATGGGAAGATCGTTGAGTTTGGCCACCAGGTTTTCTAAACCATATGCTAATCGTGTATATAGAACTAGTTTTACCTAGGAAATCAAACATTTTAGACACATCATTAGAAAAAACCTGAAAATAACCACAGATAAAGAATTTTATATTTCACATGGTTTTCACACAGTTAGTCCTAATCATATTCCAACCAAGAAATGGTTCCTATTTTTGATTTTTCAAAAAAAATTTAAATTTAAAGACCCATAAATGAAAATTAATGTTAAAAATAAATAAAAAATTAATATATACTAAGAAACTTAACCATTTTTTGTCAAAATTCTTATCATTATTCCACTTTATACCCCAATAAAGTTGGGTATAATATTATTGATTAATATAAGTAATGAGGCCACTACTCCCTCATGAAAGAATCCCACTCCCAAGCTTTATGAGAGATAGTCTCGTATTTCCATAGAACTCAAACCAATGGGATATATTATAAATTAATTACTTTATCCCAAGAGTAGATAATCCTAATTGGATACTTAGACATAAATTCATCTACATCTAACTCTAGATATTCTCAATTTAAGATATGGGAGGGTTATGGGTTATACTTCTTTAATTCAGAAACATGGAATAATTCATCAATATATGTTATTTTAGGAGGTAAAAAACTAATAGGCTTTCTCCCCATCCATATTCATGATCTAGAAGGGTCTTATACAACTCTTAGTAAGTTTCCCCTACAACTTAAGTTGTAGGTGATCTAATTGAGGTGATACATTCAAGAACGCCGAGTGATGAGAGTTTTTAATCACAATCTCAAAAACAATTATAATTTTCATTAATAATTATAGCACATGGTATGACCTAGGTTCTTAACATGAGGAGAAATTTATTTTAATAGACACTTATAGGTTTAAATTATAAAATAAAGGAAATGGAAAATGTTGACAAAAGGGGGGTTTCTTTGAGTGATTTCAAAAAAAAACAAATAAGAAAGAAATAACATTTAAAAACAAAATATCAATTATTATGCTCAATATTACCAAAATTTTAATCGAATATTAATAATTATCTCTTATGTTAAAATTTATTTAATTATGGTATTTTATTTTTTAACCTCTAACCCCTATAGAAGAAAAATTAACCACAAATATTAGAAAAAATGAACCCTAATTTGGCTTCAAGATTAACAATTATGGTACCTGACTTTAATTGTACTCCCAAAATATAACTTATGATTAGTTAAGAATTATGAAAACACCCCCAAAATATATATTTTAATTTATTTAGTTTTTGTATTATATATTAACCCTATGAATTGATCGCAAGTATATTAGATTTATTGATTAAAGTGTCTCCCTCAAGATTCACACAATCCTAGACTCATGATTAATGTGTAGATCATTTGAGTGATTTAAAATTTACAAAATGATTTCATTAACAATAATTTTATGAATTAAATTGAGTTTATTTATTCATAAAAACTAATCAATGTGGTAATAATTTGATCAACCACACAAAGAATTACGATCACATGGCTGGATTTATGATTGTGGAGAGGATTTTCAAGGAGCAAAGGATTATAATTTAACAACCCAATATTTTAATTAATCATGGATTCTATAACCTATAAGAAAAAAAACATGTGATATATAGGAACATATTATTTTTATTGAAATTTAAATAGATTATAATCACAAACACAAATAAACAAAAGGTAAAAGATGAGGAGGGGTTCCTTTTTAGAAGAGAACCTTGAACAAAGACTTACTTCATCTGAATGATTATAGTGGTGGAATGGAACCACTATCTTCTGAAAAAAAATCTTATAAATCAACTTCCAAACCCCATCAGGTGTGAAAAAATCAATTTATTATAATTGGAGAGTGATACGGTTTGAAATGACAATAAGGGTACATGGGAATTCTTCCCCTAAAAACTAATCCGTCTTGAGCCACATTTTACACAAAATTCCTACATGAACCAGTTATCACTCTAGTATAATGAAATGTTAGTAATAAATTTCATTAACATATGGTAAAATTTCTTTCAATTACATGTATGGATGAAAATATTATGGCCCATATGGTGAGGTAAGGTCCAATATATTGAATCATGGCCATATCTACATCCATGTACACTTTTAAACATTCAAATACGGGATAAATAATTCATAATATAAATTAAAAATAGATAACAATTAGTGAATTATACTTGAAAAAAATAGTTTAATAATATATATATATATATATTTTTATGTTAATAAAATTAAAGTGAAATCAAAAGGGTAAAAATGGAATTTTCATGGAATTTCCAAATTTAGGATCAAAATACAAATTTCAAATAAATATTTAAATAAAGTTCAATGTGGAAAAAATATATCAATAATTATCAATAAATTACTCAAAAATTAGTTTATCAACTTCCCACCACTTTCCCTTTTCACTCCTTGGAAAAATACCATGTTATATAATCCTAAAAATGATTCATGTTGAAATTTCTCAATCTGTGATAGGAATATGAGAAAAAATCACACCAAGAAGTCAATATCAATATATTTTAAATTTTTTGTAGCATAAATTGTATCATAACAAACACTAATAAGATTAATTGCACTAATCAGATTGAAACAAGTTATGAGTATACTATGTCACAAATTCCCCATGTGTGTGTGCACTAATAATTTCAAGATTATCACTTCACCCATTACCCAATATATTTAGGTTGAGTAAAGTTTTTATTCTTACCTGATTCTATTCCACTAAAATTATTATGCATCCTTTATAATCAAATTTCAAAACTAACTCTCTTAATTATTCTCAGAAGTCAAACCTTAATCTCATGAATTAGATATCATCATATGCTATATATTTTATCACTCCACACTTTATTGTATTTTTATGGTGTACTATAATCAGATATTAGGTACACACACATTGGTAAATCTATTATAGTAATGAAATTAATCAAAATAAAAATTAACATCTAGAAATACCGTTGTTGTAAGCTAAAAAAATTACTTAACTATATTATACCTATAATTAGGTAAAAATTTCACAAGATATTATTGTGTGTGAAGTTGTGTAGAGGTATTAAATGACACAATTTTCTCAAAAAATATCCATAATTAATTGTGTCAATATTTCAAAGTTTTTATGAATACACAATCAATCATATCATTGACCTAATTCTATTTCACTAAAATCAACCACCATTGATGAAGAATTTCAAATTCTTAACATGCTTACCATGATATTTAAAAAATGAAAATATACATTTTCAATAGATTCCATTGAAGTAATGAGCATATGAAATGATTTTTTTATTTATTTTTTGTTAATGTTTTTTTAAAATTTTGAAAAAGAGAAGTAATTATAAGGAAAAATGTAAAAAAAGAAAAATTCTAAATAAGCTACCCAAAATGTTTTCCCCTTTCCCACAATTAAAGTTTTACATTATCCTCAATGTGAACCTATAAAATGATATATACACATGAAATATAGAATATAAATTAGGATAAATAATATAAAAGTGATAGTGTAGAGGAAAGTATGTTCTCAAGTGATGATGGGATCATACAATGTGATGAAATCCAATGAATGTGTAGGGAATAATTGGAAGTAATACTTCAACTATTTCCTATTGAATATAAAGATCATTCATGTGGAATCTTGTGTATAATCCATTGCACCATAAAAAACAAGAGATAAAACATTGGGCATAACCATCTAGAATTCATGTTACTAGGAATCAACTTCAATCCTGAACTATAGAGAAGGATTTTTTTTCTCCCGCCCGAAACTCCATTTTTTATATCATTATATCAGGATCTACTTTTTATCTTTATTTGTATATCCTTGAGTTCTAACATTATGAAACTTGAATCTCCTCAAGCTCTTCAAGTTTTGGTTCCCTTTATTCTCAATATTGGGATAAATATATGTTTCATTTATTTATCTCACAATATGCCTAATTATCAACCTCCATGGGGAGATGTCATGCTTTCCCAAAATCAATCTAATAGGGAGACATTATAATGGGTATTTTCCAATAATACTATAGTGCATCATCCAATAACTTTCTCCAATATTTCCTATTTGGATGTATTATTTTATCCAATATTTTATTCAATACATGATTTGAAAATTTGGCCAAGCCATTTGTTTGGGGGTCATATGGTAATACAATTTTTTGTGTTAACCCATACATCCAAATAAGGGAAGCTAAATTGTTATTTCAAAATTATGACCCATTCTCAATGATGATATCCTCTGGTACTCCAAACTAGAAAAATATGTGAGCCTTGATAAAATCCATTACAATATGAGAATAATATAACCTAGTGTACTTGGCCTCCACTTATTTTATAATATAATTAATAGTAATAAAAATTTATAAGATAAATAATTAACTTAGAAATGGTCCGATAAAATAAATTACCCATACATCAAAAATATCACATAATAATTTGGATTTTTTGGGCATCTCAAGTCTCTTATAAATGTTTCCAGTATGTTAGAAATGTAATCATGACTTATAAAACACATGGGCTTCAAGGGAAAAACTAGGACAATAAAATATATAATTTAACACTTTCCTAGATTCCTTTTGTGATCCAAAATGTCCACCGTAGACAATTGTGTGAAAAAAACAAAAAAATAGGCTCAAACTTATGATCAAGAACACATCTCATTATGACTTGGTCATTAAAAATTCATCAAAGGTAAGGACAATCCCATACATAAAACCTAGACCCACATTTAAATTCTTCAACTAGTTATTTCCATAGATTTAGAATAATTTCAAAAGAATCCATGTAATTCGCTAAATCAGTATACCACGAATGTGTACCTGAGGTGGCATAGAGATTCTCATCAGGAAAATTATCCTAAATTGGTACCTAGTTTGGGGTATCATGCTCTAACATGTGTTTGATCCTACTAATGTGGCCGGTCACTAAGTTTTATGGACCCTTTTATCCCTTATTTCAATGTTGAAAACATAAAGAATGAGCATCCAATGAATAATCCTTGTCATTACATCTATATTCTTTTGGGGGTACCATAATGCTACATAATCAAAGAAAGAAACCAATTCATTCCCAATATATAAGAACACAATTTATAAAAAATAAAATATGATTGAGAGAATCTTCTTTTACATTATATTTTAGTTGTATTAGGATCCAATTCCATTCATGTATAAGAAATCACATAGGAACAACCTTTTACCATCTGAGATAAGATCATTTCAACTGCAATGTTTAAAGAGTGACATATAATCTAAAATGGGAGGTCCCACCATGGGTGCAAAGACCTAAATTTTAATTTTATAAATATTTCATTTCATGATACATCATTTAAAATTTCTGAACATGTTTTGGGTTTAGTATCTTCGAAATTAGGTGCATATTACATGAATTACAAAATAATAACATAAACATAAAAATTATTAAATTATTTTATTAGACTCCTTTTTTATCCCACTATAATTCTTATCACTACATCTCATATCCTAGGGAAATACATTAAATAATTGGGTGAGAATAAATACTTTTAAGGGAATAAACAAAGGAAACACATAAAATTTGGGAATGTAGAATATGAATAAGGCATGGTCATATGAATAATAGGAATATCATAATATAAATAAAATAAATAATAAAATGTAAATGTGGATACAACATAAAAATAGGACATTCATAAGCATGTCATCAAGTTTTATCACAAAGGTGTCATAAATCATAATTATCGAGGTTATTCGCCAAGGTATCGTAATAATTTAATATCTAGAGATTAATTATTTACCCTATTAATTGGATAAATATCATGGAACACCATTAATATTAATTAATTCATGTTATCCACATTTAATATAAAGGAAATCATTTCATCAATAACCCTTGGGAATAAATAATAGGTTTCATATAAAATAATTTCATAAAAAGTGATTAATGTTTTTAAACAAAAAGTCATTTTTAACCCATGAAAAGGTAATGTGAGTTTCATATATGTAAGTATCCTAATAAATAATATATTATTACATATAGGTTATTTAAAATGGAAATAGAAGAGGTTTGGTTATTCATATTATGAAAATATTTCAAGAAAAGGAGAAAAAGATTCATGGAATAATTTCGGGAGCATAATGATATACATCATGTATTATGAGAAAGGAATAATGATGGATATTAGAGGCATCTCATTGGTAAAACAAAATTTTGGAGTTATTATAAATAAAAATAATATAATGAATATAAATAATGAATATGGACACTTACAAGACACATGATAAAGACATACTTGAATGAAAAATGAGAGGAGGATAATTCCCTTAACTTGAAAAGTTTCTTTCGAAATCATGCAAGGGAAAACCCTAGGACTTTGAAGACACATTAGGAATAACTTGGATGAAATTTAGAGTGTTTAAATGGTCATAAATTCGTGTCTTTTTAATTTTATGTGGATATGAGGGGGAAAGGTGGTATTTATACATGAGGAGGGGTGGGTTATAACTGATTAGCTATTGATTATTTTACTATATAAGCTAACCACTTTTGAGACCAATCAATTAAAACCATGTTTCTGGACTATTTAATAGTGTTATATTGTGGTCATATTTTAAAGGCCTCTCAAAACCAAATCAGACCTCCTAGCCAACCCAATTATGCACAGAAATCAAAAATAATTTTTATCTTTTAAATTCCAATTATTAGTTCTAAAATGCATGGTATAAATTCCTAAATTAAAGTTAATGTTTTTAAAATAATTTATATAATTATTAAATAAAATTTTTATAAAATAACATTTTTCATAGATTTTTAAATCATGATGACATAATAATGCTGTCATAAAATCACAGTGATTTTTAAAGCGCCAATTTTCACTTTTTCACTAATAATTAATTCTTATCGTAAAATTACAAAAAAAACATACAAAGAAAATTTAGATGTGTTGAGTGAAAAAATAATGTTTATTTATAAAAAAATTATATAATTATTAGAATTTTAATTTTTAAATAAACCATTATTTTAATAAAAAATAATTATTCAAGATAAAAATCAATATTCGGATCATTATAAAAATTACTTTGGGATTAATAAAAATATATTATCATTTAGAAATAATTTTATAATATTAACAGATGAAATAAAATTTTATTTATTAATTCCGAATAAAAAATATTTTAATAGGATATTTTTTATATTCTTTCAAAATAATACTATTTGATTATATAATTAAAAATCCTGATGAATATTTAATATGAATCTACATAACCAAAAAAATAAATAACAACTATTTTCTTGAATAATTATCATAATGTTTACCAACCATAATATTTTAAAAACATAAAGGTAATTGATAAAATTTACCTATAAATACACTTTCCTTTTTACACTTCATCATTCACTTCGATTCTATCATGGTTCTATATCTTTTTTAGAATTAATTTTGTATTACTAACTCTTTATTTCTTTTCTATAGCATTTTTCATGGATGGAATGATTCTAGGAGATTGAGGTGACCCTTTTTATTATATTTTAAATTATTTATTATGTATTACTCTTCACATGATAATATTCATATTAATTATAGGAATTTTTTTAGACTAAATTTAATGTTCTTAAATAAAGTGTTTTTAGTTTTCTATTAAGTTTTTTATTATCCTTTTACTTTTTCCTAGTTGTAAAAGTTCATCTAAACCTATGATGTAAATATTTATCATGAAAAAAAATTATAGGTGCTCAAAATAACACATTCATTATAAAATCAGAGTTCTATTAATAATGTAAAGGAATTTTATAGGTGTTGTAATGGGGTTTTATGATCGGTTATGTGAGTCTTCCCCTCAAAACATCAAATGAAACCCTAAATTAATAATTAAATAAAAAATAAAAATACTTTTGAAGTAACTTTCATAAGGATGTGAAAATATTACAAAAATATCTCATGAATCATCAATAAAATCCCACACTTCCTAGGAAATATCAAAAATTTTATACACTTTTAGGATATAGTAAGGATAAAAAATATGTACCTTAGATCTATCAATATATATTCCTTTTTTAGACACTGCATTCCCTAATAAAATTTCATGCTCTACCATAAGATGATATTTCTCAAAGATTAAACTGTATTTTTCTCAATAAAATGAGTAAAAACATTAACAAAACTCAAGAGACACTCATAAAATAAAGAAACACACCCAATAAAATAATCTATAAATACCTCCATTAAAATCTTATGAAAAGCATAAAAAAGATAATCACTATGAATCTCAAGAAGGTACTTAGGTTGTTACAAAGTATAAATGACATCCTTTGGTAAGAAAATATTCCAAATGGGAAATTGGATATTGTCTTCTCTTAATCCTCTAAAGAAATAAGAACCCTAAAATTATAGAGACCCAAGCCTTTAATATATAACATTACATGATTTTAATCATAATTATACATCATAATACAAGCTAAGGATCGTTAAGTCTAGTGTCTTGGAAGACTAGGTACATAAAACATAAAACATGGAGCTAAAAAAATTATTTATTTAATCTTCATAAATATATCCTAACTTTCTTTGATCCCTTACATATACATAGGGTACCCTAGGGAACACATGAACAAAGGGATGAGCTAAAAATCTCAATAAGTGAATGAACATAAGGATACATCTTAAGCACAGGAGTTAGGAGGCATGACATAATGATAACAAAGCATGGAACATATGAAATCATATCATATAAGCATGGGATCATATAAACATGGAATAATATAAATGTGGTAGAATCATAATACATTTCTTTATTTTGGGTTGAGGCTAACCTCCAATCTCGTTTCCAATTTTAGTATGGGTCCAAGCTAACTGCCAATCCCATTTCACATCACATCTCATTAGACTTAACTTTACCCAATGCATTAGATCACTATTTGGGCGCACCCATCTCAAAATTTTCATGAATATTCTTGCCACATAAATAATATTTCCACACCAATAATCATAAATAATCAACCATACATAAATATAAGGGTACCTATGGAAAGAATTAGGTACCACAACCATGACACAAATCATAACCAATGGGCGTATCATTAAAGTTTACATGAAAGAAAGGAATTATTCATGTACATTAAATAGGCATATATCATGGTACATGATTTAAAAAGGAGTGAAAACTTGTAATAAATGTATTTGGAAAATATTATCATTAAAACATTTTGTGCGGTTTTAAGGAAAATATTATGGAGATTTTAAAATATAAAAGGGAAAAATCTTTTATATAAAACCCAAAGTGAACCAATATGGTTTTAATAATAAAAATAATGATTTCATAAAGACAATGGTGGATTAAAACATAATATATACTTCACTTTAAATCAGGAAATAATTTTGGAAGTTCCCTTAAAACATTATTTCTTATCAGGGGGTATCGAGGTAAGAATCACTAAAAACATTTTTATCCCCAAAAGATAATGAGGCATGAATCTTGGAACATGTGTTGGGAGCATATAAATAGTATATAGAAGTTGTACATAAAAATAAAAGACAACTTCATTTGGGTAAAAATAAATATAGAGAAACCCGAAGGAGTAAACGAGGTTCAGGTAGAATTCATTACAGATTATTGGCATGGTATCGATCTCATTTGTTTACTTAATTTTAATGACCAGTTCACTTATATTTATGTTTGGATAAAAATGTAAGATGAAAGTGGTTGTACAGAATTGAAGTTATATTATATTAGTGAACATACAGTAGATTACATGGTTTTAAATTTAATTTGGTTACTTAGAGTGAATTCGAACTATTATATAAAACCAAAGTGTCAACTGTTTTTGTCAATTGGTGGGTTTGATTATAAAGAACATGTTTTGATTTATAAATTAATACCATTTGTAAAAAAATATTATAGAATAAAAATAGGATATATTACATATATATAATCTGGTTAAACCATAACAAAAATGTTTTCATGACCAGATTTAATGATGATAATAGAAATTGATAAACTGTTGTCCTTGAATGTTCTAAATTAGCACATCTCAAACGGTGCTTTCATTCCTTTCAAATAAAATGTGGGGAAAATAGAGAAGATAATTAAATATCACATTAGAATAAAAACATTAAAGTACATGTATGTTTCTAAAGTTATCATACTATTTGGGTGAAGGGAGGTGAGGAAAGAAACAAAAAGAAAATAACAAAAAAGAAAAGAAGGAATTGGAAAGAGGAATTTATATCTTGAAACTCTCTCCTTTGAGAACCTCTTAAGGGGAGAGGTTTTTGTATTTTGGAGAGGCTTGGGGATTTTTGATGTTGGGGAGGATATTGGGGAGATATTTGGGCAGAATATTGGCAAGGAACGAGGCTTGAGAGGAGTGAATAGAAGAGGTAAGAATGCGTGGTATTTATAGTGGAGGGGATGAGGGTTTTCATAATTTTTTAATCATTAGTTAATTATTTATTCACAAGAAAAGGAATAGTAAGTATTACATGACAAATAACATTAATAAATAAATGTGACTTCAAACCAATTGGTCTTACATCAACAGATCATCATCAATGACTCAATTAATCCGTTATTTAGCATTTATTGTGAATTATTAGATTTTACTATTCATCAAAAATTCCAGTATTTTAGAAAAATCCAAAAAATTTACCCTAACCATTTTTTGACTTTTAGAATCCAAAAATGAAGACTATTTTTCAAAAATAATTTTCTCAATATGATTAATTTAATATTTAATTAAAATCATAATTTATTATTAAAACCCAGTTTTGAAACATTCATTTACTTATTCTAAAATACAAGTACATCATAATTTCACTTGAATATTATTTCAATACTATCATAGGTAAAGTTACTATTCATTAGGATATATAACTATTCATAAGGGTATGTTACTATTCATAAGGGTAGGTTACTATTCACCAAAAAATAAGTTTTTCTTATCGGACTCCAAATAACTTACTGGTCATAACTGTAGATGTCGGATTTTTGAAATACCAAACACAGAAGTGAAAAACCTATGTTTAAAGGTCACTTAGTAGTTATGAGTTCATTATGTTGTATTTTCATTGGATTTTATTACATACTTATGAAAAGGTAATTTCCATTAAAAATCATTTGGTCATTACATTCTTCCCCCCTTGTGAAATTTCACCCTCGAAATTTCGTTTTACATTCTAAGACATAAAAAATTGAGGGTACTTGTCCTTAATTGCCTCCTCTAGTTCCCAAGTAGCATCTTCAAACTTTTGGTTCCACCGTAACACTTTTATAAGGTGGGTTTTCTTATTGCGTAGAACCTTATCTCTTCGGTACAGAATCTTCACTGGCTGCTTCTCATAAGAGATATCATCTTACAGATGCACCACCTATGAGTTCAGTACATGTGAGGGATCAGGTATGTACTTCCTCGAGAGTGATATGTGAAACACTTCATGAACTTGAGCCATATTTGGTGGAAGTGCAAGCCGATATGCCACAGCTCCTATGTGGTCAAGGATATCAAAGGGGCCAATGTACCTTGGGCTTTTCATCCCTTTCTTTCCAAACCGCATGACTCTCTTCCATGGTGATATTCTAAGGAAGACTTTATCTCCAATATCGAACTCCAAGTACCTTCGATGGTTTTCAGCATAGCTCTTTTGCCGACTCTGAGAAGCTTTAATGTTTTTTTGGATGACTTGAACCTTCTCCAAAATCTCTTGCACAAGATCGGGTCCAAGTAACTTTCTTTCTCCAACTTCATCCCAACAGATTGGAGTTATACATCACTTTCCATATAGAGAATCATACGGAGCCATCTGAATACTTGAGTGGAAGATATTATTTTACAACAACTCAACCAATGGGAGATGATGATCCCATCCACCTTTGAATGCTAGAGAGCAGGCTCTTAGCATATCTTCGAGTGTCTGAATAGTCCCTTTAGATTAGACATCAGTTTGGGGATGATAAAGCGTGATAAAATTTAATTAAGTACTCAAATCATGTTGAAGACTCCTCTATAATTTATATGTGAACCTTGGATCATGATCAGAGACAATTGAAAGTGGAACACCATGTAGTCTCACCACATCCTTCACATATATTTTTGCAAGTTGTTCAAGTGAGAGGTCTTCTTGAATATTGTTAAATTGGTAAGTCTTGGTGAGTCATTCAACCACAGCCCATATTGCATTATTTCCCCTCGATGTCTTCAGGAGACCCGTGACAAAGTCCATAGTGACATTCTCCCATATCCACTTGGGTATAGGCTATGGTTGCATCATCCCTTTGGAATTTTATTACTCTGCTTTAACTTGCTGACATACCAAGCACCTTGATATATATTCCTCAATCTCCTTCTTCATGTTATCCCAACAGAAGTTTTCTCAGAGATCACAGTACATCTTGGTACTCTCATGATGGATAGAGAATGTTGAGCTATGTGTATTGTCTAATAGATCCTTATTTATCCCAGGTGATTAAGGCACACAAATCCACGTTCCAAACCAAATCACACTATCATCGTTGATATGGAACTCTTGCGGTTTCCCTTCCTTTACTGCATTCACCCTCTTTTGTAACTCCACATCATCCCTTTTTCTTCCTTAATATTCTCTTGAATGGATGGTTGCATAATAATTTGGATAAGGTAGGATGTATCCCCTACCCTTATGATTTCTAAATCCATCCTTTTCATATCCAAGAAGATAGGGTCTTTTTCAATACATAACATGGATAGAGTAGCAGGTACTTTTCTGCTTAGAGCATTAGCTACCTTGTTCGCCTTTCCAGGATGTTAGTGAATAGAGCAATCGTAATCCGTGATTATTTCTAATCATCTCCTTTGATGCATGTGGATCTCATTTTGTTTGAATATATACTTTAGGCTCTTGTGGTCCATGTATATTTCATACTTCTCACCATAAAGGTAGTGATACTAGATATTCAAGGAAAAAATCACGGTTTCCATCTCTATATCACGCGTCGGGTAGTTCTACTCATGGTTCTTCAACTTCCATGAGGCATAGTCTATCACATTATCATTTTTCATGAGTACACAACCCAAGCCTTTCTTTGAAGAATCAATGTATATCACAAAACATTATACACTTTTTGATAATGTGAGTACAGTTGCAGTGATCAGCCTTCTCTTTAGCTCCTTGAAGCTTTCCTCACATTCTTCAATCTAGAAAAACTTTACCCACTTCCGTGTCATCTTGGTCATTGGGTTTGACAATCGTGAAAAGTACTTCAAAAATCGTTGATAATACCCAACTAGACCCAAAAATATACGGATCTCTATTATGGAAGTTGGCCTGGGCCACTCTTCAATAGCCTTCATCTTGGAAGGGTCCACATATATCCCTTTTTTGGTGATAACATGCCCAAAGAATGATACTTCCCCCATCCAGAACTCACATTTACTGTACTTTTCATACAACTTCTCTCTTCACAAAGTATTTAACACGGTATTCAAATGCTTCTTATGTTCCTCCTTGCACTTGAAGTATATCATAATATCATCAATAAATACTACAACAAAATTTTCAAGGTAATCTCTAAAGACTATATTCATTAAATCCATGAAAATTGTTGGAGCATTAGTGAGTCCAAATAGCATCACTATGAACTCATAGTGTCCATACCTCGTTTGAAAGGCAGTCTTGGGAATATATTCCTTCCTCACCTTCAATTGATGATATCCCGAATGAAGGTCCACCTTAGATAAATAACTGGCCCCATGAAGCTGATCGAACAAGTCATCTATCTTTGGTAGGGGATACTTGTTCTTTATTGTGATTTTATTGAGCTCACGATAATCAATGCACAGATGCATTGATCCATTCTTCTTATTGACGAAGAGGACTAGCGCACCCTAAGGTGAGGCACTCAGGTGTATAAAATCCTTCTCTGTATTCTCCTGTAACTTCTTTTTCAGTTCTTCTATCTCTATAGTGGCAATTCTATAAGGTGTCTTTGATATAGAAAAGATCCAAGAATAATTTCTAGAACTCAACCTCTCGGTCAGGAGTAAGACCATACAACTCTTCCAGGAATACATTAGTGTAATCCCTCATGATGGGAATTTCTTCAAACATGATTCTCTCCTTTGTATCAATCATTTGATCTAGAAATGTTTTCTCATAAGGAAACAATATCCGCACCTGAGATGAAGATTCTAAAGGAGACTCATTTTTCTCCTTACACTTGTAAAGAATTGAAGGATTCTTTGAGATGTGAAGAGTAATCTATCTTTCCCAACATTTGATTTTGGCCTTGTAAAAATATATCCAATCTATTCCCAAGAGAGCATCTAACTATACTAAAAGATGTATGATGAGATTTGCTAGGAGGTTCAGTCCACAAATGTTAACCGGGGAGGATTTATAAACCATGGATGCAACGATTGCCCTATTCTCTGTTCTCACAAATAACTTTTCCTCCAAATTTTGAGGTTCTGTTTGAATAGTTATACTAAACTTGAAAGATATGAAAGAATTCATAGAACAAGAATTAAATAGTATATTCACTATTCTTGAAAGAATAACTGGTGTACCTGTCACCACATCATTGTTCCGCTCTACCTCAGCAGTAGTGATAGCATAATCCCTTCTTTGTTGTATTGGAGGTTGTTGCTGATTGACTCTAACAACCCTCAGCTTAGGGAAATTGTTCTCATAATTCCCATGCTTCATATAGTTGTAACACTGCACTACTGGATGAGTGTTGATCTGAACCTGCCTTTCTTCTTCAACATTAGCAGGATTTTTCATATCCCTTTGGCAGTTCTTGGCTAGATGACTAAACTTTCCACATTTGAAGAAATTCTTGGTTCCCTTCAGATAGTTACCAAGATTCTTCATCCCAAAATTTTTACAAGGGAAAAAGTCAGGATTCTTTCCATCATGGTATTTGTTTAATGAACCACCCATATTGTTCTCCATTTTCCTCTTCTTGTCACTAGGCCCACGAGACCACTGAGAGTATCAAATCTCCATTTCAACCTTGATGGCACAACAGACAATATCCTCACAAATGTCAAAGTATCGAATCTCCAACGCTTTTCATAGACTGTACTTTAGTCTACTAAATAAGTGATCCACCTTGCTTTCTGTGTTCATGACAAAGCCAGAGGCGTACCATACAATCCTTGTAATGTTTGCTTCATATGCCCCGATGGACTCATCTTCCTTCTTCTTGAGTCCGAGGAACTCTCTTTCCATCTTGAGATGAAGGTTTCGAGGAAAATATTTGTTGAAAAACATCTTCTTTAATTCCTCCAAATCCATGGAATCAATTTCCTCTTGGAACTTAGTATTCTTGATCAGTGTCCACCACTGATCAGTTTCTCCATCAAAACAATAGACTTCCAGTACAAACTTCTCTTCTTCATAGCACTGGAGGATGGAGAATATCTTTTCAATGGAGTTAATCCATTGTTCTGTGAGGAGGGGATCAAAATATCCACTAAACATGGGAGCCCTTTACAGCATGAAGGATTCTACGACAACTTGTTCTTTTTTTGGAGGAGGAGGAGGGTATTCTGTATGATTCAAGTTATTACTCATAACTCCAGCCAGCTGAGCAAGTATTATCATGAAGTTTTGAGCACCCGCTCCCATCATATCAGGTATATCATTAGGGAAATCTTCACATTGCCTATCACATTGGTTGTTGGAGTGTGTTCTTCTATTTCCCACCATTAACTAAGAAAAATAACCTATAATTAGAGGTCTTGAATACCTAGCTATTGACTATAAAAAGAAAACTTTGAACATTAAAAGGATGAACAAATAAATAAGAAGTACATCCTAACTTGTGATTCCTTAGGTTTAAATCTAGGTTATCCTTGATCTACTTATTAACTTATATTCTTATGGTCCTTTTTTCTATCCCTTAATAATGGCTTTGTACTAAGCTCATGAATCTACCAAATCATATCCCTAGGAGTGTCATAACTAAGAGTGAAGCAAGGCTCGTTGTCATGTACCAGGATACCCTAGGTCAAGCCCGAAACTCCTTATCGGTGTTTTCACTCCTAGGTACATCCATGCCAGAGTTTCCTCTACCTGATCATATCCAGACAGTGATGTATTTTCTTGAAAAACCACTTACTCTATACTTACCAAAATTTAGGGATGTTTTATTATACTTCATCTCATCATTAATGTTCTCACTAAGGTTATCTATTCCTAATATTCAAAAATAACTAGACCATCCTCTGATACCAACTATAGTGACCCAAGCCTTTTATATATAACATTACATAATTATAATCATAATTATACATCAGAGTACAATTCAAGGATCGTTAAGTCTTGTGTCTTAGAAGACTAGGTACATAAAACATAAAACATGTGGCTAAAAAAAATTCTTTATTTAATCTCCATAAAGAGATCCTAACTTCCTTTGAGCCCTTACATCTGCATAGGGTAACCTAGGGAACACATGAACAAAGGGATAAGCTAAAAAGCCCAGTAAGGGAATGAATAGAGGGATACATCTTAAGCACATGAGTTAGGAGGCATGACATAATGATATCAAAGCATGGAACATATGAAATCATATCATATATGTATGGGACCATATAAAAATGGAATAATACAAATGTGGTAGAATCATAATACATTTCTTTAGTATGGGTCAAGGCTAACCGCCAATCTCGTTTCTCATTTTAGTACGGGTCAAGGCTAACTGCCAATCTCGTTTCACATCACACCTCATGAGACTTAACTTTACCCAATGCATTGGAGTACTATCTGGGCACACCCATCTCAACATTTTCATGAATATTCTTGCCACATAAATATTTTTTCCACACCAATAATTATACATAATCAACCATACATAAACATAAGGGTACTCATGGAAAGAATTAGGTACCACAACCATGACATAAATCATAACCAATGGGAATATCATGAAAGTTTCCATGAAAGAAAGGGATTATACATGGAAATTCAATACGAATATATCATGGTATGTGATTTCAAAAAGGAGTGACAACTTGTAAGAAATGTATTTGGGAAATTTTAGCATTAAAATGTTTTGTGCGGTTTTAAGGAAAATACTATAGAGATTTTAAAATAGAAAAGGGAACAATATATTATATAAAACTAGAAGTGAACCAAGAATGTTTTTCATAATACAAATACAAATTTTTTAAATACAGTTGTGACTTATAACAAAAGATAGAGTGCACTTGAAATCGGGTAAGAATTCGGGAAGTTCCCTTAAAACATGATTGCTTATCGGGGGGTATTGGGGTGGAAATCACTAAAAAACATGTATATCCCCAAAAGAGAATGAGGGATGGATATTGGAAAATGATTTTGGAGCATAATAAAAGTATGTATAATTTGTACATAAAAATAAAAGACAACTTCATTTGGGTAAAAATAAAGATAGAGAAACATGAAGGAGTAAAGGAGGTTCGGGTAGAATTTGTTACAGATTATTGGCATGGTATTGGATGTACCTAAAATAGATTTGTTGAGAGAGAATGGGATTTCTAATAAATTATAAATCATGAGTGAATTTTGGTGAAGGTGAAAAATAATACCCCATCATTAGGGATCACACATAAAATGGAATAACATAGAGGAAAATCTTGAAATAAAAAGTGAAATGGGGAGGATCCCTTACCTTAGGTCTGTTGGTGTTCTCCACTGGTTATTAAAGACATGAATAAAAAAATTAGGTTTATTAATTAATAATTCAAGAACCCCTTCTATATGTAATTAGTTTATTATAATCATCTTAAGTTCATTCATAACCGTTTTGATTGGTTATGAGGTTCAATTTCATTGTTCGGACTCGTTTGTTTACTTGATTTTAATGACCGGTTCACTTATATTTATGTTTGTATAAACATGTAAGATTAAAGCGTATGTCCAGAATTGAAGTTATATTATATTAGTGAACATCTAAGAGATTACATGGTATTAAATTTAATTTGGATACTTGGAGTGATGTCAAACTATTATATAAAACCAAAGTGACAACTGTTTTTTTGCACATGAGCCTCAACCCAGTTGGTGAGGTATCCTTAAGTGCATCCACAAGACCCAGGTTCAAAACCAGGTAGAGGAATATTTCTAGGGGTATTGTAGCAGGTACTATAGATGGTACTATAGCATCACTGTACACCGTGAGGTACTATAGCATACTGTACACTATACAGATACTATAGTAAAACTGTATACTGTGCGGGTACTATAGTAGGCACTGTAGCAGTTACTGTAGAAGGTATTGTTTGGTACTGTAGTAGTTAGAACTATTCACTTTGGGAAACTGGTTTGGGCTTGGAGTCCTTAAGGCTTTTGGGCCACCCAGGCCTTCGGTTCAGTAGATATTTCATGCCACCTTTAAGGCCTTCGGGCCACCTCAAGGCCTTCGGGCCACATGCAGTTGCCCCAGAAGAGGATTCAAAGCAGGTGCACTCACCAAAGCAGAGCCAAATGGATTTTTCAGAATTATAGGGTATGGATATGCCATCAGGACCAGCCTGTGCTTGCATAGGAATCCTAGATAGAAGGCCATTCGAAGGGGGAGAGCTACTATCATGATGCAGATGCTGGGGAGGGGCAGTTCCTTGTAGATATTCTGGTTGAATTCCATAAGACCTTCGGGTCATGTAATATCCTAAGCCTACGGGTCATGTAATATCTGATTCTACAGGCCTTGTAATGGTTCCCTCTCATCCCTTGAATGTGGGGTTATCAAAAATCAATAAAAAATGAAGGCCTTCGGGCCATTCAGGCTGTTTTTGTTAATTGGTGGGTTTGATTACAAAGAACATGTTTTTATTTAAAACTTAATACCATTTGTAAAAAAAGATTACTGAATAAAAATAGGATATATTACATATATATGATTTGGTTAAACCATAAAAAATGGATTTATGACCAGATTTAAAGATGATAATATAAATTGATAAACTGTTGTCCTTGAATGTGCTAAATTAGCACATCTCAAACAGTGCTTTCATTCCTTTCATATAAAAGGTGGGAAAAAGAGAGAAGATAATTAAATATACCATTAGCATAAAAAATTGCTACTACATGTATTTTACTGGTGTTATCAAACTATTTGGGTGAAGGGAGGTGAGTAAAGAAACAAAAAATAAAAGAACATAAAATAAAAGAAGGAATTAGAAAGAGGAATTAACATCTTGAAACTTCCTCCTTTGAGAACCTCTTAAGGGGAGAAGTTTTGGTATTTTGAAGAGGCTAGGGGATTTTGGAAATGTGGAAGAGATTGGGGAGATATTTGGGCAAAATATTGTCAAGGAACAAGGCTTGAGAGGATTGAATAGAAGAGGTAAGAATGGGTGGTATTTATAGTGGAGGGGAGGAGGGTTTTCATAATTTTTTAATCATTAGTTTATTATTTCTTCACAATACAAGGAATAGTAAGTATTATATGACCAATAATAGTAATAAATGAATGTTATTTAGAACTAATCAGGCTTATATCAGCAGATCATCATCAATGACTCAATTAATCCATTATTTAGCATCTATTGTGAATTATCATATTATATTATTCATCGAAAATTCCTGTATTTCAGAAAAATCCCAAAAATTCACCCTAACCATTTTTCGACGCGTAGAATCCAAAAAGGAATTCCATTTTTCAAAAATAATTTTTTAAATATGATTAATTTAATATTTAATTAAAATCATAATTTATTATTAAAACCCAGTTTTAAAACATTTATTTACTTATTCTAAAATACAGGTACATCATAATTTCACTTGAATATTATTTTAATACTATCATAGGTAAGGCTACTATTAATTAGGGTATATCAATATTCATAAGGGTATGTTACTATTCATAAGGGTATGTTACTATTCATAAGGGTAGGTTACTATTCACCAAAAATTATTTTTTTCTTATCAGACTCCAAATAACTTACTTGTATAACCGTGTATATTAGATTTTTGAAATTCCAGACACAGAAGTGAAAAACCTATGTTTAAAGGTCACTTAGCACTTATTAGTTCATTATGTTGTGTTTTCAATGGATTTTATGACATACTTATGAGAGTGTAATTTCCATTGAAAAACATTGGGTCGTTACAAAAATAACCAGATAATAAATACAAGAGACAATAGTTTCTCTAACCAACATGTCTCTCAGGCATCTGATCAATAAATTAGTGGGGAAATATTTAGTGAGCGGATTTATTTAGTTTACTATAATCAATAAAAAATCACCAACAATTTTCCATCCTCATTGTAACTAATTATTCCCCCTTATTTCTAACAATAATAACTCCACATTTCTTAGGTACAATCTTAATAGATATAATCTATTGAGAATTAGAAATGGGGTAAATAGTACAGACCTTAGGAAGTTTTTCAAATTATTTTTTAAAAAAATCCAAAATGATGGGATTAAATTTCCTTTGGAGTTTCTTTAATGGTTTTTCCCCATCCTATAAAAGAATCATTTGCATAAAAATTAGGGGCTAATACTCAAAATTTCAACCAAGGTACACCCAATTTTCTTGATATTATTCTTTAAAATATTTAAAAAAATCCTCAGGATGAAGAGGAATATTGTTAACAATGATAATGGGTAATATCTTGCCACTCAATAAGTTTGAGTATTTGATATTTTGTGAGAATGGAATAAGTTTTAATGTGGTTGGGTGATGTATGGATGGAGACATTGAAGGAACTGAAATATGTGCATAATAACCATCTATATCAATATATGAATCGTTAACATCGGAGAATAATGCATCAACTATATCGGTATTATCAACATTAATGTCACAATTAGAAAGAAAATTCTCATAATTTGAATATGAATCCACATCAAAACCAAAACCAAGAGTGGTATGCTCCTGAAAAACAGGTGTGTAAAAACTCTTAAATTGAAAACAAACATCAATGTTTATAATCACTTTCAGAACAGAATAATAAAAAAATCAAGTCTTTTTATAGGATGGATAAAAATATGATACAATAAAATAAGAAGAATCATATCAGGGGTACTTCATAGAGTCTATAATCTTAAGATATAACAATATCATCCTATAAATCCTTGGAAATAATTCCCTCATAGATATTTCTAATTTTTTTATTAGTTTTGAGGAATGGACTACGTAATAAAATAGGGGCATGAGAATTTAATTGATCTTTATCCATGATAAGAATATAGATTTAAATCTGAAAGATCATGTATCTTTCCTAAACAAGTATATCCTCATGGACTCCTATTGGGTATATAGTGGCTCTATTTTCTAATTATACCACCACTCATGTGGGATTTAACTTGCAAACCTGAAAGGAAGAGAAAACAGAGTGAGTAATTATAGTTATAGAAGCACCTAAATCACATAAAGCATTATAAAAATTTAAATCTTCTATAGCGCATTGGATGGTGAATTTCCTATGATCCTTTCACTATTGAAGCATTTTCATGGTGGGTGTGGTGAGTTCTGAGATATTACACCTAAGATTGATCCACTCATTTCCCATTATCCCTATAATATTTATATATTTATTTATTTTAAGAAATTTCCATACCTTTTAATTTTTTTTATTTATTCAATAAGAGTGTTGTTGATATAAATACACTTGAATGTATCAAAAACCTCTTTTTGCATCACTTCTTCATCTATATTCTTAGTTTTTAAAACTATATTTGTAAATATAAGGGGTTTAGGAGGAACATCATCAATATTATTCTTAATTTTGTATTTCAACTTGGGTTTCTTGTCAATTGGTATTGAATAAGGTTTCTCCAAAGATAAATTGGATCATAGTGGATAGATAGAAATTGATGTTTCAATCATTTCTTACCCACTTCCTAGTTTAATGGCAATAACATTCCCCTTTGAATTTATAGTGGGTTCAGAAGGAATATTTATGGAGTTATTTTTATGTTGTTCATAGAAGTAGGTATAAATATGGCTCATTTACATCTTTATCTCCCTCAACTATATACCTTAACTCATCCGTCATTATATTGATTAAGAACAATTGTTTAAAAAGATCAACCACGTTGGAATCTACATTCAGTATGGAGTTTTGTTTTTTTTTTGACTCAGCAATGCTTTGGATTTAAATCATTTTGGGGGTTATTGTCAAACTTGTTGTTAATGTGTAGGCTTCTAGAAGTTTTGGTTTAAAAGGATCCCTTTGTTTTTTCCTTGAGGAATACATCATATATGGGTGATATTTATATCCTTAGTGGTATTTTAGTGTCAAGGAGTCATACTTATATTATGAGAATTATTTTTTTTACAAAAATGGTCTCCTAGGGAATACAAATACAAAATCCTATGTATTTTAACATTGTGGATCACAATTTATTGGATGGTTTGGTGCAGTAAAAATGCCACAAAGATTTAATCAAGTGGGTGGTGAGGATTTTTGATCCAAGGCTATCTATCTCACTATAGTGTTTAATTTTTCTATAATAGTGTCATTTAAATTATTTTTAAGAGAATGACTTAACTAATTCAATCCCCTTGCATCCATTTTACCTCAATAATTATGTTGATGAATTACTGAGCATCCATTAGGGTTTTGTTGACCAATGCTTCTTTTTCCACAGAATCTACTATGTTCCTCTTCATTAGAGTGAGACCTTCATAGAAGTATTATATGAGGGGTTTCTCACTGATTTAGTGATATGGGTATCTTACGCATAATTTATTGAACCCCTCATAGTACTCATATATTAACACTTCTTGTTCTTATTTGATTCATTAGATCTCCTTTCAAATTTTTTTGATCCATAATTCTAGAAACATTATCCATAAGAAAAGGAATTTTAAATCATTCCAACATGTAATATGTTCAGCTTATAGATAATGCGTCCAATATTTTTTGATTCCATCAAGTTAAAATGGGGATGATATTAATTTTATTTAGCCTTCAAATACATTCCATTATTAAAAGTTTGATAAATCTACATGGAATTATTTTAATTTTTTTAGATACTCACTAGAGTGGCCATGAAATTTAGTCAGATGATAAATTAACACAGATTTTAGCTAAAACTCTTATTAATGATTTGAATGTAAAATGCATATTGGTTGATAATTAATGATAGGTGAAGCCAAATCTCAAATTTTTCATTCAATTTTATTACTGTTTGAATCCATTTTTTAAGATTAATGTTTTTTTTGAGTTGATATACTAGGATCACTATTATCAGAAAGATGGAAAGAATTAAATGTTGGATTATCAAAATTTCCTAAACTTTAAAATTGTCTTATTAGATCTCTAAATATTTATTTAATATCATGGTCCTAATCAAAATGAACATAATGGTTAGATAATTTCATCAATTAGAAATAAAAAATAGAACAAAATAAATTTACCACAATATTGTAAAATGTGGTTTCAATTGATGGCTGCAAAAATAAGAGGCGTGGAAGGAAGAATAGAAAATAAGTGTGTTGTTGAACCCCTATATGTTTTTATAGGATTTTTTTACAATATAATATTATGAATTTTATAAAATATGAAAATCTTGGATTTTTTTGTGATGGTTGGAGGATATATATATAAAGTCTGTTAAGGTTGATGTTTAGTTGTTGTCCTTGAAGGAACAAAAAATATATATAATTAAGAAGTTTCATGAAATTAGATAAGTAGAGATGCATAAATGTAAATAGGAAGGATTTGTACATATAATTTGAGGTATTTTCTACTACTATGTAAAGTAATTATAGAACCCTGATGACTATATAAAGGTAATACCTAGAAACAGTAACTGTGTATGGGAAAAATAAGGGTTTTGTATACAGCATAAAAGTCATTTGATCTATGTGATGTTGTATAAAGTTAATTCCTATAAGTTTCATTGCTATATGAGGGTATTTTAAACTACCTAAGGGTTAATATGGGAATAATGAATCTATGTATATGTATTTATAGAGGTATATATTGAGATATTTAAGGGTAATTATGAACAATGCACAAAGGAAAATGGAGCTCAATGGATCTACATAAGGTTTAAGGATAAAATAATTGTCTTGAATAATTTTAAAGGAGTATAAACCTGAATTTAATGAGGGTACCATGACTTTGATAAATGTGGAGGAGTAGATCACACTGTGTTCCATTCAAATTACTTATGTAAAGGTAAATGGTGATTAATGTAAAGATGATTTGATGTTTTTAAAGGTAAGTTCATACAGTTTATTCATAAAGTTATACATGCATGAGACACACCACACTATAGTTTTCATCCAACACCATAGCCTTTGAAAATATGAGCTATGTGATGAAGATCATGGGAGAGTTAAATGGTTTGATAATTATGGATCTGGTCAACTACCTGAGGTTAGACTATAGGGAAGTTTTCTTAATCTCTTATTTTGCACTATAGTGTATCGTTCAATTATATAGTTCCATATATCATGCTATTTTATAGGTTTTCTAATCTATAATTTCCACCATGCTAGGGTACCTTGAGATATTTATGGCTGATAAAAAAAGATCTCTTAGAAATTTTGGAACCTAATGTTAATGGAGAATTAAGGGTCACATATTATGATATAGAACCTAATGATTGTGGTATAAGAAAGTGTAGTTTTTCTCATGGAATTTATCATAGTATTTCATATTTAAAAATATGAAAACAATTAATGTTGAAATATTGACTAGTATTAAAGTGATTAAAATGTGGGAGTTTCTATATTGTTAAATATAAAAAAATCATAAAGTAATTATTGAGAAAATCATGTTTTAAAGAAAAAAAACCATAGATTATTTTAGTGATAATGTTTATAGATTTCATATTTTTGAATATGAAAATATTAAATGCAGAAATAATGCGGATTTTATAGAGTTGGTTTCTCATAGGATTCTATATTCTCATATATGGAAATATTATTATATAGTTTTATTTAAGGAGTAAGAGTGAATAATTATTGATAGATTTGTGTATTCATTTTGACTCATTATTTCACAAGTTCTATATCAAATATATAAATATAAATATATCGGGATATGGAAGATAATTATGATATCTGACATAGAAAATACCTATAGAGAAAAATTGAAGAGTCTTCATCAACATATTTTCAGACAAAAGAGAAGAAGTAAATGTTGTTGAAAAAGAAGTAAAATAAGAATTCCAATTGCCTCATTTAAATTAGTGTAAAGTAGGAGAGTCACTTCACCTTGAAAAGTTAAGGAATTATAGTTCTGAAACTAAAAATAGAAATAAATTCTATAACTCTTCCTAGAATAATAATAATAATTCTTGGCATCCCTTGAAGAATTTCCCAAAGAAGCAAGTGTTTTCAGGACATCTCATGAAAAAATATAGTTTATGTTTTTTAAGGAAAGCTTCACAAAATATTTTGGAGTAGAATCATCTAGGATTAGAAGATAACCAATCCACACTCAGTGAAATGTTAAATAATATTTGATATTGTTTTTATCCTATGATCCAATTTCTTTTCTCTTTAAAAGTACGGATCATTGGAAGGAATTTTGAGGGAAGTGACCATAAAGAGATAGTTAATCTTCCATAAAACCTCATAAGGGAATTTATATTTATTATTAGTGACCTAGAATAAACCCTAATTAGTGAGATTATTTTTTTCGTGCACTAACACACCACTGGTTTCATGATCTATGAATTATCTCATACTAATGAACCAAAAAAAATTCATGTGTCTTGATTGAATGCTTGTTTAACTTCTTTATAACATCATATAATAAATTTGTTAAATAATCATCACAAGAAAAAAGAATAAAAATAGTAGGTCAATAAATTTGATCAATGAAAATTTAAGAGAAAAATAAGTGTCCCATATAATTAAGATATTGATATCCTATAAGGTGGGGAGATTTTAAGGAAAAGTGTTAACATTTTAAATATAATTCACACAATGATTCATCTCCCCCATCCTATCTTGGGGGTTCTTTCACCTAAGACCCTTTTTGGTCGAGAATGTATGAATAATAAAATAACAAAAATAATAATGAAAAAAATATTCCTGAAAGGGTTTGATGAAAACACTTTCCCCCCAATAATAGTACCAATTTGATTAGTATTATCGTCCACACTCTCATTTTTGATTTTATATAATAAGTGATGCATAAGGAAAAACAAATTTAATTCTCTTTAGGATGATGGTATTAAAATATTCTTTAATATTTCTTAAATATAAAATAAAATAAATATAATATGGATAAAAAAATAGGGGGGTTGTTTGAGTGATTTTGAAAAATAAAATATATAAAAAAATGATAAAATAATTATGTTTGAAAACAATAATATTAATTTTTGTGATTGAAATAATCTACCCCATAATTATTCATTAATAACTATCCTTTTTATTTTACTTCATTTAAATATGTTTCTCTAATTTTTTATCTACCCAACCCTATGGAAAAAACACACACACAAAGATTAGAAGAAATGAACCACAAGCTAAATCTGGAATTTCCAATCATGGAGCCATGCTTTGATCATAGTATCACAATATAACTTATGATTAGTGAAGATTTAGGATATCACCTCAACTCTAGGGATTCTAATTTCTTGAGTTTTGAGATTATATTTGAACCCTATGAATTGCTCGTAAGAAGGTTTGATTTGTTCATTAAAGTGTTTCTATCATGATTAACACAATCTTGGATTCATGGTCAATGTTCCAATCATTTGAGTGATTTTAAATTTAAAAAATAATTAAATTAATAATAATTTTATGAATTTCTATAAGTTCATGTATTAAAAACAACTAAAAAAGGATTTAACAATTAGATCAACCACAAAAAAATTATGCTCCAAAGGGTGTATTTGTTTTCGTGAAGATGGTATTCATGAGAAAAAGATTAAAATAAAACATCCTAATCTAATATCCACTTAAATTACAGCACCAAGAAGTGAAAAAAAAAGATTTTGATAAAGTAATAGAGAGGTTTAATTAAATATTAAAATATATTACAAGCACAAACACAAAGAAATAGAAGGTAGAAGAAGAGGATGAGAGCCTTCTTAGAAGAGAGAATTTCAAAAATCCATTTTTCTTAAAAAAAATTATATGGGTGGAATGGAACCAAAAACTTTATAAAAATCCTCTTAAATAAAAAACTAACACTCCCCAAGTGTGGAAGATGTCATTAAATAGAGGGTGGGATAGGGTATTAAATGTAAACAAGGGTACATGAAGAATTTTATTTCCTAAATTTACCCCTCCTTCAGCTTCATTTTTTACTATATTACCATATAAACCATCTATCACTCCATTTGAGTAAAATTTTGGATTTTTTTTAATTTTGAAATATTTATGCCTATTATATTCCCATATGAAAACGTTATGGCCCAAATGGTGATGTAAGGTTCAATATATCAAATTCAATTCATCTCTATATTAATAGACACTTTTCGTTAACCAAATGTGGGATACATCTTGTACGATATGAATAAACAATGTATCCTAATTAGTGAATAATGCATTCATATAATTTCAAGTTAAAATTCTATGAACATAAAATTCTATGATAATAATACTCAAGTGAACTTAAATTACTAAAAATAGAGTTTTCATGGAATTTCAAAATTCAAGATCAAAATAAATATTTCAATTAAATCTACAAATAAATCTCAATGTGGGGAAATTATATCAATAATTATCAATAAATTAATCAAAAAAACATGGTTTAACACCTAGAAAATGAAGATATTAGGGCACATAGAGGAATCCAATGGGTTGTAGATTTTAAAATGTTATAATCAAATTGATGTAACTTCATCATCTCTAGTGATATGAGCCCTGATAAAGGTTTTAGGATCTCCTATAAATATTTCAAAGAAAAAAATAAAAAATGGTTAACTAGCATGGTTCCATGTGCATTAGAATACATCTCATCTCTGGTGATCATTGCTTGAAAGATCCTAAATTGAACAGCTCTAGATTATCCACAAACACTTTAATAATCTGTGAAAATAATGATCATCAAATTATGGGTGCTAGTGTGTAGCTCTGGTGATCTCTTCAACATCACAATGATCACCTCGACTCTATTCTTATGATATGTGAAGGAATCCTTAGATAGATTTCTTGGATGGAGTCTCTCTCTCAAGGAAGTGGGAAGAGAGAGGAGTTATTAATTTTTTGGAATGAATTGCACATTAGAAATGAGCTCCTCATTTGCTTATACAATGGATGCGAAAAATATCTTGTAAGGGTACCTCGGCCCCCATATATTTAATATTCACTAAATAAGAAATAAATAAATAAATATGACAATATAATTATGTCATAAATATTATTTATATTTTATCACATAATTGTAATATATATTTAATATATTATGTGATAGAACTGGAATCATTAACTCAACTTTTAATTCTCACTAATATTAAATGAGCCTTGAATATTAAAATAATATCCATTCCTACAATATTATTTATGTATGTATTTAAGCACTTGTAAATACTTTTAATAAATAAATTCAACCTGATTATTCTACACTCGAATAATAATGAATTTATTTATCTTTTAGTGATTGTTAAAACTCATAAAACACTCAAACCCTATGGTGGGTCCCACTATGTCCTACATACCTATTCACTAGAATAGGGAAATCTTTAATGTGCTATTGTGTGTGACACACTAGGACCTTATCTAGATATTAGTGAATATTATTCATATACCAAGACTGAAGTCTATAAACCCATCATGTCCCCTAAAGAGATAAAGAATAGTCATAGCAATGACAAACTTTCATATGAACAAGTATTGTGTAATATAATCTATTTTTAATAAGATATATCATAAACTAGGATTCACTCTTATGTCATAGTCCTTTCGTTTATTTATTATTATTTGATTTAAATTCATGGATTTATCTTCAACTTCTATGGATATGGATTTAATGAAGGTTCTACCATCCTTATCAACTAAGCCCAAGATATCTCTCCCTCAACTCATAAGTGAAAAATTATATCTTGATCATTAAACCAATTTCATACCATAAATGGTGTGCCCAACACAAAATACCTCACCATGACTTTATTAACATAGATTTTGCCTTACATCATATTATATGATCAAATGGTACACATTGATAATGATCTCAAGTTAGGATACCAATACACATGTTTATAAATAGGAACAATTGATGACACCTGAAACATGTTGTGTTCTTGTTGGCGGGTTGGTACTCATGATCTCACCTGCTAGAGATCACCAAGTGAAAACTTCATGAGAAGAAGTCTCAATTCCTATGATCCCTCAATACCATATATTCAAACACCAACTGTGTCTAGTCAGTATGATGTATCTAGACCATAATACATATATTTAAGATTAATTTCATAGTATCTTGAGGTTTTTATTATATCCTAGGAACTGCAATAACAATTTGATACAACAATTAATCTATTGACATTAGCATTTAAATAGTGAATTCAGAAACATCAACGCCATTATGGTAATTTTACACCATGAATAAATAATTATATACATGATATGGTAATTGAAAAGTACTGATCAAGCTGTATCTAGGGATCCCGTTATTAAAACACTCCTACTTTCACTAGATCCAGCTTTCTAACTAACATTATGATCTCTCATATGATAAGATCATGTTTCTATTGAGTTGTAGATTTATTAATGGTCCTTCCATGTTTCTTTAGTGATGGAATTCTAAAATTTGTGACTTAATTTCCTTGAGTTTCTTAAGAGTTGATATCCCTGAGTACATAACTTCTTTACACTATCAAAACTTGACATTTTGGCTAGTAATAGTCATAGAATTATAATAATTTATATTATGAGAAAACTTTACTTACTAGTTTCGATTCTAAGAACCATAAAAATTCATTTCATATTATATAATACTTCTTTATCTTATATTAAATCCATAATTCACTTAGTATTTATAGACATGGCTACCACTAGCTTAAATGATCTTTTCTTGCTCATTACCCCAGTTTTATTGTGATATTAGATCATGTTGATATAAGGAAGAGTAATTTCTTCCCCTAAAAACTAGAACTCATTCTTCTCCACATACTAGTTAAATATATCATTTGCACTTACTCCTATAAAATTGGATAGTTTTGACTATATCCCATGTAGTTATTCAGGATATAACTGATATTTTCCTACCATAAATTATATGTTTGAAATATTGTTTCTTGTACATAGAATGGAATATGTGATTGATCCATTATAGAAGAGTATAAAATTAAACTTACCACATTAATTTTCTCCTATGACCCGTACATGTATTTTTGGAGAGATTTATTCCATATGACACTGGTAAAAATTATCTCTTGAATTGTTCCAACTTGTATTTTTCAATACCTAGTTTGTATATGTACTATTGGTTAGGTCTAAAAAATTAGATCTACCTCAGTAGATATTTTTTCCTATAACTTAGTTTTCTACTTTAATTCAATCTCTAGAGAGATAGTTTCATTCTATTTTTAGCAAATTGTTATACCAATAATTGTTTTCCATATGTTATAAAACATATTTTACATAGAAAACAATGATTCTCCCACTAACCTTTTGTAGGATATTAATTGATATGCACATTGTGTTTTTCTTGATGCATGTTTTTTTATCCTAAAAAACTCTTTGCATATAACACATGAAATTGTGAAATGATGGATTTATTTCATATTTTAACTCATATGATATTCATTTTTCATTATGGTTGTCATGTTGTTATAGGATAACACCGTTATTTTTTATGCATCTATTGAAAATAGTAAAAGTTTCTATAATGGATATAAGTTTCAACATTGATATTTCTTTTACTTACATCATGTCTCTGATGTGTATAAGGAAAATTTATTTTAGGAATCGATCCACACTATATTTTCTTGATCAATTTAAGTATGTAAAACTCAACATTGATCCTACTTATTATCATTATATATTTGATGTGGATAAGGTAATGTGCGTTTAAGAATAACTCCACACTACATTGTATTGATTGATGAATACCTGGTCAATATATTATTTGGCACACCAGCCTAAATCATCTAATATATTCTAACCATGTATATACCATGCTTCACTTTCACATTCCTTAAGGAAACTTAATGGAATCTTGTGGAGTATATTTACCACTACATTACCCTTGCAATATTTCATACTCTATAGCTCATCTAATTCTAAAATATTTATGACTTAACTTTATTTCTAAAGGTTTATTTGTCCACAACAAATTACATAAGTGTGTCGATAATACCTAAGGTCTTTAAATATAAAGAGTATAAAAACATACTAGGTATATCCTTGAAAACTACTTTGTTTTTCTTGAAAATTATTATCTTTCTAAAAACTAGGTATATAATTCATACATTTTATATTCATCAAGTATTCCCAATGATTAAATAATTACTAAACTATTAATTGAGTTTTAAACATTGAAAACAATAATTATTCCTAAATGGGAATAATGTATCCTTGTATCCAAATGACACATGATATTAATGTTTTGGTAATACTTAACAAAATTATAACTAGATCCTTTAAACTTGTAAATATAGAAGTTGTGTACTTCTCACCACTAGCTTAGGAAACACCCTTTTCAGGTGCTTGGAGAACACACCATACTTATTGTAGCATTTATATTACTTAATTTATTGATTTATTTAAATAAGCATATGTGATAGGCATATTGTGTTCAATATATAAGAAGTAAAATAGAAACATTACTTGTAATTGATGAATATACTTGAAGAATAAGAAGTGATTACTTTTTTATTTGATTCAGATTGTTTAATATAAACTTTCAAAGACTTATTTCAAGTCATACGAATTAAATAACCTATTTTATGATAAACCATCTCTTTCATTGAAGGATGTTGTGAATTTTCCTTTATTGTCAAACTTTCCATTGGTGTTTTCACCTTTCCTTTCAACTTGTTAACCATAAGAACTAAATATTATACCTTCTTTAACTTTTTATATACTTAGAAAACCTTTACCTAAATGGAAATGAAGTGTTTTATCCATATTTTTTATTTTTTAATCTTCAACAAAACTAGAGAAAGTGGGATAAAATTATATTTAATGGGATATATTGAAAATAAGTTTCTCATCTTTCAATTTACACATACTAGGTGTAATCATCACCTCATTCATATATTACTTAACTTTCTCCTTGAAATATTCTTCAAGATGAGACAATGTGCATAATAATCCATGTCAAGTTGTACTATCTAAAACTCACATCAGATGTTGATGACAACATTATGACATAACCATCATATTTGTCATACATGAGTCTCCTGTAAGAATTTTTCTCACTCTCTCTTCCTGAGGTGGTTAAATAAGTAATGAGGACACTAGAACATTGAATTTATGATATTTTAGTATATATATATGGTATTACTATTCATTATCTATAGAAATAAATGATATCATATTAGTAATTTTATCTTTATTAATGATTATACAATACCAATTAAGTTAAATATTTAAATGTCTCCCACTATTTTATTTAACTCTAAAATCCCACTATACTAGAATTAGAATTCCTTGTCACATTAGTATTCTAATAGTAGGGATCCTTGAAACCTATCCTCATAGTCTACAAGCTTTGACTACACTAGTACTCGGAAAGTTAAAGGTAGACATTTGACTGCACAACTATATTAACTCACAGATCCTTGATCTGTTGAGTGAAGTCCCAATATCTAAAATCATAAACATGATTTACTCAATGCTTTCATATAAAATTTCAACAAGATAGATTTTGGCAGCTTATTTTTTGACAACTTCGGTTAAGTCAACACATCACTCACATATGAACTCCTTGGTAGTAGGAGGCACCCTCAGCATTGAATGATGAGCACCCCATACCCCTAGTTTTGTTCAAATTTAAATGATTTAAGGCATTTATGGATTAATATTTCTTTAAGGGTTTTATTATTTTCAATGAATTTAATCATTTTATATTAAATATGTTTATACTATTTTTTCATTCTCAAAATTGAACATGTATTTAATAGAATACATTCATCCCATATTTCTAAATTTTATCTATTTATTATTTTATGTGTTCTTAGAGTAAAAAAATTCATAAAATAATAAATAATTTATAATGTAAATAAATTACCAACTGGCCTTGAGAATCAAATAATGGTTGATCCATTTAAACTCAATGGATAAATTGTGTCCTAGGGGTATCATAGTTGAGTTGAGTCTCAACTTCTGATGTGGCTCATCATCATCCATTATGTCTAATTCTCATCTGGATTAGTGTATCGTCTTGGGGGGGGGGGGTATGTGATTATAGTGTCATCGTCAAATGTACAAGTATACCAGAACGTAGGTGAGGGGGTCCCAATAGTGTAATATACAACAGATAAGTTGTATGTGTAAGACCTTATACATATTGAATGAAAATAAGACGATGCATAGACCGTAATATAATTAAATACTTATTAAAAAATCACATGTAGGTAATAATTAAATTAAATTATCTAGAAATATATATTTTTTCAACTCCCCTCGACTCGTAGATATGAAAAGTAAATGCGTGATAAAAATAAAATGAAATAAATTTAAATTTGAAGTCATAAATATAAATTAAATTATTTATAAAATTCAAATAATTTATTTTCTTCGTTCCATAGATTAATTTAGTTTTTATTCTAAAAAATAAATTAATTGTTTTAAATAATAAATTTTTTATAATTTTTAAGATAATAAATTAATTTTACATTTAATTAAAATTATCACCCATATCCATCGTGAGATAGTTTGAACCTACGCAGGCCCATTTCAGGCTTGGCAAAACCTGCCCAGGCCCATTGCGGTTTTAACAGACCCAATTTAGGGTGATTCTGGATCAATAAATCCTACCTAGTCTTATTATAGATTGGTTCAGGTCCCAAAGGACCCTTGGGAGGTGGTAGGTATCCCAATATGTATCTAAGGGGTTCTTTGGTGCCCTGATAATGAATAAAGGGGAATCAAATGGGGTTACCTCACGCAGCGGTTGTCTGATCATGGTCGGAGTCAGTGGGTTCCATAGGGGTTGGTCGAGGAATGATCAGTATTGGCCCAATTTTAATAGGAGAAGTGGGTTAAGGTTGGATATGAGTGGGAGGGGTGTCTCCAGTCGAACAAAAGACCTAATGGTAATCATCATTGAAAGGGTTTCATGTTGCGATCGATGGAACGAACTTAAATGGTGGTAGTGGTCGGGGTGAGGTGACAGGTGGGGTGGTGTGCCAGGATCTGGTCATAGTGACGAGAGGCACCAACAATGGTTATTGGGCTATTACAAAGGGGTATCACTCAAAGTGAAGGCAATAAGGGTGAAGCCTCATGTAGTGACGAGTGAGGTGACTGGGTTTCTGGCTCACGAGGTAGGGAGGTCAGGAAGATAAAGAAGGTGGCGATGAAGAGGCTTCTTCGATAACACTTCACTCTAAATTTTATTTTATTTTTTATTATTAAAAATTTTTTTTCCATGGAAAGAAAATTCTAGGATAGCTGACCCCCCCCATATATTTATGCCTTTTTCGGAAGCCTATGGATATAGGATTTTTATTTTTTATTTTTTTATTATTAAATGTTTAATTTCAATCCTCTAAGGGAAGAATTTTTTGGGAACCCCTTTTTATATTTCTAGGGATAACCAAATCCTCCAAACCATTTTTTTGAAAAATCTAGAAAGTTGAGTTTTATGAAAATATTATCATCAATTTTTTTGTTCAAGCTTCCAAGGGAAGAAACCCCTTTCTGGGGAAAAATGTTTTGGCCTGTGGAATTTTGGTGATCATATTTTGGTGGAATATTGGCTCGAAATGAATTGCCCAAAAATTAAAAAAAATAATAGATATATATTTATACTATTATTTAATTTTTAATCCACAACAACAACATTTTTGATCTATACCAAAAAATTAGAATGTCTATAACTTGGCCATATTGAATCGGATCAGCGTGAAGAACGTTCCATTGGGATCGATTTAAATCCATATAAATAATTTAATTCAAATTAATTTTTTATTGGATCAGTAAATTCACATGATCCCTTGGATATAAATTAAAGGTATTGGGGTGCCCAAGAGAAGCCTGTGGGGAAACAATTTTAAAGTTCATATCACTAGAGCAATGTAACTTCGTTGTTTCTAGAAATTCGAGCCCTTATAGAGGTTCAAGGATCTCATATAAATATTTCAAAGTATAAAATTAAATAAATTGTTGCCTCATTTTATTCAACATGTTTTAGACAATATCTCATCAATGGTAACCATTTATTGAAGGATCTTATGTTTAACACCTCTAAATCATCCGCACATGCTTCAAGAATTTGCGAAAACACAAATCATTGAATTTCAGGTTCTAGAATGGATCTATGAAGATCTCTATGATGTTGTGATGATCATCTCGACTTTGTCCCTACAATCTGTGAAGATTTTATTAGATCTATTGATTAGATGGCATCTTTCTCTCTTAAGGATGTGGGAAGAGAGAGGAGCTCTCAATCCATTGGAATGAATTACACACTGGAAATGATATCCTCATCTTCTTATATAGTGGATGTGAAAAAATACCTAGTTAGGTTTCCCTGAACCCTATACATTTAAAATACACTAAATAAGTAATAAATAAATAAGTATGATAAGTTAACTTCATCATAAATATTATTTATATTTTATCACATACGTTTAATGTATATTAAATATATTTCATGATAAAACCCAAGTCATTAAATCGACTCGTAATTCTCGTTAATATTTAACAAACCTTGAATATTAAAATAATATTCTTTCATATAATATTATTATATGTATTTACTTAAACACTTGTAAATAATTTTAATAAATAAATTTAACCCATTTATTTTATACTCAAATAATAATGAATTTATTTATTTTTTAGTGATTGTTAAAACTTAGACAACACTCGGACCCTGTGGTGGGGAATGGCATGTCCTATATACCTATTCACTATAATAGGGGATAATCTTAAATGTGTTATTATTTTTGAACCTCTAGTCCCTTATCTCAATAGCAATAAATAATATTCACAGACCAATAGTTGAGTATAGCAACCCATCAAGGCCCCTGAAGAGATAACAAATAGTCATAGAAACGATAACTTTTCCTACGAACACATGTTGTGTAATGTAATATCTTTTTCATATGATATCTCATAAAGAAATATTCTCACTTTTTCCATCATCCATTACTTGATTTATTATTTATTGATCTAACATGATGAATTTACCTTCAAATACCATGGAAATATATTTAATAAAGGTGATACATCCTAATCAACTAGGCCCAAGATATATATTCCTCAACTTGGAAAAGGAAAATTATATATTTATCATTCAACCAATAACATACCACCAATAATGCACCAAACACATACTACCTCACCACAACTTCATTATCATGATTTTCAACTTTCATCAAAGTACACGATCAAATGGTACACATTGATAATAATCTCAATTCAATATAACAATACTAATGTTTATATATAGGAACAACTGATTACACCCAAAACATATGTTGTTCCTATTGGAAGGTTTGTGCTCATGATATCACTTCCTAGAGATCACCAATTTTAAACTTCATGAAAAAAATCCTCAGTACTTATGAGCCCCCAGCACCTGATAGTTAGAAATTTACTATGTCCAGACACTTTGATGTATCCAGACCATAGTAAATATATTTAAGATTAATATCATAGTATCTCGAGGTTCTCATTATAGATTATGAATTTCTATTAACTTTTGATACAATAATTAATCTATGGACATTACCATTTAAATAGTAGACGCAAAAATATCCAAACCATTATTGTAAGTGTAAACCAAGTATAAATCACTATATCCATGATATATTAATTGAAAAGTATTGATCATGTTTGGTATAGGGAACCACTATTACAACAAAAAAACTGAAAACTACAAAGGGTGGTGTTGATGATCCATATAAGACTTATGAAGACTTTGAGTTATCACCAATCATTGTTAGATAATTTGAATAATGCATGTCAGCTGGTAGATGATACTCATCCCTAATAGAGAATTTTTATCAACTTAGATATAATATATGGGATACTAATATGATCACTCAAAGATAGATTCAAAAGGATCCATCCTAATCAAGGACTAGTATCTATTATTATAAGCAAATTCAACCAAACCCAAATGGTTATCTCCCAAACCTATGAAGTCTAAGATGTAGGAATAGAGAATATCCTCCAAAATTTAGTTCACCCACTCCATTTATCCAACCTTTTATAGTTATAAGGAATCGCTCATATTTACCTTAAATCTCATTACACCTTGAGGAATTTCTAAAATATAGAGTTAAAATATGGGTCTCTATAAGAGATGAGAGAAAATAGCACCTCATGAAACCTCATGATCACCTAAATGTTCATCCTCCCAGTTATTCTGCATTTATGGAATCTTTGGTTAGAATGAAATGAGTGTACTTGGCCAATGAGACTATCACATTCTAGATAGAGTTCTTCCCCTAAGGGTTGTGAGGAAATTTTAAGATAAATTCAATAGATATCTCATCCCACTTCCATATGGACATGGGGAGAGGCTAGAGAAAACGGATGGGATTAAAATGCTCAACTTTAACATGTTGATAGATATATAACTGAATACATGTAAAATAGTATTCACACTTCATATTGAAATACATATTTGTGGAACCAAGATGGATGACCCATTGAAAATGATGACACTACTACATCACTGCTTTCCCCGGTGAAAATAACACATAGAATAATCCAAAGTAAATAACACCCTTAGAAGACTAAGACCACTTTCCAGTGTTATCCTCATTATTTAAGATCCACCCAATCCATTCGAATTATAAATATCCTAGTTTTTCTTTTTTAATGAGTTCAAGAACAGAATGACCCAATTGAATACTAGAAAGAAACATCAAATCCTTGTACTCCTATGATTCTAAGTGAATTTATGAGAAGAGACCCATGAGGTTCCACTCATCACTAGACTCATTTAAATATTGGGAGGGTAACCTCCTACTAATATCATAAATGACTATATTCCCTTTATCTAGTGTGTAAGAGTTGTCAAGGTCAAATTCTTGAAGGTTCTACACCCATAGCCTCTTTCTAAGGTTTAAGTCTTTCTAAGAGAAGATATATCCCATACTCTTATGATCAAAATATACTATGAAACTATAATGAAAATATTTTTCTAATGTAATAATTTGGAATATTTTTGAATAATGGTGTTGAGTCAGTACAAAAATTCAGGGGCCAAAGGACTTTGGTGCGGTGATATTAAAAATATTAAATATATTATATCACACATGTATAGTTTTTCTTAAATAATGGAATAAATCATTAATAGAGTCTCATATTGAAAATATGAGAACACCATTAAATACATAATAATTGTTTTATCCAAGGTGTGACATAACCTTTTTCAGTGTCAGGTGTTTAGTTAAAAGGCAGTCTTGGGTGGATTAGTTTGTTTGTTTTTTTGTTTTTTTGTTTTTTTGTTTTTTGTTTTTTTGTTTTTTTGTTTTTTTGTTGTTTTTTTGTTTTTTTGTTTGTTTGTTTATTTATTTTTCATGACCTGATCACCTCTCTATTTAAACTATTTTATGGAGGATTCCCTTGAGCTAGCTATATAACCCTAGATAATGAGAGTATGAGGAACACTTATATCAATAACATTGGTGGATGGGTGTGGGATCAGGGATCGATGATCAGAGTACCATAAGGATCATCATCATCGAATGATCCCATGGATCTCAACAACAACAAAAACTTGGAATCATTATTCATTATATATTGATCCAAACTCGAGGTATGTAATTTGTTTTATGTGGATTTATCCTCACTTGTTTATTAGCTATTTAATATGACTCAAAACTCTTAACAATTTTATTTTCAGGTGGACCATGATTTATGTGATCAGTTTTATCATAATTGGTTTAGAATTGATGATATTTGTTTTTTGTTTATTGGTTATTCATTTTTCATTCTAATAAAATTAAATCTAGGCTATCCTGAACAATGACCAAGGTTTATTCATATTGTGTGTTTTTTCTTTTCTCTCACCTTTCATCATGTGTTCATTGTCAATATTCCATTTAATTGGTGGTTCAAAAAATACTTAGTGGATGATCATTGTGAAATTGATCTTTGGTGAAACAAATTATCACTGTGGGTTCAGGATTGAGAATGAAGACATGATCAATGAACAATCATGACTATGGGTAACTAGAGTTCAGACCAGGGACCCACATTTCACTGTTTGGCATATAGCAGTAGTTTAGTTTGACGATGGGTGTTTCCCAAGTAGAGGATGTTTCCAAAGTCTAGCCATAAACATCAAACAATGTTCGTACAACCCAAATCCATTATATTGGTTAAGAAACATGGTGGAATAGGTGGTGATATAGGCACAAGAAGAACTACGTAAAGAACTAAGGATTCTATAAAAATTCCAAATACACAGTTTGTAGTCCTAATAATTGACTCTATGTAGTCCCCTCTATGTGGTCGCTTGGGTTTCAAATCGAGATAAATATCACATGCCAAGTGGTCCTCACACACATCATGTGATACCTAGTTTTCCAAATTGTCATGTACAGGGAGTACACACCTTGCAATCCATGTGGTGATACACACTGTGTGTGGAAAATCACAAGTTGTGTAACCCTTAGTGGATGGATCAGCATATACAGGGAGTAAACACCAATGAAACAACGTGGTGATATATTTTTTGTGTCTAAGATCACATGGTGTGTAACCCTTGGTGGATGGCTCTGCGTGTACAAGGATTACATGATCATGATCCCATGTGGCCCAACATGCCATGTGTGTTGGGGAACATGTTTTATACTTCATAAGGCACATGAGAATGGGAAAATGGAACACAATGAGTGACGAATTTTCCCCTACATACCATGTGATGTAGATTACACCCCCTTATAATTTGAAAATGTACTCAGGAATAACCATTGTACACGATCATGCCCTGGTTACATGGCTGTGTTCTATAGTACACAGCTAAACTAGATGTCATGTCGAGTGCTAGGATAATCTCTACATACCATGTATATTAAAAAACACACTATGGGTTTGGAAAAAAACCATTTCATGTGATATTTCGAGACATGGGAAGTTCCATAATCAGTGAGACATGTCGTATACTCTATGGTACATGTCGTATACTTATTTAAGGGAAGGTTGGGGCCCTTATTCTTCTTATTTTTTTTCTAGTGTGAAGTTAGGCGTGTTCCCCTATACCTATTTCTCTAGGTTATGTTCCATTAGTCCATCCCCTCAAGGGTATTGTGATGCATTTCATCCTTGTCCCAGGATGTGATCCCTTCTATGATATTATCCTCAGATAGAGTTATGCAATCCCTTCATGAGACTTAGAGTGTGAAAATATATTATTATACCTTAGGTGGGGTTTTTGGAATCATTGTGACCAACATTTATAGGTATACAATCCACTTATTATTAGGTTAATCCATTTAGAGTTTTTATTGTCCCCTATGGCCTTAGCTATGATCCCCTATCTATGTATCAGAATCTATCATCTTTTGGTGAGGTGTAGTTTGATCAAGTGTTTATCTTAGATGATCCCTCCCATTTTTCTTTTATATTCTTCATGGATAGTCCCAATGTGTGTGATCTCTCATATCAGTGACATTAGTATAGTAATACGTGATGAGTGAGTCCATTCATATGAGTTCCATCATGGATGGTAATAATTGTGGAGTGAGTTCTTTTATATGAGTGTTACCTTTGAGATAATAATAAAATCCTATGTTGGAATTGAGTTCATGAACTCACCTTGAGACTAAGTTCCTTTCTCGATAATATCTTGTTTTTATGGTTATGTATTGTTATGTATCATATCATGATTGAGATACCTTCATGGTGATGAGATAACTAATCACTTGATGCTTTATGTTTGGTGATTTCAGGGTTTCGTATTGGGTATGTGTATACTCACCCCTATATGGGATCTACCTATACATTTCAGGTCTTATGTAGATGATGGGATTTTATTTGGGGTCCTAGAAGGACTAGTAGAATGTGGATCTTACTTAGGTCTTATTTATGTTGAACAAACCTCGAATAGATCCAGGAGTTTCTTTTTGGTAGATGCCTCCATGTTTTCATCAGGTTAGGTTCTTTCTAGTTTTGGTGGGATTATATTTGGACCTTTTTCATTCATTGTGCTTCTTGTTGTACTCTGATGTGGGATATATGTTATGAATGTATTTATAATATTATTTTTTTTCCTTTCTTCATTATACTTGTATATAGAGATGCATGCTTGTGTACATGAACTTTAGGTTGAGGAATCCTATGTGTCTGATATTCCTACTCGGTGATAGTCACCATACCCTAACCTATTATAGGTGTTATTGGGGTTCCACATTAAACTTACCAGTGTCTAGGCAGGCCCCAGTGGGTCGATTCGTGATAGAGTGGTATTAGAGAGGTTATCTTTGAACCAGGGTTTATAGATTTTCTAGTTGTGATGTTTTTTGGTAACTTGGGAAACAATGTTAAAGTGTCTCGGGTTTGGATTTTAGGTTAGGGAACTTGGTTTTGGTGTGGTGTCCAACATATCTATTCATTGGGACTCTGATAACCTACTTTTTGGCTCGAAACATGTTATCCATGGTTACATGGAAAACATTGGTACATGAATCATATAGGAATGGGTTGTGGTTCCATTTCCTTCTTTAGACATTTCACTAGACATGCTATTTTGGTTGTGGTGTATCTCCACTATCACTGGATACTTCCAAGATGACAGCTATCTAGAAATTCTTAGTAGGATCATGGTTATGATCTTCTTGGAAATAAGGCATCAGTTGTGGATCTATGCATTAGGTGGTTACTTCAGGTTGATAATGAGGGATGTCTCTAACCATTCAGCAGAATACTAACTCACCTTTAGTGGTTCATGTGGACACTCCCTATCAGGTTGAGAAGTTTATGGTTCTGTAGTAATAGAATATGAAACACTTATAATGAGTGCACATAATGAGTTTTAGAGATTGAGATAACTCAATATTAATTGTTATCCAGAACACATTCTCAAGTGGTAGAGTATCGGAATGATCCTATGGTGAAAAATTCCTACTTCGATAAGACCCTGATTTACGGTGGTCCTAGCATCGATACATCTCCATGGTGACTCGGGGAATTGGTAGAGCCCTATTTTGTTATGTTTGATGTGGATTTTGACATGTAAGGAATAGGGACACTCACCCAACCCCATCCACCAAGACTCATTCTTGCGACATTATCTAAAATAGTGTGGTTGTTTCAATACCATCGAAAGAATATAGTTTCAAGTTGTGGTATACATATTATTTTGACTTGTATATTCAAGGTTTTTTTATGTTTTATGGTGTCGAAATAAGCCATGGTGGTGGTGAATAGGTAGTCAAGGTAAAGGATAGCTTCAGGTGGTAGTATATTATGATTAGAGGCTTAGAGTGTGGTTTGAGGTATTACATGTCTCTTCTATGCTTCAACTGTAGTTTTACCATAGAATCATAATCCTCTTCTCTCTAAATGTAAACCTTTTTCTTGGCCTAGCGATGATAGTGGATAATTTTTCTTAAACCCTAGTGTTTATAGGATCCAACAGAGAGGATTGGTGATCACACACTACTATCAGCAGTGTGGCCAAACTCTAGGAGGGGATAGATCCTTTCATGGAATCATTCCATAGCTGTAATGTTTTCTCAGCATGGACTGGTTGTCTACCATCCATTCTCATTTGATTATTATCAGTGAACTGTATATTGTATAGGATATAGGGGAAATATTTTTACTTATTTGTTAAAGAATAATCCTAGGCATAGAATTATGAGATCATGTGCATAGGGATATAGTTTATTTCTTATAAGTTAGCTAGTATGACCCTTGAAGTAGTGGATGATTTGATATTTTAGCTTCATGTGATGTTGGATGAGTACATGGGAATATTCACTAAGGATATACCATACTTATTTACCCATTTAAATATTTATATATATATACTTTCACACAATGATGGCCTAATATTTTTTCCAACATATTAGATATCCCCATAGAGTTGTGAGAGCAAAAGGTGTTGTTAGGGTATTTGTAGTGGTAGAGCTTTATAAGACCCAATGTGTTTTCTTGAGAAGCCCAGTATTGTTCACCTAGGATGTGGAGGATAACTTGAGGTTAGGTTTGGGTTTAATTCACTTGAACCAAGTGAATTTTATGGAGTATCATCCACCCCCAATGACTAATGAATTCTTCAACCAGTGGTTAGGGGGAAAGAGGCTCTTTGAGTTTGACCTCAGGATAGAAAACCACCGGCTCTAAGTTCAAGAGAATGATATACTATAGGTGACTTCATAAAGTCATTGTATTTGATTTTACTTCATGGTGATACCCTTCAGCATGCTGAATGAGACATTTGTTTTTGTTATACTTATGAACTATTTCATTCAAACCCTTATTGGGTTGGTTCATGGTAGTCTGCTTTGATAGCACCCTCATGTATTAGAAAATAGTGCTGGATCTTGTGAGACACTTAATGATTGTTATATAAATTATATGATAGTTACATATTTATAGGAAGCTCTTGAATTATTATTTCTCGATTTTAGGGGGTCAAATTATTAGGATATTTCTTCTCAGGCATGGGATTGATAGTGGAATCAGCAATGGTTGAGGTGGTTCTAGCTTGTGATCCACCATTAGGGTGTGGCCATAGTAGTAGATTCTCATAGAAAATTTATTCATCCACTATTTTTATATGATTTAATATGGATGTTGAACACTTTAAAATTGTCTTTTCAGGTTGAGGATGGTGTATCATATCTCCATTCGATGGTTATTAATCCTTTGCTTCTTAGGCTTTCTAGGGAGGCACAACTTGTAAATATTGATTGTGACATATTTCATAACTAAATATCCATTGGACATGTTCTTGATGGATTTTATGAAGGTGTTGAGTGTGTCATCCTTCTGAGAATGGATTATAACACCAGTCACACTATGAGAGGTGGCACCAAGGATGTTTATTTCCCATAGTAATGCATCTAGGAGAGATGTGGATGTACATTGACTATTTAGAATTGGGTTTGGTGTCTAAGGATGTTGTAGCATTTTATGAGTTTAATTATTGATGTCTCACATGATTATAGGTGGAGGAAGAGATTCCAGATAAAACTATAAATGGGATGGTATCTTTGTGGTTTTTATTCTAGATATTCCCTAATTTTTGATAGGCCATGATTCTATCTAAGTGATCATTGACTGAATCACCAATTTGGCCCACTTCTTAACCATCTAATAGGAGAGATTGGTGGAGAGTTTGGGATGTATATGCATAAAAGAGGTCCTTCATCTTTATGTAATTCCTTCAATTGTCGTTTAAAAACCATGATGATCACTTCACATCATGATTATGAAGAGAATATAGGATTCTTTGGGACTCAGTTGTGGTTTAGAACATTGTTTTTTCCTATAAAATGGCTAGGTAAAGAGAACTGTTTAAGTTCTAGGTAAGATGATTCTGGATTCCATGTTAACTTTGGGACATAGCTAGGAGGATCATATAATATTTGTTGAGTTTTTGTGTCATAGTAGTTAACACTCCACCATCAGTGAAGTTCCATTTGATTCCATGTATGGTAGATCCTATAGGTCATTGTTGTACTAGTCGGACCCATGGGAGACAGTGCTTGTGGGCCTAGGGTTAGTACTAGAGAGGGTTGTTAATGGTGCAGTTCATATGGTGGAGGATGAGAACTACTCAAAAACATTAGGATTACTTTGGGGACTAAAAATGGTTTCCTTTGGAGTTCAAAAATGAGTTCATGTGTTCCAATAATATGACCTTATTAAGGAGTATAGGAACTTTCCTGGGATGATATGTTACTACTCCAAATCTCTTTTTTTCATTTTTTAAATAAAACCAATTTTATGGTTGAGTGGGAACCTCAAAAATTCTACCATAAAAAATAACTTACACCATAGAAAAAAAACAAAAATGTCACAAACATCATAATATACAACCAACACATTTAAATTCAAAAATAAATTCAAAATCAATACACGTAAACATCATCATTGTGAGCCACCTCGAGTTGCACACCCTATGAACCAATCAACATCATCATCATCCATACCCAATCACAAATGAAGAAATAGAAAAATATTGACAGTGTCACTATTTATAATCAAAAAACACACTGAAATTCATCCACTAGAAACCACCATCACCAATATGAATAAAGAATCCACCATCAAAGCACCCATTCAATCAAGAATCACCAATAGCGGACATCAATCATAGAAATTGGAATCGACTATAAAAACTAGATTCACCAAACCATTACCAAAAAAACATTGTATTTTAGGTTATACCTCATGAAATTCCAACCACATCTCAAACAACACCATCACAAAATATCAGCAAGAACCATCACACTAGGTGACTGGGCTTGGCGAGAAGGAACAGGAGGAAAGAGTATTGTTTGGAGATGGTAGGTGTAAACAGTGATAGGTGACCATAGACTGGACCATGAAACACTTTCTTCAAAACCACAAATAGGAAGATAGAGACAATCAGGCTAAAATAGCAGAAAAAGGTGAGAAGGATTGAAGAACCATCGAAAAAGTACACTAACTAGAATAAAATGTTGCTAATGAGGATACAACACCAAACCACCCCAAGATCATTTGATTCAACTAGAAACTATATTGATGGATGAAATCAGCCACAAAAAACCCTTTACACTAAATGAATCCCTTAATACCATCCCAAGACTCTACAAATGCCTTTATGTTGACCTGAGAAGAGGTCTAATATAATGGCATGGGTATTAAGAGTAGAAGAGTTCGAATGATCCTGTGAGGAATATATACAAGGAAAAGCTACCAACAAAAACCCAAACAATCATATATGCTTAGTGACAAACCAATATAGATTTTTATCACAAATATTTAGGTGATAAGAGAGTTGTTAGCAGTGTTGTGGGCATCAAAATGACAAGGAACTTCCATCCGATAGGGAACCATCCAAATCAAATATCCTTAAGAGAAATTGTGAGAGACAAATAGAGAGTAAAATCAGTAGAACCTTAGATGTAGTTAAAGTAAATAATGAGAAGGATGGGAATTAAACATCACAATATATTTCAGAATAAAGGACAGGTAGAGGCGTCGAAGATGGTGAAGAAGAAGGCAGTGAGAGGGAAGAAACCCTAAAATCCAAGGGCTAGAGATTTATCCAAAAAGGCAACCACTGAAACCTCCCTCTATTACACATGATAAGATATCTCTAGAATTAAAACTTACTTTTTCAGTATCTGTATTGTTTTATCAAGGTGGCATACTACTTGACCCTTTGATCATAGTTAGACTCGGTTTTTTGTGTTTTTTGTGTGTCATGGCTAAGGAGACATATGTATGACTCATTGCATGATGTCAACCTGGATGATATTTACATTGAGGGTGGAGTTACATTTTTTAAGGAGTTAAAGGTGATTTGTGGTGTTTTATAACCCTTTATATAAGGCCCTTCATGGGTAAGTGTTTCCTTTGGGTGTGTGTTTATTGACAGTACAAGAACCTTCAAGAGAGCTCATGAGAGTGGTAAATCTAGTTGAAGATCTCGGTATCCTAACTTTTGAATAGGTTTTCACTTTTCAAAATGAAAATATTTGAATGTGGGGATAATTTAATGACTCTATTTTTGTTTTGTAATACTTTGGATTATTTAAAGGAATATTTTATAAGCTAGATGCAAAGTCATCATGGAATTTTGGGTCCCAAAGAGCCTTGATGTGGTGATATTAAAAATATTAAAAATATTTTATCATGCATGAGTAGATTTTCAAAAATAATGGAATAACTCCTTAATAGAGTGTCATATTAGAAATATTATATCTCCATTAAATCAATAACAAGGATTTTACACTAGTTGTGAAATAACCTTTTTTGGAATCAGATGTTTGGATAAAAATTGGTTATCGACAGATTAATAAATAAATTTATTTATTTGTAAATTTATTTTCCAAAACCTAAACCCATACTAATTTAATTCATGATATGGAGTATTATCTAGTTTTATCCATATTACTCTAGAGAATGAGAGTATAGAGATCTCCTATGTAGAGAGCATTGTAGATGTCAATGGGATTGTGGATCGATGATCCAAGTACTGCGAGGATTGTTGTCATAAAAGGAGCTCATGGAAATAGCCAATGAGAAAAAAAATATGGAATTGTTCTTCATCAGTGATTGATCCAAACTCAAGTTAGGTTGTTTGTTCTTTATGTATTTATCCTCTCTTTTTTACCCCCAATCAAACACGAATCAAACCTCTTAACAATTTGATTCATTTATCATACATGATTTATGTGTTTGGGTTTATCTTCCTTGGTTTGGAATTGATGACATGTGTTTTTTTATTGGTTCTTAATTTTTCATTCCAATGAAAATTAATTAAGTTGAACCTAAGAAATTATTTAGTTTCATTCCTATGATGTTTTTTTTCTTGTCTTCCACCTTTCATCAAGTTTTCATTATTTGTATTCCATTTAGTCAATGGTTCAATAAATACCCAATGGAAAATCATTGAACAATCCATATTTGGTGAAGAGAACTATTACCATGGTTTTGGTACAAATATTGATGTCATGATCAAGGTTTGACAACAAATACAAGTGATCGAGGTTCAGATCGGAGACCCATGGTTCACAGTTTGGTGGGAGACACCAACATGGTGCGACGGTGGGAGTTTCCCAAGTATAGTATGTGGTTGTAATATGTCCATAAATTGTGAACAAGGTTTAGAAAACCAAAATCTCAGATTCTAGTTGATAATCATGGTGGAACTAGTGGTGGTAGACGCATGAGTGGAACTGCATAAAGAACCAAGTACTTTTTAAAAATCCGAACTACACTGCGTGTAGTCCTTAGAACACATGTCGTGTGGTCCCCTATTTGCAGCAACTAGGGTTTTTCATCGAAATAAATATCGCACATCATGTGGGTCTCCCACATGTCATGTGATACCTAGTTGTACATTTCAGTGTGTATAGAGAGAACACGCCCAAGAATCCATGAGCTGATACATGCCATGTGTGGCATATCATATTTCATGTAACCCTTGGAAGATGGCTTATCTTGTATAGGTAGTTCATGCCTAGGAATACATGTGGTGATACACACCATTTACAGTGGATCACACACCATGTAAGCCTTGGTAGATGGATTGGAATGTAAATAGAGTGCATGCCCAGGAGTCCATGTGATGACACATGTTATGTATGTCAGGGAACATGTTGTGTACTTCGAAAGGTACACAACATGGGAAGGAGGCACAAGCCGTGTACTGACCTAGACATAACAAAAAAACTATATGGATTATAACATGTGTACTTTATAAAAGTACTCAGCCATGAATAGTTTACATGAACATGCCTTAAGTACATAGGCATAGCCTATAGTACTTGGTTAGACCATAGAGCATGCTATGTGATCATCCAATCTATCCACGCTATGTATCTTAAATAACATTGCATATAATTGGAAAAAAATGAATTTCATGTGAGAGTGTTAAACATGGGAAATTGTAGACTCAATGAGACAATTTTTGTACCCTATGGTACATGCTATGTATTTCTTCAAGGGAATGTTGGAGACCTTGTTCTTCTTAGTTCAAATTTGTTTGAGCTTGGGTGTGTTCCCTTGGACTTGTTTCTCTAGGGTGCATTCCCTTGGTCCATCCCCTCAATATTATTGTGAGGAACCATTTCCTAGGCCAAGGTGTGATTCCCTCTCTGGGATTAGTCTTGGATAGAGTTATAAAATCCCTTTATGAGTCTCAGAGTGTGATCATCTATTATTCTTTCCTAGTTGGGGTTTTCAAAATCATCATGACCAACACACACAAGTGTATGATCCCCTATTTATTGGGTTAACCTAGTTAGGGTTTTCGATGCCCCCCATGGCCCTAGGTTTGATCCCTTGTCCATGTATCATCCTCAATCATTTTTTAGTGATGTGAAGTATGATCGAGTATATATCTCAAATGATCCCTCCCAGTTTATTTTAAGTTTATTCATAACTATACCTAACATGTGTGATCTCTCGGATGAGTTCCATCGATATAGTAATACCCAATGAGTGAGACCTCTCAAATGAGTGTCATTAGGGATGGAAAGGCTCATGGAGTGAGTTATTCTAGAAGAGTGTTACCTTTGAGACTCTAATAGAATCCTAGGATGGTAATGAGGCCATGACATTACATTGAGACTAAGTGTGTATCATGATCATATATTGGTTATTATGTTTATGTATTATTATGTATCATGTATTGATCGACATACCTTTATAGTGATAACCTAATTACTCACTAGATGCTTTATATTCAGTGATTTTGGGGTGTCCTACTGGGTTTGTATATAATCACCCATACATGGGATATGCTCACACATGTCGTGTCTTATAAAAATTATAAGCTTTTAATTGGGTTCCTAGGTTTACTAGGAGTATGTATATCTTAGTTAGATCTTAGTCATGAAAGATGAACCTCAGATGGATCTAGGAGTATCTATTGGGTAGTTTCGCCCATGTTGTCAGCAGGTTGGGCTCTTTACAATTTTGGTGGGCTTGTATTGGAACCTTTTTCATTCTTTGTACTTATTATTATACTATAATGTGGGATAGATTTTATTCATACATTTACTATATGATTTTTTACCTTTCTACATTATACTATTATATAAATATGTGTGTGTATGTACAAGTACTTTATACTAAGGCCTCCCATGTGTGTGATATGCATACTGGGTGTTAGTCAACATCCCTTGGCCTATTGGAGGTGGGGTTGGGGTGTCACATTCATATTTACACTATCCAGGTGAGAGCTAGTGGTTCAGGTCATAATAGAATATTTCACCAAAAAATGTAGTGCCTCGAATGCTTAGGATCATGCATGACAGGTTTGATTTCATGGTCATTGGTCAGGTAATTTCTCACATGTGGTAAGAGTTGATGAGAACCATACACCACAACATGATCTCCCTGTATAATCACACAACCCAAACCTATGTATAAATCATCAAAATAAATTACATAGCCTTTTTCAGCCTCAGCTATAATTTGAAAAGAAGCTAAGGTAAACTTCCACTTTAATTCATTTAATGTTGTATGACACTCAGAACTCCATATAAATTCTACCCCCTTGTAGGTTAGAGTAGTTAAAGGAGACTCTGTACTAGAGAAATATTTTATGAATCACTGATAATTCCCTAATAAATCCAAAAATATCCAAATATTAAAGAAATTGTTTAGATCCTCCCAGTACATAATGTCCCTTTCCTTCTTAGGGTCGATAGAAATTCCATTTTCAAATATCGCATCTCCCATGAACTTCACTTATTGGTTCTAGAAGTCACACTTTGATATATTAGAATAAATGAAATTTTCAAATAATGTTCCAAATAAAATATCTCAGTGATAGTCATGTTACTCCTTGGTTTTATAATAATCTAGCATATCATCCATAAAGACACAACCACAATGGAGTCAAGGAAGTGATGGAATATGTAATTATTGAGCTCCATGATGACTACTAGAGTGTTTTTCAACCCAAACGAGTATACTTAAAATTGTCATAGATAATTCTTCAAGTAATATTGGGAATATGATCCTCTCTTACATTGAGTATGTGATAAACCAAATAAAGATCAATCATTGAAAACCACCTTTTCCCTTTTAAATTATCAAATAAGTAATTATTGTGGGGAAAGGGATATTTATTCTTAATCATCACTTGGTTAAGCTTTCTATATTCAATAAACAAGTTAATGGACACATTTTGATTCTTAGTTAAAAGTATTAGGGTGGCCCAAAGAGACACACCTGGATGACATAAACTTTTGTATTCCAAATCACCCCTCCAAATGTTTAATTATTTCAACTTTTTAGGTTTCACAAAGTAAAAAAAGGAAATGAAATAGACTGAGTCCCAAGCACTTGGTTGATAGAAAAGACAGCTTCTTACATTGGGTAATCTTGAGAATTCATCTGGAAACACATTATGAAACTCCCTTATGACTAGAAGAATCCTGATTCTGACAATCCCTTCATCAGCCTTAACTAAGATATAGCCTATCTGATAAGACAAACTATCCACTTTAGGAAGGGTTGGTCCTTCCAAACTCAATCATGGATACCAATTCCATTCAAACACATGATATTTCCCATAAAAATTATATAAGGTAACCCTATAATGATAACAACAAACATGAGACTTGAAATAAGTAATCTAGTCTATATTGATGATGACAACAAAGAGATCCATTTATAAGACCAAGAAATACCATGCTAGCCCCACTTATTATGTCTTGATATCATAATAAGGGAATAGAAATCCTTTCAATTTATTCATTCTAAGATTAGTTATGATTTACATCACATGAGGCAAAAGCACAATGGTAATATTAAATAAGTCCATGAAAAAAAGTAGAAATAAAATAAAGATAGCCATATATATTAAATAAAATAGTATCCATACTTAAAGCAATAAGTATAGTACATCTACATATCATTGGTTCAACATTGGTCTCCACTAGCACTTCCCCCACTGTGTGTAATTATCTCACCTATGGATGTATTTTTTGTTTTTAGTGGTTTAGGGCTCAGTCCTTGGATAAATATACCCATACAAAGAACCATTATTATCTTCCTACCTATAAGGATGAGATTCTACCACCATAGAAAAATTAGATTGCACTGAAGATTCTCTCAATGCTAAAGAGCCTGAACCACTTCAGGGTGTGGATATAGATTTAAAAAATCTCTATAAATTACCCAAGCACCTAAAAGAGTGACTGGCCTTGGGGTATACTATACATGAAGTTTTTTTATGTCCCATCATAACACACTAATAACAAATGATAAGAATGATTATCCTAGATTTTGATAATGAGGAGATAGATAGAGGCTTAGAGACACCACCTCTTCCCTTTCTAGCCTCATCTCTCTTATTATTTTTCTCAGAAGAGCCAGTTTCACCTCCACTAAACATGTATAGAACCCCAATCAATATGGATATACCATCATACTGATTCTCTACCATTAGGTCTCAATCCACCACCTTAGTATACAATTCAATCTTAGGAAAGTAAATTTGAGATTGAATATCAGTTTGTAACTCTATTTCAAAAGATAAGGCTTTCAACTATTCACCTAAAACTATCTTAGGTTAAAATTATATGATCTCAATAATATGATTAGTATATTATGTTATTTTTATCCCCTATCTAAAGACACTGAAACTCTGAATAATTTTCCAGCTCTAGGGTATCGGGGTAGAATTTTCATGTGAAAATCACCTTGAAATCTTGCTACTCCAATTTCTCATGTTACATAACCTATACCACTGAATCCCACTATTTATGGTTGGGGAATTCAAGAATAATGGAATTATAATTTAGTTTTCGGTTATTTGGATTCTCAAAAAATTAAAATATCCTTTCAATCTTCCCTAACCAATCCTCTACCTCTTGAGGATCATTGTTCCTTCAAAAGGATGAAGGCTTATTATGAATGAACTCCAAATCCTAATACATTACTTTAATTAAAAGTAAATATGGTTCCTTTACCTATGAATTTCTAGGGAATACTCCTTGATCCATCGATGAAACTAGATAAACCATTGCTTCAATCAAATTCTAATATATTAGGGGATTTTCTCATGGAAAATTATCTACATAATCCTCTGGAGGGTTCACAAGAGGTCTTTGTGGGGGAATAGAATTACATTAAACCAAATAAAAAGGAAGTGAAATCACTTCTCCAATTAATAATATTAATTAAAACCAAAAAAATTTCTTTAAAAACTTTAGGATTTATAAAAAGTATTTATAATTCAGAAATCATACAAAATTTAAAAAACCATATTGTGAATGATTTGGCCCCATGGTATAGTAATATATACACTAACTGTGCAGGTCATACTAGAACCCCACTAGTTGGGTCGTACGGTCTATGTTCCATATACCTTAACTATATACCCTATAAAAAGTCCTTAAATATTTTATTTTCAACCCAAAACCTCTCAAAATTCAAAATTATATCAAAACACATCTCAAAATACTCATTTACTAACATCTCATAGTGACTTAAGGATTATTACAATGAGTGTTGGATTGAAAATCACTAACAACCTACCCCTCAATCCCAAAGATCATATCCCCTATGTTCTAGAAACTACCAAATATCGTAAACCAAAAACTTGGTTTTGATGACATTTTTCATGAACTAACCCAGGTTATCCTTAACCCAAGAACCCAAGTTGGTTCATAGAAATGCTCAAAGGGAATTTTTGGTCCCCAAGGGTTGTAAAAATTTCCTAGGCATCAATAATGAACCTTGGGAATAGTTTTAACAAAATAAAACCATTAATAATATTTAAATCAAGGACCTGACATGACCTTTCCCTAACTCTGAAATTCATTCCCCCAAAAAACATAACTAAATGATAAATCGCCAATAATCCATGATATAAATAAAATCAAAAGTAAATCCATAAAAATATAAAATATATCAAGTATGAAAATGCAAATCATTATAAAAAATAGATTCGATCATAAATGTATATAAATCAAATGATATGGGAAGTATAATAGGTGATACAAGAATATAATACAAAAAATGGAACTAAAAACAAAACAAAAAATTGATACTCATATCCATGTGACATGGTGGCTCAGTCCCACCATGTCAATATCACTAACACATTATCTACTAATATGAATACCTTCCACCACCAAGTGTTCCTTTTCCTTTATCTATATATGAAAAAACAAGGTCTACCTAGATTTATTGGGAGTATATAGGGTGTGATCACGACTAGCATAGTTGGATCCCACCAAGTGTTTCATAATAAATCTTTATTAAAGAAATCTATTCATAGTAGTTTAAGAATAAACTTTATAAAATTAATCATTTAACATTTTGAAGATACAATTAGGTAACTATTTTATAATAGTTTAAAATATAAAAGAAAAGTTATATAAACAACCAATTTTAAAATAGAGCTATGGGGAAGCCCTAAGGTATATGCAATCTAGGAAATATAAGATCCACATACAACTTGGTGATCTGACCAATCATAATCAAATTCATACCATCACTAGTTAGATTATTCTTAAACCATAGAGGGAAGGGTCTACCATAGTAACTAACACCCTAAGAATATCATCAAAGTGTTTTTTTAGTGTTCAGGGTAAGTCCAATGTTAGGTTCGAAGTTTCATGCATATCCATGATTTTCCTAGTCATACCACCTGGTAACTCAAGCTACCACATGATTTTCCCCTTCAAATAGTTACCATATTATCACTTAAACCATATTAATGGGGGATTTTATCAAATAAAGACACAAACATGACCCAAAACCAATCATAAACATGATTTCCATGCCTTTTCATACATAAAATTAAAGGAAACCAATTTTAAAACATTTATATCATATAAATAAGCTTCCAATGATTATGAAACATGCATTAAAATAACTTAAAACATTCTTTAAAAGTAAGAAACCATTTACTATTCATGGAACAAACCCAAATTAAGAAACTACCTAACTTTACCAATCCAAATCATTAAGAATTCAAGACATGTCGAGTTCCCTCTCAATCATATTTTAAAAAGGATTATAAAAAATAAAATAAAAATATATGTCATTGGGCCATTGAATGATAAAATTTTATAATCCACTATTAAAAGATAGTAAATTTAACATCTTGACCTGAACCACCGTGTTCGAGCAGGAAGTTTATGTGACCTCATGCGCACCTCTCCATCTGCAAGAGGTTTATGACTAGTAGTGAGGGTCTCAAGTGAAATCTTGGGGAGACTATACCCTATGTATCATGTAATAGGATCAATAATAAACAATAAACAATATAATAAATGGTCATAGTAACATGTGTAAAAGTAAATATGACATACATTTAATACAAAAAAAGAAGATCCCATAAGTGGCAAGCTTGTCCAAAGGAAATAAAGTAGATAAAGTAAATAAATAAACAACGGATCATCTAATGTTAGTCTCGATCTGCTACTAGCTTCACTCCCTCTACTTAGTTATCCACCATAGGTCCCTTTAATAATTCAAATAAATTATCGTATGACAATTTTATAAATCATCACTCAATAAATCTATAAAATTATCCTTTGATAATTTATTTTAAAAGATCCATTTAAAATGAGAAAATTTGATTTGAGGATTACCTTGTGTCCTTCAAAATAAAAATAGGATGTAGGTTCTTCTCATTGATATGAAACCAACAACATTAAAGATGCATAAAACTGATCAATATCCCAAAATATATTTAATTTAAAAGATTTAGAGAATAATAAAAAAATAACAAATTGTCTTTCTTCAACCTCACACACCGCCCCACCAGGATATTGATCTGTTATCGTGCATTTTTTTCAAAGAGGGGATAAATGAGTTTCTCAATAGGGGTTCTCAAATCACCCAAGAAGTCTCAAATCACTTGTCTTAATCAGATAAACCAACAGGTAGGAGTCTCTCCACTATAAAACCCTTAACGTTGTATGGGTCTAACTCAAATTAAACTCCTATTATAAACACTGATTCAACATAAAATTAATAACAGCGTCATTAATTTCACCCATTTAATGTTTTGGTGACTCAAATGGCCAAAAACAGTTGAAAATGAAGGTTTTAAAATCATGGATCAGTCAACGATGGGGTTTGGCGAGACATAGACGAAGATGAATAGTAACCTAATTTTAATTAAACTAATTAAAATTAATTATTTAACAAACATTTTAAATAATACTAAATTCCCAAGGCACAAAAATGTTATACCCTAACTCAGGTAAACCTCCCGTTACAAACTTAATGGGGGTCCCAAATTTTTCAAGGGTGGTCTCAGATTTTTCATACGACACACTAGTCGGCCAGACCTCTCTTTTTACCACGAGTGCAACCATGGGGGTGTTGTTGGACTGTGTGGTTACATCGTGGACATGACGCACTTTAGCCCTTCTATAGTAAAACACCCTCACAGTAGTTAGCAGTCCTGACAAACTCCTTCCCCAGTTAGAGGTAACCCCTATAATTTGATTTAATAAATTTATTTTTTAAAATTAAATTAATAAAAATTGATTTTGGGATTTAAGATTAAGGATAATATGAAAATTAATTTAATTAAGATTATATTAAATTAGTTGTTTAATTTAATTTTTTGGAATTAAAATTAAATTAATGGTTTAACTTAATTTTTATAATTAAAATTAAATTAAACAATTGGAACTGATAAATAAATTAATTGAATTTATTTAAATTTATTTAATTTATTATAATTCCCTCATAATATTTAAATTTATTCTAGTTTAATTTTAATTTTTCTTTAGTTATATGGACAAGTCTTGATCTAGTGACCAACCCATGCATGTCTTGTTTTATTTATTTAGTTATTTATTCAATATGTTCAATGATTTTAATAATTAATTAGATAAATGATGGTCTATGAATCATCTTTTAATTCAAATATGTATAATGTCTTGCACGCCCAATGCAACAGTTGTATTTTATACCCCTAGACCCCCTCACCTGCGTGTGTGTATATTTGTTGAAAAATGGGACGATCACATTCTAAGATGTGAATACTACCAAGTTGAGGTGGAAATCTAGACGGGAGATGAGCACTTTTCACTGAGGGAAATTTGCGATATGATTCAGGTTTCAACTCAGGTATGAAATCCCATAGGTGATGATTGATCCGTTATGAATCAATCATAGTTTAATTCTCAAGACCAGTTGTATTGCATGATCTAACTTTATGCATTTTTTATTGTTTTATGCGAGTGCATGATTATTGCTTGATCACATAGAATAGTAAACAAGACAAAAATGCATAGGGATGTGGTGAATATATTTATATTGCATGTTCATTTGTGGGTGTGATTATATAGTTTGAAAATATAAATAGAAAAATATTATATTCTATAATAAATATCAAACTCCCTCAAAGATATATTAAGTCTTAAATACCTTCCATTACTCACATTTGAACAAAAGCACATCTTTAGGGTGCTCTTCAACCATGGTTGAGAGTACCTCTTACTAGCGGGGTGTTTTCATGAGAGAACTGGGTTGACTTAACTAAAGTGAGTTGTTAAGGATTAGTCATAGATAACTTTCTATCACTTAATAGGAAATATGATGAGGGAATCAGGTTCAGATTCCAAAAGATAGGACTTTACTCAACAATACAAGGAACCATGAGTCAAGTGGTTTACTAGCCTAGATCCTACCTTGAAACCCTCTGATTAGTGGCATAGCCATAGCTTGTAGACTATGAGGGAGGTTTCGATGATCCTTACCACTAGAGTACTCAAGCGGCAGAGTATTCTGAATCTAATAGTGAGGGCTATTAAGGTTTGTTAAAATAGTTGGAGACATTAAAATTATATAATAATTTATTAATCATAAATGTCAAAAGATATTCAAGAAAAAGTACTAACTGCAAATGTTTATCTGGTGTAGATTTAAAATGTAAATCACCAACACCACAAGTACATTATCACTGCGATCAATTCAGGATAAATAAAATATCATGACTGTCAATAACTTCTAGGAGAGGTACAGGTGTTTTCACATAGTACTATGCCAAAAAAGGAAGTTTTATGTGCTAGAATCCTCAGTTCCTACCGAGACTCCTCAGGGAGAAAGGCAGAAAAAGATGAATGGGAAAATCATGTAGAGGATGTACTTTATGTTAAATGCATCATGTTTTAATCCATGTCCATCCAATTAAAGAAAATTCATGAGGATGAGGATGCCTACAAGATTCTTTCACATCTCCAAGAATTATATGTGGAGTGGACCTGGAAGGAAAGGTATGAGATCTCAAGTTCCCTATATAAGTGAAAGCTATCAGAAGGGTACCAATCTGGTCCTCATGTACTCAAGATGATCGGGTTTATTGAGAGGCTTGAAGCCCTTGGGTTCACATTGAACCAAGAACTAGTAGTGGATCTCATTCTTTCCTCTTTATCGCTAAGCTTCTCAACTTTAATTGTCAATTATAACATGAATGATATGAAAAAGTCACTCCCAAACCTTTTGGCTTTAGTTCATATAAGCTGACAAGGATATAAAAAATACCAATTCATTTGTCCTTATGGTGAACAAAATAAATAAGGTAAAGGCAAATGGTTCTAAGGACAAGTCGAGGCTGAAGACACCAATGCATTATTCTAAAAAGAATCCAAAGACTAAGAGTCAAAGTAATGAGTAGGAAGTTGTCTACTTTGGATGTTGCATGAAAGGCCACTGGAAAAATAATTGCAGAGCTAGGAAGAAGGAGAAAATTTATGCTTCTAGTTCAGGTATTTTCCCATTGAATTCAATTTATCTTTATCTACATGTTGGGTATTGGATACACCATGTGGCTCACACATTTGTATTCATATACAGGAACCATGTAGGTTCAAGAAGATTGTAAAAGGTCAAGTGGATATCTGAGCTGTAAATGGTGCAAGTCTGGGAACCTTGTTAGTGGGAGACTATAACTTAACCTTGCCAAGTGGTTTCATTCCAGTTTTAAAAAAATTATTATTATGTACCTTCTGTAACCAAGAACATAATCTCTATGATGAGTTTAGACACTATGGGATTTTATTTCATGTTTGTAAGTAAATGTTGTCTTTTTTTTATGGATAACATCCGTTACGGTATCGAACATCTTAAAAATGGTTTATACATGCTTGAACTCAATAACCTCATAATGGAAATCAATGAAAAAACTAGCCAACATGACTTATATATCACCCGCCTATGGAAATTCAGGCTAGGTCATGTAAATGAGAAGTGATTACAAAGATTACATCAAGAAGGGTATTTATAATTGGTACAGTTATAACCCTTGGATGTTTGTTGAGCTTGTTTATAGGGAAAAATGACCAAAGCACATTTTTCAAGGAAGGGAAAAAGAGCCAATACAGACCTGGAATTAATACATATTGATGTATGTGGTCCATTTCCAATAAAGGTAAGGGGTGGTTTTTCATACTTTATTACTTTTACTGATGACTATAGTAGGTATGGTTATATCTACTTAATGTGGTATATGTCTAATTACTCTTGGATATTTAAGGAATTCCAAAATGAAGTAGAAAACCAACTTGATAATAATATAAAAAGCACTCTGCTCAGACCAAGGTGAAGAATATCTTAACAAGATTTCATTGATCACTTGAAGGAGTGTGGGATAATATCCTAAATCTCTCCTCATTATACACAACAATGGAATGGTGTTAGTCAAAGGAGTAATAAGACACTGCTTGAAATGGTTAGGTCAATGATGAGTCACACAACTCTTCCATTATCCTTTTGGGGAAATGCTTTGCAGACCTCAGCATATACCCTTAACAGAGTACCAACTAAATATAAAGATATGATTACATATGAGTTATGTTATTGAAAGAAACCTAGTCTGACACACATACATGTATGGGGGTGAGAGGAATTTTTCCAGACTTTACCAAATGAAAAATTAAAATCTAGAAGCACAAAGTGTATATTTATAGGTTATCTTAAGGAAACAAAAAGATATTAACAATATAACCATTTAGATAGAAATTTTTTTGTGGTAAGACGTGATGTGTTTCTAGAAAGGGAACAAATTTCTATTGGAAATAGTGTGATCAAGATTAAATTTGATGAAGTTAATGCACCAGATGCACAAGATTTGGTAGAGGAACAATTTCCACAAGATAAATTGGAATAAGAATTTGTTCCTAAGACACAAATACTACATAGGTCTACACAAGAGGTTAGAGAACTAGAGTGTTATGGTTTTCTTGTCACTAATTCAGGTGAAACATTATTCCTTGAGGGTGATGAACCTCTTACCTATAAGAAAGTAGTGGAAGGAAACGACGCTTCTAAATGGAAAGAATCCATGAATTTTGAGATGGAGTCCATGTATCAAAATCAATTTTGGATTTTGGTAGACTTTCTAACTGATGTAAAGACCATTGGATGAAAATGGGTATTCAAAAAGAAGGTGGACATGGATGGTGAGGTTAATACCCTTACATCAATACGGGTTGCAAAGGGTTTCAAGCAATGTTAAGGAATTTACAATGATGAATACTTCTCACCAGTAGAAATTCTTAAATCCATTAGAATATTTCTTGAAATATTAGCCTTTTATGATTATGAAATTTGGAAAATGGATGTCAAAAATACTTTTATAAATGGGAAGTTGGTTGAAGATGTCTATATGACTCAACCTAAATGGTTCATCAAATCAAATAACTCTAATAAAGTATGAAAGCTGTAGAGATCCATTTATGGGTTGAAGTAGGCATCACGATCATGGAATGTTTGTTTTGATGAGGATATAAGAGAATTTGGTTTTTTCAAAAAATAATTTGATCCTTGTGTCTATAAAAATGTTGAAGGGAATGCCATTGTTTTCCTAGTGTTATATATTGATGTCATGTTAATTATGGGAAACAAGGTACAAGTCTTACAGTCAATTAATACTTGGTTAAATGAATGTTTCTCCCTGAAAGACTTAGGTGAAGTAGCATGAATTCTAGGGATAGAGATCTATCGAGATAGATCTCAAAGGCTTCTTGGGATAAGTCAAAGTACATATATTTACAAGGTACTCAAAAGGTACAATGTGGAACAAACCAAGAGAGGATTGTTCCTTATGTCACATGGTATTAATCTCTCCAAGAAAATATGTCCACAAACACATAAAGAGATTTAAAGAACGAATAGAATACCTTATGTCTCGGAAGTGGGTTCTATCATGTATTCCATGCTATTTACTAGGTTTGATATCGCATTTACTTAAATCATGGTGGGTAGATATCAATCCAATCTAGGAGAGTTTCATTGGGCAGATGTTAAAACTATCCTAGAGTACATGAGGTGTAAAAAGGATATGTTCTGGGTGTATAGAGGAGATGAGGAACTAGTAGTGAGAATACACTGATGCTAGTTTCTAGACTGATCATGATGATCTAGAGTCACAGTCAGGCAACATCTGTTTCCTGAATGGTGGTGTAGTGAGCTGGATAAGCTCGAAGGAAGTTGTAGTTGATGATTCTACAGTAGAGTCCAAATATATTGCAGCTTCCGATGTAGCAAAGGAATAAGTCTGGATACATATATTTATCTCATACATTGGTGTTGTTCCGAGAAATGCAGACCATGTTCCAGTATATTGCGACAATGCTGTTGTAGTGGTGCCTTCTAAGGAGCCCAGGTCTCACCAGAGGAAAAATTCTATCCTTTGTAAGTTTCATCTCTTGAGGGATTTTACTCAAAGAGGTGAATTTGCAGTTAGGAGAGTAGCCATAGAGTACAACATGGTAGACCACCTGAATAAATCCATTTCTTAGCTGAAGCATAATTTTCATGTGAGAGATAGTGGATTGAGGCTCATTAGTAGTTAGATATAATGCAAGTGGGAGTGTTGAAAGTGGGTGATCTAGACCCAACTTGTGTTGTACTTTGATCACCACTACATGTATGAAGTTTGTTATATATACATGTGTTTATCTTTCAATAATATTGTAAATACTTTTTCATTCACTTTGTTTATGGAAATGTCCTTAGATTACATGTTGTATCAAAGGTTTATAGTAGATCTCATGCTATAATGAGAAACCTGACATGGCATGACATTAATCTTAAATTAATGTCCTATGGTCCAATTACATCATTCTGAAAGAAAATAGATGATGTGAGACTATCAGGTGATGGGGACTCATAAGAACTAGGAATTCTTCTCATAAATTTTTCACTTGATGATCTCTAGTAGTTGAGATCATGAGGACTGACCCACATAGTAGGAACACCACATGTTTTAGGTGTCATTGGTCATTCCTATCTATAGAAATGGGTAATGGTCTCTAGACTTGAGATCATTATCAATGTATGTCATTTAATTGCATACCTTGATTCAAGGAGAATACCATGGAAATGAAATCGTGTTGAGGTATTTTGTGTTGGGTATGTCATTGGTGACATGATATTGATTGAATGATCAAAATAGGATTTATCCCTTCTGAGTTGAGGAAGAGATATCCCAGGCCTGGTTTATTAGGTTGGTAGCACCTTCATAAATCCATGGCCATGGTAGTGGAAGGTAAGACCGTCCAGACAGATCAAAAAATAAAATAAATAAATATAAAGGATGATGACACTAGTGTGCATTCTTCTTTATTGAGATATTGATGAATAAGAGATTATATTACACAGACCATGTTCATATAAAGGTAGTTGTTTCTTTGACTTTACCTTATCTCTATAGGGGCCTCGATGGGTTACTAGACCCCTCTCTTGGTCAGTGAATATTATTCATTGCTATTGAGATCAGGGCCCAGAGGGTCACACACTATAGAACTTTGAGAATCTACCCTATTATATGGAATAGAAATATAGAACTTGGTGGGATTCATCACAGGGTCCGAGTATTATCCAAGTTCTATGGATCTCGAAGTAATAAATAAATTATTTATTATTCAAGTTTAGAATAATTCATTTATTTTATTTATAACATGTATTTACAAGTGATTAAATAAATAAAAAGATAAAATATTATTATAATGGATTTAAATATCCTGGTTTTATTTAATATATTCAGAAGACGTGAGTCGAGTTAAAAACTCGAGTTTATCACATAATATATATTTAATATATATATATATATATTGTAGTTAGTGATAAAATTATAAATATTATTTATGGAATAATTTAATTTTTCATAAATTAATATTTATAATACTTATACTGTGAATATCTATTACACGGGGGTTGGGAACCCATACTTGGTATTTTAGATATTCCCTATATAAGTAAGAGAGAGGCTCTTCCCATGTAACTATTCATCCATTGGAATTGAGATACTTTATCTCCTCCTGAATTCTAGAGAGAGATTATCTCCAGAAATAATGATCTTCAAGTTCCTTATTCTTGGATCGAAGATACTTGCTTTTGGTGATCATCGTTGCATCGAATTGGTCATTGGTGTACCACGCTAGCAACCAGATTCTGATGAATGAAGCATGAGTAGATTTAGAGGCGTGTGTGGATGAACTAGGGGGCTTCGATGCCGGGGTTTTTAAGCAACATTCATTGGTATCTTATGATGGACTTGCACATGTCAGATTCGAATGAGGTACATGATTGAATTTTATTTTGTGCTCTATTAAATACTTGCATGGTCCTCAGGTTGTACCAATATAAGATCGCTAGAGTCAATATTGTTACATCGCTTCGGGGATGCAAAAAAATTTAATTCTTGACCTATCGGCTTTCGTTTCATGTCCTGATACCTAACAGATGAGACGCTATTCTAATGATTTTCCAAAGCATCAAGGTAACATGCCTCAGAAAAGGCCACAGGAGAAATGAAAATCATATGTGATCACAACTATGGAGATTGATGTTCTTATTGATGTGGTGATGGGTACTTTAGTTATTTCCTAAAACTTATCCAATTCTTTATTTGATTCTGTATCATCACATTATTTTATATCTTCCTAGTTTTCCAAGAAAATTAGAAATTTCCCTTTTGATCTAATAAAGGATTTTTCATTAAAAACTCCTAAGTGAAGTATCATTCCAAAAAAAGATGTGTCATTCAGTCCCCTTCATGACAGATAAACATGATTTAGTAGATGACCTTTCTGTTATACCTATGATTGAATTTGATATAATCCTTGGTATGAAATGGCTTTCAAATTATTATTCAAAAATATTTTGAAAGAATAAAGAAGTTAAAATTTGTGAGGAAGATGCGAAATCTCTTATTTTTAGAGAAGATTCCTCATCATCTGGGTCATATCTGGATCCACCTCTAGTTCCTCTTCTAAATGAAATTCTTGGGGAGGAAGAGAAAACATCATCTATGTATGAGGAAATAAATCTTCAAATTGAATATGTACCTATTGTTCAAGGATATATTTATATATTTCCAAATGATTTTCCTAGATATGCTGTAGCTTGGGAAGTTTAGTTCTATATTTATTGAATTCCTACTACAAGAGATTTATTAAAGACTCCTTATTGAATGGACATTGTGGAATTAGTATAGATGAAGAAACAAATATATGAATTGTGTGATAAAGGAATTATACACCCTAGTGTTTCTCTATGTGGAGACCTTGTTCTCTTTGTTAATAAGAAAGATGGATCCATGAGGTTATGCATTGAAAATAGAGAAATATAATCTATTACAACAAAGAACAAGTATCATCTTCCTCGCATTGATGATTTATTTGATTAACTTCACGGAGCTTGATATTTGTCGAATATTGACCTTTGATCTAGATATAATCAATTATGTGTGAGGAATGAAGAAATACCAAAGGTAGCATTTCAAACCAGGTATGGACATTATGAGTTTATAGTAATTATATTTGGACCGGCTAATACACCCTATGTCTTTATGGATCAAATGAACAGAGTATTCCAAGAATATCTTGATGAATTTTTTATAGTATTTATTAATGATATCTTGGTATACTCCAAAATCTATGAGGACTATGAGAACCACTTATGGGTTATTCTGGACTCTCTAATAAGAAAAGAGTTATATAGGAAGTTTTTGAAAGTGTAAATTTTGGATTCAAATAGTTTATTTCCTTGGACATATTGTCTCTAAGGATAGAATCTCAGTTGATCCTTTAAAGAAATATTTTGTTGAGGAATGGCCTACACCAACGAACATAACTGATGTATGTAGTTTTATTGGTTTGGTGGGATATTATCAGTGTTTTGTTCATGATTTTCTCGAGTAAATAAACCTTTAACCAAGATTACTCATAATGGTGTTAAGTTCGTATGGACAAAATAATGTTAAGAATTTTTTTAAGAATTAAAGAGGAGATTATTTAATTCTATAATATTGAATCTACCATCAGTAAATGGTAGATTTTTTATTTATAGTGATGCATAAAATAAAGGACTCGGTTGTGTCCACATGCAGAATGATAAAGTTATTGTATATGTATCAAGATAGTTAAAAACTCATGAACAGAACTATCTAAATCATGATCATGAGTTAGCAGACATAATCATTGCTCTGAAGATATAGAGACATTATCACTATGGAGAAATATCTGAGATATATACAGATCACAAGACCTTGAAATATATATTCTCACAGAAAGAACTCAACATGAGGAAAAGGTAATGGCTCGATATAATCAAGGATTATGATTTTTATTTACAATGCTACCCAAGGAAGGTGAATAAGTTATCATATGCATTGAAAAATAAGGATCATATGGTTTTGAAAAAATGAGGATTTATAAGGATCTTGTGTATATGAATCTAGAAAATATGGATATGGAAATTATCAAAGAAGGTGAAACATCATTAATTTTTCAATTTTTGGCCCAACCATATTTATTGGAAAGTATTAAAAGTTCCCAATCTATTGATGAGAATATTCAAAAGAAAATTAAAGGATTAAATGATGTCAAGTTGAAAAACTTTGTGTATGAAGATGGAATTATGAAATATGGGAAGATTCCTTGCATTAACTCTTACCCAAGTTAAAAAAGAAGTTATTGGATAATTACCATAGCTTGAATTTCTATAAAATCCTAGGTCACACTAATATGTATAGATATTTTAAGGAATATTTCTATTGGTATAATATGCAGTGGAAAATTGATGATTATATATAAAGATATTTAGTATGTCAACAGGTGAAGGATGAAAGACAACATCCTAGAGGATTCACACAACCTATGCCTATTCCTACATGAAAATTGGATTATATCACCATGGTTTTTGTCACCATATTACCAAAAACTATAAGAAATAATAATATAATATGGGTGATTGTTGATCGACTTACCAAATCTGCACATTTCCTTGCTATAAGGGAGGATATTCCATTAGAGCGCCTTACATGACTCTATATTAATGAAGTTGTAATAATTCATTGAGAACCTCTATCAATTATGTCCGATCATGATCCATTATTTACATCGAAATTATATAAAAGTATTCATAAATCTTTGGATACTAAGCATCATTTGAGTACTCCTTATCACCCTCAAACTGACGGGTTGTCAAAAAGGATGATCCAAACTTTATAAGACATGTTGAGATTATTCTCACTTGATTTTCAGAGGTATGTGGGATCATTATTTACCATTGGTAGAGTTTTCCTACAATAATAGTTTCCATTCAAGAATTAAAATGGCACCATATGATGCATTATATGGAAAGAGATGTCGTACACTAACTTGTTGGGATGAAATTGGTGAAATGAAGATTGTATACCCAGATCTTGTGAATGAAACAAAAGCAAAGGTAAAGACTATCCAAACCCATATCAAAGCATCTCAAAGTAGGGAAAAGTATTATGATGATAATCGAAGGAAGGATTTGGAATTTCAAGTGGGAGATCATGTTTTCTTGAATGTATCTTCATGGAAGTGTGTTATAATATTTGGGAAGAAAGGGGAACTAATACTAAGGTACATTAGATATTTTAAACTCCTAGAGAGAGTTAAAGATGTGTCTTATCAATTGGAGATGTTTCCTAGCCTTTCTAAAGTATACAATGTGTTCCACATCTCTTTGTTATGAAATTACATGTCATACCCAATGCATGTCCTCACTTTTAAAGGAATAGATTTGGAACCTAATTTATCTTACTATCAAGATCCTATCAAAATTATGGACACTAAAGAACTTGTGTTGAGGAATCGGATGAATTGGATGGTAAAGGTACTTTGGAAAAATCATAAAATTGAAGAGGCAGTGTGGGATCTTGAGGAGCTTATGATGAAGAACTACCCAAATCTTTTTATGAGGTGACATTCTGAAAATTTCAATGATGAAATTTTTTGTAGGAGGGGAGAATGTAACAACCCAGAATTATATTAATTAAATTTCCATTCTAATAATTATTTCATATAGTATAAATCATATAAAATCACTTGGAGAACACAATACAAACATTATAAATGAATAATGAATGAAATAAGAGTTATTTCTATAAGTTAAGAAACATATACCGATGAAATAGTAACATGACCTTGTGAATAGTAATATGGCCCTTATAAATAGTAAATCAACCAAATTAATATTAACCTTACTTGTGAAAGTATAAATAAAATTTAGGCCTCTTATAAATAAAAGTATAATAAAATTTTATCTTAGTATAAGTAAATAAATATTTTAAAAACTATTAATTAAGAGTTTATATTTTTTTAAAATTATAAATATTTAATTACAATTTTTAATTAATATAATTATTGAAGAAAAAATATTTTTTAAAAATATATTCATATATTAATATTTTTTCTTATGATTTTAAGATAATTTTACGAGACCTTAGTTAATTTTTCAAAGTGTTACAAAATGAGTTAGAATTTTAATATCAGTATTTTTCAAGTAATTGATTATTTTAATTAAAAATTAAATTTCTAATATTTAGAAAATTATTTTCATAAAATGGAATTCATTTTTTAATTCTAAACATTGAAAAATGATTAGGTTAAATTTTTTGTATTTTTCTAAAATACTTGAATTTTTGTGAATAGTAAAATATGATAATTTATGATAAATGTTAATACGTGAATTCTTGAGTCATAGGTGATGTATGAAAATAATAATAAACTATTATTCATTATTTTAATATATTTAGTGATAATTATCAAACTATTCACTATATTGAGCCAAAATAATAAACAAATGAATAAAATATTCAAAAAACACCTCCTCTCCTCCAATATAAATACCACCCCTTCTCCTCACACCTTAAAAGATTTGATCCTTGTCAAATTTATGCCCAATAATTTTCCAAATCACCTCCCCCATGTCCAAGATCTCCTTTTCTCATTAAAATACCAAAACCATTTCCCTAAGGAGGTTCTCAAGGAGGAGAAAATCAAGAGGTAAAAACCTCTTTCTTTTTCCTTTAATTTCTTTTCAAGTTATTTTCTTTTCTTATTTTCTCATAAAATACACTCATCAAAATAGAATGATAACTCTAGTACCATACATGCACTATAATTTTATTATTCTAATGTAATAATCTATCTTCAATCCCTTTCTCCTCTCCCTTTTATTCTAAAAATGGAAACGTTGTCCGTGAGGTGTTGTTTCATCACCTTTAAGGATAAAAAGTCATCATTTTCATTCAACATATTAAAGATTATTAATGAACCAATTTTAATGGTTGTAAATTATTTTAAAATTTATATTAAAACCCTTTTTATGTTATGAAAGTAACATATTTACATAATACTAAATGATAAAACAAAATGAGATCGTTATTATCAAAAACCTCTGTAATGATTTAAAATATTATCAATAATGTATTATCTAATTATTAATCCACATACCATATAAACAAATGATATATAAGGAAAATTAAATTTATTTATTCTCATAAATAACATGTAATTACAATTCTGTATAATTATACCCATTTTAAATGAACTTCATTACTTGTAAACAAACGAACCGATCATGAAAACCAAGAAAACAAATACTCCCAAACGATGAAATTAAACTCTATAACTCATCAATAAGGCCATAAATTAACTTAATAAAACTATAATGAATATAATACATGTGTAAAAGGTTATTAATTAATTTATTTGTTGATTTAATTTGATTAACCATGAAATTAAAGTCAAGTGCAGAACACATTCGGATATAAGGTAAGGGATTCTACCTGAACATTGATTTTTTAATTCGGGTTATTATTTCACTATATTTACCCCAATATAATGCTTATTTATTTTTCTATACTTATTATTTATTTTTTGTATATGTTCCAAACTCATATACCCATATCATTTTATCTTTTGTTAATGGGGAAATACATGTTTTCCAAGGTTCCCTTCTCAATTCTTCCCAAGCCTAATTAAAGGGAACATCTCAATTTCCTACCCATTTTCATGTACCAACAATAATATGTATTAAGACACCATTATTTTTATAAAAACTCTAATTTTTTTATGAAAAAAATATTTTTGTTCATTTCTAGTTTTATACAAAAAATTATGACAAATACGGATGATTTTTCCAAAAGAACTCTTCTTTTCAAAGTAAAAGGGGTATTTCTATCCAGAATTCCTCGATTATTTTATTATATTATTTTCATATATTTCAACAACTATGTTTAATTTTATGATTTATTGAGATTTTTCTCCTATTATTATCATCTATCATGTTTTATTAATTGGTTTATGATCAGTTTGACTGTAGATATTCTATCTTGATACCATTCACCATATTACTCAGAATGTTTAGTGATTAAGTTTATAGATTAGGGAAAGTTATTTATATTTAATATGTATATGTTGTATATGTTTAAACCCATTCATATTAGGAATTAATTGGTCTTATAAAGTGATTTTTTGGGCCCACTTTATCCCCTTGATGCATAGGTAGGTCTCATGATACAAAACAGATGTGGATTTGGATGAGGCCTTGCCCATTTTAAGATATGGTTTTGGCCAAGGCCTTAAAAGTTTTCAGGTGTCTTGGCCCAGGACTAGATGGTATGTTTCAGATGTCCATCATATGAATTCCCTAATTATTATATTATTAATTAATTATCCATGTGAATATTATACCAGTATAATATCATTGGTTAAGCTTATTTATTATGTGATTATTTATATGACATTATTTATTCATCTTTTATTCTTACCATATCATGTTCAAGATTATGTTCTAATGGCATGTGATTTTAGTCATTCACCATGACTTAATGTTTATATTAGCTTTTATTGTGCTAATTACTCTTACTGATCATATGAGTTCACCCATTTCTTATATTTTACTTTTCCCCAAGATATGAAGATGAATATTATGAATGACTTGTAGGTTTAATCTAAGAGTTTTTGGGTGTTACCAATGGGGTTTATATGTTGTTTTTCCTTTCAATTTGTAATGAAAATTTCATTTATGTAATTTTATTTTTAAACTACTAAACTTATCGATCCCTTTGGATTCATGTCTTGTATCTATGTCAATGTATTAGTATAGGGCACCGACTATGGGCTACAGGGATCATGGTCTTTACAAGAAATGGCTGAGCTAAAAATTCCAGTAAGGGGAGAAACATACAATAACCTGAATAAAGTAATATATTTTATGAAATATAAATATAAATGAGACATAAAAGCAGTTATAATAATAAGCATGAATGATGAGACGTGATATATCATGATAACATAAGGAAATATGTGAAATTTGGTAACAACTTAAAACACTACATCATAAACATAAGTCAAGGATAAATACCAAGACATGGTGATAGAAAAAGTCTTATGGATTAGGTTTAATCCATAATCCCTTGCATGATGTCTCATGATACAAAAACATTACCCAATGCATTGGAGCGCTATATAATTCTAGGTGCACCTGTCACCTTCATTTCCTTTCATGATTAAGTGTGTCACATGGATCATACAACTTGAATTCATTCATCATCATATTTTTTCCCATGATAAAGGAGTGTGTAATACTTACATGTCAGTGTATAATAAAATAAGTATAAGGGAATTAAGACTAACACCCTATATAGTAAAAGGGTTTGGGTATTCACTACACATTTGTTTGGCATGAAAAAACATGGTGAAAGTTTGGCAGCATGACAGCGTTACTTAAATATTCAAAAAATGGTTTGATGAGAGTGAAAGGGTTCTATAATCATTTGGAAATAAAATATATGGTAATAGAGACATGTAAAAATATATCCCAACAATAGTAATTGAAAATATATGTCACAGTATAATGAAGAAACTTGAATAAAAAGTAGAAAGAAAGGAACCCTTACCTTGAGAGTGTGACACCAAATGCTTGGGAGGAGATTCTTGAGAGCTTGAGGGCACTGTGGGAGGACTCTATAAAGGGTATGGATGAGTAATGAAGTTATATAATGTTTTTTATTGAATATAAATGGGTTCTTTGGTGGTTTTATATAATAAATGAGTGAGTAATTCTTTATCATTTCTCAAACATAAGTTTCAGACTCCATATAATAAAATTACCAAAACCAAAAATATTCCCAGGGTTTTTTCCTATGATTTCAACCAAAGGGTAGTGTTTTTTATTATTTTATAAGTTTGAGGTCCAAATTTAATAAATTAATTCCATTTTTTATTTGGAATTCAGTCTTACACTTAAAGAAATTATTTTAGAACCTTAAAATATATTAATGGTTTTGGAGGATTCATAAAACCATTATAAAATTAATCAAATAAACATAAAATCACATTATTTTAAAGGGTAAATATAGATATGGTCTTTGATATCCTTTATATTATTTATTACATCACTTTTGGTTCATTATGATGACACAATACACACCATATATTTATATAATATTTAATTTGTACCCAAAAATTCAACTGTCTCAAAAAACCATTGGATAATTTCAAAGCTCTAATTCTAAAAATAATATTCATTTTATCAAAATAATTTTCTATTTATGTGCATTTTCACTTTAAAAATCATCTATATTAATTGATAAATGTTGGGTTTTTTGACAATAATAGTTTTTAAAACCTTATAAAAATTATATTTTACTTCATAAAAATTATATTATAATTTATATTTAATAAAAATTATTAAATAAAAATACTATATGAAAATATTATTTATTTAAATAATCCATTACTACATCAAAATAAAGGTCTTAATTGAAATTCAATACTAATTAACAATACAATTTATGATTTATTTTATAAAATCAAAATCATTTATAAAGTAATGATAAGAAGAAATTATGAAACTTATTCTACTAAAAATACAATGTGTATATATATTCATATTATTATGTTCTTGATAAATATCCATTTAATATACTAGAAAATCTCCTAAGGGTAAGGTGTGCAATTGTGAGACTTTTATGGGGTGGTTCGGCATAAATGGTTTGGGTCATAATCTATAAGAGCTTAAACTTCCCCTATAAATGATTTCTCTCATGCTTAAGTTAGTGGATCTCAACATGGGATTGGTCAAGCACAAATATCAAAGATACTATCCCCCATGGAAGATCTATTAAATGGGCTTCATAGGGTATGATCCTATTGGTTGAGGTCGTCACTTCCTTTGTCTGAGTCAATTAGATTTGTTAAAACCCTATATTTATACTAATAATATGATCACTATTCAACAACTATATTATCAATGGTAATGATGCTTAATAGTATTTTAAATCCAATAGTATATAATAACACCAAATAATTACATGTGTTTTTTATATACATAATATATAATAATTCATTTAATTAAATCACAAGGGGAATTTTATTTATAATTTTTTTGTTAGTTACAATTGTATTTTTAAATAATCAATAATTTTTACTATTATTTGAATATCCCAAAAAAAATTCTTCATCACTTTTAGCATCGAATTTTTCTAGATTTACATTAGTATTTAAATTGAAAACTCTACAACCAAAACTTTAAAGTAACCAATCTTGGGTTTTTTTATTCAAATAGTTCATAAGTGGTTTTCTTTAACATGGGTATAATGTAAAATCTATTTAATATATAGAATGTAGTATTCACTAATTCATCAAAAAAATAGGTATATTGAATTCATTTAGCATAGTCCTTTCCATTTTTTGAATAGTATTGTTTTTCCTCACTATTACACAATTTTTTTGTGGTGTTCTAGGGGCAGAAAAATTATGGAAATATCCATTATCTTCAAAATTTTCACAAAGTCTAAGTTAAAAAATTCTCCCCCTTTAAATTTATGTTATTAAATGACCTATTTTATTTTTAATCTGTTTAAAAAAACCAGTAAACTTGTTTAGAGTTTCACTTTTATGAGATAAAAAATGGGTCTAAGTGAATCTACTGAAATCATCTACAATTAATAACACTTATCTCTTACTACTTAAACTATCAATTATCATGGCTCCAAATAAATCAAAATGACTTAGTTATAAACATCTAGTAGTATTGATATTATTAGTATATCTAAAAGACACTATGTTTTTCTTACCCTTTATACTATAATCACACACAAAATACTTTCCTTAAACTTTGGAAGTTATAGAACCAATCCATGTATTTTTCAACTTGTACAATTTTTAAAGATGAACATTCCACAATATTATGTTCCAAATAATGTGGTATGTTTCTATAACATTTAAGCACTTTACATTTTTCTAAGTTAGTTATGAAAAAGTTAGGTCCACTAGGTTAAATGCCCTAAGAGGGGGAGAATCAGGGTATGAAAGATTAAAACTACTACCCCTTTTGATCTTGTTTTTTCATTAAACAAAACACACTTCTCTCTTTCTCCTATTGAAATATATGAACAAAAATTAAATCATGCATGAGATACAGTAATTTTACTTGGTTCACCCTCACTGGGCTATGTCTAAGGAGCATACAATAGCAATGTGTTGATGTACCAAATCCACTAAAAATTCATTGCAGTTTAAAATGATCAGGCTAGATCACTTCTATGCATAGTATAACTTCCTTTACATGGTTTAGAGTTTTCTTACTACATTCCCAAGGGTCACTCCCTATGTCTCTTTCTCAGGCTCACTCATGTTGGAAAGGATCATCATCTTCCTCTTCCATCACTCACTGATCTTGGAAGGAACCCACACACTATTTATGGACTTGTAATTCCCTTCATTTTTATGAATACTGAATCCTCACCTATATATAGATGCTATTTTTAAGTTCCACTTTCATCCACTAATTAAAACCACTTTACCACAGATATATTGGGAAAATTCCAACTTTCACGCAACCTTGGGTTGACTTGCATGCTAATTTAATCATGGAGTACAAGTTTCACCTTTTTCATGGAAAAACCAACTTGCGTGCTACTCAAAACATTCACAACACATACCCCTTAACGCCCAAATCACTATTTGTGTGAAACTACCATCTAGTGTGCAACTTCTGAATAACTCACTACTTGTGCTCACTCACCACTTGCATGACTAGAGCTCTAATTTTCTCTATGTGTTGAGATTTTATAGAATAATGAGGGTATACATCTATTTATAGTCATTTTAATGACCTTGAGTACACAACGTGTAACTTTCTCCCAGATGCGCTATTATATTTGCCCAAGCATCTATCACGCAACTCACCATGCACGCCACTCCAAAACTTGTGCGCCCTTCTTTAATTTTCAATATTTTTATGTTATGATTTTTAAACATTCAAGGTTCAAAACTTCCCAAGGATCCTTGGTACTAGAATGAAACCTCCTTTTCCAAAAACTCTTTTCTCCATTCTCTAATTTTTTGACCTAAAAATTTGGAGAACACTAGAAAACGGCACCACCTTGTATATGATCTTTTTGTACCACCACCAGATCTTCCATTCCTTTTCCTTGGATCTTTTTCAAAAAAAATTATCAACAATATCTTTGGAACTCCACAACTGACCACAGAAACCCTCTTTATCAATAAACACAATCAATCTAAAAATGCTTCAATGTTGCCTTGAGGTATTTTTTCCCAACAATCTCCCCCTTTGGGTTTATTGAAAATTTATTCATAAATTGATACCTATTTATAGCTTCATACATCTTCTACCACCATTTTATTCATGTGATTCAAATGGGGATCAATGATTTACTTAGCACATAATCTAAGCCCACATGATCCATGCTCGGCGTGAGAAACAAGAGTATAATTTAAAGTTCATCAATAAACCACTTCATTCCATTCCAAAAGCATTATTTTTATTTCATCAAGAACATCATATATCATGATATGTAATCTTTGATTGATCTCTTCTAGCATCATCAGATTTAAAACTCCCCCTGTCTTGTTGATCCCCTTATCTCATTGCTTCACCTGTCATCTTATTCTTGTGTCTTGACTAAGACATTTTCTCCCTATTAATAGTCACAATTTCTCACCCTTTATCAACTGATCCAAAGTTCACTACTATGTGGCCTTCAAAAGGGTAAAAACACACATCAGTACATAAGAGAAAAACACACCATACCTCGTAGAGAGGGGGTTCCACGACTACACATTTTCAGTGCAAGGAGTCGACTGAACTCCCTGAGTTAGTCGATTCATCTCAAATGCCTAATAATCTTTATATCTTCAATGAATTCTCCAAGACAACTCATGTATTATACTATAAAATTCACCCAGTTAAAGAATGCATCAACACATTCATTTGGGTTCATTCTCAGATCATTATACTTTTTCCACAAAACCTACAGCTTTGCCTCTATGACCTTTGAATCTACTTCATAGATATTCAATAGATTTTCCCACATAGCATGTGATGTTTTACATGAAATAACCCTCATATAAATTGAATTAGGTAGGGCTCCCCATAAATAATTGATTCCTTTAGTGTCATTATCCACTTATATTTGCTCATATTCTAAAAAATAATCACTGTCAATGTTGGATGAAATACCATGCATCGTTTTTGTAAACACATTCATTCCCAAAGATTAGAATTAGTGCTACATCTGATTCTTCCATAACAAAAAATTATTCCCATAGAAGATTGGAATTTATTTGTGGTTGACATCCTCCATTGGAACCCTTGAGAGAGAAACATTAAAATTAACCTTTGGCTTTGATACCAATTGTTATGTAAACTATATTAAATACCGTGAGAGGGAGAGTGAATCAGGGTATGATAGATTAAAACTACTTACCCTTTTGATCTTGTTTTTCATTAAAAAACACACTTATCACTTTCTCCCATAGAAATATATGAATAGAAATTAAATAATACATGGGACACAATGATTTTACTTGGTTCACACTCATTGGTCTATATCCAAGGATCAGACAAAAAAAATGTGTCGATGTACCAAATCCACTAAAATCACACTTCTATTTACGAGTTTCAGGCTAGATCACTTCTATGCCCAGATCTGAAGAAGGATGATGCATCCCCTGAGACCTGTGCAATCCCTTTATGATGCGCTCCCATGCCCAAATTGAAACTTTCCATCAATCTGAATGAACTATTTGTTGAAATAAAATGCAGAGATACAGGGGAGGAATGCCCAGAATAACCGATGAAATTGAACATGAGATGGATCAAGTAAGTTATCATGAGACACATGTTTGTTTGCATCAAGATGGAAGAAAACTTGGTTATGATGCCTCGGTATGGATAGTAATGGTGGAAACACCTGATATGATTCATCCCAATCACCATAGACCTTCATAATTTCCTTCTATTTCACCATCAATGCCTTATTATAGGAAATCTTATAACTGAATGTCTGTTGTACCCTCTCTTAAACAAGGGATATCAGAACATATTGGAATCTCCTAATTATATCAAAAATAATGTATGACACAAATTCAGAATACAATGAGGTATGATCTTGTGTCAGGATTGGCTAAATGCAAATATGAGCTACCTCAATCCCCAAGATTCTCCAACCTCCAAATGAATTGTCTGGAATCTCCATCAAGTGGAATCTACAATCATCCTCAAACTTCTCACACCGTATGAGATATTTATTATTGCCTAATTATTGAACTATATATTTGCAATTCCTCTCAATGTGAAATCTCTTTATCATGATTTTTAATGCATCTTTACTTGGAAAATTCCTTCCAACATATAAGGATTTGTCTATTTCACTAAACATATCTCGTAAATCTCTGGGAAACTCAGTTGCTGGTGTGAGAAAATTATTATCGAATTCAGGAACACGTATCATTGCTTCTGACTAAGATGCAAAGAGTGGTGGATGATTTATTGTAGGTTGAGTCTATTGTACAACTAATTCATTTCTCGAAACCTCCTCCCTAACTTCCGTTGGTCCCTCCTCATCAGCCCTGTTGTCACCATCTATTCTTTCATTACAAAAATCCTCATTAGAAGTCGGGTTGACATGTATATCTATGAGATCATCTAGGTTTTCCTCTTCTTAATCATTTGCAATAGGCTCAATTTCATGGGGCGGACTATCTTTAACCACTCTTGTAAGTATTTTTCTTCGTACATCTAGATGTTGTTGTTGTATAGTAAGAACATAAACATATAACTCCATCATGGTACCATATGACCATTGAGAAAATAAATTTTTTGCTTGGAACCACTACACATCAGAAACCAATAGACAAGCTAGATGCCATAGTGTTTTGGGGAATCAAAAGTGTCTATATCTCATATTCTTGATCTCTTGATTGGGTCCTAGATTTATGGAACTATAAATTTGGTCTTGAAGGTCACTTAGGGTTACACAATCATTTGTACTAACCATTGTTATTGGTAGTGTACTATATGAATCTTCTTTATTAGTTTGAATAACCTCCCCATAGAAGTACACATAGGCAAACATGACTCTCTACATCAAAAATGTTTTTTTGATAAAAATTATGATAGTGTAACAAATATTAACAATGATGGTTGACCATATAATATTTAATAGAATGTAATTTTATGATGCCTTTTTATACCCTAAAATATGATATTAATGTTTCATTATATAAAAGTTTATTAGAATATAAGTCATAGAATGTTTTGAAAACCGAGGTAAAAATAAGAGGAAACAACAAATTAGTTTATTTATCATTGATAAAATGAATGTTCTGATCATATACAGTGAAATGAATAAGAACAAACACATTAAATAACACATGAATTATTTATAACATATAATAAATTTATTAACATTTTTTAATAAAATGTGGTTTAGATGAGATGATTCTCACTTTGGATATGATTTAAAATCCAAATTATTTTTAATTGTAAGCTTAATAACATCTTTGAAAGATATGTACTTGACTTTTGAACTTTTAAAATCTTTGGACCTTCTAATGACATATCTTAGATGTCATCATATATGTCATTAGAAGGCCAAAAACTTTTGAAAGTTCAAAAGTGAAGTTCATATCCTTCAAAGATGTTATTAAGATGACAATTAAAAATAAGCTATATTTTACCTCATTTACGAAGTGATATTCATCTCATCCAAACCACATTCTATTGAAAATTTTCTAGTTGTTTCTTGTATATTGTAAAACATTCATGTGTTATTTAATTTGTTTATTCTGCTTCATTTCAATTTATATGGTCATAAGTATCATCAGCTAATCATTATATGGATTCATTTTTTAATCCTATGTTATTCATTAATTAATTTATAATTAATCATTTCTAATAATAACTATTATTTATAAACTATATAATCTTTATGATACTAAAATTTTAAAACATTTTCTTATATCCTAAACTATGATACTAATGTTTCTTAGTATGGTTTTTACTACATTAACCATTCTTTAATCACTAGTTAATCATTACTAAGTTAAGAATTAGTTAATAATTCTTCAATCACTCTATAATAGAGAAGAACAAACACATAAAATAACAATTTAATGTTTTACAACATACAAGAAATAGCAACATTTTTCAAAAAAAAAATGGTTTGGATGATATGAGCTTAACATCAGAAGTGAGGTAAAACTCAAATAATTTTGATATGATAACTTAATAATATATTCCTCAAGTATGTACTTAACTTATTAAGTACATATCTTTAGATGATTTCATTAAGCTACCAAATAAAAATAAACTGTATTTTACCTCACTTGTTAAGTCACGCTCATCTCATCCAAAACATGCTTAATTGAAAATTTTCAAGGTATTTATTGTATGTTTTAAAACATTAATGTGGAATTTAATGTGTTTGTTCTTCTATATTTCATTTTATATAATCATAATTATCATTTTATCAATGATAAGTATTATTAGCTAATCATTACATGTCTTCATCTTTTAATCCTAAGTTACTCAGTAATTTAATATATAATTAATCATTAATAATAAAAACTATTATTTCTAAATTATATAATATTTATGATACTAAAATTTTAGAATATATTGTTATATTTGAAACAATGATATTAATGTTTCTTAGTATAATTTTTAACTAATTAATCATTATTTAATCACTTGTTAATTATTATTAAGTCATTATTTAAATATTTATTCTTTAATCATTAATCATATGATATTCATCAGTTAATTATAATTAATTAATCATATGTATTATTTTTTAAACCTAAGTTATTCATTAATTATCTATAGTTAATCATTACTATTAATAAGTATTATTTCTAAACTATATTTAACTAATTAAACTACTTAACAAATAACATCTTTAAAACTGACTAAAAAGAATTCAATTACTAATAATAACTTTCATTCTTTAATGCCTTTGTCCTTGTCCATTTCATTATATATCATCATAATTATCATTTTATCATTGATAAATATACTAGTTTGGTTTTTCTTTTCTTTTGTACTTTTAGTAGTTTATAAATAAATATGAATCATCTTAAGCATATCCCCCAGAAGTGTCAAACTAGGAGTGAAACAAGGGCCATTGTCGTGCACCAGTTCCATTCGAGTATAGATCAAAGAAGTGTTTTCGAGTTTTACCCCTAGGTACATCTGTGCCAGAGCCACATCCACTTGTTTATATCCAGACAAAGATTTGATTGCTTAGAAAACCACAAGATCTTTTTGCTACCAGAATTTTACAATACTTAATCCTAAGTTATTATATACTTAATATATACTTAATCTATACTTAATCATTACTAATAATAATTATTATTACAAACTATATATAAATAATTAAAAAACTTAATAAAAACATATTTAGAACTAACTAAACTACTTAAAAATTGAAATATTTAGAACTAAAAATAATTCAATTAAATAAATAAATAAACATTAAATTAAATAAAAAATACTTCTAAATGATGCTTTGAAAAAAATTAGGCCTTCTTTTAGACCACCAACTCCACCGCATGGAAAAATAGTTTTTATAGAGAGAGAAGTAGTAGAATGAGGATAGATGGGGGAAAATGGGAGTGAGGAGAAGAGGGGTTCCCTTTTATAGAGAGTTCAGGGAAAGGCGGAATCATCGATTCCACCTTTCACCTTTGCGTGAGGCCAAAGGCAACATCGACGGTGCTGCCTTTCACCTCACCCAAAGGCCAAAGCCCCCCCCCCCCCCCCACCACCTTTGTCATGTCATCGATCCGGGCCAAAGTCAGCGGGTACTATGAGGTGATGTGGATGAAGACAAGGAGAAGTCGGCGTTATTGTGTGGGGAAGACAATCTACATCGAGCTGCTATGGAGATGGAGGTGTACTGACATAATGGTCTGGACGCTGAAGAAGATATACTATGTATATATATACTGTATATTTGATCTGATGTATATATGTGTTTATGTGTGTGTGTAAATCAAATAAAAAAATTATTGAAAAAGTATTTAAAAATATAATATAAACAAGATGATAATAATAATAAAGGGAGGGCCTTTATCAGCATTAGCTAAAAGCACCGATAAATCTACCCTTTATCAGTGCTAAAAGAACTTTGACAAAGGTGTACCCTTTATTAACGTTTTTCTTAGTAGTGATAAAGGGTAGATTTATCAGTGCTAGTTTTAGCACTAATAAAAAAATTTAATAAAAAAATATTATTAATTTATATAAAATTATTATATTTATATTCACAAATAATGTTTATTTGTATACGTTAAATAGAAAAAATATGTTTATAATTAATATATTTACTTTTAATAATTCAAATATGTATAAAATGTTTTAAAAAAGTATTTGTAAGATTATAATTATATATATATATATATAATTATAAGATTATAATAAATTTCATTCAATAATAAATATATTTATTATATTTATTATATTTATTATATTTATTATATTTATTATATTTATTATATTTATTAGATTTATTAGATTTATTAGATTTACTATATTTATTATATTTATTATATTTAGTATATTTATTATATTTATTATATTTATTATATTTATTATATTTATTATATTTTTTATATTTTTTATATTTGTTATATTTATTAGATTCATTATATTTATAATATTTTTTATATTTTTTATATATTTATTTTAATTATTTTAATTATACTTAATATATATATATATAAATACTTTTTAAATATGTATATTTATAATTAATTATTAAATAAATATATATGTTTCCAAATGAATCTGGTCAATAAATATATTGATCATGCGTGAGTATAATTGACATGCATATATGTTATGTATCATTATGAATGTTTATTTATACATTACACCCTTCTTATTATTCATGTTGTCCATATGTGATGGTTTTTTTTATTATGTATACTTTAATAGGTATATGACTAATTCATGTTAGCCATATGAACTATTATGTTCTCAGAAATACTTATAAAATTACATTAAATATAATTAAGTAGTAATATATTTATTATATTTATAATTATAAAATTTTAATTATAAATAAATACTTTTTAATTAATATATTTATTTGTAATTATAATTATAATTATATATATTTAAATAATTATAAAATTACACAAAATACATATATATATAATAATTATAAAATTATAATAAATATATTTATTATACTTATAAAGTTATAAATATATATAATAAAATAAATAAATTAATAATCATATAAAAATATTTATAAATAAATAAAAATAGTTATAATTATAATTCCTAAATATATATATATAATTAAAAAACTATAATAAATATATTAATTATATATATTTATAAAATTATAAATATATTTTTTATAATTCTATAATTATTTAAATATATATATATAATTACAACTATAAATAAATATTTATTTATTATAATTTTTAGTTACAAATAAATATATATTTATTTATAGTTATATTTATTTATTTATTTATTTATTTATTTATTTAAATAATTATTAATTTATAAAAAAATATATATTTCTTAAATTCATATATAATGTTATATATAATTAAATAAATATATTTATAAATATATACAAATATTGATTAATAAATACAAATATTTATATTTGTAATTATAAATAAATACATATATATATGAATAATTAAAAAATTATAATAAATATATTAATAAAATTATAAATATTATAAATATAAATTTGTTATAATTTTATAATTATTTAAATAAATAAATATTTATTTATTTATAATTACAATTATAAATAAATATCTCTTCATTTAAATAATTATAAAATTAGAAGAAATATAGTTATATTTATCTATAATCTAATAAATATATATACTTAATATATTTATTATATATATTTCTAAGACTATAAATATAATAAGTATATTTCTTATAATTTTAAAATTATTTAAATTATAATTTTATAAATATAAATATTTATTTATTTAATTATTGTTATAATTATAAATAAATATTTATTTATTTATCATATATGTAATTTTATAAATATATATAATAATATATATTTTTATCATTGCTAAAAAAGCGTTGATAAAGGCATGTTTTATTAGTGCTTTTTATTTTAGCATTGTTTAACTGGAAATGATAAAAGATCCACCAGGTTTTATAAAGAAACCCTAACAATATCCTTCTATCTCACACCCCTCAAGCTCTATCGGAAGTCGATTGTTGTTCCGCTGACCCCTCATCCGTCATGACCCCTCCTCCACCACGAACGCTCTTCCGCCGAGAACGCTCCTTCACCACGAACCCTCCTCTATTGTAACCCCTCCTCCTCCGCGACCGCTCCTCCGCCACAAACCTATTTCTGTCACAAACCCCCCTCCTAACTTTCTTGAAGCCCTTATACCTCAATCTTGGGGTGGTTTTGACTCTGATTCTTCAAAGAAATATCAAGTAAGTCTTGTTTCTCTTGATTTTTCCCTCTTTTAGAGTTGTTATTCCCCCCTTCTTGAGTTCTTAATTTCCAGCAAGTTATTTGACATAATGTTGGTCTGATCTTCTGTTTTTTTGGGAAAATATTCATGTTTGTGTTTGGATCTTGCCTTAATAGGGTCTTGTTGAGGTGTGTTTGTGGTTTCACACCAATTTCTGAAGGTTTCCAAGTGTAAGGTAGGTTATTCCTTGATTTTACATTATTAGATGATTTTGATATGCTTTCTTATTTTCATATATGTGTTCCATGGATTACTCATGTCATGTGAAACATGTTTCGGAAATGGTTTGACATGCATATGTGATGAAAGTTGGTTTTTGAAGATAAATTGGTTTTATTTCTTATGCGCTTTGTGGTGGTGTCCCTTGATAATGTTTTATGCTTTGTGTGAAATGTGAAAATTGTTTTTTCAAAAGAGATATAGAGGTGAAAATGTATTGAAAATAGATTTCTCTAAGGGAAATGGATTTTTAGTATGTGTTGGATTCTTTTTTGTGTACCTTAAATGATTCTTTGAATTGTGAAAGTAATGTGAAGCATGTTATGAAATAAATTTTTATGTGAACATGATTTTAAAAGGGGGGGGGGGGGTCTTTGCCCATATTCTTGAATCATTATTTAAGATCCCAACACGAAGGTGATAATTTGATTACATCAGTGAGGCATACTCTGAATTTTCCCTTGTTTGGTCTTTATTTTGAGGTAGTTTTAATGAATATAAAGTGACCCACAACTGAGTGATAGCAGGTTCTTTATCAAAGGAAGGGTTTCTTTCCTTTTTATTCTATCCACAACCATATTCGAAGTAGACCATATTTTGGAGGTGGTGCCTCCTTTTACTATACAGGAATCATAATCCTTGATCCCTCCCTCTACTACACATCCACCTTTAATGCTCAACATCATTTAGGCATGTATTTATTCTCTCCTGGGTCTGGATTCTCTTGGACACACCTTTTAAAATAATTTCTAATGCTTTCATCTCATGGTTTCCCATTCTACTGAACACCTTGCTTCTGACTAATTCAAAATCAATGTGAATTTTGAACTCTCCAAGTGTATAAAGGCCATTATACCCCAAATTTTGAATCCTCCACCATTGAATATCAATCAAAACCTTACCCATTTCAATGGAACCATCACTTTTTTACTAGTGCAGTTCCACTAAATATTAGAAAATCGCTTCACTAGAGAAAACCCAGTAGTATTCAAACCAAGACTTTCTATCGATTATTGATAAAATAATCACCATATGTTATGTAACCAATATCTAATACCACTTTTTGGAAACTAATCGTAGAATAAGAAAAAGATATGATACCACTAGTTAGATTTGGTACACATCAACAATCCTAATGTTAAACCCCCAAAACATAAATTAAACCCTCGAAACTTGCACATAGCGGAAGAAATTACAGAACATACCTGAATTGGAAAAATTTCCCAAACCTAATATACCATAACATAGAAGTAAAGCTATAGCTAAGTCACTACAACAGATATCTACCTTCTAGATCCAATAACCTCATGGTTTTGAAAATACCTACCCCAAAGGAAAATGAGAAATAAGGAATAAACATATGAAATAAATGTAATATGCAAACCACATGAAAATTATGTTATTTGGATGTCAACCCTACTCCATAGGGTAATACATTGATATTTTTATTAATGGATAAATTGAGTTATAGGGGAAACATATCTTTTATTATCCCTACCAATCCAAAGCTACATGAGACACTTTCTAGACACCCTAGTCAAATAACCATAACAACACATGTAACGAATCCTTCCACCCGCAAGCACTCTATGGTGAATCCCGTCAAAAGGAAAAATCATATAATTCAAGTGATTATCAAATCACATTTTCTTCTCATCATAATTTTATATCTAAATATATAAATTATTATTTTATTACAACATTATCAAATTATATGAATGAATTAATAACTATTGATAATAAATGTTATGAAGTGGTCGTGGCATTTAGGTTGATGCATCCATCAAAGGTACCTTGTCTAGATTTTCTTTATGAACTTATCTTTAAAAATTTCTCGACTATTTTGGGACTTAATGTTCTTAACTTCATGAATGAGTTTTAGAGAGGTAAGAATTCTCTTAAGAATTATAATGATACTCTCATCACTTAGAGGTTAGTGATATGAGTTCAATTAAGGATTTTAGAATGACTAGTGTTTATAATGTCATTTATAAATTCTTTTTTAATATTTTAGAAAATATACTATGGAAAATCATACCATCTATTAGTTTAGTACCATAGTTATTTTCTTATGTTAAAGAGTTATATGATATTTTATTCTTCAATCATGAAAAATATTTGGAATGTGAATCCTTACTCATTTTTTGATTAATTAAACAAAAAGGAGAGGCTCTAGAACATAGCATTAATTTTTTTATATAGGAATTATTTAGTGAAATACCTGTATATGTGGTAATTTTGAAATATATGTTTTTTATAAGTTGACGGTGTAATGGTAAGTAGTCTAGAAGTTATGAATAGAAGTTTTGGTTTTTTAAATACGTTTTTTAATAGTGATGTGTTAAGGTATTATCCTCATTGTATTGATAAAATGTTTTTGGAATGTAAGATTCATTCATTTACAAGTAATATTGATATTAAATATTCATCAAAAGTGAAATTTTTTAGCTAGACATGATACATGTGTTAGAAAGTCCACATGTTCAAAGTGGAGACTTCCATGAAATTTTGGTAGTCGAAGAAACTGGATGAACATATGATACTTACTATAATAAAGTAGGATATCATGCATATGAAACATCTGATAAAGGTGTTTTTCGAATACTCATTGGGAATAAAAATCCTTGCACAATAATCTTTAGAACATGAAATTATGATTTTATTATGGTGATTTTTAGGGGTTCACTTTTATTGCCTGAGGGTCAACCGAAATTCTTCCTGATTTGGAGCAATAAGAAGACCTTAACCAAGAATGTGGTATGGTTCTTTTTATTATATTATCATGAGATATCCTTCTAATATCTTAATGGGAGATTCATGAAAACACCAATCTTAACCATAAATGAGTATGGATTATATTGTGATGTATCAGGAGTCAGGATTTGAACAGTTCCAGTCCATAATGATCATGTGGTTTCTTATGGTTCCAGACAGTTAAGAGCACATAAGAGAAACTTCCCAAATCCTTTCTAGATTTGGAAATAGTGGTGATTTCCATGAGGTGTTATTTAAATACAAATAAAAAAAATTTGAAATATATTCTATCACAAATTGAAATAAACCATTGATAGAGGAGAAGGTATGAGTACCTATAATTATTTAACTTTGAATTAATGTATACCCTCAACAAGGGGAAATTTTTTTCTAATGTACTGTATTGGAAGGATCAATATTACTTAGTAAATGATTCAAGAATCAAGTGGAATATGGTTTCCCACTTTGAAGAGATATGACTTTATGTTCAAAAGTTTCATTGTCAAGTGAAACTTATGTTTTTATCTATCACTTATTCACAAATCATTAGTATTATGGGAGTAAACTATAGGATTAATACTATTTATATATTCATGAGATACATGATAGACCTTTTATAACATTATATCTTATAAAATTTTGGTGATTTTTTATTCTTGTATCTTTTGTAAATTTCCTCTCTTGGGATTTATGTCTTTGTGAAAATATCTAAGTGGCTCTTTTAAAATGATTTAATTGTTTTGAAATGTTTCTTAAAAAATTATATGTGTTCAACATACCTTTTTTGGATTTAAATACCTTTAAAATTATTTAAACACTTGGGATGGACTTAGGTTTCATGCCAATATTTATCAAATCATCTGATTGGATTTCAAAAAGGGATGTGAATATTTTGAAAGCAAATGTAATGTTGATTTCATTTTAACAAGGGGTGTGTGAAGTTTTAAATGAAAATTTGTAAAATATAGAGTGTTTTTTTCATTTTTAATGATTTAGATTATTGGTTCATGAAGTTTCCTTGACTACTTTAAGAAAAAAGGAATTTGGGTTTTGAGAAATGTTTGAAACTAGTTGGTTTATTTTAAAAAGGGTTTATTATTTTAAAGAGTAATTTGTGTAAATGGTTTGTTTTTTAATGGTATTTAAATTGTGATTTGATAAATAGATTTCAAAGGAGACTTAAATTATATATCTTTTTTTAACCTTGGTTAATTTTTATATAAACTTTTTGTGTATTTATTTTGTTAAATAATAATATCACCAAATCAAATAGGATGGATATGAATAAATAATGGATAGATTCTAATAGTTTTACAAAAGAGTATGAAGATGGAGTGAAAGAGTTTATCAAGTTTGAAAAAGATCATGCATATGAACCTTCTCAAATCCTTTTTCTATGTTTACAATATTTTTATTTAAGACAATTTAGTTTAGAGGAGTTAGACGAACACTTGATCAGTCACAGAATAGATCGAAGTTATAAATGTTGGAATAAATATGGGGAAAAAGATAATGTAGCTAGTGGGTGGGATAACACTGTGTTTTATGGACCGTCTGATGTGATTAAAAGTGTGGACAATGAAGAAGGTTGTATCAAGGATGTGATTAAAAATCTGAATGATGATGAAGATCGTATTGATTAAATGATAAGGGCGGATGAAGATGAACATCATGATTGCCCAAAATTGTTTGAGTAGTTAAAAAGTTGTTCAAAGACACTATTGTATGGTGGTTGCACTAAATATACAACATTTTCAGCCACACTGAAGCTGTATAATTTGAAAGTAGGCAATTGATGGAGTGATGCCAGTTTTATGGAATTACTTTTTCTCCTGAATGACATGCTCCTAGAAGATAACGAGATCCTGAGCTGAGCATATGATGCGAAACGAATTATACGCTCAATGGGTATGATATCTGAAATAATATACACATGCCCAAATGATTGTAAACTATTTCACAAGGACCACAAATCACTTAGATAATTCCCAAAGTTTGGTGATTCTCAATACAAGAAAGATGAATCTAGTCCTATAAAAATTGTATGGTACTTTCCAATCATTCCAAGGTTTAGGCACCTATATGGAAGTAAGGAGATTGTAGGAAAATTGATGTGGCATGTAGACATAAGAAATAAAGATGAGAAACTATATTACCCTAAAGACTCTACTTAGTGGATTAAAATTGATCATGAGTATCCTAACTTCGGAAATGAGCTGATAAACCTTCATATTTAATTATCTATAGATGGAGTGAATATTTTTGGTTTTCAAAGAAGCACTCATGGTATATGGCCGTTTATGTTGGTAAATTATAACCTTCCACCATGGTTATTCCTGAAATGAAAACACATCATGTTATCTATGTTTATATTAGGACCAAAACAACTGGGTAATGATATTGATGTTTATTTGGATCCACTAATCGAGGATTTGAAATTATTGTGTGATTCAAGTGTTACGTTTTATGATGCTTATAGAAATGAAGATTTCACATTGAGAGCCATGTTTTATGGGATGATAAATGAATTTATTGCTTATGGAAATTTGTTAGGATATAGCATTAAATGAACTCATGGATGTCCCTTCTATGAACAAGGTACACAATCAATTAAGTTGAAACATTCATTGAAAACTCTATTTCTAGGACATTGTGGATTTATATCCCAACAACATAAGTACCGATCTTAGACAACATCATTCGATGGAAGTTCAAAAGAATGTATATCACTATCTCCACTAATAGGTGATCAACAATTTGACAAAGTAAAATATGTGGACACTGCTTTTGGTAAATTGTTTTTGAAAAACCTTATAAAAACTAGTTGGAAAAAGAGATTAGTTTTTTTAATTACCATACTAAAAATTTTTATACGTCAGAAACTTTATTGATTTTATGCATGTTGAAAAAAATGTATGTGATAGTGTCATCGGTACATTGCTAAATACACCCAAAAAAATAAAGGATGTAATTAAGTCTAGGTTAGACATGGTTGACATGGGAATACGAGAAGATTTGGTGCCAGTAAAGGGTGAAAAATGAACTTTTCTTCCTCCAGCTACTTACACAATTTTCAAGAAGGATATATATCAGTTTTGTAACTTCTGTAATGGATTAAAGGTTCCATAGGGGTATTCATCAAATATCAAGAACATCATGTCAATGATCGATTTAATATTAAAGGGTCTGAAATCACATGACTGCCATGTTTTGATGCAATATCTAATGACTATATCTTTATATTGCATTTTTTCAATAATTTCCATCATATATTAACCAAACACTATTTCTAATTAAAATCTATATGTATTGAAGTTATAGTCCTGAAAAAATTGTCATGTTTGGAAAGAGAATTTTTTTTCATATTATGTGGATTGGAAATGTTCTTCCCACCAACATTATTTGATGTGATGGTTCATTTGATGGTTCACTTGGTAAGAGATATTTGAATATGTGTTCATGTACACTATAGATGGATGTACCCCATTGAACGGTATATAAAGATTTTGAAAGGGTATGTCAAAAATCGAAGTCGACTAGAGGGTTGTATTGTAGAGTGATATATTGTTGAGTAAGTCATTGAATTTTGTACCGAATACCTGTCTGGTGTGGAAAACTTTGGTCTACTAAAATATTGTCACACTAGGTGGCTTATGGGTAAAGAAATTTCTGGAAGAGATGTTGTCACTATCAATATTACAGATCGAGAGCAGGCCCACCTTTATGTTTTTCATAACATTTTGGAGGTTTCCCCATATATAGAACCCCACAAAGAAATTATTAGGCATTTGAACCTATCAAGGGCTGAAATATAGATATAAAATACACATAATCAATAGTTTATAGGATGGTTTTGGGACCATATTTTAAAGGAGTTAGATGAAAATATGATTTCAATTTCAGAAAGACTTCAATGGATAATCGGAGGACCAAGTGTGTATGTATTATCTTAAAAAAGTTATGTAATTAATGGTTATATGTTCTATAAAAATGAACATGATTAAGATAGTAACATGAAAAATAGTGGATTTACACTTGTGGCTGAAGCAATGCATATTTCTTGAACTAAGGACAAAAATCCAATTTACCTGAATATGTCATACTTTGGCATCATCAAAAAAATATGGGAGTTGGATTATATAACATTCCAAGTGCCGATTTTTCAATGCAAGTGGGTTGATAACAGGAGTGTCATTAAAATAGATGAATTTGGATTCAAGAATGTTTATTTTAGTAAGGAAGGTTATAAAGAAGAACCATTTATAATGGAATCACAGGCAGTACAAGTATTTTATGTTACAAATCCCACAAACCAAAAGTAGTCAATTTTTCAATTATCGACCAAAACCATTGAATGGTAAGATGAATATTCAATCGAGGATGACCCTTTCATTTGGATGTCACAATCATTTAACAGTTGTCCCAATATAGATAGAATTTTGTATGTTAAAGATGACCACAATGAAGGGATTAGGATCGTTGATAGAGGGGTCAAATCCCTTCATCCTTTAAAAAATAAAAATAGAGTTCAATAATTAGGTTACATTTTTGTTATATAAATCATGTTATATCATGTCATTATCTGTTTGTTTCTGAATTTATGTACTCAAAATTAAATGTTAAACCACTTCTTCAGATAATGACTTCCGTATGTGTTGGTGCTCCCAATATAGAGGAATAATAGGTCTCCCAACCTGTTGTTGTTGGCAGTGCAGAGGAGTGACCTTCTACACATGATGGTGCCCCCATTCCTAAGGAATAATAGGTCTCTTAACCTGATGTTGCTCGTAGTGCAGAGGGGTGACCTTCTACACATGTAGGTGCTCCCATTCCTGATGAACAATAGGTTTCTCAACCTGCTTCTTCTCCTAGTGTATAGGTGCAACAAGAATTTGCATGTGCTGATGCCATCGCTCTAGAGGAACATATTGATTATGTTGATTATGATAAAATGGTAGGTGATGAAGGATTAACATCGCATCAAAAATGAGCATCATAGTTTTACAGTGTTAGAAAAAATCCTTAAGGAGAAATCCAAATACATCAAATATGAGGTCAGATGGAGTGCACATGGGTCAGAATGTTAACCCCAACAAGGCCATGTTCAGTAGTTATATTGGAATCGTCACTTGACAACATGTGATGATTGACATAGATTTGTGGAACCATGTTATAACGAGGCTTAAGACACTGATATGGGAAGATATTATGATAACATTGCGATATTATTTCTTCATTTTACTAAAAAATAATATAATGAAACATTAACTTACTCTTCATCATCCATTACAGATATCATTTATAGTAGATGAATCCCATAAGAAGTATGTATTAATTCTTGCTGGAATTATTCACAGAGGATTTCACACAATCCTAACAAGAAATCATCTTAAAGATGCTAAAGGGAAAATAAAAATGTTCCCACCACTTATCTATGCACACCTGATAACCCAAGAATCATGGGATGCATTTATTGGTCATCATGCAGATGTGTATTTTCAGGTACATTGTGGTCAGTAATACGTTATTTGAAGATACATGTATTCATCACTTTGATTGAAAATTTTTTATTTATGAAACAAAAAATGAGTGATGAAAATAAGGAACGAGTAGCAAAACCAATGTACCCCTACCATAAAGTAGGGATTGGGTGCGCTTCACTTGAAAAAAAATTGTACGTATTTTAAATCTAGTATAATACAATTATGTGACATGAAACAACACCATAATTATGTTATTCTATTTATATGCAGATTGATGACTCGAAATCAAAATTCACTTCAATCCCATGTCATGTTCTATAGAAGGAGGCACGTGTAAATAAAGATGGGATACTAATAGATGAGAACACATAAAAAGTGTTGGAATCATGTGTAAGTATTACCTAATAAAAATTTGTTTTTCTTTAAATCACTGATATGAAACAATAATCTCTTATTTTCCTATATTTTCTATCCGACATAGTCACAAGAATCAATAAAACCTATTCTGAATGAACACAAACTATCAGTTTCCTTGAAGTGGCCAGAACAGTATGGCGACATCAGAGGTGCGGGTTTTGGGGTGACACCCTGAACATATTTTGAGTAAAATAAACAATAGGATGATCAAAGTTAATTAATAAATCATATAGGAGAAATAATATCTACCCTTGAAGGATAATTCCGATGGAAGAGGTATGTGATGGAAACTTTAATGAGGGATAGGAAAAGAGAAGAAGTAACTCAAGAACAGCCATTGCATGGAGATCTCGCCCCACCCCCCACCAGATATGGGGAAATCCATTTCCCTCAAAGAGTTTTCATAGTATAGGTAATCAATGTTCTAATAAATGTTTCTGTAAAATTTGAATTAGACAGACACTGATACCTTTTCGATACTACTATTCTAAAGGGTGATAATAATTGTGATTTATATCTAGAAACAATCACTCATAGCCTTGTGGTGAGGGATACGATGTTCAATATTAAAAAGGACACACTACACAATAGACCACTTAAAATAGGTCATGTGGGAGTGTCGATCAATATATCCCATGAGCCAAGTGACGAGCTATCTATTCCAATTTAGGAGGATGATATTAATAAAGTCTAAAAAGATGTTGCAAAATTAATCACATGGATGTCGCATCTTGACAAAATTCATGTTGGTAAGGAGGTATTCATTTCCAATTTACTTTTCAAGATAAAACTTTAATATTTAATGAAAAAGTTCTTAACCAATTAATGTTATTATATAGAGACAAAGATAAGGGGATGAAATAAAAGACCATCTCAAAATCATCTAAAAGATCAACCAACCAATCAAAAAGATCGACTGAAAGCACAATTACCCCATCCATTCTATATCCACATTTATTATCATTCAAGGCTCATGTGGATAAAATTTAAAATATGGTGGAAAACACATAGTTGAATTTGAAGTAAATATATATGGAGAGAAATATCAAGACTTCATTGGTGTTGATAGTGAAATTGAAATCTTAAACTATGACTGGCTAGGTGGCTCAATTGTAAATGTATACAGGAGGTATGTTCTCATGATTTCATTTTCCAAAAGCTGGTATACTATGTTAATTATGACTAAATACATTTCATATTTTTGGAAGGCATGTATATGATAAACAATTGAAGGGATTTTCCCATGATAAAAAGTTCAGACTTGTTAGTCCTCATATAACCTCAACATAAAAAGATAAAATAGAACCTAACAAAAAAGATGAAATAGTGGCAGGTCTGATCATATCCTTTGAAAGAAAAATTTCATATGACATACTCTATTTAATACTAACGATTCAAGGGTAAGAATCTAAAATTTAATCATATCAAATTTATTTTCATTTCTTTCATTAATAATTCCTTTTTTTGTTTTTAGGTAGCATTGGATGCTCATTATAGTAAATTTAGATACTCCAAACCTTTATTTCCTAGATTCAATGCATGGATATCCAACAAACCATATACGCATGATGGAATTTTTCAATTTGTAATGCATTGAATAAAACTTTTTATAACTAAACATCAAGTTATATAATTTATATTATCTTGTAATGAGGATTCTGTTATGATAGGGTTGTACATCACTATCATCTGAAAAAATAAATAAGGCTAGGGGATATGGACAAGGAAGAACACAAGTAATATGACTGGATAAGTATCAGGGTATATATAATAATATTTCACTATCCAAACACATATCAAAACAAATTACTTTTTCTCCTCAATGTTTCTGTAATGTCCAAAACAAATTGATGGAAAATATTGTAGTTTTTATATTTGTAAATTCATGAGAGATATCATATTCCATGTAATAACTAGCATCCCTGAAGAGGTTTTTTTGAATATAATTAATATTTCATTTAAAATATTTATTAATCCTTTGTGTATTTATATTTTTATAGTACTACTATGGTTTTCTAAAAGACTCATATTCATAATATGATATAGATTCACTCAGAAATGAATTGGTATCATACCTTATGAAAGAATGTACACAAATAGCCTGAATATGTAACTTCCATATGCATGGTATGAATATCTAATGTTAATATCACATTTTGACATCTTTATACTCACATTATCCTTATATGATCATTGATATCTCCATTTTCTACACTAATTGAAAATCTATGATCACCCTTTCTTATGTTTCATATCCTTAGGTTATTAATAATGGTTTTAAAAATGATGTCTAAGAGGGACGATACAACTCAAAATGTCTCTTTTTATTGAAAATTGACATTAATTTAATTAAAAACAACAAGTGACATATTGAAAATTGAGAAAACACATTTGAATTGTTTTGATATTTTAGTAAAACGATCTAATAGTCATTTGTGGCATGTTGGGATTGGATTCACCTCAATACAGTGCATGGTGTGTCTAGTAGAACTCAAAGTTTTGTTTTATTTAAAATTGACATTAATTTAAGTAAAAAAAAGTGACATGCTGAAAACTGAGCAAACACATTTGGATTGTCTTGATATTTTAGTAAAATGATCTATTAGTCATTTTTTGACATGTAGGTATCATCCTCACCTCAATATGATACACGGTGTGACCAGTATAATGCAAAGTGTCTCTTTTTATTTAAAATTGACATTAATTTAAGTAAAAATAATAAGTGACATACAGAAAACAGAGAAAATGTATTTATATTGTTTTGATGATTTAGGAAAGTGATACACGAGTCATTTTTGACATGTAGGAGTCACCCTCATCTCAATATGATGCATGGTGTAACCGCTATGACTAAAAGTGTCCATTATCAGTTTAAAATTCACATTTTAGTTCAAAACAGGCCACTCATTGAAAACCAAACAAACCTGCTCTAATTGTCTTGATAATTTATGAAAGTGATTCATAAGTCATTTGTGATGTATATAAAGTATTATCACGTCAAAATGATGCACGATGAAACTGGTATGACTCAAAATATGTGTTTTCAGTTTGAAATGACATTTTAGGAAAAAGCACAACAAACATACTGAAAAATGAGAAAATGGATTCGGATTGCTTTGATACTTTAGGAAAACAATCCATCAATAATTTTTGATAGTTAGGAATCAACTTCACCTCAATACGATGCATGGTGTGGCTGGTGTAACTCAAAATGTGTTATTATTTAAAATTTACATTTATTTTAGTAAAATAACAAGTGACGTACTCAAAACTGAGAAAACACATTCGAATTGTTTTGATATTTTAATACAATGATTCATAACTCATTTGTAATGTATAGAAATCAACCCCACCTTAATAGGACGTATGATGTAATTGGTATAACTCCAAATGTGTCATTTTTATTAAATATTGACATTTTATTAATGTGTTCTTTCATATTAATGTTTAATTTATTTCTTTATAGTATTACTAACATAATATTTGTTTTATTATGTAGGTAGAATATTTTTCTCATGTTGATATGATTTGTTCAGAAACTGATAACTTGGGTGGATATTTTTGAGAGGGGATCATGGGCATCAAAAGATGAAATATTAATGTTTTTGAATGTTTCTTGGACAATTGTAAATTTAATTATAAAAAACATTATTTGAAATGTAAATAATTGTGTTTATTTTTGTATATACCATGGGTAGATAGTTTTTTATTCATGATTTCAATTAAAATTATATAGTAGGTTTTCTTCTGGCGTGCTATTCAAATTGTGGCTTTCTTCTAGGTGTGCTATGTTTAAATTACAGGTTGGGTGTGCTATTATATGTTTTTACATTTCAGGTTGGGTGAATTGTTATATAAACAACACACTATAGGTGGGTATCCCTTTATCAGCACTATTTTTAGCATTGATAAAGATCCCCTTTATCATGTCTTTTTTAGTACTGATAAAGGGGAGGTCCCCTTTATCAGTATTGTGATTAACAGTGCTTTTTTAGCTCTTTTAAACACCATTTTCATGTTTTAAAGGCTATATGTGTAGTAGTGGGCCTCAAGGCAATTATTCCCACACCATGTGCTCAAGTACATTTTCATCATTGGTGAAAGTCATACACACTTCACCCTCTAAGGGAAATAACCATATCATGATGGTACAGCTGTTCTGAGTACTGAGGCAGTGCCTCCAAAGGCATGGTAATACATGCAATAGGGTAGAGCATATAATATCCGCATATGCATGTCATCATGAGATATCAGTAGAAACAAACATAATATGTGATTATAATCAAACATGGTATAACAAGATACATAATATCACTCATGAAAACAATCATCATATAATTAAATCATGGAATATCATCATCAGATATAGTAGTTACACATGTGATCCATGTCAAACATGATCTATTAAGCTACCAAGAATACTCATCACATAAATCATCATACATTGTCCCACAAGATATACATACAGACACATGTGATCAAAAACATGAAACATGGTCATATAGGCTCTAGGTATCATATATCACAACCATCGATCAAGAGGTTACATTTAGTCTACGCACAAATAGGTATTCAAGCTCGTCCATCGATAGTTAGCATCAACCCAGTGCATAAGGAACCATCATGGCCCTTGGAGCCTGTCCAATTACATTAGGCATAGTTCTTTTAATTAATTAAGATATAAGAATCATTAATTAATAATTAATTTTTATTTATAACATATTATAAATTTAATTTTTTTTCTTCCAAGGTGGTGAACCTCATGCCACACGCTAATAAACATGTATAATACTATAGGGTAGAGTACATGCTACCACCTACCTAAAATATAGTCAACTCTATCCAATAAAAGCTAAATAGTCTTGTCCAAGTCATCTAAATCCATTTGGACTATATCATTCACTATAAGGTTATACTCAAGCCCATGTATTCCAAAATTAATTATTTATAACTAAATTATAATTAATTAAATGAATACAAGTGAGCAGTGACACCCCACGTGTCATGGTGTTATTTATTTTTTGTTATTTTTTGAGGTTGAGGTTTGGTTTGAGATTCTAAATAATTTCAACTTGGGACTTGGAAATTATGAGGGTTTTTCCTCTATGCATGGTTAAGGTGCATGGTTAGAGGTGTTGGTTCGGATAGAGTGATGGCAAGAGGGGGGTGAATTGCCTTTTAAAAAATAATTAACAATTTAAAAACAAAGTTAAAAGTGCAGTAGAAATAAAAGAGGCAAGACACAAAACTTGATAACGGAGTTCGGCTTAAATCCCAAGCCTACGTCTCCGCTCCCAACTCAACCGTTGAGAGATTTACTACCGCTTGCTTTTTAATGGTTTTAGCAAGAAACCCACTAGTCTTTAATGTATTCTAGAACCTATTACAGCTTGTTTTTAATGGTTGATCAAGAACCCACTAGCCTTCTTACAGGTGAAGGCTAGCTCACCTATGACTCAAGCCTTTTAAAGGGAAGGCTTGACTAACCTCTTCACACCTTGAAGGTGGTGTGAAAACCCAAACAAAGAGAGGACGAGAGAAAGAGGGGTTTGTAGGCACAAACCCAAATTGATGCTCAAAATAATAAAACAAGAAAAACCGTAATGTGGAGAAGTCTTGGGCGCCAATGGATTGATTGGAGTTGATGAAGAGCGCTCCCAAGCTTCTTTGATGGTGCTCCTTGGATGTGGAAATGGGTTGGAGCAATTGAGGTTCCTTGAAGGAATCCGCCGAAGGTTTGCCAAATGATGAAGAATGTGTCTGTTGGCTTCCGTTGGCTTGGTTATTGTTCCACTTATATTTTGGGGCTTCCTAGTCCTTTATTTATAGAGGGGTAACCCTCATATGGCCGTTCGGGGTCTTCAGAGCCGTTGGAAAAGTCTTCGAAGCCGTTGGGAGCGGGCTGGTCAAAGCCCAACGGCTAGTTTGACTGGCTCCACCGGCCGACCGGTGCTTGGCCACCGGTTGGCCGGTGCTTTGGAGAATGGAGAGGCCTTCTGCCCAGGCACCACCGGCTGGCCGGTGAGGAGGCCACCGGTTGGCCGGTGCTGAGACAGTAGCAGCCTCTTCTGTCTGGGTTCCACTGGCTGGCCAGTGATGGGACACCGGTTGGCCGGTGGTCTGGACAGAGGGGATGCCTTCTGCCCAGGCACCACCGGCTGGCCGGTAGACTGAAATCAGTCCACTTTCAGTCCTTCTTGGCCCAATTCCTTGGCAACCTTTTGCCTACCAACAAAAACACTTAAAACAAGATTACATAAATAAGAGAGTGATTGTGATCATTAAAATTAAACCACGAGGGGTAAGAGAGGTACAACAATCTCCCCCTATTTTGATGATCACAATCACCAAAACAAGCAATGTAAAAGACTGAAATGAAAGGCATGTTTTAAAGGATAAATTGAAAGGTAAAGCAAAGCATGAGAGAAAGATTTCTCCCCCAATCAACCAAGAATTTCTCCCCCTTTGTGATTATCAAAATAGCATGGGGCATAAAACTTGATTGAGGGAAAGGATTGAAAAACAAGATAGAGATTTTAAACCAACTGAAATTTTTGAAATTTGAATTGAATGTTTTGAAATGAATGTTTTGAAATTGAATGTTTTGAATTGAAAGTTTTGAATTAAAAAACGCAAAAAGGCTTAGACGATCCTAACTCCCCCTAAATAAAAACAACAAACTACCGGGGAGAGGATTTTAGAACCGAGACAAATTTTGGTCAGGAGAGAATCGCTAAAAGGGATTTTTCAATCCACACTTGTCTAGTGGCGGGTCTTCTCCTATGAAATTCATCATTAAAGGGAATGGTTTTGGGCCTTCCATACCAGGCATTTTTTCAATTGCACTCATAAATTAAGTGCCCGGGTTTTTTACAATAATTGCAAAATTTATATTGGGACCTCCCCCTTACAAAAATAGTAGGAGCATGGGAAGAGGAAGCTTGCTTGGAATAGCCAAGCCCTTGGGTGGTTCTAGATATGCATTGGGAACCAAGGAGCTTCAAAAGGTTATGTTCACCTTCGGTGAACTTAGCTAGGGATTCCCTTAAATCCTTGATTGTTGATTCCATAGAATCAACATCGGGAAGGTTTTGGATCTTGAGGGACAACTCCTCCTTTTCTTTGAGAATTTTTTCCTTTTCGGAAGAAAGTTTTTTGAAATTCCTTTTTAAAGCAATAAATTTGGAAGAAAGTTCGTGAAAACCTTCCTCCAATTGATCTCTAGCATGTTGGAGATCCTCATAAGATAAATGATTAAAAGATTTTGAAGAACTAGAGGATGAGGAGTCGGAAGAGGATACCTCATGAAATGCCATTAGGCATTTTTTACCGTTGTCACTTGAGGAGGAGGAGGAGGAGGATGTGGGGCTATCACTCCATGTGGCCTTGAATGCCTTTTTCTTTTCCTTTTGCTTGGCCTTTTTCTTGTTGAGTGGACAATCGGGCTTGTAATGGCCTTTCTTGCCACACTCGTAACATGTTACCTCGGGCTCATATTTTTCGTTGGGTTGAGCCTTGCAGGATTTCTTCTTCTTGTGCTTCTTCATGAATTTGTGCATTTTGCGGGCAAGATTCTCCATTTCTGAATCGCCGCTTGAAGAGGAAGAAGATGAGGAGGAGGAGCTTTCTTCTTTTTGAACTTTGAAGGCGATGTTCTTTGGAGTTTTGATTAGTTTGCCTTCCTTTTCAGCTTGCCTCTTCATGGTGATCTCGTAGGTCATGATGGATCCGATGAGCTCTTCGACCGACATTTTCTTGACATCTTTTGCTTATTGAATTGCCGTGACTTTCGGTGCCCATGAACTTGGTAAGATCCAAAGGATCTTCTTGACCATCGTTTTTGCAGACACATCATCACCAAGGGACTTTCTCCCATTGCAAACATCAGTAAAACGTGTAAACATATCTGTAATATTTTCAGATGGATGCATGGTAAAAGACTCAAAATCTTGACGAAACATATCCAATCGAGTATCCTTAACTTTGTTGGTCCCCTCATGGGTAACCTCCAAAAGTTTCCAGATTTCATGAGATGAGGTGCATGTGGAAACTCGATTGAATTCATTACGATCAAGGCCGCAATGAAGAGCCTTCATGGCTTTGCCATCAAGCTCGAAATTTTTAATATAGGCTTGAGTCCATTTGGATTCATCAGGAGAAGAAAGAGAATAACCATGCATGAAAATTTTATAAATAGGATAACCAATGCTTCTAAGAAAAGTAATCATGCGAGTTTTCCAATAGGTATAGTCGGTTCCATCAAAGATTGGAGCACGACCCAATGAATAACCTTCGGGGGCGAAAGAAGATGAAGCCATCATAATGGATCTTGAATTTGAAACCGGTGAAGGTATTACTCAAATTTTGCCTCTGATACCAATTGTTGGTTCGGATAGAGTGATGGCAAGAGGGGGGTGAATTGCCTTTTAAAAAATAATTAACAATTTAAAAACAAAGTTAAAAGTGAAGCGGAAATAAAAGAGGCAAGACACAAAACTTGATAACGGAGTTAGGCTTAAATCCCAAGCCTACGTCTCCGCTCCCAACTCAACCGTTGAGAGATTTACTACCGCTTGCTTTTTAATGGTTTTACCAAGAAACCCACTAGACTTTAAGGTAGTCTAGAACCTATTACAGCTTGCTTTTAATGGTTGAGCAAGAACCCACTAGCCTTCTTACAGGTGAAGGCTAGCTCACCTATGACTCAAGCCTTTTAAAGGGAAGGCTTGACTAACCTCTTCACACCTTGAAGGTGGTGTGAAAACCCAAACAAAGAGAGGATGAGAGAAAGAGGGGTTTGTAGGCACAAACCCAAATTGATGATCAAAATAATAAAACAAGAAAAACCGTAATGTGGAGAAGTCTTGGGCACCAATGGATTGATTGGAGTTGATGAAGAGCGCTCCCAAGCTTCTTTGATGGTGCTCCTTGGATGTGGAAATGGGTTGGAGCAATTGAGGTTCCTTGAAGGAATCCGCCGGAGGTTTGCCAAATGATGAAGAATGTGTCAGTTGGCTTCCGTTGGCTTGGTTATTGTTCCACTTATGTTCCGGGGCTTCCTAGTCCTTTATTTATAGAGGGGGAACCCTCATATGGCCGTTCGGGGTCTTCGGAGCCGTTGGAAAAGTCTTCGGAGCCGTTGGGAGCCGGCTGGTCAAAGCCCAACGGCTAGTTTGACTGGATCCGCCGGCCGACCGGTGCTTGGCCACCGGTTGGCCGGTGCTTTGGAGAATGGAGAGGCCTTCTACCCAGGCACCACCGGCTGGCCGGTGAGGAGGCCACCGGTTGGCCGGTGCTGAGACAGTAGCAACCTCTTCTGTCTGGGTTCCACCGGCTGGCCGGTGATGGGACACCGGTTGGCCGGTGGTCTGGACAGAGGGGATGCCTTCTGCCCAGGCACCACCGGTTGGCCGGTGGTCATCCACCGGTTGGCTGGTGGACTGAAATCAGTCCACTTTCAGTCCTTCTTGGCCCAATTCCTTGGCAACCTTTTGCCTATCAACAAAAACACTTAAATCAAGATTAGATAAATAAGAGAGTGATTGTGATCATGAAAATTAAACCACGAGGGGTACGAGAGGTACAACAAGAGGGAAACTATGTGGCCTCCCTTCATGAGGATCCTTTTCAATTCATTTTGAACTATGAATAGTTTTTCAGTATGCGTTGTGTATGATTAATTCAAAACTGTGTAGGTCCTATGGAAAACTATTTGAGTATTTTGGGTGTGTTAGTGGCGTGGTGCATAGTATGCACACGGTTTGGTAAATTGTGTGACAAACATATGGTCTTGACCTGGTTTTTTACAATGCAGAATGTAATGGTTGGAGAATGTTTTTTCCAACCATGTGGTGTCTGGGCCAAACTGTGCAAGGGGTGCCTAGACAAGGTAGTGGCTAGTGTATAGTTGGAACATAGTTTGGGAAGCCATGTGATCAACCTATGTGGCCTACCCAAGTGTTTAATTTTTGGTAATTTTTTCCCAAACATTCCCTCTTCTAATTTAAGGGGTTTCCACCCCTATTCTCCCCCATTCACATCAGCCAACCCTTATGAGCCATGTAGGAGCTCCATCTTCTTCCTAGTCTTAATTCTTATCCTTACTTTGGCATTCTCTAAGTAAATCCAAGGTATTTCTTTCTCTTTTTCCCTTTTCTTTCCATCTCCTTCTCTTTTCTATTGGTTTTTGGATTCCCCTATTAATTATAAATTTATTATGGTTAATTATTGGATTTTTAGTAGATCTAATTTTTAGTTTTTTGGTGTCTAGGGTTATTAGACATCATTTATATTTCTGTGGGTGTTATTGGCATTGAAAGTGACAAGTTTTGGATTGATTCTCATCTCTTTGTGGTAGGTGATACTATGAAATTATTTCATTTTGAAATTCAAAGTATTAATGTACTTCCTAAATGTATTTTAATATAAATTATGATTATATATGATAGACTTGTGGTGATTTAAAACCATTTATTTATGTTTTGATCTTAGAATAAAGTGGTAGATTTATAAATTTCACGTTTTCATGTTTAAAATGGAATGTTTTATTATTCTAAGATTTTTTGAAATGCATATGTTAATTTTTAAATGGTTTTAAATGAAATTGTTGGATTTTGATCTAGTTTTAGGTTTCAATAAGTGAAAACTATTTAAGTAATTTGTTTTTAAAGTGATGAGTTTGCCTAAAAATGGTTTGCAAAGGGGTTATTTAATGGATTTTAAATGGTGATTTGAAATGTGTGTGTGGCTTACCCATTGTGATAATTACTAGTTGGATTCTTCATAATAGTTTGATGGAAATGGATTTCTTTTTGACTTGTTTTTTATTTTTAAGAATAAGACCCATGTTGGAGGGTTTCTTTGAAATGTTTTTAAATGGTGTTTTTGATATCGATCATTTTTTAAGAATTTACCAAAGTATTTTTTTATGAAATGTAAAAGTTATTAGCATCCTGGGAAATTTTTTGGTGTTAAAGTCCCAGTTGGCACTTTGGTTTTAAAATCGTGGATGCAAAAGAAACCCCTTGAATGAACCTTGATTTGTTTACCCCTTGGTTGGGTTTTCTTTATCTCTATGAGATGCTTGTTTCTCCCCTTGTGTGGAAATGTGCTTATTATGACATGGGTGCATTTTTTATTTTGGGATATTTATTATTGGGTGTTAGGGGTGAGGGTATTTATGGTTATTCCTTATTGTTTGAATTGGATTTATATTCTTATGCAACACTTCCTTATTGGTCATGGGAAACTAGTTCCTAAGTGGAAAATCTAATTTCTTACACTATTTGTTTCACACACTGCTAGTGTCCCTCTAGTCATGCTAGGCACAAAGTTCTTATAGGGGGGTTGTCATTGAAATGAGGCTTGTGTGGGATAGTTGTATGACTTGTGGTTTGAAATTTGGTGCATGATGGTAGATGGTTCATGGGTTGATATACTCATATAGAGTTGGATGCTTCACATGTTAGGAATTCCAAGGTTGATAAATAAGAATTTTGATTGTATGGTTTTTTATTGATTGGGGGACTTTAATAGAGTGATTTTTTATATCATTTCTCCTACTTTAATTATTATGGATTTTTTTCTCGATTATATTGATACATGTCTTGTGCTACTTAGTGAATTCTATATTGTGCTTAACCCAAGTGTATATTGGATTTTTTTCCTTAAGAAATAAGTTTTCAAATATGTTGTAAAACCTATTTTGAATTTTAAGACTCTTGTGTGGGTTATTTAAGGTGGATTTAAAAATGGGTGCTCTATTTTGGATATGGATTCGACCGGTGAATCATTTTCATTTAAATAAAACAAGTGGGTTGCTTTTAAGAAATATTAATTGGTGTGTAGTTTCAGAAATATTAGGCTGATGAAAATGTTTTCAAAACATTGTTTTCAATTTTGAGAAAAAAAAGAAAACTATTTTGAAATATGATTATAGAATTATTTTGGTTTTCGTACGTTTTAAATGAAAATTTTACTTTCTAGCTTTATTTTCAAACTGTCATTAATGAATTTCTTTATGAAACATGTTTCGTAGTTTTAGTGGGTTGTGGTAACCTACTAGGATTTTTATCTCACTCCAATATATTTTAGGTGCTATGTTTTAAGTTGGATATGTTATTCAATATTTGAGGCCGATATGGGGTGAGTTGGGTGGTGATGAAAAACTGAAGATTACATGGAGTTGGTTTTGGGCTTGGATAAATTTGGTTTTTTGTTATTTTATTTTTGTTTATATTTTTATATGATCTCCCGTATGATACATTTTTTTATGGATTTTTTTATGTATATGAAAATGGGTTGGATTATTCTAGTTAGTTATGACCTATCTAAAATTTTTATTTATTTTATCTCTTGTATTTATTTATTCAATTGTAATTTATCTTTAATTTGGGATAACTTATTCCCAAAGGTATTCCTATGATTCCCAAGAACTATTTTCTAGCCCGTGGGGATTGAGAGTTCCCTTTTGTCCTTGTGGATAATTGAGTATGGTGCTGGTTTAGGTGGTAGTATGAACCGGTTCATTGCATGAACTTACAACCAAGTAGAAAGAGATACTTACCAAAGTACTTAATAGATATCACTTCTTAGTCAGAACCATGACCAACCATACATGGAAGATTAGTATCACGCTTCCAAATTCATTCTAAGTAAAATCCCTAGCACTATAAAATAAGAAAAATTCCAATTTAATATAATTAAATTGGAACCTTAGAAGAAACCAACTAGTCGATGTACCTTAGTTGCAATTCCCATCAACAATACATGTTCATTGTTACAAGACATCCTATAGCCATGTTGGTATAAATTTTCAATCATTCTTGGAAAATTCCATCAACAATCAGTGGAATTTTAATACGATTTCTTAATCGAGATCTAGAAAGCGATCAATCAATGATTAAGGTAACCAAGATAAAATGATTCAAGGATAATTGAAACATAAAGGATTACAAGAGCCAAGAATTACCAAGAGTATTCATTCACGATGAATTATGAAATGATCTATTACCAATTAAGGAATAAAAAGTTCAATATAAATAAAGAATGAAGTATCTCACTCATATTCTCTAACGGAACATGATCTTGGGCCGATATGGCACTAATATGAGAACACCTCATCAGATTTGACCACCACATCCTGATTCTAGGGCTCATTTCTATGGAATAAGAGGATATCTAACAAGAACTTGAAGAACAGGAGGTAAACTATCACTAAAATGTAATTCCCATGATTTGATCACTATGGATCAATTCAAATATCAAAAATAAGAGGTTTTATTCACCTAGAAAATCCATTGGATTTTCAGAGTTCAAAATCCCTATGTATAAGAATAATAATGAGATAAAATAGAGGGGTTTCATGCTTTAAAGGAGGGATTCTGGTCATTAAATTCACACATGCATGGTTTAGCCACATGGTTTTTTAAACCATGCACTAACTATGAAATCTCCTCTGAATTGAGTCACATGGTTCCTAAAAAAAGTTACACACTTAAAAAAAATTGTGGCCTAGCCATGCATAGGTCACATGGTTACATGGAGAAGGTTACACACTTAACAAACTATAGAGATAAACCATGAACAGGTCACATGGTTAAATGGTAAAGGTTTCACACTTAAACAAACTGTGAAACGTAACCATGAATAGGCCACATGGTTACCTAGGAAATTATACACACATAAACAAACCAGGTGGATAAACCATGCATAGGCTACAAGTTTACCTGGGAAATGTTGCACACATAAACTAATCATGTAGTTTAACTATGCACCACTCAAATGTCTCCCAAAACTCCCAAATTCACCTATAAACTTACTAAGACTTCACCCAAACATCCATGGCTCCAAAAAAGGTTAAAAGATAAAATTTACATGGTAATTTCCATGCATAATAACAAGGGTTGTTGCAATTTCTCCACCATATCCATTTCCATCATCAAGAAGTTGTCGAAAAATTCAAAATAAATCTCCTGATCTGCCTCTATTGCAAACAATTTGGAGTTATCTACATGAAATCATCAAATTTCAAATCATAGCATCAAGGATATACTCATTTATAAATTTTCATCATGATATTGTTGCATGAATCCATACATGAACGCCATAAGCTAAGACAAGAGCTCAATAATGTCTAACAATGATACTATGATCACCACATCCATCAAAATCTACACCCCACAGTGTCTCCAACCAATTCATCATGAAGAATCCAGGGGATACCTGCCATATAAATCACTATATGGAACATGATTTCAACAATTCAATGACATTTCCTATGTGGTTTAGTTTCATCACTCTTGATCATTGCTATAAATGGGTTATTTTTCAATAACAACACCTCATTCCTGGTTCCGAGTCAAACTAATGAGTCTCTACCAACCAAACTTAACCGAATCATGATTACCTTTTCAAAAAGGTCCAATTCATTTTATAAAAACTAATTTTTATCTGATATGATAATATTTATGTGATTATAACCCACCATATTTAGGTTCACATAGATACAATAGTCGGTACACTTCTATCCAACAACGTACAAAGGTTCTTGGCCTCAAAAATCAACATTTTACAAACCACTAATCATGATTATTTAAGCCTTAGAGGCATAATTTAATAAATAAATAATCCCAACTAATATCTAGGCTGACTTAAAAGGGTCTTTCCCAATTTATTCATCAACCATTTTCATCATCCAAAAGGTTCTCAACCATGCCTCAATGTACCAATGATCAAACTCCCTCACTGTTTGCACCAATTTTTCGAGTCCTAAGCCCACATCTGGTTTCTATTCCATGATACATCTAAATAAAACTTCACACTTTCATCATGGAACCAAATACTCATGTTTCCACCACAAATCAATCTTTTAGATACCTCGTGATCATTTGATGATCAAACTTGAACAAACCATGACCCTTCCCACAAGAGAGTATAGGACCCCAGAACACCCTAAGAGGGGAGAGGTGAATCAGGGTGTCAAATATTTCTTTTAAGTTGATGGATCTTGTTCCCACATTGGTAAGATCTTGTTAAACATATCTGATGGAATTGTGTAGTAATTAAACATTCACATGTAGAGATACAACACAATTTTTTTACTTGGTTCACCACTAAGGGATATTCTAAGGATCATATGCTGATAGTGTGTTGATCATACCTAAATCTAATAAAATTCACTAGTTATTGTGGAATATAGAAGTTCAAACACATTCACTCTTTTTTAGGAACACTTCCTTTAAAAAAAATTATGGATGACACGCTACCTCCCTCAGAACACTTCCATTGACTTCCCCTAGCTCGCTACTTTGGGTGAAGTCTTACTCAATTTAATGACTTTAAGGTCACTTTAATAGATTGGAATTTGAGTATTTACCCCTAAAAAGCATGAGACTCTTTTTAAACCGGTTCCCTATGTTAATGAACTCGAAATCATTGTTCACTTAAAATAGATGTTCAACACTACTATTTCTGAAGCTCCCAACCTTTTCAAAACCCTTTTTATAATGTAAATTGTTGTTCTAGAGAACAAACATACCTTTGCAAAGCTCCCAACCTTCATGAAGCTCGTATCCTTCATGGAACAAATTGCTTTCGCAAAGCTAGCTTCCTTCAAAGACCAAAAAGTATTCATGAAACAACCAGTATTCACAAAACTCCCATAACTCAAAATCATTTCCATCAGTTAATACTAAATTAGTCTTTTTAAAATTATAAATATCTCATAGAATTCCATATTCAAGAATCTCAAAAACTTTGCGAAATTAGATTGATTCATCCTTTTCTCCAATTCTCTTCATGAAAAATGAAGTGGGGGTAGGAACCTATTTATAGGTTTATCCTTTCTTGAAGATCCCATGCCTATAGAGGCCTTTTCTCGAACCTCCAAAAAAAATTTGTGAAGTTACTCTATTCAAAAAGACCCAATGAAATTTAACTCATTCAAAAAGGTTCTAATAGTCAAAAATATTTACCATCATCTTATCACACATTCACAAACCTTCTCACAGTCGAAAAGAACATCGTCTTTCCATCATGTTCATGTGATGCTCCACATATTCATGAAGCTCAACCTTTTTTAAACCCACACATTATAAAACTCATTCCTTTACCATATATGACAAGATTAAATACTAGAAAACCACCTTTCATGAATCTTTCTCCTTCCTCCTGATTTTGAGCCCAAAATTTTGGAAAATATTAAGAAATGATTCCACATTCAACACTCTATCTATCTTGTACTATAGGATCACTTGTCTTGAAAACTTCCTAATCAACCTAGTGTAGATTTACAATAAACACAAACTATATTATGTTTCTAGCTGTGAAATTATTTAGTTACAAAAATCTCCCACTTTAGGTTTGTTGTAAATATATAGATAAATCCAATAAAACAACAGCCTTATAAAAGAACCTAATAGACATGAAATAACTCATCCAATACTCTAGGTCTATATGAGGAAATATTGTTGTATAAAACAAGAGTGGAAAAAGATATTTTACTTCCACTATAAACCACCAATAAATCCTCATTAAATTTCACTTATCTCCCCCTTTGGAAATAAACCCAAGGAACTTGTATTTATATTTTCAGTACTAAAAAACTCCCCATGGGTCATATCTTCCCCATATACCTGCATCGCTTCCACAATAGATTAAAATAGTTAACACAAATAGGGAGAGGAGATGAACCATAACCTCCTCATGCACTAGGAGGTGGCTAAACACTGAGGTTCAACCAATGTTTCTCGAACATTTGTGCCAAAAAAGGCTTAGTTATAATTTCATCCACTTGGTCATCAATTTTATAACCCCAAGAAATTACCATATATTCCTTATATAATAAATCTAGTTTTTTTTGAAAGCTTACGATGCACGCAACAATGGGTATAAAAACACTATTTAGTCATGTTTTGCACATTCAGTTAAATTCTAGAACTTATAGAGAATTTATATAGTGAATTTATAGGTTATATATGCAATAAAATATTTTTCAAATTCATACAAAATATTTTATATTCATAAGATAATAACAAACCCAATATAAAATATAAAAATCTATACATCCATAAAAACAGTTTTACCACCTTTTAATGGTGCACCTATCTTAAATCAAAATTTTGAAAAAAATTATATTTTATTTGAAAAAATAAAATTATTATTTTAAATTGGAATATAAAAATTTTCTTTGGTTTAATTTTTGTTATTTTTCTGATAAGTTTCATGTTTTGATGAATAGTGACAAAATATTGCATTTTAATTGAAAATCAATTTTTTATCTAAATAATTTATAGTCTAAAATTTAATTTTTAATCACTTTTAAAGTATAATTAGATTAATTTTTATAAATTTAAACTAATTTAGGTAATTGGAATCAATCTCACATTTAATGTGGATACAAAATCATTTCTATGTTTTGAACGTTTTCACTTTAAAACTTGGTTTTATTAGTCCATCAACAGGATTAATTTTAATTTAATGTTAGCCAATTATTTGTTTTGAATTTTGAAAAATGGATTCTATATTTGGAATTATAAGTTAAAAAATTTAGTAAATAGGTCTCTTTTATTTTTGGACAATGTGAATAGTAACTTTATTAATTTTTTAATTACCACGGTTAATGGTAAATCAAGTAATTAAGGGTAAAAATAATATTATAAGTATTATAAAATTACCATAAAAATTATCTTAATTTTATTTGATGAATTAATTTCGACCCAAATAATCCATGGGATAATTTTATGGCCTCTTAGAGCCACTTGGATGACTTTAATCCATTTAGAGTATTTTATTCAAAGAAAAGTTAATTTTTTCATAATTTTGTTCTTAAAAAGTTAAATATTTTTAATATGGGGTAATATAGGGGATATTTTCGACTATAAAGACTAATTAGAAAGATAAATTTTTTATATTCATCATGATACTTTATTTTTAATTTTTAATAAATAAATAATTAAATTAATGTTTTTCACAATGATGATCTAGTAATTATTTAATTAATGGACATATCAAATAAATGTTATTAAAAATACTAAAATAAATATAGTTTTTAATAATTAATGTCCTCCAAAAAATTTCTAGATTACCTAAACATATTAAAAACACATTTTACCTAATACAATGAGCTTGATGCGATTATAACCCACCATATTCAGGTTCACACAGATACAATAGTCGGTATACTTCTAGCCAAGAACTTACAAAGGTTCATGGACTCAACAATAGACATTCCATAAACCACTAATCATGATGATTTAAGCCTCAGAGGCATAATTTAATTAATCAATCATCCTAACTGAAATCTAGACTGACTTCAAAGGAGCTTTTAGAATTTATTCATCAATCGTTTTCCTCATCCACAAGGCTCTCAACCATGCGTCAATGCACAAATTATAAAAATCTCTCATAGTTTGCACCAATTTTTCGAGTCTTAAGCCCACATATGGTCTCTATTCAATGATACATATAAATAAAACATCACACCTTCATCATGGATCCAGATACTCATGGGTCCACCACACATCAGTCTTTTGGAGACCTCATTATCATTTGATGATCAATATTGAACTAACCATGACCCTTCCCAAAAGAGAGTATAGTACCCCAGAACACCCTAAGAGGGGAGAGGTGAATCAGGGTGTCAAATTTTTCTTTTAAGATGGTGGATCTTGTTTCCAAGTTGGTAGGATCTTGTTAAACCTATCTGATGGAATCGTACAGTAATTAAACATTCACATGTAGAGAGAAAACACAATAGTTTTACTTAGTTCACCACCAAGGGATATTCTAAGGATCATACAGCGATAGTGTTTTGATCATACCTAAATCCACTAACCTTCACTAGTTATCATGGAATACAGAAGTTCAAACACAATCACTCTTTTTAGGAAAACTTCCTTTACAAGATTTTAGCGACAGCACACTGCCACCCTCAGAATACTTCCATTGACTCTCCCTAACTCACTACTTTGGGTGAAGTCTTACTCAATTTAATGACTTGAAGGACACTTTAATATATTTTCATTTAAGTCTTTACCCTGACTATCATGAGAATCTTTTTACACTAGTTCCCTATGTTGATTCACTTGAAATCATTGTTCACTTAAACTAGATTTTCAACACTACTGTTTGCAAAGCTCCCAAACTTTTCAAAACCCCATTTATAAATAAAGTAAATTTGTGTTATAGAGAACTAACACACCTTCTCAAAGCTCCCAACCTTCACAAATCTCATATCCTTTGTGGAACAAACTGCCTTCGTGAAGCTCACTTCCTTCAAAGACCACTATGTATTAAAGAAACAACCAATATTTACAAAACTCCCATAACTCAAAATCATTTACATAGGTTAAGACTAAATCAGTATTTTTATGAAGCTCAAGATCACATAGAATTTCAAATTCATGAAGCTTTCAAAATTTTCAAATTTACATTGATTCATCCTTTTCTCCAATTCTCTTCATGTAAAATGAAGTGGGTGAAGGTGCCTATTTATAGGTATATCCTTTTAGAAAGCTCCCTTTCCAATAGAGGCCTTTTTTCAAACATTCAAAAAAAAAATTGTGAAGCTCCTCTATTCACAAAGCTCTAGTGAAATTTACCCCATTGGAAAATCTTCTTGTAGTCACGAAGATTTATCGTCATAGAATGACACATTCAAAAAAATTATCATAGTCGTGAAGAACATCATCTTTCCATCGTGTGTCTATGATGCTCCACATCTTCATGAAGATCAACCTTTTTGAAATCCAATCTTTATGAAACACATCCATTTTCCATATATGAGAAGATTCAATACTAGAAAAACACCTTTCATGAATATTGCTCCTTCATCCTGATTTTAAGCCCAAAAATTTGGAAAACATTGGGAAATGATGCCACATTCAACACTCTATCCATCTTGTACTATAAGATCACTTGGCTTGAAAATTTTCTGATCAACCTAGTGTGGATTTAAAATAAACACAAACTAGATTATGTTTCCAGTTGTGAAATTTCGTAGTTACAAAAATATCCCACTTTAGGTTTGTTGTAAATCTATAGATAAATCCAATAAAACAACAGCCTTAAAAAAGAACCTAATAGACATGAAATAACTCATCCAACACTCTAGGTATATATGAGTAAATATCAGTGTATAAAACAAGAGTGTAAAAAGATATTTTCATTCCACCATAGACCACTAATAAATCCTCACTGAATTTCACTTATCTACCCCTTTGGAAATAAACCCAAAGAACCAGTCTTTATATTTTTAGTACTAAAAAAACTACCCATGGATTATATCTCCCCCATAGACCTACATCGCTTCCATAATATATTAAAATAGTTAACACAAATAGGGAGAGGGGATGAACCATAACCTCCTCATACACTAGGAGGTGGCTAAACACTAAGGTTCAACCAATGTTTCTTGAACATTTGTGCCACAAAAGGCTTAGTTAGAATTTCATCCACTTGGTCAGCAGTTATAGAACCCCAAGAAATAACCATATATTCCTTAAAAAATAAATTTATTTTTTTAATAGCTTATGATGCATGCAACAATGGGTATAAAAAACACTATTTAGACATGTTTTTCACATTCAATTAAATTATAACACTTATAGAGAATTTATATAGTGAATTTATAGGTTATATATCCAATAAAATATTTTTTTACATTCATCCAAAATATTTTATATTCATAAGATAATAATAAACCCAATATTACATATAAAAATCTATATTTCCATAAAAACAGTTTTACCACCTTTTAATGGTGCACCTATTTTAAATTAAAATTTTGAAAACTTTTTATATTTTATTTGAAAAAATAAAATAATTATTTTAAATTGGAATATAAAAAATTACTTTGGTTTAATGTTTGGTATTTTTCTGATAATTTTCAAATTTTAATGAATACTGATAAAATATTGCATTTTAATTGAAAACAGCTTTTTTATCTAAAAAATTACAGTGTAAAATTATATTTTTAATCACTTTTAAAGTATAATTAGATCAATTTTATATCATTTAATCTAATTTAGGTAATTTGAATCAATCTCACATTTAATGTGGATGAAAAATAATTTCAATATTTTAAACATTTTTACTTTAAAACCCTATTTTCTTATTCCATCAACAGGATTTATTTTAATTTAATGTTAGCGAATTATTTGTTTTGAATTTTGATAAATGGATTCCATATTTGGAATTATAAGGTAAAAATTTAATAAATTGGTCCCTTTTATTTTCGGACAATGTCAATAGTAACTTTAGTAATTTTTTAATTACCACGGATAAGGGTAAATCAGGTAATTAAGGGTAAAAATAATATTATAAATATTATAAAATTACCATAAACATGTCCTAATTTTATTGTATGAGTTATCATCGACCAAAATCATCCTTGGGATAATTTTATGACCTCTTAGAGCCACTTGAATAACTTTAAGCCATTTAGAGTATTTTATTCAAATAAAAGTTAATTTTTTAATTATTTTGTTTTTAACAAGTTAAATATTTTTATATGGGGTAATATAGGGGATATTTTTTACTATAAAGAGTAATTAGAAAGAAAAAATGTTTATATTAATCAGGATAATTTATGTTTATTTTTTAAGAAATAAATAATTAAATTAATGATTTTCACAATGATGATCTAGTAATTGTTTAATTAATGGACATATCAAATAAATGTTATTAAAAATATTATAATAAATATAATTTTTAATAATTAATGTACTCCACAAATTTTATAGATTACCTAGACATGTTAAAAACTAATTTTTACCTGATATAATTAGCTTGATGCGATTATAACCCACCATATTTAGGTTCACAGTGATACAATAGTCGGCACACTTCTAGACAATGACTTAAAAAGGCTATTGGACTCAATAATCAACATTCTACAAACCACTAATCATGATTCTTTAAGCCTCGATGGAATCATTTAATTAATCAATCATCATAAGTAAAATCTAGACTGACTTCAAAGGAGCTTTCCCAATTTATTCATTAGTCATTTTCCTCATCCACAAGGCTCTCAACCATGCATCAATGAACCAATGATCAAACTCCCTCACAGTTTGCACTAGTTTTTCAAGTCTTAAGCCCACATCTGGTCTCCATTCCATGATACTTCTAAATAAAACATCACACTTTCATCATGGAACTAGATACTCATGGTTCCACCACACATCAGTCTTTTAGATGCCTCATTATCATTTGATGATCAATCATGAACAAACCACAAACCTTCCCACAAGAGAGTATAGGACCCCATAACACCTTGAGAGGGGAGAGGTGAATCAGGGTGTGAAATTTTTCTTTTAAGTTGATGGATCTTATTCCCACATTGGTAGGATCTTATTAAACCTATCTAATGGAATCGTTCAGTAATTATACATTCACATATAAAGAGACAACACAATAGTTTTACTTGGTTAACCACTAAGGGCTATTCTAAAGAGCATACGCTGATAGTGGTTTGATCATACCTAAATCCACTAACCTTCACTAGTTATCATGGGATAAAGAAGTTCAAACATAGTCACTCTTTTTTAGGAACACATCTTTTACAATATTTTAGTAACAACACACTCACTCCCTCATAACACATCCATTAACTCCCCATATCTTTCTATTTTGCGTGAAGTCTTACTCAGTTTAATAACTTGAGTGTTAATTTAATAGATTGGCATTTAAGTCTATACATATAACTATCATGATACACTTTTTACACTAGTTCTCTATGTTGATGCACTTTAAAGAATTGTTCACTTAGACTAAATTTTCAACACTACTGTTTGAGAGTATCACAACCTTTTCAAAACACCCTTTATATATAAAGTAAATTTATGTTATAGAGAATTAACACACCTTCATGAAGCTCCCAACATTAATTAAGCTCATATCCTTTGTGAAACAAACTACCTTCATGAAGCTCACTTCCTTCACTGACCACTAAGTATTCATGAAACAACTAATATTCACAAAACTCCTATAACACAAAATCATTTCCATCGGTTAAGACTAAATCAGTCTTTTTATGATGCTAAAGATCACATATAATTTTAGATTCATGAAGCGCTCAAAATTTTCAAAATTAGAATGATTCATCATTTTCTCTAATTTTATTTGTGTAAACTGAATTGGGGGTATGTGCATATTTATAGGTATATCCTTTCATTAAGATCTTATTCCTACAGAGGCCTTTTTTTGAACCTTCAAAAAAAATTTGAAGCTCCTCTATTCACAAAGCTCCAGTGAAATTTAACCCATTTTAAAATTTTCTCTTAGTCGCAAAGATTTACCATCATCGCATCACACATTCACAAAATTTCTCATATTCGCAAAGAACATCGTCTTTCCATTGTGTGCATATGATGCTCCACATCTTCATGAAGCTCAAACTTTTTGAAACCCACTCTTTATGAAACTAATTCCTTTACCATATATGAGATGATTCAATACTATAAAACCACCTTTCAGGAATCTTGCTCCTTCCTTCTGATTTTGAGCACAAAAATTAGGAAAACATTGGGAAATGATGCCACATTCAACACTCTATCCATCTTGTACCATAATATCACTTGGATTGAAAACTTTCTGATCAACCTAGTGTGGATTTACAGTAAACAAAAACTAGATTATGTTTCCAGCTGTGAAATTCCTTATTAAAACAATCTCCCACTTTAGGTTTGTTGTAAATCTATAGATAAATCCAATAAAATAACAGCCTTAAAAATTAACCTAATAAACATGAAATAACTCATCTAACACTAAAGATCTATATGAGGAAAGCTTAGTGTAGAAAACAAGACTGTAAAAAGATAGTTTCATTCCACCATAGACCACCAATCAATCCTCATTGAATTTCATTTATCTACCCCTTTGGAAATAAACCCAAAAAATCTGTATTTCTATTTTTAGTACTAAAAAACTCCCCATGGATCATATCTCTCCTATAGACCTGCATCACTTCCACAATAGATTAAAATAGTTAACAGAAATAGGGAGAGGGGATGAACTTTAACCTCCTCGTTCACTATGAGGTGGATGAACACTAAGGTTCAACCATTTTTTCTCAAAAATTTGAGCCACAAAAGGCTTAGTTATAATTTCATCCACTCGGTCATCAATTTTTGCACCCCAATATTAAATATAAAAAATCTACATTTCCATAAAAATGGTTTTACCACCTTTTAATGGTGCACCTATCTTAAATAAAAATTTTGAAGAAATTTATATTTTATTTGAAAAAATAAAATTCTTATTTTAAATTAGGATATAAAATTTTACTTTTGTTTAATTTTTTTATTTTTCTGATAAGTTTTATGTTTTGATAAATAGTGATAAAATATTGCATTTTAATTGAAAATAGATTTTTTATCTAAATAATTTTTAGTGTAAAATTATATTTTTAATTGGTTTTAAAGTATAATTAGATCAATTTTTTATCATTTAACCTAATTTAGGTAATTGTAATAAATCTCACATTTAATGTGGATACAAAATCATTTCAATATTTTGAAAATTTTCAGTTTAAAACCTTGTTTTCTTATTCCGTCAATGGGATTAATTTTAAATTAATGTTAGCCAATTATTTATTTTGAATTTTCAAAAATAGATTCTATATTTATAATTATAAGTTAAAATTTAGTAAATATGTCCCTTTTATATTTGGACAATGTGAATTGTAACTTTAGTAATTTTTTAATTTCCACAATTAAGGGTAAATCAAGTAATTAAGTGTAAAAATAATATTATTAGTATTATAAAATTACTATAAAACTTGTCTTAATTTTATTTTATGAGTTACCATCATCCAAAATCATCTTTGGGATAATTTTATGGCCTCTTGGATCCTCTTGGATGACTTTAAGCCATTTGGAATATTTTATTCAAAGAAAAGTTAATTTTTTCATAATTTTGTTTTTAACACGTTAAATATTTTTAATATGGGGTAATATAGGAGATATTTTTTAATTTAAAGAGTAATTAGAAATATAAAATGTTTATATTCATCATGATAATTTATTTTTAATTATCAATAAATAAATAATTAAATTAATGTTTTTCACAATGATGATCCAGTAATTGTTTAATTAATGGATATATCAAATAAATGTTATCAAAATTTTAAAAATAAATATAATTTTGTATAATTAATGGCCTCCACAAATTTTCTATATTAACTATACATATTAGGGATGTATTAAAGGTTTTTTCCAAGTTATATTGTCTAATAATATTTTTTAAAAAGTCAAGAAATGAATAGTGTCAAAATTGACATTAATGATATTTTAAAATAAATAATATTTTTTAAAATGATATAAAATTCATACAAAGGACTGGTATAATGTTTAAAATTTCATCCATGGCTCATTTATGGTTCTTTTTTTCATCTTATAGTAACTATTTTAACCCTTAAAGTATTAAAAACTAAGTTGTCACGGTAAAAATTAAAGGGTATAACTAAGGGTTAAATTCAAAAGATAAGGGTTAGAATGTAACCTAAACTTGTAAAAAAATATTGGTTGAGAGGATTTATTCCCATCATAAAATTATATTCTAAATAAATCACTTTGGGTCCATTTTTAATTGAAATTTTATTTATATTAATTTAATATTTTGAGAGTTTCTAAAAGCACCCCTCACCTCAATTATAAAAGGGCACATCCTCCCTCACTTCTTGACACCACTTTGAGCCTTATAGATAGACCAAAACCTACCCATTTCTCCTAAATACTTCCCTCTATTCATCTTAAATTCCTTAATTTAGGTATAAATTCAACCAAAGAAGTCCTTTGTGAAAATAAAAAAGAGATGCCCAAAGAAGAGGTAAAGTTCATCAATGAATGTTTTTGTTTTATTTGTTCTTTAAACACCTTAAATTATTTTAATTTCATTTTTATATAATAACCTAAGTATCATAAATATATTTGGATATTTTTATATTGAATTTTTTACCTACACTCATACACACTTCCATCAAATGGGATACGCAATCATCGTTGATGTGTATGGTGGATTACCGCCTTGCAAACTAATGTTGTTCGTTCTTCCATTTACCACCTTTTATGGTTGGAATAATGATAGGGTTATAGTTTATATATGATATATATGATATACATTATGTATTTATTCTTCTTTTACATTTTTATATAACATAATTTCATGTTTTCCATTTTTTGGGAATACGATAACATCATTTGTGGATATGTCGACTACCGCCGCCTCAAAGCAATATGAGTCATTCACGATATACATAGAATGTATTAAGGGAAGAATTTAATAAACATATGTGACATATATTATTTAAATATGATACTATAATTATAATATACATATATATCATTTTATTTTCATTCTTTAATATAATAAAGAAATAGAAGCAGTGTTCATGCATATATACGGTATACTGTCTCCATGAATGATGCATTACATTTCATATCTCCAAATTTTATGGATTATTAAAAATAAATATATATTGAATATATATATATGATAATTAAATAATGATTTAAATTCTTTATATGATGAAATGGTTATCTAATTAATAAGAACAATAAATAACAAGTCAAAATAAACTCGAAAAACAAGACAATTAAAACCCAAAATAGTGAAAATAATGAAAGATGGTTAGAAAACGGGTAATGAGGAGTTAATATATGATATTATAAATATTATTATGGTTATTTTATAAGTTAATAAAATTCTTAAAACCATTATACATGAGGTTAAAGGATGTTCACCCAAAAGTAAATTCAAGGTAATGTATTTTCATCTCACATTTTACATCTGTGAGATAAATGTCATATTCACCACTTACTTCTTTTATGTGATGCATATACTACCCATTTTGATATATTATATAATAATTTCTTTTATTTTAATTATATTAAAATGTTTCAAAGTGGTATAGGAATCTTTGATTTATAAAAACCATTTTTTAAATCCATAATTTGATATATGAGGAATGCTTTGGACAGACACTATATGAGTTTGGGACCAGTTAATGCAAGCCCCTTGATGTGTTAGTAGTCTCATGAGATGAATTAATTGGACAAATAATAATAGTCTAAACTGTATTGAGAATAAATCTTTTTGGTAAAGGTATCATGTGTTATGGAAACATGACGTTCAGTAATTAAGCATTTCCTTTATTGATAATTCAGTTGTTATTATTATCCATGAGATTTTCTATTTGACATATATATAGATGATTTTCATTATAAAATTATTGATTAAATGGAATGTTTTTCATTTATCTATTATTACATACTGGTTTTTCCTTATCAATATATTTTTATGGAATGTTTTCTCACTTATTTACCTTTCCTTAATGATTATACTCATTGATTCTTTATTGATTCCATTATACTTACCATTAATGAGCATTTGATTTCACCCTTATTATTTTTCCTTTCCCCATGTTATGAATATTAATCCTTTGAATGAGTTTCAAGTATTTTGAGCTTTTATTTTCATTATGCTTTATTTTATTTTCCCAATGTATTATAGGTATCATGTATATAATCTAGTCTTCCAAAACTACTAAAGGGTTTGGTTTTTTAGGATGCGATTTAATTTTATCTATGCCAATGTAATAATGTACTACACCGAATTCGGGATTCTGGGGTAGAGGTGTTACAGTTGATTTCAGATCAAGTTTATTATAAAACATGGAAACTATATTTATTAAAAAAATAGATTATAATATAACCCTATAAATGACTTTGAGTATAAGTCTAAGAATAGGATATTATCCAATAGATTTGTTAATACCATGGATAAACAAGGTTAACCTATAGACTCCTAGATTGAGAAGAAGATTCCATGATTTATATATCCTATAAATTATTCTTCGTGACTATATCACTATGATTAGTGTTTATCACTTTGTTCTTTCGGTTTTGGTCAATGGTTATAATCATCAAGGTTATACAAGTATTGGTTATGCTACTGATGTTGAAGAGACTACAAAAGGAAATTTAAAGAAAGGATGTATTAAGTAATAAGATGATGAATTATAGTTAATGGTTTTAGAATTATGTATAATGATTAAAGTTCTTGTATATATTTATTTAAGAATTATTTCATCAATGGTGCTCTGGTTATAAGAATCGTGAGATATATAAGGATTTTACTGTAGTAATTATTCTTTAAGTATTTGGAATCATTAATTTTTTCATTAAGGTTTTTAAGGTGATCAAAGATTTGGTATGTTATAATAAGATCTACATTATGTTTTTTGGGGAATCTGATGTTAATATTGATTTGGTAAATTTAGAGACCTTTTTGGACTGTGAATTTGGACAGATGTATTTTAGATGAGTCTTAAGGTTGAAATGGATTAAGTTGAAGATTGGATATTATTATTTGAGGTTAAAGTATGATTTATTGGATACTTTTTACTAATAATTTTGTTTTCAATAAATATTTAAAGGATGAAGGAATGACTAGTGGATCTTATGATTCATTAAAGTGCTTAAGGTTTGAAAAATTAAACTTGAATACCCATTTTCTGGCCTAAGATATGAATTAAAAATAGATCAAAGAGCAACAAAAGGATAATATCTTGATTATAACATGGAATGAAATCAAGTAGGATTATTTTCTCAATTTATTATCTTGATTATAAAATAATCCCTCAACTATAGGAAATTAATTTTTAATGAAAATGAAATTCATTTAATTTTCTTACCAAGAAATCAATGGCCTCTTTAACCCATCACATATTTACGGTTCTGTGATGGTGGACTTATTGATGACCACGTTCTCCAACACTCTCCATCAAAACTTGGTGGTTTGACTTCTCTTCCATGTCCCAATTTTTTATTTCCACTAATTATTTCCTATTCAAAAGCCTAATTTTGAGGTGACTTTCATATTTCCCTTCCTCGTTTATTAAGAAGATGTTTTATTAACCCTATTTCTGATATGGGTTTCTCACTAAAGAATTTTCAAGTATCAACATTTTATTTTTATGTGAAATTTAAAATTATGAGGAAGAAATTTATTGAAGGAGGTAAGAGTGTATCACCCCAAGACCTGTCCATTTTTCCTTTGAGAATAAATTTAATTTAGTTTTTATCTTACAATGCAAGCAACACTAGGATTAAAAAAACATTATTTAGTCACGTTTTGTGTGCTTAATTAAATTCAAACACTTTAGAGAATTTATATAGAGAATTTATATGTTATATAACCAATAAAATATTTTTAATTTCATCCAACATATTTGATAGGTATAATATAAGTGAAACCCCAATAATACACATAAAAATATATATTTTTATAAAAGATGTTTTATATCCTTTTAATGGTGAACCTATTTTAAATTCAATTTTTAAAACTTTTATATATTTTATTTGATAAAATAAACTTTTTCTTTTAAATGGAAATATAAAAAATTTCTTTGGTTAAATTTTGGGTATTTTTCTGATAAGTTTCATGTTTTATTGAAGAGTGATAAAATAATGTATTTTAATTGAAAAATGATTTTTATTCTAAATAATTTATAGTATTAAATTATATTTTTAATTTGTTTTAAAGTATAATTAGATATATTTGTTATCATTTAATATAATTTAGGTTATTATAGTCAATTTTAGATTTAATTTGTATATAAAAACATTTCAATCTTTTGAACGTTTTCACTTTAAAAACTCATTTTCTCATTCCATCAACAGGATTAATTTTAAATTAATTTTAGTCAATTCTGTGTTTTCAATTTTGAAAATAGATTAAATATTTGGAATCAGAAGTTCAAAATTTATTAAATGGTTCAATTTTATTTTTGGAAAATATGAATATTAACTTTAGTATTTTTTTTAATTACCATGGTTGACATGTCATGGGATGCCAAGCTGACTAGTTGTGTATTACCGAGGATGGTCACGATATGGAGTTTCCCTCTCATTTGGGTTCCCTCTCACTAGGTTGATCCAACTGATTCCTATCAATTTCTTCATTTTAGTTTGTGGTTTTTGGGGCACCTACTCAGTATTCTTATACTCACCCCTATATTGGATTTTCCCACACGTGTTGTGTCTTTTGTCTTGTGCATACCATTGGTCCTTCAATGGAGTCCTAGTTAGACCTGAAGTAGGAAGAGTGTAGTGGCTAGACTAACTAGGCTTTTCACTGGATCTTGGCCGATGAGCTTACCGGCTTGTTTTTTATATTGATCCTCTCCTTCAGATCAGGTTGGATGCTTTTACAGTTTTCTTTTGGTGGGCCCTATATTTTCCCTTTTTGTACTTTTGTTGTAATTTGGTTAGTTATAGATGTATGCAAGAATTTTAGTTTTTGGTTTTTGTATATATATATATATATATCTTTGCACTATTGTTTGGAGTTTCATGTTGGTGCGTGTATATAAGTACCTTAGGCTAAGGTCTCCCATGTGTGTGATAGCGTACTCAGCACTAGTCATCATCCCATGGCCTATTGGAGGCGGGCTTGGGGAGTCACAGGTAAATTTGGTAATTAAGGGTAAAAATAATATTAAAAGTATTATAAAATTTCCATAAAACTTGTAATAATTTTATTGGATGATTTAGTGTCTACCAAAATCATACTTGGGTCAATTTTATGTCCACTTGGATCCATTTGGATGACTTTAATCCTTTTTATCATTTTAGTCAAAGAAAAGTAAATATTTTAATACTTTTGTTTTTAAAAAGTTAAATATTTTCAATATTGGATAATATAAGGGATATGGTAAACTATAAATATTAATTGGAAAAATAAAATTTTTATATTCATCATGATAATTTATTTTTAATTTTTAGTAGATAAATTAATTAATTAAATTCTTGCACAATGATGATGCATTATTTTTTTAATTAATGGACATATCAAATAAATGTTAATAAAAATGTTACAATAAATATAATTTGATATAATTAATGCTCTCCATAGATTTTATAGATTACCTAGACATATTAGGGATGTATTAAAGGTTTTTTTTCAAATTTTTCTTGTTTATTGATATTTTTTAAAAAGTCAATAACAGAATAGTGTCAAAACTAACATTAATGATATTTTAAAATAAATAATATTTTATTAAATGATATAAAAATCATAAAAATATAACATTATTACACCTTATTGATATAAGGTTTAAAATTTCATCCATGACTCATTTATTGTTCGTTTGGTATCTTATAGTGACTATTTTAACCCTTAAAGTGTATAAAAAACCAAGTTGTAACAGTAAAAGTTAAAGGGTTTAACTAAGGGTTAAAACCAAAAGATAAGGGTAATAATGTGACCTAACCTTTTCTAAAAATTATTATTTTTAGATTATTTTGACAAATACTCATATTATCTTATAAATAAATCACTTTGGAGGCATTTTTAATTGAAAATTAATTTGTATTAATTTAGTATTTTGAGAGTTTCCAAAAGTACTTCTCACCTCAATTATAAAAGGGAACCTCCTCCCTCACTTCCTCACACAATTTTAAGACTTCTAGATTGAAAAAACCCGTCCCATTTATACGTCCAACTTCCATATATTCATCATAGAAGCCTTAATTTGGTCCTAAATCAAACCAAAGAAGTCCTTTTGTGAAAATCAGAAGAAGATACCCACGTAAGTGGTAACATTCATCAATGAAATGTTTTGTTTTTTTATTCCTTCAACACCTTCAATTATTTTTATTTCATGTTTATTTAATATCATAAGTATCATAAATATATGTATATGTTGTTATATTAAGGTTTCAACCTACGCTCACACACACTTCCATCAAATGGGATATGCAATCATCGTTCATGTGTACGGCGGACTACCTCCTCATGAACCAATATCATTCATTATTCCATTTAACAAATTTTAGGGTTTTAATAATGATGTATTTATAGTTTATATATTATATAAATGATATTTATTGCATATTTATGCTTCTATAATTTTTATATAAAACATATCTTCATGCTTTCCATTTTGTGGGAAGATGATAACATCATTTGTGGGCATGTGGACTACCGTCTCCTCAAAGCAATGTGATTTGTTCAAGCTATACATGTAACGTATTAAGGGGTGGTTTTAATGAAAATATGTGACATATATGACATAAATAAGATATTTTAATTATAATATACATATATTTCATTTACTTTTCATTCTTTTAATACGGTAAAGAAATGGAAGTAGAGTTTATGCGTACATACGGTCTACCATCTCCATGAACGGTGCATTTCATTTACTGTATCTAAATATTATGGATTATTATAAATACATATATACTGAAAATATATGATAATTAAATCATGGTTTATATTCTGGAGATGATGAAATCGTGATCTAAGTAGTAATAATAACAAAAAATAACATGTCAAAACATACTCAAAAAACAAGACAATTAACACCTTGTATAGTGAAAATAATGAAATATGGTTAACGAATGGGTAATGAGAAGTTAATATATGATATTATAAATATGATTATGGTTCTGTTATAATTTAATAACATGATTAAAACCATTATATAGGATTTTAAAGGATGTTCTCCCAAAATGAAATGCATGGTAAGGTATTTTCAGCTCACATTTTACATTTATGAGATAAATGTAATATTCACCACTTACTTATTTTGTGTGGCGTATCTACTACCACTTTTTATATATTATATCATGTATCATTTTGTCTTCATGGTAATCAAATGTTTCAAAATGGTATGAGACACTTTGATTTAAAAAATATCTTTTAAAATTTGTTATTCAATATATGAGGAATGCTTTGGACGTGCACTATACGGGTTGGGGATCGGTTAATACAAGACCCTTGATTAATATGTAGTCTCATGAGATGAATCAGTTTTCCAAATTAAAATATTTTAAACTATGTTAAAAATAAATCATGACGATAAAGGTATCATGTTCCTGGAAAACATGTTGTTCAATAATTAAGCATTTCCTTTATAGATAATTTAGTTATTATTATTATCCATGAATTGTAACATCCCAATCTTCCACGGTACGCTTTCCTTTGAATAATACAGTAGCGTGTGTTGTACGCAACTTCGAGTTCTAACACACACACCACAAACAATCAAACTAGCCGTTATGAATAGTAATACCCACTTTTTGAAATTTTATAAATTTTATCTTTCAAAATGGACTTCATTTTTGTATTCGTAATATCGAAATTAGCCTGGGGTGAAATTTTGGTATTTTTCTGAAAAGTTTCAATTTTTGATGAATAGTGAAAAAACACTAAGTTATAGTTTAAAACCAATTTTTTTTTAAATAATTATTTATTTTATTTAAATTTAATTAAGGTCAAAATAGATACATAATACCTATATAATATCAATGTAATTCATTGGAGTCAGTTTAGAATAATTTTAGATATATAAAAATTTTATTGAACTTTTCACCGTCTTTTACCCACCACCTAGGAGAATTTGGAAATTCACATAAAACATAATTTTACCACTTCTGTGAGTGGAATTTAGAAAATCTGAGAGACATGGTAAATATCAAGGAGTAAAATGTGGTTCAATGAGATGAAAATAATTTTTGGTGAATAGTAACTTTTTACTTTTATTTACCACAGTTAAAAGTAAATAGGGTAATTAAGGGTAAATATGATATTGATATTACCCTAACACATGTACTAATTCTATTGGACAAGTGTATCTCGACCAAAAACAACCTTAGGAATAAAATATTATCATTTAGGTCCACTTGGATTAGATTAGGACATTTATTATTATTTAATTCAAAGAAGAGTTAAAAGAGTTAAAATCATAGTTTATTTACTAAAACATTTTTAATATAGTGTTATACATTAGATAAATTCAATTGTAAATTTTCATTAGAAATTTAAAAAGATTTCATACATAATGGTATTTTATTTGTAATTTTTAGACATTAAATAATTTAATTTATTTATGACACAATGGTGATGCAGTAATTACCTAATTAATGAAATATTAAAATAATTGATATTATAAATATCAAAATAAATGTAATTTGAGACTTTTTATGAATTATACTAATTTTCTAGGTTAATATGACATATTAGGATTGATTATATAAATTGTTTTCGAAGTAATAATGATGTTATTAATTTATCAAAAACAAAATACCTAATAGTGTCAAAATTGACATAAAAGAGTTTTTAAAACAAATATTATATTATTAATTTATATTCAATTCCTAAAAATATAAGGTTCGGCCAAGATACTTATATCATGATAGTTGTATCATTAATGGACCACTTGGTGGTCTCTTGGAGGTATATAGTAAGTTTATTAACTATATAATATAAAAATACAAAGTGACATGGTAAGTTTCAAACTAATTAACTAAAAGTTAAAACAAAAAGATAAGGTTAATATAATGACCCAAAACTTTCTAAATTCTATTGGTTGAGTGGTTTTCGACCCATACCCACCTTAACCTTTAAATAATCCACTTTGGAGCCATTATAAACCAAATATTAATTTATTATAAAATAATATTTCTAGCTTTTCTAAAGGTGCCCCTCACCCCTCTTATAAAAGGGAACCCTCCCTTATCAATAATTCACATATTAAAAGCCATTTGGATCGGCCAACCCCAGAAAAAATACTCTATCAACTTCCCTCACTTCAACCTATAGTCCTTAGTTCGATCAGAAAGCCATCCTAAGGAGCCCTTTTGATCAAATCAAAAGGAAGAACCCGAAGAAGAGGTAATGTTTTCACCACCTTCTTTCAAGTTCCTTTCTTCTTCAACATCTTCTTTATTTGTTATTCCCATTATAAAATAATAACTCCAATATCTTATATATAATGTGATGTTATTATAAATATGGTACAATCATATTCAGTATTCTATCCATCCTTTGAATGACATGTCACCATACGTGCGTACGTACGGCTTACTGTCTCCACATCATGGTGTAATTGTTATTCAATAAATTATTATTTGGATGGGTATAATAATGATATGTAATTCATGTAAATAATAAATATAACATGATAATTATTCTGTTTATATGATATACCATCCAATTATATATTATTTTAATATCTAGAGAATGATATTGTTGCTCGTGCGTACGTACGGACTACCGTCTCCATGAACGCGATGAGATTCATTCTCCATCGTATCCATTCAAGTATAATTATCATTTTATGATTTAAAAATAATTTTTAAGGACTTTATATCACTCTAGATATGAATAAGATACAACCTATCCATGACAAACACATCTTACATAACAAAACATATAAAAGAAAACGAGTAAGTTAACACCTGAAACAACAATAATACTAAGATATTATTAACAAAGCAATGTTAAAACATCATATATGATATAATATTAATGTATATGATTTTTGTATAGTTTAATAACAATTATTTTACCATTATACAGGAGGTTAATCTACCCCCAACCAAGGAAAAGTACAAGGTAAGGTTTTATTTCACAATCTCTTCATTAGCTGAGGTTGTTTATACGTGATTATCTATTGGGACCTCTTTATCATCCACATCCATGTTTCTTAAAAATGTATTCCAAAACATTTTTACTATTTACTAGACAATGGGTTAAAGTCATTGTTACCCTTGTTTGACTTTTATAAAATGGTTTTAAAGGAATCTTTCCATCGTTTTCCAAACAAGGTCCTTTTTAACCTTTTTGACAAAATTAAGGTAAGAATGTTTTTTTAACTTATACGGCAGGTGCAGCTATTTTCCGCCGTTATAAAATCATCGAAGCTTACCTTACAAGATTATAAGAATATTTTCAAATTAAATGTTTTATTTTATAATTATGTGACTTTTAAATTATTTCAAAAAAAAGAGATATTCCTCTCAAATAGTTTTGATTTCATCTATGTCAACATCCTTTGATGGATTTTAAGCTTATTTGAATGTGATTTATTATGATACAAAACTTTTATATTGTATTGAAGGTTTTGTGATATGTTTGACTTTGGATGTTTTATTTTTATACCATTCATGGTTTATGGTGAAAGTATTGACATTTCGTATGCTAGTTTTAATACGAATGTTTATGTTATGTTTAAACCTGTTCATATGAGGAATGCATTGGACTTAATATGTGACGGGTGGAGCCCTCTATATCTCCTCGATGCATTGGTTGGTCTCATGAGACAAACTAGTGTCTTGGCACAAGGCCTTGACAAAATCTTATTTGTAGTCTTGGCACGATGCCTTGAATCTGTGGTTATGATAGTCTGGCATTATGCATTCCATCATTATGAAAGTGGTTATTGATATTGCATGTGATTATTCGACTAGTAGAATATCCATGTGAATAAGTATATGGCATTATTTCATTTTATTTCTGCCATATTATGTTAAAGTTCAAGTTTTAAAAGGCTTTTGTTTTAGTTATACATTGCCTTAAATTTTTATGCTTATTTATGAAAGTTTCCGCTATATTTTTATCCTTACTGGGCATTTGAGCTCACCCCTTTCTATGTTTTATTTTTCCCAGGATGTGAAGAAGTATTTTATGAATGACCTGCAGGGATAGTATGAGGGGATAAGAGTGTGGAATATGGGAAATATATTGTTGCATTTTTCATTTTATGATGTAATGTAAACTTTATGAATGTATCTAGTTATTCCAAGGATACTAAACTAATCAGTCTTTCGAGAATTGTTCTTTCTTGTGATCATACCAATGTTATGTAATAATGCACCGACTCTGGGTAACTGGGGTCGGGGATTTACAGTTGGTATTAGATGAAGTTTAGTACAAACCTTGGAAGCTAGATTTAGATAAACTCTGATTAGAGCACATAGATTTAAGATGGACTTTGAGGATTAGTATAGAAGAACTTCCTAGAATTTTCGTATTGTAGAGATTTTGTGAGTTTTCTGAGCAATACATCCCTTTCTGGATACGAGCAGGTAGAGGTGGCTCTGGCATAGATGTACCTAGGGGTAAAACCTGAAAATACCGCTTTAATCTAGACTCGAACGGGAACTGGTGCACGACAACGAGCCTTGTTGCACTCTTGGTTACGACACTCTCAGGGGATATGCTTAGGATAACTCTCATTTTATTTATAAATCATTATGAAGGGTTTATGAGTATATACGTCTTTAAAGAAAACATTTTTATGATTACGGATTATATCCATAAATAGTTCAATTTATGTTAAGTGTTTTATAAGTATGGAATTATGTATTTTGATTCATAAACTGATCTAGTTTATGCCATTATTTGTAAATTGCACTTAGTGAAAGAAATGGAAACTGTATCAATGCACGCACTCCATGTAGGGATTGCCCTCCTACTCAAGATAATTGTAGTGGAGCTGGTGATGCAACTGGTACTGATCAACTAATCACCATACTGGGATAACTCACTCAGGTTATGAATAATAACCTTACCCATTTGGAGCACCCTGATCCACAGCATGTAGGATCAATGTTAGATCGCTTCATGAGGCAGAAACCACCAACATTCAATGGGATTACAAATCCATTAGTATCTGAGAAATGAATAAGTTCCCTAGAGAAAATATTTCAGGCTTTGGGGGGTATTGAAAGGGAAGAAGTTGTCATGGAAGTTTATCGCCTCACTGGGGATGCTGATCAATGGTGGTCATTGATTCAAAACATGAAGTAAGATGATGAAGTATCAAATATGGAATGGAGGGAGTTTAATGATCTATTTTTAGAAAAATACTCTCCTCGTGACCATCGAGCAGATATGGAAAGGCAATTTCTGAGTTTGAGACAAAAGGAGGATGAGAATGTCGCAAAGTATGAGGCTAACTTTATGAAGTTATCAAGGTATGCTGGAGATTATATACGTAACCTAATAAGTAAGATTGATCGTTTCTTTTATGGGTTAAAACCATTTCTCTGTTGAGCATTAGTCTCACAATCCTTCTCATCGTATGAAGACATTGTCTCATGTGCTATCAAGACAGAAAAGGAATTATCTAAGTCTTATGACTTTAAAGAAAAGCAAGAGAAAAAGATATATGCTGATCAATCTGGTAATGGAAGTAAGGGGAAGAAGGGAAAAGTTGAATATCCATCCTGTAGTAGATGTAGGAAGAAACACTCGGGTACTTACTTAAAAGGAATGGGAGTCTGTTACAAGTGTGGTGAAAAAGGCCACCAAGCTCGTGATTTCAAGGGGAAGAAGGAAGCTATCGATGTCCAATTCTACAATTGCAGGGAGATGGGACATTATGCAAATGAATGTCCTAAGAGTTAGGGGAAATTACCTCAGAAAAGGCCAAGGGATCAAGGCCGAGCTTATGCTATCACTACTGCTGAGGTAGAAGCTCAAAAAGACATGGTGGCAGGTAATTTAATGGTTTCCTCAAGTTTAGAAAATGCATTATTTGATTCTGGATCATCGCATTGTTTCATATCTTCCCAGTTTTCTAATAAAATTAGATATTTTCAATTTGATTTAACAAGGGTGTTGTTAGTTAAAACTCCTAAGGGAAGTATCATTGTAACAAAGTTTTGTGAATCAGTCCCCATTAGAGCACATAAATGATCTTTACCTGCTGATCTCATCGTCATACCTATGATTGAGTTTGATATAATCCTCAGTATGGATTATATTTCAGACCATGATGTGAAGATTTATTGTAAGAAGAAGGAGGTTACGATTTTTGATGATGATGATAAGGAACACCTTATCTTTAGATTAGAATCGTCACCACTTAATTCTTATCTAGATCTACCCCCAATAGCTCAACTGAATTAAATTATTGGGGAGAAAGAGAATGAAATGATTGTGGGTGAGGAAAGGAATGTTCAAATAGAGGATGTACCTATTGTAAAATAATATTTAGATGTGTTTCTGGAAGATTTACCTGGACATCCTCCAGAACGAGAAGTTGAGTTTTCCATTGATTTAATTCCTGGATCAAGGCCTATATCTAAGACCCCTTATAGAATGGCCACTGTGGAATTAGTTGAACTAAAGAAACAATTAGAGGAATTGAGTAATAAGGGATTTATTCGCCCTAGTGCTTCTCCATGGGGATCCCATGTTCTTTTTGTTAAAAAGAAAGATAGATCTATGAGGTTATGTATCGACTACAGGGAGATCAATGCTATAACAATAAATAACAAGTATCCCCTACCTCACATTGATGATTTATTTGACCAACTGCATGGATCTCAATACTTTCCAAAGATTGACCTTTGATCTGGATTCCATCAGTTGTGTGTGAATAAGGAAGACATTCCGAAGACAGCATTTCGAACAAGGTACGGGCATTATGAGTTTACGGTAATGCCTTTTGGGATGACTAATGCACCCTCTGTATTCATGGATCTAATTAATAGAGTTTTCAAGTAATATCTCGATGATTTTGTGGTGGTATTTATTGATGATATCTTGGTATACTCCAAAATATATGAAGATCATGAAAATAACTTGCGCATTATCCTGAAGACTCTGAGAAGACATGAATTATATGGGAAGTTTATCAAGTGTGAATTCTGGCTTCATGAGGTTTCTTTTCTTGGCCATATTGTCTCTAAAGATAGAATCTTTGTTGATCCTTCTAAGACCAAGGCAATCCAAGAATGGCCAGCACCTACGAGTATAACTGAGTTATGCAGTTTTATTGGTTTAGCAGGTTATTATTGACGTTTCGTCCAGAATTTTGCCTGATTGGCTAACCCATTAACAAATCTCACACGTAAAGGGGTTAAATTTGTTTGGACAAAAGAATGTGAAGAATGTTTTGAAGAACTGAAGAGAAGATTAGTCAATTATCCTATATTGACTCTACCATCAGTGAATGATGGGTTCGTTATTTATAGTGATTCATCAAGGAAAGGACTTGGTTGTGTCATGATAGGGTTATTTCCTATGTATCACGACAGTTGAAAATTCATGATCAAAACTATCCTACTCATGATCTCGAGTTAGAAGCTGTGATCTTTACTTTGAAGATATGGAGGCACTACCTCTATGGTGAAAAATGTGAGATTTATACTGATCACAAGAGTTTGAAGTATATTTTCTCAAAAAAAGAACTCAACATGAGGCAAAGGAGATGGCTTGAATTACTCAAGGATTATGATTGTACGATACACTACCACCCGAGAAAGGAAAGTAATGTGGTAGATGCTTTGAGCAGAAAAGATCATGGAGTTTTAAACAATATGAGAATTGAAAGGGATCCAATTTTCATGGATCTAGTGAAGATGGACATGGGAATAACCATGGAAGGTGAAACATCAGTGATTTTTCAAATGGTTGCCAAACCATCTTTACTAGAAAGGATTAAGAGTTCTCAGACTAATGATGAAGAATTTCAAAAGAATATTAAAGCTGTGAATGATGGGATATTGAGAGACTTTGTGTATGAAGATGGAATTTTGAAATTTGGGAAGAGACTTTGTGTTCTCAGTGTACCTGATCTAAAAAGGGAATTTCTAGACGATGGTCATAGTTCCAATTTCTCAATACACCCTGGGAGAACCAAAATGTATAGAGATTTAAAGGAACATTTTTTGTGGGACAACATGAAGAGGGAGATTTCTGGTTTTGTGTCAAGATGTATGGTTTGTCAATAAGTGAAAGCTGGAAGGCAACAGCCTGGAGGGGTCATGCAACCTCTTCCCATACCGGAGTGGAAATGGGACAATATTACGATGGACTTTGTCATGGGGCTACCAAAGACTCCTAGAAGGAACGATGAAATATGGGTTATTATTGATCGTCTTACCAAGTCAGCACATTTTCTTGAAATAAGAGAAGATCTACCACCGGAACGTCTAGAAATACTATATATTAATGAAGTGGTGATACTTTATGGAGTACCCCTATCGATTTTTTCTGATCATGATCCCCATTATACTTCAAGATTCTGGAAGAGTCTTTAGAAATCCCTGAATACTGAACTTCAATTGAGAACTGCCTACCACCCTCAAACAGATGGACAAACAGAACGGACTATTCAAACTTTAGAAGACATGTTGAGATCCGGCTCTCTTGAATTTCAGGGTATGTGGGATCAATATTTACCTTTGGTAGAATTTTCCTATAATAATAGCTTCCATTCGAGTATTCAGATGGCACCATATGAAGCGTTATATGGAAAGAGATGTCGCACACCAACCTGTTGGGATGACGTTGGTGAATGAAAACTTGTAGGCCCAGAACTGGTGGAGGAAACAATGGAAAAGGTAAAGGTAATCCAAAACCACATCAAAGCACATCAAAGTAGGCAGAAGAGCTATGTTGATAACCGAAGGAAGGATTTGGAATTTCAGGTTAGAGATTATGTTTTCTTGAAGGTATCTACATGGAAGGGAGTTATACATTTTGGTAAGAAGGTTAAATTGAGTCCTAGGTACATCGGACCTTTCGAAATTCTAGAACTAATTGGGGTTGTACCTTACCATTTGGCAATGCCACCAAGTCTCTCCAAAGTTCACGATGTGTTCCATGTATCACTGTTGAGGAAATACATGCCTGACCCAACGCATGTACTCACCTATGAGGAATTAGAACTAGAGCCCGATCTATCTTATTGAGAAGATCCCATCAGGATTCTTGATACGAGAGAACAAGCACTAAGAAACCGGACGACTCGTCTGGTAAAATTTTTGTGGAGACCCCATAAGATAGAAGAGGCAACGTGGGAACCCGAGGAACTTATGATGAAGAACCACCTGAGTCTTTTCATGCGGTAGTATTCTAGAAATTTCGAGGACAAAATTATTTGAAGGAGGGTAGAATGTAACACCCCAAGCTTCCACGATATTCTTTCCTTTGAATAATACAGTAGCGTGTGTTGTATGCAACTTCGAGTTCTAACACACACACCACAACCAATCAAACTAGCCGTTATGAATAGTAATACCCACTTTTTGAAATTTTTTAAATTTTATCTTTCAAAATGGACTTCATTTTTGGATTCGTAATATCGAAATTAGCCTAGGGTGAAATTTTGGTATTTTTCTGAAAACTTTCAATTTTTGATGAATAGTGAAAAAACACTTAGTTGTAGTTTAAAAACTAAATTTTTATTTAAATAAATATTTATTTTATTTAAATTTAATTAAGGTCAAAATAGATAAATAATACCTATATAAGTTAAATATAATTCATTGGAGTTAGTTTAGAATAATTTTAGATATATAAAAATTTTATTGAACTTTTCACCGTCATTTACCCACCTCCTAGGAGAATTTAGAAATTCACATAAAACTTGATTTTACCACTTCTGTGGGTGGAATTTCGAAAGTCTGAGAGGCACGGTTAATATCAAGGAGTAAAATGTGGTTCATTGAGATGAAAATAATTTTTGGTGAATAGTAACTTTTTACTTTTATTTACGACGGTTAAAAGTAAATAGAATAATTATGGGTAAAATGATATTAATATTACCCTAACACATGTCCTAATTATATTGGAAAGTGTATCTCGACCAAAAATAACCTTATTAATAAAATATTATCATTTAGGTCCACTTGGATTAGATTAAGACATTTATTATTATTTAATTCAAAGAAGAGTTAAAAGAGTTAAAATCAAATTTTATATACTAAAACATTTTTTATATAAGGTTATACATAAGATAAATTCAATTGTAAATATTAATTCGAAAGATAAAAATATTTCCTACATAATGGTATTTTATTTATAATTTTTAGACATTAAATAATTTAATTTATTTATGACACAATGGTGATGCGGTAATTACCTAATTAATGAAATATTACAATAATTGATATTATAAATATCAAAATAAATATAATTTGTGACTTTTTATGAATTGAACTAATTGTCTAGGTTAATATGAAATATTAGTATTGATTATATAAATTATTTTCGAAGTAATAATGCTGTTATGAATTTATCAAGAACAAAATACCCAATAGTGTCAAAATTGACATAAAAGTGTTTTTAAAACAAATATTATATTCTTAATTTATATTCAATTCCTCAAAATATAAGGTTCATAAAATATAATTATATCATGATATTTGTATCATTAATGGACCACTTTAGGGTCACTTGTAGGAATATAGTATGTTTATTAAATATATAATATGAAAATACAAAGTGACATGGTAAGTGTCAAACTAATTAACTAAGAGTTAAAACTAAAAGATTAGGTTAATATAATGACCCAAACCTGTCTAAATTTTATTGGTTGAGCGGTTTTCTACCCATACCCACCTTAACCTTTAAATAATCCACTTTGGAGCCATTATAAACCGAATATTAATTTATTATAAAATAATATTTCTAGCTTTTCCAAAGGTGCCCCTCACCCCTCTTATAAAAGGGCACTCCCCCTTCTCACTAATTCACACATTCAAAGCCTTTTGGATCATCCAACCCCTACCCAAATACTCTCTCAACTTCCCTCACTTCAACCTAGAGTCATTAGTTTGATCAGAAAGCCATCCTAAGGAGCCTTTTTGATCAAATCAAAAGGAAGAACCCGAAGAATAGGTAATGTTTTCACCACCTCTTTCAAGTTCCTTTCTTCTTCAACTTCTTCTTTCTTTGTTATTACCATTATAAAATAATAACTCCAGTATCTTATATATACTATGATGTTATTCATATGAAATGAAAACATATTATAGTATTATGTTCTTAGGTAAATACATTTATAGTTCCCTAATGATAAGTATATGGTAATGTGGAATGTATGCTGATGTTGTTTAGATATGTGGTGGTAATGAATTTCACAGTGGAATTTTTCTTGTGGCTTAATGTCTATGGTATATTGACGAAAAATATAGTGTTTGGATGTCTGATGATGGAGAAAGTTTCATATAATATGATAATTATTTTGTATATATGATATACTATCCAATTATATATTATTTTAATGTCAAAATAATGATATTGTCGCTTGTGCATACGTACGGACTACCGTCTTCATGAACGTGATGAGATTCATTCTCCATCGTATCCATTCAAGTATAATTATCATTTTATGATTTAAAAATAATGTTTAAGGACTTGATATCATTCTATACCTGAATAAGATATAACCTATCCATGACAAACATGGCTTACGTAACAAAACATATAAAAGAAAATGAGTAAGTTAACACCCGAAACGACGATAATACTAAGATATTATTAACAAAGAAATGTTAAAAGATCATATATGATATCATCTTAATTTATATGATTCTTGTATAATTTAATAACAATTATTTCAATATTATACAGGAGGTTAAACTATCCCCAACCAAGGAAAAGTACAAGGCAAGATTTTATTTCACAATCTCTTCATTATCTGAGGTTGTTTATATGTGATTATCTATTGGGACCTCTTTATCATCCACATCCATGTTTCTTAAAAATGTATTCCACAACATTTTTAATATTTACTAGACAATGGGTTAAAGTCATTTATACCCTTTTTTTACTTTTATAAAATGGTTTGAAAAGAATATTTCTGTCATTTTCCAAACAAGGTCCTTTTTAACCTTTTCGACAAAATTAAGGTAAGAATTTTTTTTTTAACTTATACGGCGGGTGCGGCTATTTTCCGCCATTATAAAATCTTCGAAGCTTCCCTTACAAGCTTATAAGAATATTTTCAAAGTAAATGTTTTATTTTATAATTATGTGACTTTTAAATGATTTCAAAAAAAAGAGATATTCCTCTCAAATATTTTTGATTTCATCTATGTCAACATCCTTTGATGGATTTTAAGATTATTTGAATGTGATTTATTATGATACAAAACTTCTATATTGTATTGAAGGTTTTGTGATATGTTTGACTGTGGATGTGTTATTTTTATACCATTTATGGTTTATGGTGAAAGTATTGAAATTTCGTATGCTAGTTTTAATAAAAATGTTTATGTTATGTTTAAACTTGTTCATATGAGGAATGCATTGGACTTAATATGTGACGGGTGGAGCCCGCTATAGCTCCTTGATGCATCGGTAGGTCTCATGAGACAAACTAGTGTCTTGGCACAAGGCCTTGACAAAATCTTATTTGTAGTCTTGGCATGAGGCCTTGGCTATGTGGTTATGATAGTCTGTCATTATGCATTCCATCATTATGAAAGTGGTTATTGATATTGCATGTGATTATTCGACTAGTAGAATATCCATGTGAATAAGTATATGGAATTGTTTCATTTTATTTATTCCATATTATGCTGAAGTTCAAGTTTTAAAAGGCTTTTGTTTTAGTTATACATTGCCTTAAATGTTTATGCTTATTTATGAAATTTTCCGCTATATTTTTATCCTTACTGGGCATTTGAGCTCACCCCTTTATGTGTTTTATTTTTCCTAGGATGTGAAAAAGTATTTTATGAATGACCTGCAGGGATAGTATGAGGGGATAAGAGTGTGGACTATGGAGACTATATTGTTGTAGTTTTTCATTTTATGATGTAATGTAAACTTTATGAATATATCTAGTTATTCCAAGGCTACTAAACTAATCGGTCTTTCGAGACTTGATCTTTCTTGTGATCATGACAATGCTATGTAATAATGCACCAACTCTGGGTAACTAGGGCTGAGGCATTACATGAATTTTTTATTTTGACATATATATGGTTGAATTTCATTATTATCTTATTTATTAAATGGAATTTCTTTCATTCATCTGTTGTTCTATATTGGTTATGTCTTATCATGATATTTTTATGGCATGTGTGCTCAGTTATTTACCTTTCCATGATGATTATACCCATTGATTCTTTTTTTCTTTTGGTTTAATTACTCTTACTGTGAATTTTAGCTCACCCTTATTATGTTTCCTATCCCCAGTTTATGAAGAGGAATACTTTGAATGATTTTCAAGGATTCTGAGATTTTATTTTCATTATGATTTATTTTATTTTCCCAATGTATTATTGGTATCATGTATGTAATCTGGTTTTCCAAAACTACTAAACAATTCAGAACACTGGGACATGATTTAATTGTATAAATTCCAATGTAATAAATTGCTTCACTAACTCTTGGATATTGTGGTTGGGGTTTTACATCAGTTCTAAGACACTCCATTGTAATCACACCTTTTTCAAATTTTTCTTCGATAAAGTTATATTTGATCTAAATATTTTTTCTATGAGAGTACTGAATTAGATTCTTGATAATATTATGTTGGGACCACTTTGTGTATAAAGTTGTGTTTATTGTCAACAGTTTTCAATACTAGTAAAAATGAAGGATTGGTGATACATGAATAATTGGGAAATTCTTCATGATGAAAATTCAAATGATTTATGCATTGATCCTGAGTTAAAATTACTTGTGTCAAAGGTGACACAATGTTTAAAACAATGTTGTATCATCCATTGAGGATTATTGTAGTATTTTAAGTGTGTTATTTGGAATTCAAGTTCCAAAAATAAAATGAGGAAGAGAAGAAGAGAAGGAAATTTTCATGGTATTGGCATTTGAAGGGAGGTGGCCATGCATGGGTCTAAACTAAAAAGGAGTCCATGCATTTAATTTCATGTTAAGATTTATGTTAACACTATTTTTTTTGGAATTACTTAAAAAAATGGGCCAACCCTCGATCTAGCAAGCCAGCCTCAACCTAAGGCTCATGTTGGATAAGATTTAACCATTCCCATAGGAAATCTAGTTAGGGCATCCCGCAAGTGGTAGAGAGGGGGTTCAGAGCGCACCCATAGAGTATTAGGCTGAAGCACATAGTGGGTGGGTACAAAGTGTGGCATCATAAAACATGATATAGGGCATTACCGTGGAGGGAGATGGAGTAATCTGGTGATGGGGCATAGAACTTTGATTTTTATACTACATGCCACCTGCATCTCAGTTTTGATGTTGGATAAAAATACATGGGCATCATCCATCTCTTCAAAAAACATGGGAGTGAACCTCATCGTCCATCTCATCCTCATACCGCAATCTAATCTCCACCATCAAATCAATTTGTGCCTCATGAATTTTAATGTGAGTCATTTGATTATCTTGTGGTTTCTGGTTTAACCGTGTCATTGTCTTCCTCTTGACACTACATGCTAATGCCACTGTTGCTTTCCAGAGCTAATGAAGATGGCCCGATCACCATGGATGACCACTGGATATCATATTAGGATCATTTTGTCCTCTAGATCGAATCAAGATCATGCATGAAATTGTATTTTCATGCATGCAATGAAATGGTGAAGTTCAAAGAAGGACAAGGAAAATGAATTTTTCAAGAGCCATGTGGATTCAAGCGGGAATTTAAAATGAGATACACACAATCTTAAATGCATGCATGAAGATATTTTTTCACTTGTTTGAAACGGAAACATGCCACAAGTCTCGATGTATCTTTATAGGGATTTGAAAATATTTAAAGCAGAAGATATCAGTTGTTCAAAGGATTTTATGAACATATCTCATGGGATTTAAAAACATGGAAAAGGAAGTGATATCTTCCTATAAAATGAGAAGCCTTGAGCCAAAGGAGGTTGATACAATTCATACACCTAAGATCTCATGTTTCTAAAAGACAAAACATCTCCATTTCTGATTCGTGAAGGATGAGTAGAGCACTGCAGGACTTAGACAAGTGCTATTCAATATTGAAGGGTCTCACAAAGAAGAAAAACCTCACCCTCTGTGCAAAGGAAAACCATGAATTCAAGATAGGTTTTCCCAACACCCTTATTTTGTTTCATGAAGAAGAACATGTGGTTACACAATCGGTGCATGCGCACCCATTTTGAGCTTTGCAAAGATAGAGCCATGAACTGTTCTGGTTCAGCGAAGAAAGAGACTTGTGCACCCCTTTCATGGGGAAGATCCATGAATCCTTCAATTTCATGAATAAAAGGTGAGAAGACCCTTTTGGTTTCATGATATATCTATATTATTTTTTTGGGGTTCATGTTTACTGAAGAAGGAGATAACATGATGATGGGAAGAAAGTATTTTCATGCATGTATGTGCATCCTTTGAAGTTTCTCGAGGCTGTGCATGGTTTTGGATCAGGAAAGAAGGAGAAATGAATAAACACATGCACTCATATGTGAGAAGAATAGAATTCAGTATAGGTTCAAAGGCTTCTACCCATTAGGGTTTGTTCACAAGAAGAGAATAAGTGGATAGATTGTGTTTGGTTTTTTCATAAAACAGGCATGCACTCATGTGCGTGAATTAAAAACACCCAAACCAAGTGAAAAGGGAAGAATATAAAAGTTTTATGAATGTTTTCATGAATACATAAAAAGGGTGAAAATTAGTTGAACAAATACTAAATTCACCAAGAAAAAGATAAGAGAATAAGAAGTAGAAGGAAGAGTGTGCCCAACTCTATTGACAATCATTCAGGGCAGTTTGATTCAGATGATGCCAAGTAATCTGATCATCATTTCTTAAATAATCACATAGGTGTTTTTTATTCTTTCCAAGAAGAATAATATGTTTTAGTTCATTCATTTATTTCACTAAATAATCATAAATAAGAAGAAGAATTGTGCATTCCATTTCGAACCAGAGAAGAAGAGAGAAAAAGAAGAGAGTTTCTTGTCTACTGCTTTGCAAGTATCCAAGTGAAGAGCACAAAATAAGATCAAGGGTAGAACCTACCTTTTCAAGAAGTAATAATACTTTCTTCAGAGGAATTATAAAGAACTAGAAAGTATCTGACAGTTGGACTAGGATATCACCAGTTCAGGGAAGTGTAGTTTTTCCAACCCCTCTCTAAAGTGTAGGGACTCACACTGGCTAAAGGATTGTTTCCCTATCCAAACCACTATAACATGTATCACGTTGTAGTGTAGAAACCATGTATTGGTCATAACCATACATGGAAAGGATTTATCTAATCTTATTTAGTATTTAACCTTGTAAAAATATCATGTGAATATTTTTATTGCTTTCTATTATTGCATGAGATAGGAAAAAAGAAAACAAGAGAATCAAGATTATAACAGGTCAAGAGGTATAGGGATAAAAAGTTGGAATTGGTTTAAAATGTCTCCAACACGGATTCAACCCCCCCCCCTTAGTGTTAGGTATATCCCAAACTGTTTCTCTCAATTGGTATCAAAGGAAGGTTCACCTGTTGTATTCTCTACAGTGAAGTTATTCTATTTTAAAGAGTTTAGATTCTTTCCTAATTAATCAATTAAGTGAAGTTTTAGTGAATATTTAGTTGTCTCTAAGTATAAGACCATATCTACCAAGACCATTATGAATAGGAAAAAGAAGGAGAAGAGAAAGTTGAATAATAAGTCTCTCTTATCTAAATAAGAAAAGGTATCTAGTTCTCTATACCTTGCTGACAATGAAGACATATCAGGCTTAGAAAGGAATTATTAGGTGGATCAAGTTTCCACCAAGAATATGGAAAACCTTCCTACCTCAAATTATCAGGAGGTATGTGTTAGTATATTTTAAAACTATTCTCATGATTTAAATTCTATCATGAATGGTGATGATCAATCTACAACCTCTCAATAATTATCAGTTGACAGATTACAAGCTATTCTACATGATATCCCAGAAGAAAGTGCATCCCTTTTTTATTGTGTATTTAAATGTATTCAAGAAGATTTCACCCAGTTGGAAGAAGAAAATGATGTTTTAGAGAATAGCTTGCAAGAAAAAAAATTGAATGTCTAAATCTCTTCAGACAAGTTGGTGCCTTTTAAGAAACAAAGAGGGAATTTGAAATAAGTTCCTCAAAATGGCTCAAAGAAGTTGAAGAGAAAGAGTGAGTCAATAAGACTCTAGAAGAGAATATTAATTCACTTAAAATGATCTAAAAATAATAATTTATGTAAAGAGTTTATACTTTGAAGAAAATTCCAAGAAGATCAAATAACTTGACTCTTTGTTACAAAAAAAAGTTAAGTTGTATGAAGATGAATTTGAAGGAATGAAGAAAGCTTGTGAAGAGAAGATAATTATGATTGAAGATCAGGAAGTCATCCTCAATATGAAATTTATAGAAATGGAATCTCAGTTGACCAATCTTGAGAACACACATATTGAGACTTTGCAAAAGAAGGAAACAGTTGATGTCGGTATTCAATGTTTATTGGGGGATTCTACTATCAAAAGAACTCAAATATGTGATAAGAAGATCATGGCTTCACTCAATGATCTATCATAAGCAGCTGAGAAAGAAAAGGTACCATCCATACCATATTTTACTCTTATTTCTAAATGTATTTCCATAAGCAGTGCATGTTGGGAGAAAAAATCTAAACAAGTGTGGATGAATAAATGTGATGAGAAACCTACCATCATGACTAGGGTGGATAGGAAGAAGAAGTTGGATGATGAATCCCCATAGAGAGCACAACACATCAATAAGAAGGACTATAAATATAATATAGAATATATCAAGAAGTCATGATTTGTGGGTCAATGTTGGTGTTTAAATAGATTTGGGAATTGTGCATTCTATTGTTGGTACAATCCCTTAAATATAAAAGCACAAAGGAAGCCCATACCAAGGGGTAGAATGCTATAGAGGAAGAAGCAACATCCATAGATCTAGAAGCATATGTATACTACAAATATATTTGGAATGCTTGAAAAAATCTTTGATGTATGCAATATAAGTGGTCATAAGGTTGGTACATGGTCATCTCAGCTTATATCTAGAGCTAATAAGAAAACAAGATCACAAAATTTAGCTAATAAAGAAGAATAATCCTTGGGAAGAAATTAGAGGAAAGTTTCAAAAACTAATTCTCCCAAGAATATTCTCAGAAGGAAATGTGATAAGTCCTTGGATTCTAAATCCAAGAAGGTGAAGGGTCATCCATCCAAAAGAAATACTAAGAAGGATGTCACTCAGAAGAAGCCATGTGGAAGATCCAATCCTGATGCCTCAGTTCCTAAAGACTTATTGGTTATCTGGCTAGAAGATTTGGAAAGAATGAGTAAAATTGAAGATGCATAAGTCAAGTCTAGTTAAAAATGAAAATAAAATATTTCACATGAAGTTAAAAAGTTCATGTGTGCGGAGTACAATAAGGTTGGACACACTATTAAAATTTTCATTACATTTATTCCATCCCAAGAAGAATTCCTCAAGAAGATGAAAGTTGCACCAGGATATTCTAGTGCTTTGAAAGCTCTTGAAGAAAGAAGTCTCACACAAAAATAAATGGAAGAAGGTGAAGTTCAAAGAAGTTCTAGGTAGAGAGTGGGCACAGAGCACACCTGCAAAGTATTAGGCCGAAGCCTGCAGAGGGTGGCCGAAGAGTGTTCCTATAGAAAACATGGTATGGGGAAATATTGTGGAGGAAGAGGGAGTAATCTAGTGATGGGGTGGAGCTCTTTGATTGTTATACCATACGCCACCCGCATCCTAGTTTTGATGTAAGAAAAAACCCATGTATATTGTTCATCACTTAAAAAATCACGAGAGTGATCCTCACCGTCCATCCCATCCATGTCTCATGATCTAATCACCGCCTTCCAATCAATACGTTCCTCATGCATTTGAATGTGAGTTGTTCAATGCTCCCTTGGTTTCTGGTTTAACCGCGCCATTGTCTTTCTCTCACCACTGCACGCTGGTACCACAGTTACTCAACAAAGCTAATGAAGCTGACCCAATCACCATGGAAGAGAATTGGATATCATATGAGGATCATATTGGTCATTGTATCAAATTGATATCATGCATGAAACTTCATTTTCATGCATGAAATGAAATGGTGAATTTCAAAGAAGGTCGAGGAAAAGGAAGTTGCTGAGGGCCATATAGATTCGAGTGTGAATTTAAAATGAGATACATGTGATCTTAAATGCATGCACAAATAGATTTTTTTTCTCATTTGAAAAGGAAACACGCCGAAAGTCTCGGTGTATCTTTACACAGATTTGAAAATATTTAAATGCGTAGATCTCGGTTGTTCAAAGCATTTGAAGAGAATATCTCATGGTATTTAAAAATGTGGAAAAGGCAGTGATCTATTCCTATAAAAGGATAATCCCTATGCTTAAGGATCTTACTACCATTCATACACCTAGGATCTTGTGTTTTTGAAAAACAGAGCATCTCTGTTCCTGATTCACGAAAGATCTGCAGAGAACCACAAGCCTTCAACAAGTTCTATACACTCTTGAAGAGTCTTGCGAAGAAGGATAACCACACCCTCTGTGTGAAGGAAAACCAAGAATGTGTGACAGTTTTACCCAAAACCCTCATTGTGTTTTGTGAAGAAGAACCCACGGGTACACAATCGGTGCATGCACACCCTTTTTTTTCTTTGCAAAGAAAGATCCACGAACTATTCTGGTTCAATGAATAAAGAGACCCATGAATCCCTTGAATGAGGAAGAGTCATGAATCCATTGGTTTCATGAAGAAAAGTTGAGAACACCCTTCTAGTTTCATGATATATCTATACTATTTTGTAGGGGTTTTTGTTTAGTGAATAATGAGATAGCATGATGATGGGAAGAATGTGTTTGCATGCATATATGTGCATCCTTTGAAGTTTCCCAAGGTTGTGCATGGTTATGGCTCACAAAATAAGGAGAATTTCATAAACTCATATGTGAGAAAAAGATAAAGTAGTACACATCCAAAGGCATATACCCATTAGTGTTTGTTCAAAAGAAGACAAGAAGTGGATAGATTGTGTTTGGTTTGTTCATACAACATGCAAGCACTCATGTGCATGAATTAAAAACACACAAACCAAATGAAAAGAGAAGAAGAGAAAATTGTTATGTATTCTTACATGCATGCATAAAAAGGGTTCAAATCAGTTGAGATTATATTAATTGCACCAAGAAGAAGATAATAGAAGAAGGAGAATGAAGAGTGTGCCCAACTCTATTGACAATCATTCAGGGAAGTTTGATTCTAATGATGCCAAGTAAGATGATATTTATTTATTAAATAATCACATAGGTGTTTTTGATTCTTCACAAGAAGAATAAGAGGTTTTAGTTCATTTATTTATTACACTAAAGAAGAAGAAAGAATAATAAGAAGTGTGCATTCATTTTTTCACTAGAGAAGAAGAGAGTTGCTTGCCTGTTGCTTTACAAGTAACCAAGTCAAGAGCACTAAAGAAGTTCAAGAGACAAACCTACCTTTTAAAGAAGGAAGAATATTGTCTTCAGATGAAGTATAAAGAACCAGAAAGGATCTTCAAGTTGGACTAGGTTATCACCAGTTCAATGAAGTGTATTTTTTCCCACCCCCTCCAAAGTTTAGGGACTCACACTGGTTAGAGGATTGTTTCCCTAGACAATCCATTGTAATAGTTATCATGTTATAGTGGAGAATCCATGTACTTGTAATCACCATACATGGAAAGTATGTAGCTACTCTTATTGAGAACTTAACTTTGTAAAAATATTTTTTTTTATATTTTTACTACTTTCTATTATTGCATGTAACAAGAAAAAGGAGAATAAGAGAATCAAGATTCTAATAAGTCAAGAGGTACAGGGATTAAAATTTGGAATTGGTTTAAAAAGTTCCCAACACTGATTCACCCTCCCCCCCCCAGTGTTAGGTATATCCCAAACTATTCCTCTCATATTGATCATGATCTTGTTATCACAATGAATCATCATTGCCTTTTTCACCTCACCACCAATATCATCCAGCTTTTACTTCATCCAAAATAGTTGAGTACAAGCCTTTGTAGTAGAGATATACTCTAATTCATCCCTAATAAGATAAGTTCTTTTCTATTTCTTGCTCAACCATCCCACACATTTGTTTTCTATAAAGAAATCAGCACCACTTGTAGACTTTTTATCCACCACATCTCCAACCCAATCAGCATCATAAAATTATGATAATTTTTTATCTCTTCATACAACAAAGTATAATCCAAAAATTGAGTGTACCTTAAATATACCTCATTATTCGATTAACTAATATCAAATTCTCTTCCCTTAGATGACTTTAAAAGAGGTTTTCTAATCATGTTGTAAAGATGATATATCTCTATATTTCAATCATGTATAATATGATTCCAATGATTATCCTGTATAGAGTGGGATCCACAGATCTCTCATCCTCATGTTTCCCAATTTTTTTCCTAAAAATAATCAGATCTGACATTGGTTTATGTATGTTGAATTTATTCATAATCTCTCTTTAATATTTTCCCTAATAAATAAAGGTGTAATCCTTATTTTTTTTATCACATACAGCCCTAATAAGTATATGATTTCACCAATCATGTATATTTAAAATTTTTATTTCATGTTATTAGAAAATTACTCCACTGATTCCTACCTGATTCCACCAAAAAATATCAACCACATACACAAGCACCATAAATTGATCTTTCTAAGAGTTCTTTACATTGATATTATGGTTGACACCTGGTATTTTAAACTCAATCTTCTTAAGATAAGAATCAAGTCAAGAATACCATGATCATGGTTCTTGCTCTAGACCATAGAGAGCCTTATTTAATCGAAAAACATTAGTTTCATAATTTCCAATTAGAAATCCCACTAGTTGTTTAATATAGATTTATTTTTCAAGAACACCATTTAAGAATATCATTTTTAAATTCATATGATAAACTTTGTACTCGCTTTGAATTTACATGGAAAGGAAAATATTGATCAACTCTACTCTTTATAATGGAGAAAATGTTTATTCAACATCAATTCCTTTAATATGTACATAGCCTTTACACACTAAGTGTGCCTCATTTCTGATCACATTTCAATTCTCATTGAATTTGTTTTTATAAAACCACTTTGTTCTAATCACATTTTGATTTTTTTAGTTCTCTTAACAAGATCCCATATCTGGTTCTATTCAATTTGATATGTTTCTTCGTTCATGGATTTAACCCATGATTAAACCTTCAATACTTATTAAAATGATGTTGGTTCTATGATAGATAGGAAAGAATAATGTGCTTCATTACTTATTATCCTTGTTTATGTAGGTGCATCTCAATCCCCAATGTTGTTGGATTGATCAATTTATGCTCTTATATTTCTCTTGTGAGGTTTTAATGAAGTTTCTTCAGCAATGGTTTCCTCTTCTGATTATTCTTCAAAATTAACATCATTTTGTGAGACCTGAATGTTTTTCAGGACTTCTACAATTTCTTCATTTGAATATATCCTTTATACACTTTTTTCTTCATCTTCAATCATATCAACATATGATATCCTTAAGGTATTTTTTGTTTTATCCTCAATGATCTAGATTTTATTTCTTTCCATAATTTTTTCAAGATGATTATTGAAACATTTTTAGGCTTTTATTTTCATTTAATATCCAAGGGATATTCCATCATCTATTGAATCGCCATACTTTCCTTGATTTCTTTCTTTGTTTCAGATGAAACATTTACTTCCAAAAACATGTGAATAATTTAGAGAGGGATTATTTCAGTACCATATCTCATATGGTGTCTTGGTTTATCCCATAAAAATCCCTGTATGATTTTGAGTGCACACTACTAATTGAATAGTCTCTTTCTAGTAATGATGAGAAACATGACTCTCAATCAACATAGTTATGTCCATATTGTCCACTTTTCAATTTTTTTATTCAACAACCCATTTTTGTTTAAGGGTTATCACTAGAGACACCTCATGATTTATCCCTTTTTTTAGATAATTTTAAAATTCAATTGATGTGTAATCTCCACCATATTCATATCGTAGAATCTTGATTGTGCGGTCAGTTTCATTCTCTGTTATTCGATGATAAATATTTATGCAATAAAGCACTATTTTTTCCTCTATATAGTCATTACACAAATAATTCTACTATAATCATCAATAAAAAGAATAAAGTTCCTCTCTCCATATGTGTCAGCCACATTTATTGTACCACATAGGTCAATGTGGAAGAGATCAAGTAGATTTGATTCCCTTTTGTTATTTAGATGATATGAACCCCTAACCATCTTTCCTCACATGCAATAATAACATGTATTTTCTTATTCATGCGTCACATTGGGAATTTCAATAATAATTTTCTTCTTAGATATTTGTTCCATGCTCTGTTGATTAATGTGACCCAAACTCTGGTTCCACAATTTGTTTTCTTCTTCAACTATTAAGTAAAAATTTTTCTCTTTACTATCAACCTCGTATAAATTTCCATCTATTATGAATCCTTTCATGGTATAATTTTTTGTCTTTCCCTTGATAGTATGCCCCTTTTGATTAAATTTCACTATCATTCTTGAGTCATAGAGTTGACTTACACTCAAGATATTTTGATGTAAACCATCCACACAAAGTTTATGAATCTCACTTTTCCATCAACCCATTTCTTAACATTCTTCAAAAAATCAGAACTTCATATCATGTGGGATGAACATCTGCTGTTAAGAATCTAGGTGATATTGTTTTTTTATCTTTGAGAGTTATTTCTGCAAGGTTGTTTTTTTATATTTTCTTTTTTTCTTTCTATGAGATACATTATTGGGTAGAAGTTAAATATGGACTTTACAATCACTTATTAGTTTTCATGGGTTCATCATACTCATATTATTTTTATAAGGTAGAATAACTATTTTCAAGAGTAACACTTCTTAGTTGAAGGTATTGACTTTTCTCTAAGTTCAGTGGGTATTGTTCTTACCTTTTGTCTACCTGAAATGAATAGCTTTATGGCTATAGTTAGAATAGTGAAAATAATATCCATAAAAACTATTTCTTCTATATGATGAAGAATATAGTTTCATTCTCCTTTTTTGACTTCCAATCACTTCCCCATTCAGATAGCTCCTTACCTCTTCACATTAAGACATAGTATGGCCCAAAAATTCACATAATTGGCATTTCATAAGAGGAAATGTCTTCTCACTTACATTCCTCCACATTTACCCTTCTTTTTTAAAGGAATTAGAATAGCGATCCTCTCTAGAAACATAAGGATAATTATCAAATCTCTTTTCTATTTAATTATGTTTCTCTTTGATATGTCCAACTTTCTACTTCCCTTTATTTTGGATCATCCCATTTCCAACCATATTTTTTTAGCATAAAAAATAATTGCACTTTTTCCTATAATTGTGGATATCTGGTTATTCAAAACCTTCTCAACTCCTTCATAACCATGTTTAGCTCTTTCTAGAATCTCTACATCTAAGAATTTCTCAAACTATAATTTCATCTTTTTACCTTAATTTTGATTCAGTTTCCAGATTACTCCTTAAGAGTAAAAACTACTTCTTCATATCCCTCAACTATATTAAGCTTTTCTTCTAATCTCAATATAAGTTCATTGATGAATTTTTCATTCTCCTCAATCCTGAGTTTAAATTCCAAAACCTCTTCCGATTTTTCAAGAGTTGTTACATGTTCTTCTGCCTCTCATTCCAATCAATCTAGTTCTGCTTCAGGATGATCAACATACTCTAATGACTCTTTAAACATCTTCCAAAAATTCATTTTCATCTTATTATTTTGTTGTAGATGAATCTCTTTCTCTGAAATTTATTTCTTAACTTTAATTCTCATCTATTAGAGAACTTATTCTGAGGATTTTTCATAATTTCATCTTCATTTTCTATATCATCAAATATTCTTGGGAATCGAGAGGCAATGTGCCCTATTTAACCAAAGTAAAATCATGTCAGTGGGAGCTTTCCTTCAAATATCACTTTTCCTTTATTAAATTTCTTGGAAAAGAAAAAAATAATTTATTCTTAATCATCACAACTAACTATGGAAATATGAAGTTTTTTCAATAATTTGAATTCCATTTCCTTGCTAAACTGAGTTGTTGCATCTTCTGGTTTGACTCTCATTTCATAAGCCACCAGACTACTTAGAAGATCATCAAGATAAAGCTTAAATAGAACTATTTCCTTGAGTGCTAAAACTTTTTTATTATACAGAGGAAGAATACTTCTTACGATTTTATTCACAATTTAAATATCTTTAATTTCTTTCCCAAGTCTTCCAATAGCTCCAACAACATCAGTTATTTAATTAAAGAAGCTATCTCTATTTTCATCTGGAAGCATTTTTAGATCATTGAACTAATTATAGAAGTCTTAAAGTTTGGACTCCTTTACTCTATTATCACCTTTGTATATATATATTTCAATTTATTCCACATGTAATTGGATTTATTTTAACACATAAACTTCAAATATATTTGATCAGAAAGTGCTTCAATAAGAGTATTTTGAGCTTTAGAATCTACATCAATCATTTTTTTGTCTATTTCAATCCTAGATTATCTTGTCACATCAGTGACCATAATCCCCTAAGTAGTGGAAAAAATAACTTCCATCCCAAGGGATATCACATGAGATCTCATCTTATTCTTCCAAATCTGGAAGTTTCTTCCATCAAAGAGGGGAACTCCCCTAACATTCATTATATTCTTCATGAACACAAGAAGACAGATTTAACTCCAAAAGCATATACCCTATGATACCACTTATAGGACCCTATAACACCTCGAGAGGGGAGGGGTGAGTCAAGGTATCAAATTTTTCTTTTAAAGTGATGGATCTTGTCCCCACATTAGAAATAACTTGTTAAACCTGTCTGATGGAATCATGTAGTAATTAAATATTCACATGCATAGAGACAATACGGTGGTTTTACTTGGTTTTCCACTAAGGTAAAGTCTAAGGAAAATATGTTGATAGTGTGATGTCCATACCTAAGTCCACTAATCTTCACTAGTTTTCATGGAATACAGATGTTTAGACACAATCACTTTATGATAGGTACACTTACTTTACAAGATTTTAGGGACAACATGTTTCTTCCCTTGAAAATATTCCATTGAATACCCCTAGATCACTACTTTGGGTGAAGTCTTACTAAGTTTAATGACTTGAAGGTCACTTTAGTTGATTGGAATTTATGTCTTTATCCCTGACTAGCATGAGACTCTGCTTGTACAGATGCCCTAAGTTGATGCACTTGAAATCATTTTTCACTTAAATTAGATGTTCAACATTGTTATTCATGAACCTACCAGCCTTAGAAAAACCCCCTTTATGATTCAAAGAAATTCTAGAATTATATAACTAATACAACTTCATAAACCTCCCCACTTTCATGAATCTCATGGCCTTCACATAACAAACTTCCTTAGAGAATCTCACTTCCTTCATAGGACACTGAGTCTTCATGAAACAACCAGTCTTCATAAAACTTTCATAACTCAAAAGCATTGGTATCGATTAAGACTAAAGCAGTCTTTTCACAATGATGAAGTTCACATAGAATTCCAAATTTGTGAAGATCTCATCCATCATGAAATCAGATCGATTCATCCTTTTCTCAAATTCTCTTTATGTAAAATGAAGTTGGGTTAGTTGCCTATTTATAGGCACAACCCTTCATGAAGATCCCATAACTCCATGGGCCTTTTTTTACCTTTAAAAACATTTTCACAAATCTTCTCTATTCACGAAGATCTAGTGAAATTTAACCCATTCGTGAAGCTTCTCATAGTTATGAAGATTTACCATCATATCATTTTAAATTCATGAACCTTATCATAGTCTCAAAGAAAATTGTCTTTCCATTTCACATTAACGATGCTCCACATCTTCATGAAGATCACCCTTTGAAAAACCCAATCTTCACAAAGATCATGCCTTTACCATATTTCAAAATATTCAATCCCAAAAAAACACCTTTCATGAATATTTCTCCTTCCTCCTGATTTTGAGCCCACAATTTTGGAAAACATTGGGAAATGATTCCACATTCAACATTATATCCCTCTTGTACTATAAGATCACTTTCCTTACAAAATTCATGATCAATATAGGATTGAAAACAAACACAAACTAGACATTGTTTCTTCCTGTGAAAAGACTCGGTTCCAATAGAGAGTTCATTCACCTACAACCAGATCGATTCTCCCTGTTATAGGAGTATCCTTATATGTCACCTCACAGTGCTTACATTGGTTCATCTGACCCCATATTAGTCCATTTTTTAATGTAATTAACAAACATAATTACCCATTCAAACTGATTGGAAAGAAAAACACTACACATTTTATACAACTGGATTGCTCAAAATGTATTCCACTACATTCAATGTTCCATTATCAATGTGCATGACATTTCCCAGTAGCCTAGCATAGGTTATGACTCCTAACCTAGAGGATCTCATCCCCTTACATTGGCCACTACTTTAAGCCATAATATCTCCATCAGATGAAAAACTTTGTTTAATCTCACAATAGTTCCTGAATCCATTTTTGAATCACAAATTTCATTTTATACCATGGAGAAATCTCTACACACTCTATCTAGGTTACCTATACTTGTGAGATTCATTTCAAATGAGACAGTTTCTAATAGTAAGGGTGACTCTGAACTGAATTCATCATGGACTTATCATTACCACCTTCACTAAGTTCATTAGTAGAACCTAACTCTTTATCAATATTCAACTCACCACTCCCTCTACCAATTAAACTAAACCCTTGTTCAACCATAGGATGAGAGATCACACATTAAAGTTTCCCTATAGAGGTCCATAAATATTGCATGATACTCTAATATAGTGGTTTCTTCATGAGTCATGAACTTCCAAGATGAACTTTCTCATATTTTCATCTATCCACACAACAAGGCACCATCACACCAGCTTGAGCACTCTAAGTGCTCCAATTCAAAAAGGTAACTCCTTGATACCAAGTTTACCCATGCACCACTTTCCACACAGGTGTCAATTCAATCCACTAATAATTCACCTATTCTTTATCCCTCATAGGTCCGACCACCTGGGATCTTCACTTGGAATCCAATAATAGTTTCATTTAAAACAAACATTCCAATCAGCCATTGGTTCTTCCCTTGATGATATAATCATCCAAAGGATTTAAAAACAAACCTTGTAAAACAAGTACTAGAACTCTAGGTGATCCAAACCCCCGGGTTTCAAGGAATCTTTTAAGACCTCTATGTAATCTTTTTGAAGGTTACTCGCATGCGCAGGGAGTTTCGTTCAATGAAAAATACCCCTAAGGAGTTAAAATTTACTTTACCTTCATAAGGAATATCCTCACTTAGATTACCTTCAAGTAGCATAGGAACCAGATCTCTATTAACCATAGTTGAATTTAAGGGCACAAGGTCTTAAAAAACCCACAATAAGGTTTAACTATGGGTTACAACTTATTGAACATCATCCAGGGACATCTCTAAGGAATTTTATGATGGATTCACTCTTTGACCAACAACATAGAGGGGCCTTAGATGATATTTTCAGTTAAAAACAATGACACTACTATATGGATAAATCTTCATAGACTATAGTTGGCACTTTAATTAACTAGAATCATCCAATGGCTACTTATACAGGGTTCTTACTAAGTAAAATAACTTCCCACAATAACCTATTAGGGAACACTACATCTCATGTGCATATAAGGACTACATAATTATCACTATCAATATCATCATCTTCATCACTTTCATCATTATCGTTGTCACCCAAGTTCACAAAACCATAGTTTCACATGACTTGTTATCAAAAGTAGAAATGAATAGAAGTTCATCAGAATGGAATGTAACCCATAACTCATACGTGAAAAAAAATTATAAATTGTTGAAACTAAACAATTGAATCCTCCATCATCAGTAAAATCACACACAAGCAGTATATATGTCATTCAAAATCTACATGTTAAATATGATGCAAGGAATGCATTTTGCCGATACTTATAAGAGTCAAATCCATATGAAATCACAACCTCAAAATCCTTATGTGTCACATGAGGTAAAAACATATGACCATAATAGCACAAATCATTAACATCAATACCATGCCTTGGTAACCTGGGCTTCCAAAAAAAGGTTTTCATGACGTACTACTATGAGTTTTTTCACAATCTTTGACACATTTTTATGTCATTTATCTATTTACTCCCCAAAACAAGAATAAAAAATAACTCATTTGGTACCATTTTGTACCATCCTAGCCCAAATCAATGGGTATGATACAAAATTCCACATGACCTCAAGTGTGCCTCCCCATATTCCAGAGGCTTCCGAATTTTAGTGAGGGTATAAGGTGGAATTGTGGGGAGACTACACCATCAATTAGAGTAAAAAACAAAAAATAAATAACCAAACATGTAAATAGTATACAATCAAAGTGAAAATCAAAATCATACCAATTATATGAATAAAAAACTAACACAACATACTCAATAGTCACAACATGAAAACAAGACATTGATTGACCACTATGATGATTGCGTACATGATAGAAAAGAATAAATTATAGGAGGCTTTGTATCTCTAAGCCTTACCTCATCCTAATCTCTGGACACATAGTGACATATTCTACTCAGCGGTCAAACTCGGACCTCATCCTAACATATACCTACAAAATGTGAGGGATGCTCAGGTACATAAGATTCATGGTCTCCCATGAAAGGTGTGAGTACAACTAAGTAGGGTACCAACCACATGGTCCTTGTCAAACCCAAATTTTCAATTCCATGATTTATTTTGAATCTTCTTTTGGTTCTTAGTTTTCTCTTGGTTTTTGGATGTTCCAGGTTTAAATTTGGTGTCTCAGGTGTTCTTGATCTAAGTCAGTAGTCTTGGAAGCCTTGGATGGTATTTGTTCTTGTATCTTTTTAAAGGTAAGGTATGAGGATGAGGTGTCCTAGAATTTAATTTGTGACACTCATAGTGGAACATTTTGTGGGGTATGTTGTTGGGGTAGTTTATACCCTTTATTTAGATGAGTCTTGGGGTGAAAAGGGGATTTTATTTTGTGTGGACAGAACAGGTCGCATGGTTTCACCTCACGGTTTACTAAATCGTGCAGCCAAACCCTACATAGTGTCCAGCACATTAAAAATATTTTTGAAATTCCTATTTTTTACTTCTATAAATAAATCTAATATACCCCCTTATTCCCCTATTTGACCCTAGAATCCATGGGAGGTCTCCAAGCTTCCTCAATCTCCCATGGAACTCATTTTTGAAGGGGGGTAAATGGGGAAACTTCGAGATCTCTTCAAGTAAGTGTTTTACTTCCTTCTTTCTTCCATTTCCTTAGGGTTTCTTCCCTTCTCCTTAAAGTTAAAAAATGTCTAGAATCTAGTGTTTATACCTAGGGTTTGATTTTGTGTCTTTTTTGTGAAATCTTGTGGATTAGGGTTTGTTTTCATTCCCTTGTGGTGCGGAAGTGGTGTGGTTGAGGTTTCATAAAATGATTTGAGATTTTTATGAAAAATGTAGGTGATTCCATGTGTAAGCATTTATTGATGAGTCATCCTGGTTGATTTATTTATTTATCATGTTCCTAATATGTTTTTTATGGTGTGAAAACCATTTTGGTAGCATTAGTTAATCATTTAGTTTTAAAAGTTTCTTTTTTTTGAAAATGTGTGTTTTTCATGTGTAACTTTTGTGGTATTGATTGTGTTTGTTTTATGGTTCATAAAAAGTTTTTATTCAATGGTTTTAGGGCTGAAAAATCTGGTTTGGTGTGATATTGGCATGCATTTGGTTTTTAAAAGAGGGTTTTTAGATGAATTTTATGTACAATTCTTGTTTATACTTCTTGGAATTGTTTTAGGAATATTTTAAATGGTTCATTGATTTATATAAGAGGTTCAATCATGTTGGAAAACTATTTTTGAAGAAGTAAGTTTTTGAAATGGTAAATTTTGTTGTGAAAGGGTTGTTATTTGATTTGTACCATCTTGGAAATGTTTTATAAAATTTCTTAAAGGATTTATTAAATTGTGAAAGAGATATGAAATATGTTGCTGGCTGTTTTGGTGTGCGTATGATGTTAAAATGAATTTGAATGAAAAGGGGGATTATGTGACATGTGTGTGAGTTGGTTAGTGTGTGTGTGATTTGGAAATTGAATTTTCATATGAAAATGGTATTTTTTAAGATGTGGAACTTGATCAAGCATAAAGGGGGAAACCTGGGTATCTAGGTGGGTGGATGTGTACTAGTATGGTGGTGATCTGAAGTGGTTTTGACCCTATTTCATGTAGAAAGTTTGATGATAACAACACTAACTAAACTATGATTATGGTTTTTGGGTACACTAGTTTATGGTTATGTTCCCTACTAGTGGCTCATGCATGAGAACAGATATTTGTTATGGTTACTTTTCACCGAGATACAAGGTACCTGGGGCCCACAACTAGCTAGTGCCTAGGGGTATTTCCCATGACTAGTTCTCATTGACTATATGATACTAAACATTGGTATATGGTGTGTTTTGATTTAAAATTCAGTTTCTTGTTCATTTTATTTAAAAGTGTTCATTCTTTAAAATATCCCCCTTGAAAACTGTTTTCATTAGAAGTAGCATCCTTTAGAAAATTGTTTCTACCTTTTCTTGTTTATGAAAACTTGAAAGATTTTTATCTTATAATGTTTATCAGATGGAATATTTTGGGTCAAATCATATTGGGATTAGGATCACACAATACTTACACCCTTGGGAGTAAATAGACTTGGTAATTGTTTTCACAGGTTTCGGGAAAACTTTCAGAATCGGTGGTTCGAGTTGTTAGCTTCCATCCTTGGTGAGGTGTTATGGAGAAGGATTGGGGATGAGGACCTCTTGATTTTTGGTATTTTTGGGTTGTATTTGATGATACTTTTGATTTTTGTCCCTCTTGGAATTTTTCTAGAACCATGTATTTCAATTTGGAATTTTTATTAAAGGCTTGTTTGGATTAAATTTTCAGATTCATTTTATTTATTATTTTTGCTTGTCTCATGTTTCTAAACTTGGGTAAATCATTCCCAAACACTTATTTAGGATACTCAGAAACTCATGCCCACCCATGGGGATTGGTAATTCCATTCAGACCTTGCCATGGACTAGTTTAGGAGCCAGTTTTTATGGAAACTAGATCTGGTTTGTGATAGTCCTATACCCAACCAATAAAATATGGTGTATATGCATATGATAATATAATCAAAAATTAAATAGACAATATACAACTACACAAGCATAAGATATAATCACAAAGTGTAAACAATCAAACAACACTCATATTTTGAGTAAACATGTTCTTACCAATCCACCACCAACCCCCAATGATACCTACTTTGGCTCCATGCTGGAATAAAAGATAAAGATATCAAAATTGATCAAGAACTATCCATGAGACTAGTTCACATGCTACTTGTCATAATACATGGAGTGAACATAGTTCTAAACATCCACATGTCATCATGTGAACATGTCACTTGGTATCCACTAGTCATCATGTGAACATGCTTCTTGATTTCCATTAGGCATCGAGTGAACTTACTACTTGGTATCCTATAGGCATCGAGAAAACATGCGACACAAAATTCACTAGGAATTGAGTGAACATGCTATATAGAATCCTTGTGGCATCAAGGAAATAGGCCTCTTGGAATCTACAAGGAATTGAGCGTACATTCCACTTAACATATATAAGGTATCCATACCCCCAGAGTTTTCATTACAGATCTAGACTTAAGGCCGTAATTCCCCTACCCTATGGTCAAGTATATTTTCATCATTATCACAAGTTTTATTCACTTCCTCCTCTAAGGGAAATACTATATCATGATAGTCCACCTATTATGAGTACCGATATAGTACCTCCGAAGGAACAATAATATATACAACAGGGTAGAGCTTGTGAAAGTATCAAAATCATGTCATCGTGTGATATTAGTAGTAACAAACATAACATGTGATCATCATCAAACATGGTATAACAATATACGTAAGCACACTCATGATAAAAAATCATATAGGTATATCATGGAATATCATCATAATACATAGTAGATATGCATGTAATTAAGTTCAAACATGGTCTATTCGGATACCAAACATACTCATGGAATATATCATCATACATGGTCCTATGAGATATGTATGCAAACACATGTGATAAAAAACATCAAATATGATCATATGGGCTCTAGGTATCATGTATCATAACCACACATCAAGAGGGTCCATTTATTCTAGGAATACATTAGTGGTAAAGCCTTGGTTATCGGTGGTCAATGTCAAGCCACTGCACAAGGGACCGATATGGCCCTTGACACCTTGTCCAATTATATTAGGCATGGTTCCTTTAATTAATTAATACACGAGGATCTTTAATTAATTAATAATTAATTTTTATTCATAACATATTGTGAATTTAAATTTTTCTCATCAAAGGTGGCGAACCACATACCACATGCTAATAACATGAATAATACCATATGGTATAGTAAATGAGACCACCTACCTCAAATGGAGTCAACTCCATCCATGAAAATCACAACAGCCTTATCTGAGTTGTCTGCATCTATTAATCCTTCATCATTCACCATAATATTCTGCTCAATCCCATGCATTCCAAAATTAATTATTTATAACTAAATTATAATTAAGTAAATGAATACAAGTAAAATTATAACCAAGGTGAAAGATATAATTTTTGAAGGACCTTTCATATATTTCATGACCCCCCCCCCCAATTGTACCTCTCCTAGGCTAGTAATGAGTGAAAGAAAATGGTGAATGTTTGAGTCCCACCTCCAATAGGCCCTGAGTTGGAGACTAGCACCGAGGGTATTATAAACATGAAAATGAGAGATATTGTCCTATAAGAGAACATGTGGAGGAGATAGATAAGATAGATACACCAATAAACACCTGATTAGACATATATATATATATATATCCAATGTACAAACATGCAATTCCAAATAGTACTATAAAAACTGAAATAAAACTACAAGTACCAAAAAGGTAAAGATAGTAGCGACCACGAATCCCAAACAGCTCCTGAAAAACTACAAGCTAATAATATTCATTCTATCTCTAACCTTATCTAGATAACCTAAAAAATAGTTTATAACAGTATACTCAATAGGATCCTCCCCATATCCTTTTATTCAAAATATAAAGAAATCATGCTAAAGCACATTAAACAATAGTGAAACTAATTTATCACATAAGCAAGTATACTAAGTTCCCAGCTTCATCATGGATAAATATCACCAGTTATCGCATACAATAGATCATATAATGTTGTAATGAAACATCAAGTGTACCCTACTTCTGCTTCCCCACTAGTTTTCCACTCTACCCCAAAGTCGCATGTCTTGAGCCATCTCCCTCCAAAATAATCTAACCCAAATACACCTAAGGAAAGAATCGCAACATGCACCGTGTGCATCACATCATCACATCATCCCATACATATATACATATATAGTAACCAGGTAGTTTATAGGTGCCACTATAGCCCTTATGATGTGTATCATACATCAGGTATTGTACCTCAAGCCATCACAGTCCATGAATCATGTAAGTACCTCAAGCCATAACAGCCTATACACATCATACCTATAATAATCCTTTGGAAACTATATTTGGAGATACATGTGTGTGAAATAACCAAAATCCATTACATCCATATACACACATATATAGTAATATAATCACCGTGAATACCAGCATAAGTAACAACCAATAGAAGACATAAGGGCCTGAGGGGTAGTTAGTCATCCATCCTCCCATTGGGATGTTAGGAAAAACACACTACTAGAGTCCACTAGGTGGCATTCACCCTAACCGACATGGGTAGGGTAGCATATGAAATCATAGAATATATAGGATATAATATAGCTCACAACCATAATATGGGCACAACCTAGTCTTAGAATCAACTACAACTAACATCACTCGAAACCCCAGCTGCCACTGGTAAGAATATATTTTCTATAGGCACTCAATCATTTTAAGTTATATGTTAATTAATTATTTTTTATCATTAAAAAATTCATTTTACTTTAATTAACTCATTATCCATCAATTAACCAATAACCTTATTCCAAATACATTACATTAATCATTAGAGTAAAGTCTAATCCCTCCAGGAATAATCCAAACTGAGTCCATAGTTTATCAAGATTATAATATTTTTTTCTTTTTCATTATATCGACACCAACCCCATGGGTTAGGAGTTATTCATTTTTTATTAGCATCATTCCATAATCTTGGTACTCTGGAAAAACCATCCTAAGCTACCACCAAGAGTAAACACACAACCAAGCACATCTAGGTGCCTCAATTAGTGGGTAAAGGAATGAAGATAAAACAAGAAACTCGAACATCACCCATTAAACATATTCACAATTGAGCATCCCATATCTCAACATCACATTAATGGGTAAGCTCATGTTCAACTTGTTCCATCATCTCTAGTACCATTTGATGAGGTACTATTGTTTTACAATCTTCCACATCCATTTTGATTAATTCAATGTATTTTTAATGGATAGTTAGGATTATAATGTAGAATTGTTAAGTTTGGAACAAATCTACTACTAACTATTATTCCATGACTTTTATAATGAAAATTATTATTCATTATCGGAGAAGGGTTCTTCCAAGTGTATCACATTGATAGAACCAAAGATAATCTCTTCGTCTGATGAGGGTTACTTTTTGTGGGGTGGTACCCATGTTTCAGATGTTGCAGGGAAGAAATTTGCAAGATTCAGATATTATGTTGGAGAAGAATATAACTCCTCTTCTATTTATTCATGCATCTGGTGGTCATTCCAAATTTTGGGAGGCATAACTGATACCACCTCCCTGGGTGGTGGAAAATTTATGGTTCTGTGTAGTTGTGCTCTCAAGGTGGCATGATCATGGTCAACTATTTTTTGAGTCATCCATTTATTGAACTTCTATCCACACCTAGATAGAAATTTCTACCAATCACCCTCTTCTTCAGATTGGGCAATGATTATATAGGCCACCTTCTCTGAGGAGTTATCTAGAACCATCTTCCCAAAATTGACCACGCCTTAAAGAACATCTTTGAAGATGAATTAGTCCTATATATTATGACCCGGCCTCCTATAGAAATTGCAGTAGTCTATATATTATGTGAGGTTAACCTCATTGGGATTCCTAGGATGTGGTAGCTTAACTAGGTTACTATCCATGGATGAAAAGAAATAATCAAGGACGTATTCATTTTGTAAGGAGTAAGCTTCATTCATCCATTCCTCAAATCCTGGATGACCAAATTTTCTCTGATATTTTGGAAGAGGGCATTTTTTTGGTTGTTTACACATGACAGGAGGTTTTGGGTGGTTTGTTAACTACCTAGGTGCTTGCATGAGAACTATTTATTCTTTGATGTTAATTGCAATAACTTCTACCTTTCTGAGCCTTTTCCCCTGTGATGAAGGCATGAGTCAAGTTTTGGCTTGGGTTCACTGAATGTAATCTTACAAACATTGAGTCATTTATGTGAACTCATGAAACCCATCAAGATACTTCATTAGGATAAGAGTATTATGCAACTCATCTCAGATATTTTCATCACAGAGCTCCAATAATTACTCCAATGAGAGAGGGAGGCTAAGTGAATAGGTTAAACCTTTCTATCTAGATATGAAGTTAAAAAGAATCTCATTTTCATGTTGGTTATAGTTTTTCAAGTCAATGCATGAATGGCCCGAAGGGCTTCATTTTTATTGATTTTTGATAACCCCCCTTTCAAGGTATGAAGGGGAACCCTTACAAGGGTCATAGGCTCAGAGATTACATGGCCCGTAGGCTTAAGAGATTACATGACCCGAAGGTCTTAGGGAATTCAACCAGACTATATTCAAGGAACTGCCCCTCCCCAGCATCTGCATCTTGAGAGTAGATCTCCACCTTTGCATGATCGTATGGCTAGTCTTCCCGTGCAAGCACAGTCCCCAGACACACTACAAAAAAGGATCATCCCCAGATGAGGATTCATACCAAGTCAATGATTATTTTTTTCTTAGTTTTGAGATGAACTGATAAAGGAATTGATGGTGAAGTTCTTCCTATCCTACAATGGATCCTACCAAAAGGTTTTTATACCAAACAAAGGCTAGTACTATCAGAGTATGTACAAAACACCTCAACATTTTTGTCTCCTGTTGATCTTGAGGTCCCATCATTGGCCCACATTAGTATATGAAGTGTGTGAGATGTTGTTGAGGGTCTCCTACGCCGTCAAAGGAGGAGAAGGTAGTGAAAGAACCAGGCACACAGTGGAATCTCCAACAAGTAGTATTTTAAAAAAATCACTAACGATCGATGGAATATTTTCAATGTCGGTGAATAGATACCCAGTTTAGGTCGATGATCTCACGTGAAAGAAGTTAAGCACAAAAATTAAATCGTAATAATACCTATTTTAAAACCGAAGCTACGCACGACGTCTGCTCATCGTTGGTGATCATTGATTGAATAATCTAAATCCGAATTACTCTAGATCATCTACACATACTTAAAGAAACTATGGGAGTGTATTTCTTCAGAATATGGGTGCTAGTGTGGATTTTTCACAACGCCTTTGATGCTCTAACGATCACCGTATCACTCAGCTTTTGATTCCTAAGAGAGAGAGCTTCATCCAAGCTCCTTGGATCCAGAGCCTCTCTCTCTAGGATGTGAGAGAGAGATCCATGAAAAATAGTCACTAGAAAATCCCTCTTCTCCTCTATTTATAGTGTAATGAAATTACCCTGAAACGCCAGCCCGACCCCTGAATAATTAACACACTATAAATAATATTTTGACTACTAAAATGAGTCATAAATATTATTCATTATTATTATCACTTTCCTATAATATATTAAATATATTATATGATAATAAATGAGCCATTAACTCAACTTGTCATTCCCATTAATATTAATTTAACCTTGAATATATTAAACTAATATTCGTCAATTAATATTTTTCATGTACTTAATTAAAACTTTTAAATATATTTAATAAATAAATTCAATTCTTATTATTCTTAACTTGAATAATATGAATTTATTTATTGTAGTGATGATCATTTAACCTTGGATAAATCCCAGACCCTAGTGGTGGGGCCCACCATGTCAATAACTCCTATTCAACTGAATAGGGAAGATTCTTGAATATGCTATTATGTGTAACCCTTTTCCCCTTATCTCGATAGTAGTGAATACTATTAACAAACCAAGAGTAGGATCTAGAAACCCATCATAGCCCCTAAAGAGATAAGGATTTTCACAGTATTAACAACCAACCTATGAACACACACTATGTAATATAATCTATTTGTTTTTAATATCTCATAAAGTAGAACGCACTCACATGTCATCGGCCTTTTTCTTGCTTTATTATTTATTGATCTAACTGAACGTACTTACCCTAAACTACCATGGACATGGTCTTATGAAGTAATTATCATCATGATCAACTTGTACTAAGATATATAACTTCCTTAAACTGGAAGCGACAAATCATTTCTTAACCATTCAACCAATTTCATGCCACTAATGACGCACCCAACATAAACTACCTCACCAATATTTCACCATCATGTTTTTATTCTTTCATCAAAGTGAGAGATCAAATGACATATATTGAAAATGATCTCAAGTCAGGATACCATTACACATGATCATAGATAGGAACATCCAATAACACCAGAAACATGTGGTGTTCTTATTGACAGGTATGTCCTTGTGATCTCACTACTAGAGATCACCAAGTACGAACTTCAGGAGAAGAAGTCTCAATGCTTATAAGCCCCCAGCACCTGATAGTCAAACATTTACTGTGTCCATTTAGTAAGATTCGTCTAGACCATATAACCTTAGTTTAAGATTAATGTCATAGTATCTACAGGTTCTCATTATAGCTTGGGATTTTTTGTAACCTTTTGATACAATAATTAATCTTTAGACATTACCATTTCAATAGTGGACACATAAAAGTCTACACAATAATGGTAAGAAGACATCATGTATAGCTAGTTATATACATGATCTAGTAATCAAAAGATCTGAATTGTTGGGTATAGGGAACCCAATATTTCAACACTTCCACTTACACTAGATCCAAATTTCTAACCAAACTTGTTAGCTACTCACACGATAAAGATCATGTTTCTTCTGAGTAATGGATTTAGCTACTGGGCCCTCCACAATTCTGCTGCATGGTTATTTTGCTATAGAAATCTCATATCCTTGAGTAAAACTTCTCAAGAGATGGTATCCCCAAGTATATCCCTTTTTTTCACTCCCATAACTTGAAATCTTGGCTAGAAAGAATATCATAATTGACATTATGATTATCTTTTCCTTACTAAGTGTGATTCCATGAACTGGAACAAATCATTTCATTTAACTACTTCTTAATTTCCTCAGAAGATGTAATGTACTCGGTCTTTGTAGGTATGGATACCACTAGATTATATGAGCTTGTCTCTCTCATCAACTTATCTAGATAGAAATACTAGATCACATTGATCTATAGAAGACTAGTTTGTATCCCTGAAAACTAGTATCCTTTCTTCTCCACATACCAAGAATATATCATTTTGTACTTTTCAAAGTGAAAATGAATTGTTTTGACTATGTCTCTCATAGTGCTCCTGGATATAACTGATATTTTCCTACTGTAAAATATACCTTGTCAATATCAGTTTTTTTACATATCATGGCATATGTGATTGATCCATCGCTTCGACGTATGGATTTAACTCATCAAATTTATCTCTTCCTATGTCTCATACATGTCAACCTAGATAGATTATTCCTTGTAACATAGCCAACAAATAATCTATTGAATTATTCTAACTTATATTTTTCAATACAATGTCATTATATGTACAATTAACTAGGTCCAAACAACCTATAGATCCACCTCAGTAGATACAGTTCCCTAAAACATAGGTTTCCACATTAATTCAATCACTATAGAAAATATTTCATCCTAATCTTAACTAATTTTAAGACCAATGTATGTTTTTATATGTTTCCGAACATACTTTTCTTGGAAAACCTTGGTGATCCCACTAACCTCTGGTAAACACATAGCAATCATTCATTCCAAATGAATACTCTATGATCATATTGCTTACTTCATTCCTAAACTGAATTTCAATAACTTGAAACATTTATTAGCATTATGTGATGTGACCATCCCTTTATAGTTGCGTCATATAGACACCATCCACGATTGGTGGTCATGAAATCAAATTCTTAATATAATGATCATAGAAATAAGCTATGGAAAGTAAAATTCTAATGGATCTAGGCATACCAAATTTGTATAACCAATTGATCCTTATTGGTACCAAAATTGTACCATCCATGTATCAACTCATTTAAATACCCACCGTAGTGTTCAAAATTATAGGTCCCTTTTCTCTTTGATACATGGAATCCATTTATGTAATTTTAGTTTATATTGTCAATCTTAGCTAATTTATATATACAACTCACTTGTAGGAAATATTATTATCAATGAATAATTGATCATTGACCATAGTGAATACAAAAACCAGCACCATGGTTTTATCCTTCCTACATAGTATGTGTCTCTAGAACATACTCTATTCCACATGCTCTAATGGAACTAGTTCCTATTCCAACTATTTGTGCATTTGAAGCATTGACTAAGCTCAAGTCAGTATTTATCCTACTATATCTAATAGAGAAGTAGACCCTTTTATATAACCATATTCTATCACTTTACTACATATTTTCTATCTTGGAAATTTTTGTAACATCCCAAGCAATTGTTTGGATAATTGCAATAGATGCACATTGTGTTTGTTCCTGATGCAAGTTTGTTTATGTCCAAACTCTTTGCATCCAAACACAAGTTCTTATGAAATAATATATTTAAATAATACTATGAATCGTATGATATCCATTTTTCATTATATTTGGTATATAGTTATAGGATATCACCATTATTTTCAAAGCATTTCATGAAATATAATGGAAGTTGTTGCAGGTTGTAACATTGATACTCCATACATCATGAATCTGATGTATAAAATGTGTGTTTAGGAATTACTCCACGCTAAATTTTGTTGATCAATGTTGACATGTAAGACTTCATTGTTGATCCTCATCATTAACATCAATGTCATGATGTACATAAGGTAATGTGAATTTAATAATTACTCTACGCTACAATAACATGATCGATGAATGCTTGGTAAAGATAATCTTTGGTGTGACAACTTAAATAAACTTATATCTTATGACCATACATATACCATACTTAACTTTACTATTACTTAATATATTAAAGAAATTTTATAAAGGAACTTTACCTCTATATTTCTCTTGGAATAGTTTATGCTCACTGGATGAACTAATTTCAAAAGCCTTGTGGCATACCTTTATTTCTAAAAGTTTCTTTGTCCAAACTAAAGACATCGATTATACCAAAGTTGTTCAGTTGTACTGAGCCTAAATACTAGACTTGGTATATTCTTGACGTCCATTTTTAGTATTTCTTGGGAAATAATTATCATGTCACAACTGGGTATGAGTCTTACATTTTATATTCAACGGGTACTACCTATAATTCAAGTATTACTGAAATATTTGTTTGAGTATTAAATACCAAAGACAACAATAATTTCCTCGACTTGGAATAATGTCTCTTTGTGTCCAAGTACACGTGATATTAATGTTTTTGTTATACTCAATAATAGTTCTACATGAATTTTTTCACTTGGAAATAAAGAATTCATGTAGTTCTCACCATTGGCCTGGGTATCACTCTTTCTCAGCCACTTGGAGAATACACCTAACATCCAGTAAGGTTTCTATTCTTACTTGGTTAGAAAATTATAATACACATATGTCACTAGAATATTCTATTTAATACCCAAGTACTAAAACATAAACATTAAAATTGATGAATATTTTTTGAAGAAGAAGCGGGTAACTTTCTTCTTTAATTCAGTTTATTGCATTTAAACTTCTGTTGTTTGATTTTATAATATGAAATGAAAATAAGCTTTGTTAATACCTCATCCATTAAAGGAAGTTGTGAATGTTCCATTTGAATTGCCTTCCTTTTGGCCTTTTCTCCTTGTCTTTCAATTTATTCACCATAAAAATTAAAGATGAAAATTTCTTTAATATTCTTATTTACTTAACGATCGTTACCTAAATTGATCATGAAGTGTTTACTCAATAATTATTTGTTTTTTAACTTAAAATGTAATTCAAGTAAAGGGGTGAAGATTATATTATAATAGGATGTATTGAAAGATCATAACTTGCCTTTCAATTTACATAGATCTAGTGTAACCATTACCTATTCTTTCTCCTTGCAAACCTCTCGAAGATTAGATTTCATGTTATATCATCCATGTCCTGATGTAGGGACCACAACTAACACCGGATGTTTATGAAAGCATAATTACATAGCCATCATATGATTTGTACATTATTCTCCTCTAAGAAATTTCACCCTCGCTTCTTGAGGTAATTTAACAGGTGTTGGGGACACTAGCATCATGAGTTTCCAATATCATAGTACAATGCACTATGGCCCATACTATATTTGAATACTCATGCCAGCGAGGACATTTATATTGTCCATTATTTATTGTAGTTTGAAACATGTGGCATAACTTTCCATTTTTCTAAAAAAATAAATTTTAGAAAATTAATACCTTTTATCTAGATTATCAATTTAGACATTTTGATTAATTAATTGAATCATTAAATGTCTGTCACTATTTTAATGAATTCTAGGAACCTTTTGTGCTAGAATTAGAATACTTTGTCTCTTGAGTATTCTAGTGGAAAGGATCCTTGAACCACCCCTCATAGTCTACAATCTTTGGCTATGCCACTACTTAGAGGGTTCAAGGTAGGCTTTTGGCTGACCAACTGCATGAACTCGCGGTTCTTTGATATGTTGAGTGAAGTCCCAAATTTTAAAATCATAACTTGATTTACTCATTGTTTGCCTCTAAAATGATAGAAAGTTAGCTATTAATAACTCTTACTATATCTTTAGTTATGTTGACCCATCACTATTATAAGGACTCCCCGGTAGTAAGAGTCCCCCTCAACTATGGCATGATCGGCACCCCAAACACCCGGTTTTTTCCAAATTCGAATGACAGAAGGTAGTTTAGACGTATATTTATTTGAGGTTTTTATTGTTTTTAATGTGATGAAAGAATTAATTTTCTATTTTTATAAGCATGTACTATGTGATCACACTCAAAATTGACCATGAAAGAAATAGAAAACTTCAATGTTTCACATGTTCGTTTTATCTCACATGCTTGTTTATTATTACTCAATGTTTTTGTGTGTTAACTACACATGAAAAAATAATAAACCATGAAAAAATAAAATAAAGACCTGATCATCATCTAGTGATAATGGTTGATCTGTTGGGTAAATAATAGGGCAACCTAGACCCTCGGCAAAATACCTTGAGTCGCACCACTTGCAACTCAGATTGCAGCGTTTGAGCATCCAATGCATTCAACTCATGTCTGGTGCATCACCATCACTTGGCACAAACTGCGTCACCTATTGTCTCATCATTATACAAAAGTAATTACACATAGGAAAGGGGAATTAGGGAGTAAATATACAACTCTGAAGTGGACGTGCAGGCCTTTATACATATAACGACTCTGAGATGACACACATATCACCTTTTAATTAAAATAATTATTACAATTAACCATTGCAATAATTAAATAAATTAAATAAAATTAAATGCGCACCAAAAATACATTGGAAAGTCTCAGACTCATGATTAGTCAAATATGAATTAACTCACGTATTTTAATAAATGCAGACATAAAATTAAACTTGTATTAAATAAATTCAGGAAATTTTAATTGAATTAAAATTTTCACTCTAATTTTTAATTCAATATATATATGTCATTTGGACCCAATTAATTAATTTAATTTTAAAACCTAAAAAAATAATTAATTAATTAATTTAATTAAACCCCAAATCAAATTAATTTACGCCACATTAATAATTAATCCAAAAATTTATATTTAATTAAGTTAATTATCAACTGAAATTAATTTAATTATATTAATTGATTTTTAATTAAATTTAAATTACTTGGGGCCCATAAACCCCGGATAGAGCCTGTGTGGGTCAACCCAAATCCACACAGGCCCATATCAGGTTATGGACATTCTAGATTGGAAAGGTTTGCTTGATACTGTTTTGGGTTGGGCAGACCCGTCCGAATCTGTATCGGGTGAAACCAGTCACCCAGTTACCTCACTGGGCCATGGGGATGCTAAATCCCGAATCTTGGTTTCGCAGGTGCATACCAGTGAAGGGAGATGTGAGGGAGGTCCATCCAGCATGAGGTGAGTGGGATTGCATAGCCACAGGATGGAGAAGGAAGACCGGCCGGTGGGGTCTACGACTCGGCTCGATGGGATGCACCGGGTTCCATTGTCATGGGGTTGTTAGCCGCCGAGGACTGCCACAGACAGCGGCCTATAGACCTTGGCATCGTGGGTTGCTTCTTCGAACCAGCAGGGGCGGCCAACCAGGGTGAAGACAAAGGGACAAGGGGAGCCAAAGATGGCATGGTGAGGGGGTCCACGGACCATTTTTTATATACCATTTGTTTATTTTATTTATTTTTTAACTTTTTTACCCCAAAATTCAAGTCTCCCCTTTCCCCTTGTTTTGTTTGTCTTCTTTGTTGTCCACCAATTTTAATTTTTAATTTTTAATTTTTATTGTTTTGCTAATCACTGAAAACAACCATAAAAAACTCATAAACTTCTAAACCCTAAGATTTAGGGTTTAAAAAATTTCATATTATTATAAAAAAATCATATAATTTCATTATTATAATAATAATACAATTAATTTTAAGAAACTAATTTCAATGTTGAACTATTTTTATGGTGAGTTTTGACCACAGGATTTCTGGTCGAAATACAAAACATCACTAAAATGCAATCTCGAGTCCGAATTCAAAACTTCGGATGGCTGCATACTGACCATCTGATATCCAATTCTGAATCTGTCTATGACGTTAGGAATGTAACGATTCCCTCTTCATAGATTAATGAAAATTTAATTCTTTCATCAACTTAAAATCAACTTGCGTCTCTCTGATACCACTTGAAAGAACTGGGCACGCAGTTAAATCCCAAAAAGGTGGGATTTAAAAAAATATCGAAGATCGACATAATCTTGTTGATGTCAGAAAATAGATACCCGGTTTAGGCTGAGGATCTCATGTTAAAGTAGTTAAGGACAAAAAATAAACCGTAATAATACCTGGTTTAAAACTGAATCTGCGCTCGATGTCTGCTCATCGTTAGCGATAACTGCTCAAATAATCTGATGTCTGATTCCTCTATATCATCCACACTTGCTTCATGAAACTATAGGAGTTCCATTCATCGAAATCTAGGTGCTAGTGCAGAGTTCTGACGATGCCTTCGATGCTTTGACGATCACTACATCGCACTAGTTGTGATCCTTGAGAGAGAGCTTCATATGAGCTCCTTGGATCCAGAGCCTCTCTCTCTAGGATGTGGGAGATTTATGTAGAGAGAGAGAGAGAACCATGAAAAATAGTCACCATCAAATCCCTCTTCTCCTCTATTTATAGAGTGTAATGAAATTACCCAGAAATGCCAACCCGACCCCCGAATAATTAACACACTATATAAATAATATTTTGACTACTAAACTGAATCATAAATATTATTCATTATTTTTATAACTTTCCTTTAATATATTAAATATATTACGTGATAATAAATTAGTCATTAACTCAACTCGTCATTCCCACAAATATTAATTTAACCTTGAATATATTAACCAAATATTAATCAATTAATATTTTTCATGTACTTACTTAAAACTTGTAAATATATTTAATAAATAAATTCAATGATTATTATTATTAACATGAATAATATAAATTTATTTATTTCATTTGTGATCGTTTAACCTTGGACAAATCCAGGACTCCAGTGGTGGGGCCCACAATGTTCATAACTCCTATTCAACTGAATAGGGAAAATTCTTGAATACACTATTGTGTGTGACCCTCTAAGCCATTATCTCAATAGTAGGGAATACAATTGATAGACCAAGAGCGGGATCTAGAAACCCATCATGGCCCCTAAATAGATAAGTATTGTCACAGTAGTGATAACCAACCTATGAACACATACTATATATTATAATCTCTTTGTATTTAATATCTCATAAAGCAGGATGCACTCACGTGTCATTACCCTTTTTCTTGCTTTATTATTTGTCGATATAACTAGATGGACTTACCCTCTACTAGCATGGACATGGTCTTATGAAGGCATTACCATCCTGATCAACTTGGCCTTAGATATATAACTTCGTTAAACTGGAAGCAAAAAATCCTTTCTTGACCATTCAACTAATGGCATGCCACCAATGACGAACCCAACACAAACTACCTCTCCATGATTTCAACATCATGGTTTTCATCTTGCATCAAAGTGCATGATCAAATGACATACATTGTAAATGATCTCAAGTTAGGATACCATTACACATGATCGTAGATAGGAACATCCAATGACACTCATAACATATGGTGTTCCTATTGACGGGTCTGTCCTCATGATCTCACTATTAGAGATCACCAAGTGCGAACTTCATGAGAAGAAATCTCAATGCTTATGACCCCCAACACCTGATAGTCAAACATCTACTATGTCCAGTCAGTAAGATGTATCTAGACCATAAAACCTTAGTTTAATATTAATTTCATAGTATATACAGGTTCTCATAATATCCTAGGATCTGCTATAACCTTTCGATATGCTAATTAATCTTTGGAAATTACCATTTCAATAGTGGAAGTAGAAAATTATAAACTATAATAGTAAGAATAAATCATGTATAGATAACTGTATACACAATATAGTAATCAAAATCCCTGAATAGTTGGATCTAGGGAGCCCACTATTTCAACAAGTAGGATTTTCAAAATTGGGTAGAGGTAAGGTGTCATCCACCCATTCAGAATATGGCTTCTTCTCAGGTCACATAGGTGCGCATTACCCCTATATTGATTCCATTTGAGTAACTAGGGAATTGCTGGTGTTGAGAAATTCTAGAGGCACTATTGTTTGATCCACCTCTCATCTATAGGGAGTGGGTGAGGCTTTCCGAGGTGGTCTCATTTTTGTATCCTATTAATTATCAACCTGTGTGTAGACTAAGTGATTACCATGGTGAGGGATAGGCTTTCACCATAATGGAGGGAATCCATGATCATTTTTGTTTTCCTTGTTTATGTAGACTGGATTCCTAGATCTAGAGCCATATTGATTCTTAGATGATGCTCTTACTGGTGGATCGACTCTTATAGGAGGAGAAATATTTATTTAAACCTGAATATGGTACCTATTGAAAATATTGACCCTGGTTATCTACCTGTTTAATTTTCAAAGAGTTTGTATCTCATTATCATATATTGTGAAAAATGTTCCTCTGTGGAAGGAACTTCGACTCTTCTGGGGGGTGATTGGGATATGGACACAAATTTACCTTTATCTTTGGTAGTGTTCTTCTAGAGTGGTGACAAATTGATATTTATAGATGCCAAATTTTATATCCTTATTTCTTTTTGGGTGTATACATCCTCAGTTGGTGCATCCAAATCACCCTACTCTTAGGGTATTATTTCTATGTTATGGCCCTCTACATCTTCATCTTGATTCAAAATATCTATTGTGTTGAGGTGATGACATTCACAGATTTATATCGGGCGATGGTGGTTTTCTCATTACTTTTAATGAAATAGGATGATTCTACACTGCCTAATTAGAGCCATTCCTATAAAACTTGTACATATTGGTCCATTTTGGATTGTGACCCTAGCGGGGTCTGATTTCCTTCATCGTATACTCCTCCAATCTCAGCCTGTGAATAATGACCTTGAGATATTTTATAGTCATGATTTTCGAGAGGGCCCCCAAATAGAAGAGGCTTGTCCTACAGCGGGAGGAACAAATGGGATGTTTACCATCGATATTTACCTCCCAACCTATAGGTGATTGATTCTATGTGTGGTGATTATGATGATGAAAATTCCCCTAGCCCTACGGTCTGGGGGTTATCCAGGGAAACAATTAGCATTGATTGATCCTATTGTTGAGTATTTTATGCATCCAACTGAGGATTGGATGATTCCTGGGATGGACATTGAGATATAAAATCCCTAACCCAGTAGGATAGGGTTGATCTGGAATCACTGTTGATTTCCCCATGACCCCCTTAGGGAATGATGAACCTACTGATGGTGATTGAGATATAAATTCCCCAAGACGAGTGTGTTGAGGTTTGTTTTCATCTATTTCCAACATGCCATAAATCCTCTTGGGAATTTAAAATCTGAGAGGTGGAGGTGTTGGTAGATATTCCCTCAGCCAGGTGAGATAGGTACTATAGCATCCCGCATTTTTATCACATAAACTTTCATTACATTTTACAAAATCGAGGATCTTTAAGGTTTAGTGTCTTGGAAACCAGGAACTTAAAACATGAAAACATAAAAAATTCTTCTTAAACACTTGAAATTATTCTCCTCATGTTCATCCTAGGTTCATTACTGCATCTCATAACCTGGGGACATACATCAAAAGAAAGGGTGAGTAGAAGGCCCAGTAAGGGAAACAAGGGAAACATTTAACATGTGAACTTGAGATACATCAATAAAGTCATGAAAAGAACTTTAAGGCATGAGAATGAAGTCATGAGGAATATAATAATAAAAATAACATTTTTTATAACTTGAATATGTGGATAGAACATTTAATATTGACAATCATTTCGTTTCACCAAGGTCCATCCCCAAGGTGTCATTAAAATTTACCAAGGTTATTCACCAAGTTATCAGTCTAAAAGGTCATCTCTAGAGATTAAGTCTTTACCCAATGCATTGGAGCGCTATCAGGGAACACCCTTAATTTGTCTTTATAATCATTTTAGCCACATATATAATCATAGAAATTTCATAAATAACCCATATATAATAAAATAAATGGGTTTCATTTCATAATCAAAACCTTTTAAAAACTTCTTTTAAGAAATGATCTTTATGTCACTTTAAACCCACTGAAAAGGAAATCGGGTCTCATATATATAAATCCCAGAATATAAAATAAAAAATCTGGATATATAGGTGAACACCCCTTTAGAATAAATATCTTTGAGTATTCACTTAATAAAAAAAATAATTTTTAGAAAAAGAGAGAGACATTTTGAGACGAAAATTCTGCAGCATAACGGCTATGTTACAGGGTTTTAGAAAACATTGAAAAGAGAGGGGACATGGGTCACCCACTCATAAATGATCCAAAAAAAAGTATAGGGACAGAATATAATGGATATAAGAACATGGTAATGAAATTTTAAAGATATACCATATGAAATGGAAAAACATGGAAGGAAGACAAAAATAAGATTTCTGTTATGAAAATTCGGCAGCCTAACAGCGTCACTTAAACTTCAAAAAAATGAATTGATGAGATCAAATAGGGTCTCTCATCATATGAACATAAAATATCAGTATGATATATATAGATATCATACCCCAACATAAAAAATGAACTTGAAATACTTTACATGAAAGTAGATCTTTGAAAAATGAGAAAGGTGAACGAATTCCTTAAAAATTCGGCAGCCTAACGGCGTCACTTAAACTTCAACAAAAATGAATTGAATAGATAAAATAGGGTATCTCATCATATGAACATAAAAGATCAGTATGATATATATAGAGATCACACCCCAACATAATAAAAAGGAACTTGAAATACTTGACATGAAAGTAGATCTTTGAAAAATGTGAAAGGTGAACGAATCCCTTAAAAATTCAGCAGCCTAACGGCATCACTTAAACTTCAACAAAAATGAATTGATGAGATAAAATAGGGTCTCTTATAATATGAACATAAAAGATCAGTATGATATATATAGATATCATACCCCAACATAATAAAAAGGAACTTGAAAGACTTGACATGAAAGTAGAACTTGAAAAATGAGAAAGGTGAACGAATCCCTTAAAAATCCAGCAGCCTAACGGCACCGCTTAAAGTTTCTTAAAATGAATTGATGAGAGAAAGAGGGGGTCTCTCATAATATGAACATGAAAAGGGAATTAATAGGAATACAAAATAACATCCTCCAACATAAGATCATGGAGCATAAAAGAAATGACATAAAAAAGATTACTTGAAAAGAAAAAGAGAGGTATGATCCCTTACCTTAAAACGTAACTCTTAAAACTCAAAGGTTGGGACCTTGAGGGCTTGGGGGCACCTTGGGAGGACTCCTTGGGAGGTAATGAGACCAGATTTTCATTGGGGGAGGGTTGGGAGTTGAATGGATGAGAGGATGGCTTGGTATTTATAGGGAAAGTGAGGGGACATGGCAATAATGGCCAAGGGACACCTCATTGGTGGTTTTGACAAAACTATGGGCTTTCCCATGGTATTTGCCCATGGTATTGGCCACATGGGTCCCTCCATACAATAATTCATCACATTTGGTCGGCCAACCCTTAAAATATCTCATGACATCATCATGACATAGTTATGATGTCATTAAACATACCGAAACCCTAAAATTGTATTTTCAGTATTCATCGAAAATTCAACTTTCTCAGAAAAATCCCAAAATTTCACCTTAACCAAATATCAATGCTCTGATTTCAAAAATGAACTCCATTTTATAAAAATATTTTTCTAAATATTTTTAATTTATTTTTTAAATAAATACACTATTCACCGAAAAATCATTTTTCTCAGAAAAATCCCCAAAAATTACCATAACATAATATCGATGCTCTGAGTTCAAAAATGAAATCCATTTTATAAAAATAATTTTCTAAATATTTTTAATTTAATTTTTAATTAAAAACACTATTCACCTGAAAACAACCAATACTTGAATAATAATTTATGAAACCGTTATTTAACCATTTTATTGAATCACATTACTTAATCAAGGTGCCTAGATTATATTAATACTTTATTTTAGTGAGATTACTAATTCCTTTGGTCACATTACTAATCCTAAGCATAAAATCACTATTCATAATTTACTATTCATCAAAAATCAAGTTGATCTTATTAGACTCTAAATTTCGTACTGAACATAATTGTAGAAGACCATTTTTTGAAAATCATTACACATTTTTAATTATTTAAGGTTTACATAAACATTTTTAAAATATCCTTTTTCTAAAATTCATCAAAAATATGCATACTATATTTATCCAGTCATTTGAAAATTCATAAACTACATCATAAGAAGAGATCAGAATTTTTATTTAAAACAAAGGATTACACAAGGCAGTTACGGTCTCCTTACATAGCCTCTTATCACACCACCATAGGACCTAAGTGTATGGTGTGCTAAGGTGAGAGAATCCGAGGGAGGCTCGGCCAACATCGCACGAGTAGTAATTTCTATCAGTTTGAACTTCTCGCGAAGGCGATTTCATTCTAGCTTAACACGATGAAGTTCGGCTTAGGTTTGGTCCAGATCAAAGCCCAGTGGTGCTACCACCTTCCCAAGTTCTATTAGATGGGCTTCGATCGGTCCAAGACTATTGGGTGAGGCCATCGAATCTTCTTTCTATATTAATTAACCAAGATTACTTGTATTTAGAGACAATAATCGAAACGTTTAGTTTCCAGCAGTCATATTGACCAATGTTCATATAACAGTCAAAACCCAACTGTCTCATTTTAATTATACTCATGTTATCAAATGAAATAGTTTTGTTGAGTATAAAAAATAAAATCACACAAAATTAGGAAGCAAGATTTATTCAATATTTCAGGTCGTTATAATCTTCACCCCTTAAGAAATTGCGTCCTCACAATTTTTAAAATTGGGTTTTGAAATTTCATTGAAAATCCCATATCGGAAAAAGAGTCAGTAACACTATTACTTTAAAATAAAGAAAAGGAAGTACAAAGGTCACCCGAGTTAACCCACACTAGGATTCCATGTAGGAAAACATGGACATGGAGGAGAAAACAAAGGGTCAATTTCTGAGGGAGAGTGATAGAAAACATGATTAGGAGAAAGTTAACCATGAGAAAATCCCAAAATTATGATATTTGTAAATGGTCTTTGATTACCTAGTAGGAAACATAAACCAATAATGTTTCTGTTTTACGTTCCTTTTCATAATTTTGAGGAATTCATTTACTACATAGAATAAAAACATAAGGAAATATACCTACCTTCAAGTAGAGTTTCATCCTTTAATAAGTCTCTACCAAAACTAATATTTTCTCCAAACGATGAGAATTCAAAAACACTTGGTCTCATCAAAATCACAAGAATCATCTTCTATAGAATCACATAATCCAAAAAATATTAACTATCTATTTCTTCTATCTTTAAACATTATCCCAAAAATAGAAAGGGAAAGGTAAAACAACTCTTCAAAAATAAAGAATCCCATAGGAATGGAAACTACTTTTAAATCTTCAAAGTTCCATGGTATTACCCAAAGTTCATCATAGACCATTCCATAAATAACGGCTCTTAAAATTCCTCAAAATAAACCAAACTAAAATTGAATCCCAAATACAAGAAGGATTTGATAACATAGTCTTCCAAAATAAACTTCATTGTTCATCTCCAAACAATATCAACCACTCCTAACATCTTATAACAAAAGTAGCTAACCTAAATATATTTTACCCAAGATATGTTAATCATTTCCATAAGTAACCTAAATTACTATAAGTCCACCTTAAATTCATCGATTCTTCAAAATATAAGTCAACCTTACTCCTCAATGAAAATACCATAGTAATTTATTTACCTCGAACATATAGGGTCCCTAAAATAGTGAACGTCTTCCAAAATAATAATCATCTTTTAATCCCCTAATCATCTCTATCATACTAATACGGCAATCGTCACATTTCCTATCACATTGGTTGTTGGGACATGTTCTTCCATTTCCCACCATTAACTAAGAAGAGAAAGTGTAATTAGGGGCTTAAATACTTAGCCAATAATAATGAAAAGGAACTTAAAGCATATAAGGATAACTTGTAGAAGAAAAGTATACCCTAACTTGTGATCCCCTAGGTTTCAAACTAGGTTATCCATGATCATATATTCTTATATGAATCTTTATTTTATTTTATTTTTGTTCCTTTAATAATGGTTCATACTAAGCTTATGAATTTACCAAATCATATCCCCCGGGAGTGTCGTAACCAAGAGTGCAGCAAGGCCCGTTGTCGTGTACCAATTCCCGTTCGAGTCTAGCTCAAAGTGATGTTTTCAGGTTTTACCCCTATGTACATATGTGCCAGATCCACCTCTACCTGCTCGTATCCAGATATGGATGTATTTTCTTGGCAACCCCTTACTCAATACTCACCAAAATACCAGGAAGATTTCCTATATTTAAACTTTTCTATAGGGTTATTCCTAGAGTTTTCATATCCTAGTTTCTATAAATAACTAAACCATCCTTTCATACCAACTATAGCATCCCGCCTTTTTATCACATAAACTTTCATTACATTTTACAAAACTGAGGATCTTTAAGGTTTAGTATCTTGGAAACCAGGAACTTAAACCATGAAAACATAAAACATTCTTCTTAAACACTTGAAAGTATTATCCTCATGTTCATCCTAGGTCCATTACTGCATCTCATAACCTGGGGACATACATCAAAAGATAGGGTGAGCAGAAGGCCCAGTAAGGGAAACAAGGGAAACATTTAACATGTGAACTTGAGATACATCAATAAAGTCATGAAAAGAACTTTAAGGAATGAGAATGAAATCATGAGGCATATCATAATAAAAATAACATTTTTTATAACTTGAAGATGTGGCTACAACATTTAATATTGACAATCATTTCGTTTCACCAAGGTACATCCCCAAGGTGTCATTAAAAATTACCAAGGTTATTCACCAAGGTATCAGTCTAAAAGGTCATCTCTAGAGATTAAGTCTTTACCCAATTCATTAGAGCGCTATCAGAGAACACCCTTAATTTGTCATTATCATCATGTGAGCCACATATATCATCATAAACATTTCATAAATAACCCATATAGAATAAAATAAATGGGTTTCATTTCATAATCAAAACCTTTTAAAAACTGCTTTTAAGAAATGATCTTTATGTCACTTTAAACCCACAGAAAAGGAAATCAGGTCTCATATATGTAAATCCCAGAATCTAAAATAGAAAATCTGGATATATAGGTGAACACCAATTTAGAATAAATATCTTTGAGTATTCACTTAATAAAAAAAATAATTTTTAGAAAAAGAGAGAGACATTTTGAGACGAAAATTCTGCAGCATAACGGCTATGTTACAGGGTTTTAGAAAACATTGAAAAGAGAGGGGACATGGGTCACCCACTCATAAATGATCAAAAAATAGTATGGGGACAGAATATAATGGATATAATAACATGGTAATGAAATTTGAAAGATATACCATATGAAATGGAAAAACATGGAAGGAAGACAAAAATAAGATTTCTCTTATGAAAATTCGGCAGCCTAACGACGTCACTTAAACTTCAAAAAAAATGAATTGACAAGATCAAATAGGGTCTCTCATAATATGAACATAAAATATCAGTATTATATATATAGATATCATACCCCAACATAAAAAAGGAAATTTAAATACTTGACATGAAAGTAGATCTTTGAAAAACGAGAAAGGTGAACGAATCCCTTAAAAAGTCCGCAGCATAACGGCGTCACTTAAACTTCAACAAAAATGAATTGATGAGATCAAATAGGTTCTCTCGTAATATGAACATAAAAGATCAGTATGATAGATATATAGATCATACCCCAACATAATAAAAAGGAACTTGAAATACTTGACATGAAAGTAGATCTTTTAAAAATGTGAAAGGTGAACGAATCCCTTAAAAATTCGGCAGCCTAACGGCGTCACTTAAACTTCAACAAAAATGAATTGATGAGATCAAATAGGGTCTCTCATCATATGAACATAAAAGATCAGTATGATAGATATAGAGATCATACCCCAAAATAATTAAAAAGAAACTTGAAAGAATTGACATGAAAGTAGAACTTTGAAAAATGAGAAAGTTGAACGAATCCCTTAAAAATTCAGCAGCCTAACGACGCCGCTTAAACTTTCTTATAATGAATTGATGAGAGAAAGAGGGGGTCTCTCATCATATGAACATGAAAATGGAAGTAATATTAATATAAAATAACATACTCCAACATAATATCATGGATCATAAAAGAAATGTCATAAAAGAGATTACTTGAAAAGAAAAAGAGAGGTAGGATCCCTTACCTTAAAATGTAACTCTTAAAACTCAAAGGATGGGACCTTGAGGGCTTGGGGGCACCTTGGGAGGACTAATTGGGAGGTAATTAGACCAGAGCATCATTGGGGGAGAGTTGTGAGTCGAATGGATGAGAGGATGGCTTGGTATTTATAGGGAAAGTGAGGGGACAAGGTATTAATGGCCAAGGGACACCTCATTGGTGGTTTTGGAAAAACCATGGGCTTGCCCATGGTATTTTCCCATGGTATTGGCCACATGGGTCCCCCCATATAATAATTCATCACCTTTGGTCGGCCAGCCCTTAAAATATCTCATGACATCATCATGACATAGTTATGATGTCATTAAACATACCGAAACCCTAAAACTGTATTTTCACTATTCATCAAAAATTCAACTTTCTCAGAAAAATCCCAAAATTTCACATTAACCAAATATCAATGCTCTGATTTCAAAAATAAACTCCATTTTATAAAAATATTTCTCTAAATATTTTTAATTTATTGTTTAAATAAATACACTATTCACTGAAAAATCATTTTTTTTCAGAAAAATTACCATAACATAATATCGATGCTCTGAGTTCAAAAATGAAATTCATTTTATAAAAATAATTTTCTAAATATTTTTAATTTAATTTTCAATTAAAAAACACTATTCACCTGAAAAAACTAATACTTGAATAATAATTTATGAAACCATTATTTAACCATTTTATTGAATCACATTACTTAATCAAGGTGCCTAGATTATATTAATACTTTCTTTTAGTGAGATTACTAATCCATTTGGTAACATTACTAATCCTAAGCATAAAATCACTATTCATAATTTACTATTCATCAAAAATCAAGTTGATCTTATTAGACTCTAAATTTCGTAGTGAACATAATTGTAGAAGACCATTTTTTGAAAATCGTTACATGTTTTTAATTATTTAAGGTTTACATAAACATTTTTAAAATAACCTTTTTCTAAAATTCATCAAAAATATGCATACTATATTTATCCGATCATTTGAAAATTCATAAACTTCAGCATAAGAAGAGATCAAAATTTTTATTTAAAACAAAGGATTACACAAGGCAGTTACGGTCTCCTTACATAGCCCCTTATCATACCAGCATAGGACCTAAGTGTATGGTGTGCTAAGGTGAGAGAATCTGAGGGAGGCTCAGCCAACATCGCACGAGTAGTAATTTCTATCAGTTTGAACTTCTCGCGAAGGTGATTCCATTCTAGCTTCACACGATGAAGTTCGGCTTGGGTTTGGTCCAGAGAAAAGCCTAGTGGTGCTACCTCCTTCCCAAGTTCTGTGAGATGGGCTTCGATCGGTCCAAGACTACTGGGTGAGTCCATTGAATCTTCTTTCTATATTAATTAACAAAGATTATTTGTATTTAGAGACAATAATCAAAACGTTTAGTTTCCAGAGGTCATATTGACCAATGGTTATATAACAGTCAAAACCCAACGGTCTAATTTTAATTATACTCATGGTATCAAATGAAATAGTTTTGTTGAGTATAAAAAATAAAATCACACAAAATTAGGAAACAAGATTTATTCAATATTTCGGGTCGTTACAGGTACACTCCTGGATGGATGTTATGCTAGATGATGCTATGGCCTATTTGATGTGGCATAGTTGTGCTCGTGTAGGATCTGGGTTCAATGTCATCCTATGATGGGAGTCCTTTTCAATAAGATGTCCCCAAGTTGAGTGCAACCTTAGATTTTGTGTCTTAAATTCATTCTCATTTCTTTGAGTGTCTTAGTTCAAAGACTTGTTGGATATCATCTTCCTCCATTCATTATGTCTTGGAATCATTTTAGCAGGATCGTTTTGTTGTAGTGACCAACTGGACCGAGAATTACCCAATCCCCTGATCTCACCATAGGTTGTGACATTACAGGATGTTTTATCTGAGGGTTTCTTCTATTTTAGGGATGCGGAAAAGTTTAATGATTCATAATTTCCCCATCCTTGAATAAAAATACATGACATGGCTTAAGATATCAATTTCTGAAGAGCTATGATGCAATGGGGAAATCATGTTGTAGATTTTCACTATGTTTTTCGGATTTTGGATCTCATATCATAGAGATAGGAGACCAATCTAGCTGAAAATAGATTATCTTGATGATCTGAAGATGATACTCATATCATAGATAAGGTAGGTGTCTAGACTTTAGTCTCTAATTATTTTCCCACATGTTTTTTCATAGATTGAGTAATAAATCCATCTCTAGCTCATCTAGGATATCATTGCCAGAAGTGACAAGAGTCTAGAACATTATGGGGAGGTTGTTTCTGACTAACTCTCTATGTATATTGATGTATACATCCTCTTTATCAAAATTATATGCCTCTATCTGATCAGACCATATAAGGTGATTCTTGGGGTCATATGCTGACTGGAGTGGAGTACTGTTGGATGTTGATGGAGAACTATATATAGTTGACCCCGATGTTTTAAGAACCTCTCTATATGAAGGCATCTGATTTTTTAACACCTCTCTATACGGAGGTGTCTAGGAAAGGGGAGTATTTCCTTGTCCGTGGGAGATATCACCATGGGTAGGATGACTATAGAGTATTTTAGGAGTAGAGTCCCTATGATCCATCTCAATGCTACCATGGGAAGGAATATCATGGTAATAGTTGTATTCTTCTTTAGTTGAAGAGTTGAAAAACCCTTAGGGTGTTCATAATGTTTGTTGAACAAACTCAAGGACATTTTCATTGAAAATATTAGGGATATAAGCCTTATTTTACATTGTGGATGGAATATACTGACCTTCCTTTTAGAATTGTTCATAGATATTATCCTATTGTATGACGGTTTTTGACCTTGTTTATAACTGTCTGGTACTATGGGAGTATGATCCCACAGCTAAGAAGCTACTGGAATATACCAATGATCTTTCTAATTATTGATATGAATATGAACATGTCCTGAGGTATGTGTCATTCTCACTTAGTGAGCCTTGGTCAAAACGAGAGTATGAGCCTAATATTAAGCCTTTGGAATATGTATCTGGTCATTTGTGGCAGGGATATGAGACTAACTAGAGGCATGTTCCCCTATCACTTAGTGAGTCCCAGTTGGAATGGGAATATGAGCCTGGTATGAATATGTATTCCCCACCAGAAAATGCCAATGGACATATAGAATGGGAGAAGGGATATAAGCGTCCATCTGTATTTCCTCAGAAGAGTGTTGGTGTGTTCATTCATCAGTGGATGTATAAATATGTTCCTGACTTTGATGATCAGATAGAATATACTAGGTAGATTCAATGACAGGAATGTGAGTTTGTCCCAAGGCATGTTTCATTCTTACTTGGAGAGCCCCAGATAGAACGGGGATATGATCCCAATCCTAGGCCTTTGGAGTATGAATCTGGTCTTTTCATATAGTAATATGAGTCTATATTGATGCATGTTCCCCTCTCACCTAGTGAGACTCAGCTCCAATGGGGATATGAGCCTAATTCTAGACCTTTGTAATAAGATTCCAGACTTTTTTGATGGACATGCACCCCTGTCTCGAGGCATGTGATGCTCTCACCTGGTGAGATTCGATTGGAATGGGAATATGATCTCATTCCAAAAACTTGTAATTTATCTAAATATGATAATAATACTCCTGGATGGGAATAAGAATGCGATTTTCTCTATAGAGACCAATTTTTCATAATGATCAGAGTGTTGAGCTGCTCTGGCTATAGGGATAGGAATATGAATCTATCCCTGTATATGTGCCAGTGTCGGAATATGTCGGTGGAGTTCCTCAACTATTTCTAATATATAATTTCATTTTATCAAAGTGTGTGCAGGGATATATGCATGCACATTTTTTTATCCAATATATACTAGAAGATATCTTCAATTGAAGTGGGGATATGGGCCCACTTTTTTTATCCGTGTACCACCAAAATATGCTGATGTACTTCATGCGTGGGGATAAGAATATGCACCTTCCCCATGACTGCTGTAGGAATATTCCCATAGACTTATTTAGATTGATTAAGGATATGAGCCTACTCACTAGTTACTATTGGAATATTCCAGTAGACATCCTCGGTGGGAGTGGGGATATGAGACAACTCACGATTATTCAGAGACTTCTACACCTGATGTGTCTTCCTCATTTCCCATGAATGGGTGTAATAGGTGGTAGTGTGTCAGGTGGTACCTTCAGAAACCAACTAATAGTTACTACTGGGATGGCACTGGTGATGGTGGTTTATAGGATCCCTCCTTGGTGGCCCCATAACTGGAAGGGATCCATAGTTTTCTCCTTGATCCACCTACATCAGATACTAAAGGTGGTGATTGTTTCACTCCAGGGATAAACTTCTGAATTAGTTGGTTTTGGAAACGAGGTCCACTGGATTTATTGCATCTTTATTTAAACAATTTGGAATCATCCATTTTAGTAATTGAAGACCCTCGCAGGTAGACTCGATGGTTGGGATAGTACGATGTCGATGGTATTCCTATACAATTTCATTCACCACCCTATGCTGAAGATTTTGGGTGGGTGAGGTCATTATGAGGCCCACAAGGGTTGTAGTTCAAGATGATTTACCATAATAATCAGTGGATGAATATATTATCTCAGATCGAGGTGTTTTTTATGAGAGATGTATTTGCAGTCATGCAGAAAACAAGGAACAAGGTCACTAATCAATGCACTATTGCAGGTATGATATGTGATCAACCACATATACATGGGTAACACAATTTTCCTTTTATTCCTGATCTAATCATTCTAATTGTGTGTACTTGTAAAAGATAGGATGGAATTATTTCATTAGAACTTCATCTACAGAGGATCAGTCATAAGATCCATGTCATTGTCAATCGATCATCTTTCTATTTGAGAGTTTCACATCGGGCTCACTATTTCTATTTCCTTATAAAGATTTAAACAAAATGGGCCAATGGATAATAACCCAATAATTTAGTTATTTGAGAGATTCACGTTAGGTTCACAAATTTTTCCCCTTGCAAAGATGCAAAAAATGTCCTGACAAATAATAACCCAATAATTTCATTATTTGAGGGATTTATGTCAGGATCACCATTTTTGTTTCCTTATAAAGATGAAAACAAAATGGCCCAATGTATAATCACCCAGTCATTTCATTATTTTAGAGATTCATGTCGGTTCACCATTTTTGTTTCCTTTGAAAGATGCAAACAAAATGGACCAATGGATAATAACCTGATCATTTTTTTTGTTATTTGATAGATTCACATTGGGTTCACTATTTTTTTTTATAAATATTTGGATGGATTTTTTTCTAGTTATTTGATTGTGGTGGGTTCAATGTTATTCTAAATCATTCACGCTGGGTTCATTATTTGTTAATATTTCATAGAAACTCCCAATGGTTTTTCTATCCATAACTGAGTATGGACCTGATTCCAAAGGTAGGTTATCATTTGGGGTTTCAGACTCAATGATGCTTAGGAACTCACATTGGTCGAGAGGATGGGAGGTCAAGATCTCCCCATATTTTTTTGGGGAATTTTTTTCTACTCCATGACTCTCTTATAGATTTAATATATTTTCAATAATCTCTTCCTAATCCTGATATGGTGCTGATTATCCTAACAAAATGACCATAGGTTAAGTATCTTTATATTAAAATATAGGGGGTCTTGTTAGTGAATACATCTGTATGTATCTGGGGTTCTTCATCCATTTCCCTTTGATGTAGGGATTCTTATATGTTTAGGCTGTATAACTAGGAACTCCATAGTTTTTTTTATCTAAGGAGGAGGTTAATATTTTTAGGATGGGATTGATCCATTATGAGGCATCCTACATATCCTTTTTTATAACAGGAATCAAAACCCACATAGTACATTAAAACCATGCAGTTTAATGTCTTATGGAAAGGAAATATATTGAGGCACTGGGGCACCAGATATTTGATCTCAAACCATGAGGATTCATCCTACGTATCCTAATTATGGGAGGAATAAGATTATCATAGTTTATTTAATCCCTTAGGTCTTGAACCAAGGTAGATACCCTTGTATTTTGGGTAGTTACATCATGCCACTGATCGGGGATTACATAATGAGGTTTCTCTAAATGGTGTATATTCATGATGCTAGTGAGATGATAATTGAAAATCTCTAAGCCCACATGAGTTATGCTCGGTGTGAGAAATAAGGGATAGAAAGTAATCAGCCTCATTGCATATGGATATGGGGATTACATGTTGGGACATACCATTGGATGCTTAATATAGGGATTGGTCCTTGGAAGGATTCCTACATATCATGGTTATAGAAGGAATCAAATCCATCATAGTTCAATTATTTATCAATATGTTGGTGGATGTGGATGAATCATCAACCCATGGGAGAGATTGGGTCCCGATGGTTATAATTTCGGAGACATGGAAGGATGTACACCAAAGTGGATTCCCATTTTATATCAGGTATGAGCCTTATGATGGTTTCCTACATATCTTGGTTATAAATAGAATCAGATTCCTCGTAGTTCAATAAGTCAGGGCTTACACACTAAGGCTACACTTATATGCAGGACATATCATTTTATGTCGTTGATCGGGGCTTACACACTGAGGTTTCCCTTGTCTTTATAGAGTATTATTATGTGAATTATATCATCATTATGACTCCCTAATCCCATGTGATATATTTTCAATGTGAGAAATAAGGGATAGAAAATAATCAGTCTCACTGCTTATGGATGTGGGACTTATACACGAGGAAATACCTATTTTATATGGATCTTGAGCCTTATGAAGATGTCCTAAATATATTGGTTATTGTAGGAATCATAGTTCTTGTAGTTTGTTAAGTCAAGGATCAAACACTGAGGATGACCTTAAATATAGGCTCAACAAGGTTATCATGTCCTAGAACACCTTCTTGTCCTAGTCTTCTTTTCTTCTTGACATGCATTGATTGTCTATCTAACATGCCTTGATTTTCTACTTTACATGTCGGACAATATCTGCATGACATGTCCCAAGATAATTTCATGACCCGGTTGAATTTTCCAAGGTATTTCATATAATCTAAATGGAATTTTTGAAGGTCATCACATGAACATAGATGAATTGTCCTGAGGACATCGCAAGACTTGGCTAGAAGATCTTTGAAGCTATCGCATGATCTTAGATGAAATGATTGGAGGGCATCGTATGATCCCGATAACTTACCCTGGGGTCATAATGAAAGATGTATAACATGATTTGAGGGTGTTGTGAGAGTGAATTTGACATGTATGGAGGGTGTTTCATGCCTTGGATGACTTGTCTGGGTGTCATCGCAAAATCCAGATGACATGTCTGGGGAACGTCACAAAATCTAGATCACATACTCGGAGGGCATCCTGAGATCTAGCTGCCTTGTTCAAAGGATTTCATAAGATCCAGTTGGCATGCCCTGGTTCCATCATGAGACTTAGTGGACACATACTAGAATCTCTATATGATCTAGGTGACAGATTTTTAGGACATCACAAGGCCTAGATGGTGATCCCATATGGTTTCACGAGACTCGGGTGGCATACCCAAGGGGTTCCAAGTGACTTTGTCTAACATGTCCAGGGGACTTCACATGATCCATATAGTATACTAAAGGAGTTTTGTGTGATTTGGGAAATATTTCCTAGTGTTTTTTCATGACCTAGGTAGTTTATATGAAGCACATGAGAATCATTGTATATGCTCTTAACATAAGTCACTCATCTTTTTAGTCTCAGTTCCAGATTTTTATTGCATATGCCTTATATTTTCTTAGTGTTACCTTATTGAAGTCTTGCAAGATTCAGAATCCATATGTGATTTTCTTTGCATAACCCTTTAGAATTCCTTCACATGATCTATGAATGATCATACGAAGTGCCTATGCATGTTTCATGATCGCTCAGGTTGTTCCCAAGAATTTACTTAAAGGAAAACCTTTCTGATTGTGAGATTATCTACTATGAGAAATCTTCTCTGATGCCTAGTTGTTCCAGTGTGAGGATCCAAGAATTCATTTTTTTGATGCTAGGTTGGGGAGTTTATAGGCCTTGAAATCCCATTTATCCATCGCTTTATGTGGCGTGTATCATGCAATTCTAGGATGGAGTTAGTGGAGGGAATTGATGTTATGCATTTCACAAGATCCTGATATCGGTCATTCTAGGGGCATCACATGATTTTTAGAAAACTGTGATACCATCCCATTAATGATCCATTTATTGGATTATATCCAATTAATGGGGTCTTTCCAAATCATACATACATGCTGAGGGACCTCCATATTTTCCGGAAAATATGTCCAAGGGGCTTCAAAAGATTCTGGCACCAATTGAAAGGCCTTCATGTGATCTTAGATGACTTGTTTGGGACCTTTTGAAAGACAAGGATGTCTTCTTAGGGGAATTTCATGTGATCAGGATGTCATGTCAAAGGTCTTGTGTGAGGTCTTATGGAGCTCATGAGCACATCACATGAATTTTATGACTATAAGAGGCTCCCATATTTTCTATTTTATTTTCTTCTTTTATTTTTCAAAGGATTGGGGATCTTGTGAGCTTGCATGAGTGTTGTCAAAGAAAATCACTCTCCCCATCGATGATGTGTTGTGTGACAAAAAAAAGGTCTTATGGTGATGTGTGATCATTTCATGGATAAACCCTTATATTTGTCTTTGGATCCAAAGGGTGAGCGTGAGACAACCTGGATAGTCTGAATCCCTTCACGTGGAGAGAGTAGCATGTAAACAGGATTTTTTGAAATGAGTCAAACATATTACCAGGGATTTTCAGTGTCTTGAGAGGAACCAGGGGTGTATCTCATGATGTTTATGGTCACAAGATGATACCATATTTTACCCATTTTTATTTCCTTGTTTATTTTACAAGTTCATGGGGTCTTGTGAGTTTTCTTGAGAGTTGTCAAAAGCAATCACTCTCTCCATCGGTGATGTTTTGTGTGACCAAAAAAAGTTCTTATGCTGATGTGTGATCATTTCATGGATAAACTCTTCTGTTTGTCTTTAGAGTAAAAGGGGGAGTGTGAGACTGCCTAAACATGTCTAAATCCCTTCGTGTGATGGGGGTGACATACTAGTGGGCTCTTGTGAAACCAGGAGGACATGTCAACAGAGCTTCCATAGTGTTTCACGAGCTTCATGGGTGTGTCATGTGAGTTTTATAACCACAATAGGCTCCTGCATTTTGGATATTTTTCTCCCTTATTTTCCAAGTATTTTTGGATGGCTTGTCAGGTATCTATCTATTGAAAATTTTCATGACATGGTGGTGCTCATCTGGAATCCACCGCATAATCACTAATTTTCTGAGATTCCTTCTTAAGAGAAAAATGAATTCTTAAAGGCACCCTAATGGATCTATCATAGGTTATTAACTATGCATGGATCCTTTATGTGACTTTATGAAGGTCTTATGATTGTGTGTCTCTTGGAGTCTTATATGATCCATGAGTTCTGGACACCTTTTCTTATTTATTTTTTGTGGGGAAAATAATACTCAGGTATTTATTCCCTTTTGGATTTTCCAATGATCATTTGCTGGGGTTCAAAAAACCCATAACTAGGTTTATAAATAAGATAACATCAGTAGGAAATGGAAATATGAACATGGAGGAAGAACGTAATGTCCAAATAATAATGGAGAGTGATAGAGAACATTGATCATGAGAAACTGAATGATTATGTGAAAGTAAATGACCATAAAATCATAAACTGATGAGGTGTTAAAAAGACTATCAATTCAGAAGAAATGAAGATAATATAATAAAATTTTTATTTTAATATCCTTTTCCAAGAGTTTAAGGAATTTATTTAGAATATTGACTAAAAAAAGGAAATATACTTGTATGACAAGTAAACTTTCTTCCTTTAATCAATTTCCACCATAATCTCATCTTTTTCTCCAAACAATGAGTTTTCAAGGTGAATTTTTCATGCCTAAAGCACTAAATTAAACTTATAATGGATCACATAACACAAAAAAGGATAACAATTTATTCCTCCTATCTTTAGATATTAACCAAAACTGAAATGGTTATCACAAGTTAAGATAATATTCAAAATGTATAAACCTTTATACGAATAAATAATACATTTAACTCCAAAATTTCAACAATAACACCAAAGGTTAAACTTAGATCATTCCATAAATAAACAAAATTATATCCCAAATTACCTTAATAACCTCAACATTAAATAAATTTTTAACCTTAAAGGTTATCTCATACCATTCATCTTACATCCCCAAAAATGTAATAGTGTTCTTCTGAAATAAGCCTTCATATTAAACCTAAGGGTTACATATACCTCATCTCAATAAAATATCTCGCAATATATCATTAATCACTATAAAATATCATCACTTAAAACCTCAAAAAATTCATATATTCCTTTAATATTGTGATAAAACTTAAACATATAAACCTATGATAGTATCCATAACTCTTAAGTTAACCTTGCATGGAAACATCTAAATATCCAAAGATATCTAAACCTTTCCTCTAATACCAACTATAATAGTATTGAACCCATACTCCTAGATCCAGTGCTAAAAACATAATCTTTACATCCTAGGATTTGATACTAATAAATGTGACTCAATTTCAACTATCAAGAACTTACAAAATCAAAATTAAATATTGTATCACTTGCATACCCAAGTACCTTTTAGGTTTAATGTTTTATAGAATTAGGAAAAACTCTTAAATAACATTACTCATGCCTTTAAATGAGTATTTTTCTCACTATACCCATATTTTATTGTTCAACATTAAGTCTTAAATGTCTTTAATAAAATTATTCACACATGAAACCTTTCTAGACAAAATTAATTTAACACTATTCTCTATAACCTGGAGAAAAAGAAAAAATAATAAGGTTGATCCCAAATGCTCAGTAAGGGTAGAAATAAGAATTAAAAATTCAATGTCAAAAGTGATCATAAGATAAGCATAAGGGTACTATGATATATTCAAATTGCATGGGAATAACATAATATAATTCATACCCATAAAAACTTGGATTATAAAACATGAGACATAGAATAAATATTTAACATAAGAAAAGATTCATATAATTCAACAATCATGAGACATGTGAAAACATTAATTGATCAAAGTATCCATTATAACTTGATGTAAGAATAAAGAAAAACAATATTGGTAACTTTGAACATCATTTTCATATCACTCTTACAATCACTCTTACAAATGGAATAACCTACCTAGTAATTTCCAATAATCTCTAAGGAGAAACATATAATCGGTTAACTACATCTCTTTACCCAATGCAATGGAGATCTATATCAGTATCAACCATAATCAATATCTAGATCAGGTTCAAACATCATCATAAACACTTTTTAATAACCATAACATAATCATAACACCTGAAAACTTACATTTTTCAACATAATAATAATTATTGTTCTCTCATAGATTGATTTACCTATGGAAAAGAAATAGGTTTCATGAAAATATATTTGAAATAATAATAATCCATCCACATAAAGAATAAGTATGGTATCATTACATCATATATCTATTGTATATAAGTAAGATCAAGGGTTCTATCATTTATGAATAAAAATGTCATTAAAATATCATTAAAACGTTCTTGAGAAAAATAAACTTTTCATTTTAAAATTCACTTTTAAAAACCAAAAATTCAGAAAATATTATGAAAATAATTTTATTTGAAAATAACCATGAAAAAAATAAAGTAATATTCAAATAAAATAATGGTCATAATGATGGGAAATCCATTCATGTTGTAAAAGTTAAAATTAAACATTTTTTTCAAACTTTTCTAATGACTCAAAAGTGACTCACGTAGAAAATGTTAATAAATTTCCTTTTAAAAACTTTTAAAATAAGATCAAATATCTTGTAAAATAACTTTATAAAATCGTTTATTTTTATTAAATAACATTATTGAAAACATTTTAGAAAACATGGATATGGAAGAGAAAGATTTCCGATCTAAAGGGAGATACAATATCAGTATCACTTGACAAAAATTTTCTTAATGTTTATTTATTCAATAACGGAGGAAATGAAAACTACAAATGTAAAAAACATTCATAACCATAGGATAATAAATTATATGTGGTTCAAGAAAATAAGATCAAAGTATTTCCATAAAGGAACCTTGAACATAAACAATCTCGAAAAAAAGAGATTGTAACATAAATCCTTGACTGATTTGGTAACTTTTGAATAAAAATTAATTAAAATAAAGAGAATTATATGTCTCTATAAATCCCAATAATTTTACAAATTAATATTTAAAAATTCATTAATGAAGTGTTAAGCATACCATACAATGAAATCATGGTGCACAACATGAATTGTATCTCAGGAAAATGAGATTAAGACAAACAAAAACCCTTTCAAAGATGATAAGTTTTGAAGTGATAATTAATCCATGAATTTGTCATGTGAACATATGTAAATACACATAAAACAAGTGGAAATATAGAATAAAATAATTTATATATCAATTTACACATAATCATGGCATAACAAAGTCAATTAAGAATATTTATAACCTAATAAAATGAAATTGAGTTAAGAAATCTCTTACCACTTAGTAACGTTCAAGTCAAATCCATTTGAATGAAGTAATTTGAATTGTAACATAAAATATCATGAAGTATGAATGATTACTGATATAAAATTTTAAATGGGAATTATATACACCACATAAAAGAAATTATTTTCATATAATTAAAATATGTCATTAATATATAACTTAGTGAAGGGAAATTGAGAAGAAATTTTTTACCTTGAGTCCAGACTTTCTATGTATGTGATTTAAATCTTGTATAATAAACTTATATCAGTTATTTACATATTTAAGAAAATTTTCCAGATTTATTTCTTTATCATTAAACCATTTGTTTCATTTATTACAATAACATATTCATTACTTAATCGGTTATGTCTACATTAGGTATTTTGAGGACGTTTAGTTCATAATTTCAAAATAGATTTGGTATGTTGACCTTGGTCAAATATGTCATTATTCCATAATATTCATAATAATTATCAGAACATAATTATCATTTTTATACATTAATTATACTTTTAAAACTGACCATGAAATATGGTTATGAAAAATGGATTATGTTTCAATCATGGAGATTGTACGTTGTACGTACGCATGAGTAACGTTTCCATTTTTCAATGAACATGATGGAAAGAAGTTATAAGATCATGGTTTTTCATAGAGGTATGGATCCTTTAAATTTCAACCTAAACCTCTTTTTTACCTCAATGAAAGTGTGTAAGGGGTTCATGGAGGTTCTGAGAGCATTCAGTTAGGGTTTGAGACCCGAAGTTCCAGTTTTTTGAGGTATAGGATGAGGTGCACGGTTAGTGCATGATTAACACTAATCGTGAACCTCAACCATGCATACCTACAAGGGAGGAGAATATTTTTTTCAAAAATATTCATTATAGGTTTCACAGCTTTGAAAAACCAATAACTTATTTCAAATTCATCCCACATGGTTTGTGCATAGTTTGTCTAACCATGCACCTAAACTGTGCTGGGTGTGGGCTTCAAGAAAGTGTCGAATTCATGATTTTAACACAGTTTTTCTAATCTTGTGAATGAAACATGTTAGGGGTGTGTGCCTAGATATAATTTGTGTGTGGTTGGCACACTATTTGGAAAACTATGCAGCCAAACCGTGTGCCCCTTTAAAAAGATGGAAATAAATATTTTTCCCTCTTGGCCTTTAAATTTATTTTCCCCCTTTCTTCTCTTCATTCTTGAATAACATCTATGTGAGAGATATCTTATTTACCTGCTTTAATATTTTGGTGGATCTCTCTCATCTAAACTCATAATTGATCACTATCTATTGTGTTGGATCCTCCTTAGTAAGTCCAACGTTTCTCTTACTTATTTTCTCAGTTTTCTTTCCAATCTTCGGCATTATCTCCTTGAAACCTTATATATCCAATTTTTAGGGTATTTTTATGGTTCACTATTTTCTATCATTTAATCCCAAATATAAGGTTGATTATGGATGAGTATCCTACCACAAGGTTAAGGTTGTCGGTCTACTAATTTTCTCTAAAATTATTGAGGTTTATATTTTTTCACTATGTGTATGATGCCGTAATTTCCATACATTTCTTCTAAAATTAATATTCCTTGAAATTTCTATATGAAATTGTTTTTATAAGAGCCATAATACCCTTCACATAATTGGAGGTTGACTAAATAAACTTGAACCTCCACTTAGGATGTGTTAATTTAAATTCTCTTGACGATCATTCTTTTCCTTTAACCAAAACACCCCTTGGGTGTGTTTGGTTTGACACTTGTAAAGGGAAGGACCAAATGACTAAATAGAATTATTGTGTGGTAGGGATACTTCCTTATCCATCTTGATCACTTATAAATGTAATGGTTGAAATGAATTAATGGAATTTAAAATTGCATGGATATTTAATATATCATGCTTATGTATTGTACCAGACCTGGATCACTATTAAATGAATTGTCTTCCTTGAGTAAGACCTGAATTCCCAACCCGTAATGGCTTGGGTGAACTCATAGGATTCAAGAGAATTATTTTATGTAGCCCTCAAGTGGGAGACCAAACTTGGGATATTCCAATGTCTTGGCTTGTAAATTTATTGGATTGACACCAATGATTCACCTACACTTTCCATAAATTAGAATGTATTGGATCATCTCATTGGATTCATCTTGGTGTCTTTGAACATATATTGCCTTGTATTATAACCTTGGGATCCAATTAGGTCTATATCAAGATTACCTTAGACTTTTCCTCAGGGTTTGGTGGAATGCTAAGGGTTCATCTATTGGTTAACTCTCAAACCCCTAACCTAAGATGTCAGTTGATAACTGTGAGTGGTCTCAACATTATAAGGTCGTGGATATCATATCTATGTTCCTTGAGTCCCTAGTTAAAGAATGGTTATATGCTCAGAGACATCCAGCTTAGGGTTGTAACAAACCAACTTGGGTCAACCAAACCATACACTTGAGTCGGTCTTCATGTGGTTAGGTGAATTAAGAAAATAGAATGAGACTTGTATATAATTAAAAAAGACATGCAACCAGAGTACTATGTAGAAAAAAACAACCAGATTTATACAATCCAATCCAACCCATCAAAACCCAATAGTATGAATAAAACAAGACCAAAAAATTTCCATGTGACCAATAGTCACATACAAACCAACCCTAACCAAAAGAAAATACCAAAGGAGAATCCAAAATGCTATAAGATGTCCTCCCCTTTACCAGTATCCTGTAATACAACATCTAAAACCTCCAAAATGAAAAAGTAGGGTGTGAGCATAAATCCCAATATAATTCCACCACAGTTTTTATACAAGGTCTAATAACAAGAATGCAACAGTTCTAGTTTTCAAAACAAAAACAATTTTGCAAAGATTTTTCATAAATCCAATTCATTTGTAAATCAATTTTCCCATTTGGTTTTCATAAAAGCCTTTCAAATTCTCAAACTATAAATATGAAAAGTAGAAGTAACATAAATAGAAAATAATATCCATGCATTATAACATAATAAAGTAAACATGTATCCATGAAATAACCTATCATGTGAATCTATGTGATACGACCTCATAATAAAACATGTGAGAAAAAATATATGATAAAAAGAACCATGTGATAAATAATCACAAATAAAAAAGCACACCTTATTGGGACCTAAAATATGGTAAAATTCATACTAGACACTCAAGATCTTAAATAGGCATAATGTTGAATCTAACCAATATCAAGTCCTAGAAAAGTCCATCGATATCCAAAAGGTTACCTCCTAGTGGTTCCACACACACTATGGCTACCTGTGTCTCTTTCCCGATGCACCCAAGGTTCCCAATGTGCCAATTGTAAAAATAAATTGTCAAAAACATGCTCACGATTTTATAAAACATTTTCAAATCCAAACCAATCCACTTTGGTGTTTGAAAATCCATTTCCAAGTCAAGTAAATCCATTTTAAATAAAAACCCCTTTTTGAAAACATTTTCCTTTCCAATAAATCCTTTAAAAACACATATCACTTAAAATCAAGGAAAACCTGAATAAATTTACCAATAACAACAAGAAATTCATTAAATTAACCCATTTTATAGAAACACCAACCTCAAAACAATATAAACTAATATACCTTCAATAATGGTTGTTGGAAAACAAAATAATGGCCTTCGAAATACACGACACACCAAGAAACTAAAAGATATTGATAGAAAATACTATCTGATCACAAATAAAAACACAACTACAGCCAAAACTGTAGCCGCAACCAAGTCTAAATAATAAACAGAAGGAACACCTACCCAAAGAAACGCACTGCACTTGTAACAATGATAAATCACCAAACAAAATGATCTGGAATGGTTGGAGGTCTCAAAAATTGCACCTGATAGCTTCTAGGTCGAGAGGGAGAAGGGATGAAAATGAATTAAATTAAAATCAACCGTAAAGCACCCTAAAATCCCAACTCGTGATAATTACATGGAATGTAATCCCATTACACATCATATAATCCACAAAGATCAAGTATGTCAAAAATCCAATGCCTTTTTATTAAAAACATGATTTTTTATAGTACGTGATGTGAACCTCATACACGGTGTATAAACCCTTCACACCCTAAACCTATTTCATAGAATCTATCTGGAGAACACTACACGATGTGTAATTTCTTTACACGACATGTAATCGCCTACAATACTACAAAAACTAATGGTTTAAAGTAGAGAAACTCAAAGAACCTGCTCTGAACATTCTATGAACTTGGGAAGAACCCCGCTAAGTCTTTGACATGTTTATACCCAAAATTCATTCAGTCAAATAAACATACATCCCTAAAATTTAGTTCATTTTCCCTAGAAAAGGCTCTTCATCTCCAAGAAACCCAAAAATGCACCCAATGAAGGATGATAAACAAATCATAAACATGGGAGTGCCTAAAAAGTGTAACAAGGTGTTACAATCTCCCCACCATAAATTCTTTCTACCCCCAGGAAACCCTTAGATTACTAGACTCACAAAAAGTGAAGGATACTACTAGCTCATCAAAAACACCCACTCCCACATCTCATGGTTATCTCCTTGGCACTACCATAGTACCCAGACTAAAGGAATCATTTTACCATGCAGTACCTTCTCTCAGTGATCTATAATTTGAACTGGTTGCTCAACCTAAGGGGTGTTAGTCTTAAGATCAACATCATTCCATCTAATCACATGGAAAGGATCTAGTTTATACCTCCTTGACTCAAAAACATGAAACATGTCATGGATAAAATTAAAACTAGATGTTAAGTCCAACTATTATACCACATTCACCAATTGTCCAACGATCTCAAAGGGGATCACAAACCTCAGTGCCAAAATACCATGATTACCCAACTGATGATGTCCCTAGCAAGGTGAAACTCTAAGAAAAACCTGATCACTAACCTAAAAGTCTATTGGCTATCTATGATGGTCTGCATGATATTTATAATGACTCTGTTCCATGATAAATTACCTCTAAATCAACTACACCATCTCTATCATATCCTAAAAAAACTTGACCAAACCAAGGAATTTTCTCCCAACTCTACCCAGTATAAGGGGGGTCTATATGGCTGCCTATATAAATCCTCAAAGGCCACCTTTCTTATTGAGTCCTGATAACTATTGTTATATTAAAATTATACTGGAGGTATATGCTTTTCCTAAGATCCTCCAAAATCAAGAACACAAGCCCGAAGCATATCCTCAAGAACATGGATAGTCCTTTCTATATTCCCATCCATCTACAGATGATAAATCATGCTCAATCTAATTTGGGAACCCATCAACTCGTACAAAACTTTCCAAAACTTGGACATGAACCTTGGGTCCCTATCAAATACAACCATAGAGGGAACCTCATGAAGTCTCGTAATCTCTAGGACATACAAGTCCACAATTTTTTCCACCTTCATCACCCCCTTGATAGGGAATAAATAATCTGATTTCATGAGTCAATCTATGATCACCCAAATCACATCTTTCCCACTAGGAGTCCATGGAAAACCAATGATGAAATCCATGGAAATATCATCCCAATTCCACACCAAAATGGGTAAGGGATGTAACAAACACATGGGACTCTTTTGTTCTGATTTAATTTTCTAAAAAGTAAGACATTGTGATACAAAATCCAAAAATCAACCACCTCATCCCCTACCACCAATATTAACGTCTCAAGTCATGAAACATCTTGGTATCCCCAATGTTCATGGACCAACAACACTAGTTCCCATTTTCCAACAACTCCTAACTTAGGGAGAATGGAACAACCAACCTACAATGGAAGCACAAAGTGACATTAGGAGACTGAGACCACTCACATGAGGCCCCCCACCAAAATTTATTTAACTAAAGTGTTTTCACATGGTTTATGTCACATGATCAATCTAAACTCACTCATACAAAGAGGAATCAGCTTTTATAGAATCCATAAACACCCATACACCAACCACTTCCACTCTCAAGATCATCTCAATAAAAAACTCAATATAGACCATTCCTTAACCGATTCCTTTATATATTGTGTCGGAAATTTTCTACTCAATGCATCGACAACCACATTTATTTTCCCAAGAGTGTATGCAATATCAAAATCAAAATTCTAAAGATACTCTAACTAACATCTCTATCTCAAGTTCAGATCCCTCAGAGTAAAAATATATTTCAGGCTCTTATGATCTAAATACATTGTAAACCAATCCTCAAAGAGATAGTGACACCACATTTTGAGTGCATTCATAACCACTTCCAACTCATCATGGGTAGGGTATTTATTCTCATGATTTTGTTACTAATGTAAACCATAGACCACCACCAGCTTTCCTTGCATCAATACACATCCCGAAACTATACCAAAATCATTATAGAGAGCATCATAATTCGAAACTAGTTATTAGAGAATAAAAACTTGTGCTGAAGTCAACCTCATCTTTAGATCCTAAAAATCTCTCTAATTGTTTTCGTTCCACTCAAAATTTACACCCTTATGGTTTAAATCAGTCATCAAAGATGCGAGCTTATAGAAATCCTGAACAAACCATCTATAATAACTAATTAAACCAATGAATATTTGAATCTCAAACACATTTTTGGGCTACTTCTAGGACATAATAGCCTATATCTTTTCAGGATCCACTAATATGCCCATCTCAGATATCAGAGGCCCTTGAAATTTCACTTCTTAGATTCAAAACTCACATTTGGAAAGCCTACCATTTAGACGACGTTCCTTCAAGTTTCTGAGAATGATATCCATATGGTTCATGTGTTCCTCCTCTAACTTGGAGTACACCAAAATATCATCAACGAACACAACAACATAAGGGTCCAAGAACCAGTGTAAAATGTGGTTCATAAAATCCATAAACATCACAGGAATGTTAGTTAGACCTAATGGCATAACCAAAAACCCAAAATGCACATATCAGATCCTAAAAATAGTTTAATTGTATCCTCTTATTGGACCCTCAATTAGTGGTACCGTGAACACAATTCAATCTTTGAAAACCAACATTCCCCTCTAAGGTAGTCAAAAATATCATCAATCATAGGAAAATGATATTTGTTCTTAACGGTCACATGATTCAACTTATGATAGTCAATAAAAATTCTAAGAATCTTGTCTACCTTGTCACACCCTGACCGCAGATGCCCTTATTCTACTCTTTTCCTGGTCTCGGTCTGAAATTTTCAATGTGTATTTGTGTTGGTGGTTTTGTGCTGGTGCGCGGTCATCGCATCGCTAGCGGTGACCGTGTGTTCGGCCCGGGTGACTATGTGTTCACCCGGTGTTTTAAATATTAAAATTTTTTTACGTTGACATTTTATTACTATCACTATTTAAATTGTGTTTTTATTATTGTAGTTATTTTTAATTGTATATGTGTTTATATATGAGTATATGTTATGTCTATATATGTATATATATATATATGTTTGTTGTATTTATGTTTATATGTTTTTATAAAGGTATATATATACATATGTCTATATATATATACTTTTATATATATGTGTGTGTGTGTTATTTTTTTTAAATGGTTTTATTATTCTAAATACTTTGGTTATAATAATTATTATTATAATTAGCTAATTTTTATTTTATTATTATTATTATTATTATTATTATTATAGTTACGATATAATTATTATTATTATAAAGTTTTACTATTTTTATAAAGTTTTATTATTATTAAGATTTGTTTTTATTCTTTTATTTAGTCTTTTACAAATATTATGACTATTATAATTATTATTAATATTATGATTATTATTATTTGTTTAGATATATATATTTTTTTCTAACCCTAATTCCCTCTCTCCCGCAGCCCCCCTCCCCCTCTCTCTCTTCCCGGCGCGGCTCCCCCTCCCCTCTCCCAGCCTCACTACGCCCGGCGCCCTGCTCCCGCACCCTCCAGCGCCCGGCCTCTGCCGCATCCCCCGTTTCCGGCTGCCCCTCCAGCGCGCTTCCCTCGACCGGCCTCCCGACCTCCGGCACCCCCCCCCCCATTCGGCCTCCGTTCCGGTGCACAGTCCCGCCGTGCCGGCTCGCTGCTCCCGCGCCGGCTCGCTTCCCCCGCGTGACCCTCGCTTCCCCCGCGTGACCCTCGCTCCGCCGAGCCCCTGCTTCCCCTTCACCGGCTTCTCATCACCGCGCTGACGCCGCTCCCTCAGGCAGCACCTCGGCGGCCCTGTTTTTCCATCACCGCCACCCCCCTAGCCGTCCGGCTCCTGTTCCGGCCACCCCGGTCGCCGGCCCGCACCCCTCCTGCACCTCCCTGGCCGGCCGCACCCCTGTCCTACACCCCCACCCCGTCCGGCTCTCGTTTCGGCCGCCGCACCTCCTCCCGTACCCCCCCCCCCCCGGCTTCCACCTCCGGCGCCCCTGCCCTATTCCGGCAGCCTCCAGCATTTTTCCGGCGAGCCCCGCCACCGGCCAGTGGTTTCCGACTTCCCCCGGTGACCTCCGGCCAAGCTCTGGAGAGCCTCCTTTGGCCTGCACCCCTCCGACCGCCCATTCGGGCCTCCCGTCATTTTTCTGCACTCCGACCAGCCACCGCCGCCTTGCGCCGGCCAGCGGCGCACCCGGAAATCGGTGCGCGCCCCACCGGCGATCAAGCGCTTTTGCGCTAAGGTATGTTTTGTTTCGTGTGAATATATATATATATATGGTTGTAGTTGGTTGTTTAATCATTCGGTTTGTGCAGCGCGTTGGCGGGATAATTTCGCAACACGAAGGTCTTCAGCCTGCGAGCGCGTACGCGCCCGCGCGAGGTGTGTTGCGTCATCGGGTTCAGTTAGCGAATCGAGGTGAGGTTTGTATTGTTCTTACTTAAATTATTTTATATGAATGTTTATATATATATATATATATGTATATATATATATATATGTTGTCTTTTACGTTCTCATTCTTTGAACCTTTTTGAATCGATGTTTACGGGTTTTAGTCATTCTATTTTTGTTGCAGCATGTCGCGAGGTATTTTTGCGTTATCGAAATTTCACGCTTGCGTTTTCTAGTGCGCAAGTGTGTGATGTGTCGCATTATCGCAAACAAGCTGCAATTCAGGTAGGTCTCCCATTGCACTCGCCTTTAAATTTAGAATCTATTTATTCCTTGTCTTTTTATTGAGTTTCAATAAATTTAAAAGTATTATTAAGTATTTATTTATAGTGTGGTGATCTGCTGATAATGAAAGCTGTTTAATTCTAGTGTTTCATTGAAAGTGTTTTTCTTGGTTTTAATTGTGTGCTTCCATAGTAATATTGTTAAATGGGTTCTTTATGAAATGTGAAAGTCATGTTGAATTGTGTTTTGAAATTTTTTTGGTGTGTGTAAATTGGTAGGTGTATTGTTTATGGAAAAGGTGTTTCTTAGAACCTTGATTAAAGGAAATGTTGTATGACCTTTAAACTTGATTTTGGGAAACTTTAAGCGTGGTTCTTGTTTGTTGAAAAAGGTTTTCCTTTGACGTGTGAATAAAAGTTTGGATTTCATTTGAGAAATAGCGTTCCTTTAAAAAATGATTAAAGGACCGTTTGGCCCTTGAGCTGGATTTTGGAATTTGTCAGTGGTGGTTTGGTTTTCCTTAAATGGGTCTCTAAGTATGTTTTTCTGGTTTTCAACATGATGGCGTGTGTTATATCTTTTGGCAACGCTTTGATATTAAATTGTTTAAATTTAGTGATGTGGCGGCCCAGTTGGCACTTTATTGAATGTGAAGTGAATATGTAAATATACGTACTTATGGGGAATCTCTACAAAGGGACTTCCCTTCAAGGGTTGTCGTGTAGCGGTGTCCGTGTAAGGGGTTGGCAAGTGCGGTGAGATGAGTCACGCGTGCGAGGGCCTCCTACTTACATAGTATTATTAAAACTACCATGGGTTCCTGGGAGTCTTTTAAAGAATCAAGTGACGGTTGTTGGCTAACCCCGATTAGACGGGTTAGTCCCCCCTTGGGAGGTAAGGCCTTATGGGGCGTGCCACTGGTTGGCTGTTAGGGCGGCCAGTTGGTTATCGACTATGGAGTACCATACCGTAAGGTAGTCTGAACCCGAGTACGTCCAGGGGTTTTCTAGGGATGTTTAGGATCACCCATGGTTACTTGATTTTCCCTACTCGTTTACTTTCAGTTCATCTTTATAGGTTGTACTGGATACTTTGTGGAAATGGCTTTCAAATAAAAATGCATTTTTCTCTTGTGTAAAATTTGAAAATGTAACACTTCTTCCTCTTTTAGAACGAATTTAGCATCAATGAAAAGAAAATCAACTTTTGAAAAGATTAAGGGTAATGGCTCGTGTTTTGATTTTCAAGTGAAACATTATGAAAGCTTACTTTTATACATTGTAGTTCAAACCTGGAATATGTAGATTCTTTATTTACTAGCAGTGTTTTAGGATTTGTTGTTGGGCTCACCTACTGAGTACTTTCTGTGCTCACGCCTATCTTTTACCTTTTCAGTTGCAGGTTCCTTGTGTTGAGGTTTTTCTTAGTTTGAGTTGCTCAGTGATGGAGCGACGCTGGTGTTTAGTTGGGTGGTGACCGTGAGGTCACGTGGAGGTATGTTTGTGATGTACTTTTGTTTCTGTTGTTAGTGTTGTCTGTTTTGTTTAGTTATATTCTTTCTATTGATCCTGTTTTGGTTTTGGCTGAAATTGTTCCCAATGATTAAAATTTCAATGCCCGGAACTAGTTGCCATCCCGGGGGGATCGGGAATGCCCCTCGGGACTTGCCGCGGACCGGCTCGGGTGACTGGTTCAGGGTCGAACCAGGCTGGTTTCTGACAAAATGGTATCAGAGGAGGTTCTTGTTATTTTGGTTGTCTGGTAGGTGGAGATTATGACTGTCGGGACTCAATAGGTAGGTATGGGAAGGACGTCATGAACCCTCGCCCGTTCCACACCTCGAGTCTCCAGGGGTAGTCCGGGAATTGTGTCCTTGTCTCTTTCTGGTTTGTCTTGGATTGAGAGATGACAACGGAGGCAAGCCGACGTTACATCGTGATTTCACATGGAGTAGTGACCCATGTGGAGTCTGAGTACACGGTTTGAATTCCTCCTAGTGGTCGACGCTGACTTGAGACATGGCCCACTACCATGTCGCCAGGTTGAGCGTGACTACTAGTCCCTCACTCCAGTGGTTGATGCAAATTTGGATGCTGCTTTTGTTTTGGTCTGTGTAAGTACGTTTTTGGAAATGAAAAAGGTTTTTGAAAAATTGGACTGGCTTCTTTTAAAAGACTTTAAATGTATGAAATGGGTTTTAAAACTAAAATCTCTTGAATTTCAAATTCGTTATTGCTTGGAGTTGGTCGAGAATGGTTTAGGAAGAAACCCCATGTCTTCTTTATGAACGTTTTCACATGTGTGAGAATGCATGGAAAAAAATGTGTGTTGGTGCGAGTATTATTGGAAAGTGGATGAAGACATGTGAAATGGTTCATGAGATTAACTGGGTGTGTATTTGAAATTAATGGCCTCACCTTGTTTTCTAAATTGGTTTTAAAGGGGAAATGGTTTTGGAAAGTTTTTTGTTTGAAAGTGGATTGGTTTTGGAAAGTAGTCTTGAAAGAGGGTGGTTTTAAAGTCTAAAATAAAAAGGGGATTTTAAAAAGGAGATTTTATTTTGGGTTGTGTTTGTGTTTGTTTGTTCTTTGTGCTGACTGTTTTTGATGAAGGTGCTTTTATTGATGTTGCTTCAGGTTGATATTGGTTTTGGCTTTGTGTTTTATATGTCGCTTAGAAAATTCCGCCCAGAAAGGTCTCTCAGGATTTAGATAAGTCATGCCCAGTTTTTGGTCTTCCTCAGACTTTGCCTATTCTCCATGGTGATCAGAGTCCGTTGGAGGCAGTGGAATGGCTCGAGGGAGTGGAGCGTGTCTTTAGAACGTTGGGAACTCCCAATAATGTTAAGGTTCGTGCAATTATGGAGTTGTTTGAGGGTCCAGCTCTGGACCGGTGGAAGATGGTTACCCCATCGTCAACACAAGTTGGAGTGACGTGGGATGTCTTTAAAATTGTCTTCATCAAATGGTTTGTACCTGAGGAAGTGAAGCTGAAGAAAAAGAGGGAGCTTGTGCATATTCAATAAGGCCAATAGACGGTGAAGGCATATGTTGACCATTTCAAGGAACTGATTTCCTTTTCTCCAAAGGTAGCGTCGCATGAGCTCATGAAGGCCTCTTTTTTCACCGGGGGTCTTCGTCCAGAGATCAAGGAGCGAGTCCTTCCTTCTAAAGACCAACGTTTTGAGAAGCTGATAGAGGAAGCATTTTTGGCTGAGTTGGTTTCCGAAACATAGTTGGTTAGTACTCCAGCATACCCGGTTGTTCGTAAGAGTTCCCCCTCTAGTGTGGAAAATACGCCAGAGATACCTGTTCCTTAGAAGTTATCCCCCTTGGTCCCAGCTTCCATTTCATCAGATCGTTCAATGGTCTGCTATCAGTGTGGTCGTTTCGGGCATTTAAAGTCATCTTGTAACATCCCTCCAAAGACGTGTCATCGTTGCGGCTATCTGGGTCATCTGGAGAAGTTTTGCAAGAAGCATCCCTTGAAGAAGACGTTGTGATTGGAGAATGTCAGTACCTGACTGTGAGGCAGGAGATGCTTCAGCCATCAGAGCCCCAGCCACAGGTCTTAGGGTGAAGCTCGCGCACAGTCAGGAGTTCCTAGGGCTGTGAAGCTTTGGTCCAGGTTTTGTGTTCCATGTTGGTGGTGGAACAATTAGAAATATTTTCATATTTTCTTATCTGCTATTAAAGTTTCAACATCGTTGTAAGTACTTTGTCCTGCTATGAAGTAATGATGAATTTGTTCAATTAAAATCCAAGCAATCTTGTTTGTGTTGATGTGATCTTTCAAATCGTGTGTCTTTCGTAAAGTTTGTTAGACCTTTGTGTAGGTTGACCTTGGTTTAGTTATGCTTGTCGGATGTAGTTATGTTTCGGGGATTTATGTGGGTCATGTTTCTGAATTGATGTCTGGTTAAGTATTTTCTGTGGGTTATCCCTGGTGTTGAAGTTTGTTGACTCTAGTCGAGGGTTCAACATTCGATGGAGGTGTTGTTTTGATCATGTTATAGGAGTCATTTTGGATCGGTTATGAGTCCCCGCATTGGAACCAACCCCCCTTATAGTAGTATGTTTGGAGTGTTAAAAATTTTGTACTAGTTAAGTTCTTGTGGTGGGGAGAACCCCTTCGTGTTCTCCCCTCAACTTCGGACTTCATATTTCTCTTGAATCAGTCGGGTGTGACCTGTGTAAAGTAAGGTCATTCTGAGATCCTCAGTTCTCTTTTGTTCCTTTAGTTCCGTTGGGGCATGGACTTGAATCTTGACCGACTTTTGGCTTGGTGACTTTCTGGGGGCAGAAAGTGTCTGTGGTGAGGAGAATTGTCACACCCCGACCGCAGATGCCCTTATTCTACTCTTTTCTTGGTCTCGGTCTGAAATTTTCAATGTGTATTTGTGTTGGCGGTTTCGCACCGGTGCGCGGTCATCGCATCGCTAGCGGTGACCGTGCATTCGGCCCGCGTGACTCTGTGTTCACCCGGCGTTTTAAATATTAAATTTTTTTTACGTTGACATTTTATTACTATCACTATTTAAATTGTGTTATTATTATTGTAGTTATTTTTAATTGTATATGTGTTTATATATGAGTATATGTTATGTCTATATATGTATATATATATATGTGTGTGTTTGTTGTATTTATGTTTATATGTTTTTATAAAGGTATATATATACATATGTCTATATATATATACTTATATGTGTGTGTGTGTGTGTGTTATTTTTTTAAATGGTTTTATTATTCTAAATACTTTGGTTATAATAATTATTATTATAATTAGCTAATTTTTATTTTATTATTATTATTATTATTATTATTATTATTATTATTATATTTACGATATTATTATTATTATTATTAAGTTTTACTATTTTTATAAAGTTTTATTATTATTAAGATTTGTTTTTATTCTTTTATTTAGTCTTTTACAAATATTATGATTATTATAATTATTATTAATATTATGATTATTATTATTTGTTTAGATGTATATTTTTTTTCTAACCCTAATTCCCTCTCTCTCGCAGTCGCCCCCCCCCCCCCCCCCCGCTCTCTCTTCCCCGCGCGGCTCCCCCTCCCCTCTCCCAGGCTCACTACGCCCGGTGCCCTGCTCCTGCACCCTCCAACGCCCGGCCTTCACCGCATCCCCCGTTTCCGGCCGCCCCTCCTGCACGCTTCCCTCGACCGGCCTCCCGACCACCGGCGCACCCCCCCCCCGTTCGGCCTTCGTTCCGGCGCACAGCCACGCCACGCCGGCTCACCGCTCCCACGCCGGCTCGCTGCCCCCGTGTGACCCCCACTCCGCCCAGCCCCCGCTTCCCCTTCACCGGCTTCCCGTCGCCGTGCCGATGTCGCTCCCTTGCGCAGCACCCCTGCGGCCCTGTTTTTCCGTCGCCGCCACCCCCCCAGCCGTTCGGCTCCTGTTCCGGCCACCGGCCAGCACCCCTCCTACACCTCCCTGGCCGGCCGCACCCCTGTCCTACACCCCCTCCCCATCCGGCTCCCGTTTCGTCCGCCGCACCTCCTCCCGCACCCCCCGGCTTCCGCCCCCGGCGCCCCTGCCCTATTCCGGCGGCCTCCAGCAGTTTTCCGGCGAGCCCCGCCGCCGGCCAGCAGTTTCCGACTTCCCTCGGCGACCTCCGGCCAAGCTCCGGCGAGCCGCCTTTGGCTTGCACCCCATCCGGCCGCCCATTCGGGCCTCCAGTCGTTTTTCTGCACTCCGTCCAGCCGCCGCCACCTTGCACCGGCCAGCGGCGCACCCGGAAATCGGTGTGGGCCCCACCAGCGATCGAGCGCTTTTGTGATGAGGTATGTTTTGTGTCGTGTGAATATATATATATATGGTTGTAGTTGGTTGTTTAATCGTTCAGTTTGTGCAGCGCTTTGGCGGGATAATTCCGCAACGCGAAGGTCTTCAGCCTGCGAGCGCGTACGCGCCTGCGCGAGGTGTGTTGCGTCATCGGGTTCAGTTAGCGAATCGAGGTGAGGTTTGTTTTGTTCTTACATAAATTATTTTATATCAACGTTTATATATATATATATATATGTTGTCTTTTACATTCTCATCCTTTGAACCTTTTTGAATCGATGTTTACGGGTTTTAGTCATTCTATTATTGTTGCAGCATGTCGCGAGGTATTTTCGCGTTATCGAAATTTCCCGCTTGAATTTTCTAGTGCGCAAGTGTGTGACGTGTCGCGTTATCGCAAACAAGCTGAAATTCAGGTAGGTCTCCCATTGCACTCACCTTTAAATTTATAATTTATTTATTCCTTGTCTTTTTATTGAGTTTCAGTAAATTTAAAAGTATTATTAAGTAGTTATTTATAGTGTGGTGATCTGCTGATAATGAAAGTTGTTTAATTCTAGCGTTTCATTGAAAGTGTTTTTCTTGGTTTTAATTGTGTGCTTCCATAGTAATATTTCTAAATGGGTTCTTTATGAAATGTGAAAGTCATGTTGAATTGTGTTTTGAAATGTTTTTGGTGTGTGTAAATTGGTAGGTGTATTGTTTATGGAAAAGGTGTTTCATAGAACCTTGATTAAAGGAAATGTTGTATGACCTTTAAACTTGATTTTGGGAAACTTTAAGTGTGGTTCTTGTTTGATGAAAAATGTTTTCCTTTGACGTGTGAATAAAATTTTAGATTTCATTTGAGAAATAGAATTCCTTCAAAATTTGATTAAAGGCCCGTTTGGCCCTTGAGATGGATTTTGGAATTTGTCAGTGGTGGTTTGGTTTTCCTTAAATGGGTCTCTAAGTATGTTTTTCTAGTTTTCAACATGATGGCGTGTGTTATATCTTTTGGAAACGCTTTGATATTAAATGGTTTAAATGTAGTGATGTGGCGGCCCGGTTGGCACTTTATTGAATGTGAAGTGAATATGTAAATATACGTACTTATGGGGAATCTCTACAGAGGGACTTCCCTTCAAGGGTTATCGTGTAGCGGTGTCCATGTAAGGGGTTGGCAAGTGTGGTGAGATGAGTCACGCGTGCGAGGGCCTCCTACTTACACAGTATTATTAAAACTATTGTGGGTTCCTGGCCATCTTTTAGAGAATCGAGTGACGGTTGCTGGCTAACCCTGATTAGACGGGTTAGTCCACCCTTGGTAGGTAAGGCCTTGTGGGGCGTGCCACTGGTTTGCTGTTAGGGCGGCCAGTTGGTTATTGACTATGGAGTACCATGCTGGCAGGTAGTCTGAACCCGAGTACGTCCAGGGGTTTTCTAGGGATGTTTAGGATCACCCATGGTTACTTGATTTTCCATGCTCGTTTCCTTTCAGTTCATCTTTATAGGTTGTACTGGTTACTTTGTGGAAATGGATTTCAAATAAAAATGGATTTTTCTCTTGTGTAAAATTTGAAAATGTAACACTTCTTCCTCTTTTAGAACGAATTTAGAATCAATGAAAAGAAAATCAACTTTTGAAAAGATTAAGGGTAATGGCTCGTGTTTTGATTTTCAAGTGAAACATTATGAAAGCTTACTTTTATACATTGTAGTTTAAACCTGGAATATGTAGATTCTTTATTTACTAGCAGTACTTTGGGATTTGTTGTTGGGCTCACCTACTGAGTACTTTCTGTGCTCACACCTATCTTTTACCTTTTCAGTTGCAGGTTCCTTGTGTTCAGGTTTTTCCTGGTTTGAGTCGCTCAGTGATGGAGCGACGCTGGTGTTTAGTTGGGTGGTGACTGTGAGGTCACGTGGAGGTATGTTTGTGACGTAGTTTTGTTTCTGTTGTTAGTTTTGTCTGCTTTGTTTAGTTATATTCTTTCTTTTGATCCTATTTTGGTTTGGGCTGAAATCGTTCCCAACGATTAAAATTTCAATGCCCGGCACTAGTTGCCATCCCGGGGGGATCGGGAACGCCCCTCGGTACTTGCCGCGGACCGGCTCGGGTGACCGGTTCAGGGTCGAACCAAGCTGGTTTGTGACATACCTTCTTAGAAAATAGGACAAGAAAATCCCACAATGAAATACTATGAAGAATAAGTACTTTAACATCTAGATCCTCAAGATAGAACTTAAGTTCCATAAACTCAGTTGGTGACATTCGGTAAGATGGAATAGAAATGAGAATCGTACCAAAGAGTAGTTCAATATTAAACTTAACCTTTATCCGTGATGGTAAACCATAAAAATCATTCGGAAAGACCTTGGGGTATGAACTCACCACTGTAATAAATATGAACACCTAAACAAGGTTCAACTACATCAAGAAACATCTCTAATAATTGTCATGATATTACCGCATCATAAGGAACAACAAGATCTTCCCTTCATGATCTAAAATCCCACTCACCCTAAAATACGTGAGTGAATCCATCGGTAGATAAGAATTGTACTCATTGGTGATAAAAGTCTATTTGGGCCTTAACACTGATCATCCAATCCATGCTGATAATCTAGTCGAAGATGTCAAGATCAAGTACCAAGAAGTATCATTCTACCTCAAAGTCAATTATAATCACCTAACATATAGGCAACTTGAAACATTGTTTGGACCTCTTTCCCAAAGGTGTGGAAAGATTCATCAAGTATGGTATAAGTTTTGATCATAATCCCAACACATCAACTAACTTTTATGATATAAAATAATGATTATCACCTGTATCAAACAAATATAACACCATATAAGATGAAATAAAAATTGTACCTCTAACATTAATTGGCCCTACTTTAGATTCCACTTGAATATACCCAGTCACATAAAGATGTCTGGTCTTAGCCCCATGAACATCCCTCTTAACCTAAGGATTTGACCCACCACCCTTGGAAGAATCAGTAAAAACCTATGAACCCTTGGTGAGAGTGAATCATGCCTTACTTCATTAGTATATCCTTTCACAAAAATGATTTATATGTCTTAATAATCCATAATGATGACAAGTCCTAGGAGCCTCTATATAATTAGTCCTAGTATGACCTAACCACGCACACTGATAAAAAACAACTTGATATTGTCTTTATGAATCCCCTAAAATGATCGTAAATAAAATTGACCACCATTGTACTTCATTTTCTGAGTAGAAGATACAGCCTGGCTAAAAACTACACCAACTAAAGCTCCTCCCAAAACTATCTTCCCAGCTATGTCTGGATTATCCAAAGCTTCTTTATCAACTACCTCCACAAAGATCAAAAATAATATTATAATCAACATCAACCTAATATCATACCTCAAATATAACTCAAACCTTCGATCATTAAGGTACTCATTAGTTAAAACCTCTAGTTCCAGATGCACCAGCTCGGAGAAATGGGTAGAATACTCCAGAACGATATGCTCCCCCTGATCCAAGGTCAAAAAATCCAAGGTATTTATCACACATAACATCATAGGGTAAAACTTTTGATTAAATATTTCCTTGAAAGAAGCCTAGGAAAGGTCCCCGTGCAACTTAGCATGCATAATAGGGTCTCGTTACCTCCTTCTCGGTCCTTCGAGCTTATACATGGAAAAACCCACCTTTGAGTCTATAAGAGCCTTCAAGAAATTAAATATCCTCTAATTTTTTTAAATACACTCCTTATATTATTATGGTAATTTGTCACCACAGAAGATAGGTGGATACTTCTTAGTAAACTTAGATCCATGATCCACCACACATCTCAGGTTCCTGACACCCACTTGACCCGGAGTCTGGATAGTTTGGATTACAACTTCTACCAAAAAAGGGTCCACTGAAGGATTATCCTATTTAACCTATCTTTTAACTTCCTCACTTGGATTTGGAAGATCTATTATTAGAGGTATTTTCTAATAAACACAAGATAATAAATAATTTTATCATGATCACATTCCAAAAATCTTAGTACCACTTCTAAAATTCAAATTAATTCATTAAAACAACAAGAATTTAAATAAATTTAAAATTTCAATCCATAAAAGATGTTTTTAAAAGAGAATAGGTATATTCAAATAAATTTCTCATACAATTAATTCAAATACCCCCAAAACTCAAGTCTCAAACTTGGTAAAAGTCTCTAACCACCCATAATAACTTGGGTTCAGTCACAAAAGTGAGTCGGTCATGCCCTTTTTCTGAACCTAATATTTGAATTTTAATGTTACTAACTCTTTTTACCCAATAAACAAAACCAAACTCATGAAGTGTCAACACAATTTAGGATGAGCCTCCCCTTTGATACCAAATTGTAACAGACCAACCCGGGTCAACCAAACCATACACCCGATTCGGCTATCACATGGTTAGGTGAAGTAAGAAAACAAAACAAATATTGTATATAATGAAACATGACATACAAACATAGTAATATGTGGAATAAAAATATACAACCATATCCATACAATCCAAGATACATCGGATAAATGATAAATTATGAATAAAGTACAACCAACAAGTCTCCATGTGACCAATAATCGCCTCCAAACCAACCCGAATCAAAGGAAAATACAAAAGGTTGGAAGGCTACAAGATTCTCTCCCCTTTACTTGTATCCTAAAATACAACATCTACCACTGCCTAAAAAAATTAGGGTTTTATCACAAAGCCTAGTAGAATACCACCATAGTGTCTAATAATAAGAATGAAACATTTCTGGATTTTAAAACAAAAAATAGTTTTACAAATAATTTTCATAAATCCAATTCATTTATAAATAATTTTTCCCCCTTGGTTTTCTTAAAATCCTTTCATATTATGAAACTATAAAAATTAAAATTATAAGTGACATAAATAGAAAATCATTTCCATGCATCACTAGGTAAGTAAGTAAACACATATCCATGAAATAACCTTCCATGAAAATCTATGTGATACAACCTCATAATAAAACATGCGAGAAAAAATCCATGATAAAAAAAACCATTATATAAATAACTATAAATGAAAATAATTATATCCATTTATTCATAAATTTTATTCAAATACCTTTAGTAATTTTCAATTAAAACTTTATAATTGGTGTGAAATACCCATGTTTTAATACTAAATGTAATTTTTTAGCATTATTTGAGTTAATCCAGATTCAATTAAGTTTAATATTTTAATTATAACTATTACCCTACTTATAAAAATTATATAATTATTATGTTTTAGGGTTTCTAATTCAATTTCCTAAAAATCATTCAATTGTATCTTGGGCCAATTCGGCCATATAGAGGGTCATATGGATCACATAAGAAGGCCACCAAATTTGTGATAAAAACTAAACCAGCCATGAAGATAAAATTTATGGGCTCAATCAAGAAGTAAAAATTCATTGATTCTCTACCATAATTATAGGGACAATATGTTTCTACTTGGATAAAAATTCAATTCCCAAATCAACCAATAAGGGGCCCAATTGATCCATGAAATTTCATCCCACCATTCTATCCAGGAATTAAAAACTACCCACCTTTTTTTAATTTTATCCCAACTAAATTGAACAATTGATCTGGAATTTTGTGATGTGAAATCAAATATTTAAGAGATAAAAATTTTAGAAGAAATTATTTGGATTTTAGGGCATCATGATGTCCAAAAACCCATTCACATTGTGACCTTAGAAAGTATTGATAAAAATGGATAGCATAACATTTTTTAATAAAATAACCATAAATTTGGATAAAAAATTCAAATGGACTCTTAATTTAGAGGGTTTATTTTAAAAATACATATATAAAAAATTTAATAATAATAATTCTCCATATTAGGATTAATAAATTTTTAAATTGGAGAGCCAAGTGGAGGGGCAGTTTTGGAATGTAAATAGTCCACCACCTTGGGCTATAAATTCACTCTCCTATTCTCCTTGAAAGGAGTTGTAATTTAAGAGCCTATGAGGATATATTATCATGACCAAGTCCCTTAAAAATGATTGTGAGGATCTAAAAAACTCAATTTTTCACTTGAGATACCTTTCCTCCTCTCTTTTTTTCATGTTCTGTTGTGTTCTTTTCAATTCTAATCGTGTAAGTTGTTTTCAATTTCATTTGAATTTTAATTCATGTTTCATCTTCATGTTTTATTATAATCATACACCCTATATTTTTTTAATATTAATTTACTAAAAATTGATTTAATAAAGTGTAAAATTATTCCCTTCTTTCTCTTTCTCGTTCAAACGAAAGTACATTTTTAAATCTCTTCATCGTTCATGTGTGTGTTCTGAGAACTACTCTTTCTTGTCCAATTATTTTTATTCTATTTTTATCTCATAACCATAAACATAATAAAACAGATTAATAACCATCATAATAGCTAAGTAAATCATCCATTTGGGTGAGTCATAATTTTGGGATGTTAAGTTATTGAGTTTTTTTTCTCATTGAATATTCTCTAGGCTAACATTGTGTATGTTAAACTTAAAATTCCATGTATTAATGACATGTTTTTTTTGTTGTAAAAATTCCATGGATTATTGGAACCATAAATACAATATTATAAACAATTTTTTATTGATATTAAAACCCTAGTTAAGTTATGTCTTTGATTAAAGCCTCAACACTTGGGAAATCTGATCAAAATCATCTTGTGAAGTGGATGTTAATTTAATGAAATATAAAGTAAATCTCAGAGATATCATAAGATTAAATCCCTAATAATAAACTCACCCTAATCTTTATAAAAATTTTAAATCAAAAAAATCATCCATCGATCAATTTAATTAAGCTCTGAAAACAACCCCCCTCCCCCATTAAAATGAAAAATTAGAAACAATTGACTCTAAAATCTGTATCATCATTGAGGATTTGATCCAAGTGTCACTATACACATTATAAGAGCACCACAAGTTTTAACATTCGATAGGATACAATCAGCTATACTTCAAATGGCATTGTTTCTAGGTATGGTGCAACTAGTAGTCGGTAGTTTCTGATTTTTGTGAAAAAACAAAAAAAATAAAAATAAAAATAAACTAAAAAATATGAAAAAGAAAAAATAAAAACCCACCTTACTCATCCATTACAAACATCTCTAAATGACATATATCTTCCTAAACAATCCATCAAATTTTCTTAACCTATAAATTGAGCTAACTCTTTGCTGACTTAAGAGGAAAATTAGGGATAGTCAAATCACTCCAGACCCATTCATTTCTCATAAAATTGTATTAGATATAGACAATCCTAGGGAACAAACCTTAAAATAACTAACTTCCCCAAATATGAATTACCAACCCCTTAGTATTCGATATTTAAATATTGAGGGTGATTTTGAACTCAAATTGGTTTTGATTCATCTTATACCTCATTTCCACGAGCTAGTCAGTGAGGATTCTCATCTTCTCCTCAGAGAGTTCCAAGTGTGGCGCTCTACCATGAAGCCTCAAGGGGTTTCTAAAGAACAAATCAAACTTCAATAATTCCATTTCTCCCTATATTAATCTTCCAATTTAGGTCTCTAATATCTCCCTACTGGTTCCATAAACTCATGGATTGACATAAAGCATCTCTTTTTAAAGAAATTATTTCATGTTTCTCAAACTGCTTCTATCTGAAAATAAATAAGTGGTATCTATAAATTATCCAATGAATAACTCCATGAGTACTGGTAGAGGTTCAAAAATATTTTGGAAACCTTCCCATACCACCAAATATCTAACCAACTCTTGATCCAATAATTATATGAGGGGTTATTTGATATAGAGATAATACTCATTAATGCTCCAAATGGAGATGAACTTGTTAAAAAAAACTTTTTCATCTGAATGAGATATCATAAGAAACATGGATACAAGAACACAAAAATTCCATACTCAATTATGTTCTCATGTAAAGAAAATCCAATAGAATCAATACATATAGACTAACAAGATGACTAAGTAGATGAATGGGCTTATAGGTCTTGTGAGACAACTAGCGGTAGATGCCAAAGACCTGACCTCATCTTCTCTATAATCTCTATTTCCATGGACCTATTAAAAATTGTGTAATTTTTAGCTCACCATCTCATAAAACTAACACATATTCATAGCTTCAAGATGATCTATATGATTCTTCTAGTCCAATGGAGATCAATGCATAATATGCTCATAGGAACACCAACCCTCAAAAATTAGGTCAATGCATTATAAACTTCAACCAACCCCACTCTAATACCTTCCATTCTACCTATAAACATTGCTTGAGGTATGGTAATTATATCTCTCATCCCCCTCAGTTCAATCCTCAAAATCCAAACCAATTACAATATGGTCAAGGTGGTGGTAACTTCCAACAACCTTATCCTTTTTTAACTCAACCTCAAATGAGAAATCATCCTCTTGATCCTCCTATATTACACTATCCTAGTGAACCTCTTTAATTCCCAACCCAATAAAATTGATTTACCAAGAACCAAAATCAAGGAAATATCAATTTGGGGCATTACTCTTATTCTATGTAACCATGGGAAAGTGAAGTAGAATATCTTTCCTAATTCACCCGATCTATCCTTAAAAATATTGAAACCCAAATTGGTCAAATTTAATCCCACCTAATTCGGAAAAAACAAACCTATTCTTCCCAAATCCTAGCTCAACCATTTCCCAAACCCAAGGGTAATGTAAATTCAATTTCACTTCAATTGAAAAAAAATCCATACCTTATGATGGATCATCAAATAAACCTTTTAATGTTGAGCTTGAAAATAAAAATAACAAAAATCCAAAAAAAGAACCTAAATCCACTCCCTCACCTCCTTTAATTCCTATAAGGAACCCAATTCCTTTTCCTTAAGCAATCTCTAATCCAAGGAAGTCCTTTGAACCCGATCTTGAAATGAAATAAATTTTTAGATGTGTTGAGGTCAAAATACCCCTCTTAGATTTCATAAAACAAATCTATAAGTATACAATGTTTATTATGGGATTTTTCACCCATAAGAGAAAAATTAGGACCATTGAGAATGTTTCAACCTAGCAATCCATACCCATGAAGTGAAAATATCTAGGGAAATTTATTGTTCAATGCCAAATATGGATTTCCAACTTTGATGATGCACTCATGGACCAATTATCCTCGATAAATGTGATGCCCAAATCCATCTTCTCCAACCTTGGTATAGGTCCCTTGCACCCGATGAGTTTTTTTATCCAGTTAGTCAATTCAAGCACAACCAGTCCTAAGTGAATAATTGAGAATGTACTTGTATTAGTTAATGATCATATCTTCTAGTTTATTTCTATGTCCTTGATAGGGAAGGTGGGATGAACTCTTCTCTATATACCCTAATTCTAGGAATACCATTCCTCCTGCCAGCTATAACTAAGATTGAAATCCATGCGGGAATATTATCCATGGAATTTGGTGACCAACTGTTCAAGTTCAACATTTTTAAGCCATACGATACCCATACTAGGATCACTATTACTTCTCAATCCACAATTTTGAGGACACTTTTGAGTGTCAATTTAACCCCATTATATCATGTTCATCATACTCTGATGAGAAAGGAGTTTGTGAAATTTTCACCATGATTAACCAAGTCATAAATGAGGAATTTGATGTTGACATTTCATTTATAGACTCAATCAATCTAAAGGATATTGAAAACTCTCTAGAATCCCATATCAACTCTAATATCTATTGCTCCACCTTAGAAAGTATTAAGTAAAATGAATCGAAACCAACTAAAATCCTTTCCTCTATTCCTAAGTTGTCTATCCCACAAATTAAGGATGAAATTGATTTAAAAACTCTTCCTATGCGCCTAAAATATTCATTCCTTTTCCATGATCACTCTTATCCCATCATTATATATGTTGTGCTTACTAAAACTGAGGAGTCCAAACTTGTTCAGGTGTTATAGGAAAACAAAAAGGCCTTAGGTTAGACCCTATATGACATGCTAGGAATCAACCCTATCATTTTCATGCATAAAATCCATCTTCAAGAATAAAAAAATCAATCAGACAACCACAAAGAAGACTCAATCCACTCATACATGAGGTAGTTAGGTAAGAGATCACCAAGATTCTTAAAGATTGTATTATCTACCCAATTTTTGATAGTTAATGGGTTAGTTCGATTCAATTGGTACCTAAAAAGGGTGGGATGACTATTGTTACAAATGAACATAGAAATTTGGTCACAAATTGAGTAAAAAACAAATGGCATGTGTGCATCAACTATCGTAAATTTAATTATGAAACAAAAAAATATCACTACCCTCTTACTTTCCTTGATCAAATGCTTGAACTGTTAGATATAAAGTAAAATTATTACTTTCTTTATGGATACATCAGCTACTTCCAAATACCAATTGCACCACAAGACCAAGAAAATAGTACATTAACTTACCCATTTGAAACATATGCATATATGAGAATTCTTTTTAGCCTTTTCAATGCTCCTACAACATTCCAAAGGTGTATGATGAGTATCTTTTCTGAATTCATTGATCATTTCATGAAGTTCTTCATGGATGACTTTACTATTTATGGTGAGTCATTTGAATCATGCTTTCATTCACTCTCTCTAGTGCTACAAAAGTGTTTCAAATGTAACCTTGTGATTAATTTTGAAAAATATAAATTCATGGCTACTAATTTTATTGTTCTAGGGAACATAATTTCACAAGTGGGTATTCAACTCAATCCTACCAAAATTGAGGTGATCCAATCACTTCCTGAACCCACATCAGTTCTACACATCTATTCATTCTTTGTTCATGATAGTTTTATTGAGGATTCATAAATGATATTATTAGGATTCCATCCTACTCACTCATATACTCAAAAATGATATCACATTCCAATTTGATAAGGCTTTAAAGAGAGCCTTCATTTAACTCAAAGTTGTTATTACATCTTTCCAAATATTCCAACCCCTAGATTGGTCTTTACCCTTTAAATTCATGTGTAATGCTTCTTATAGGTCCATTGGGGCCGTTCTTGGTCAAAGAAGAGAAAAAATCATCATGTTATCTATTATTCCTTAAAAACATTGGATGAAACTCATTATCACTACACTGTGACTGAAAAGGAACTTTTGTCTATGTTTTTTCCTTGGATAAATTTTGACCCTATCTCTTAGGTTCCAAAATCATCATTTTCACAAATCATTCTTCTATAAAGTTATTACTCAAGAAAATTTATTCCAAACCAAGGATAATAAGATATATTCTAATGCTCCAAGAGTTTTATATTTTAATTAAATAAATTCATAGAAAAAAACCTTATGTTTGATCATATGAGAAGAATTTATAATTATTCTCATTATAAAATAATTGATCCTAAATTTCCAACAAAACACCTCTCTTCTATCACTCTAAAGTTACCATTGTAAAGACCCATAAAATTCAAGGAAATTTGTTTCTTAATTTTCTTGGGAATTTTACAAGAACGCAGTTTCTGACGGCACCTGATTCCGAGGCCCGGTGTGCCCGGAATCAATTTCTGAAGTTTAGCTCGGGTACGTTCAGTGAACGAACAAGTGGGTTTTTCTATCTTTTGAACTGGTGCTCAGAATCGAATTCTGAGGGCACCGATGGAATCGCTGCTCTGGTTTTTTCTTAGAAACACCTTTTCCAGAGTTGCGTTTTCTCGGGTGTGGTTTTTAATTTTTGGGGTTAAGTGAAAGAATAAAATAAAAGTGGTGCGGCATTTTATTTTATTCTGCTTAAAGTGGCTTAACCTAAGTTAAGAAGATAAGATGGGACCCACAATATCCCACCCGCTTGGTAGGATATTTGTGAGGTGGGGCCCGCATGAGCCCCACCATTTCATTCACTCTATGTAACGCACCCGCACCCCCCTTTTAATTAAAGTCAACCCATGCGTTTGATTAAATATTAAACACCCCTATTAATTGGGCGGTTTAAGCATAGCATTTAATTCAATTAATTGTTGGATTCTTTTTATGAATTCCAAAATGTTGGCATGGGAAATAAAATAAGACCAACACTTCTTTTTTTGAGGAGTTTCTTGTTGAGAGGATTTGGAAAAAACTCTAAGGCTTGAAGATCTCCATCCTCCTTCGTTGAAGAACGCGAAGAACGTGAAGAACGCATCGTCATCGACGAAGAACGCCGGCCTCCGACGAAGGGCAACGAAGAATGCCGAACCCTGAGAGATCGACGACGCGACATCATGTACCGCAACGCCGACGATCCTCCTTCCGCGATGCTTCTTCCACGATGTTCCTTCCCCCGTGACAATCTTCGATCAACAACCGATTGAGGTAGGAGGTTGCGGTTCTTTTAAATTCATCATGAATTATATCCTCGGCTTGATTTCAAATGGTGCATTTTAAATCTTGTGATTTTATACCCACGGAATATGTTTAAAATATTTGTCGGAAGACTTTTTAAAACCGCTAACATGGTGGGTGCGGACCAACGAACAAGTCTGAACCCACCGTCTCTTCGTTCTTGGTGAGCGGATTGGCGGGCGACGACAAAGTAGGCCGCACGGGCGATGTGAGGTCCTCGCAGTGAAGGACGGGCCCCGGGAGGGCCATTAGCGAAGACAGAATGCAATTCCGACCACTGGAACCCATCCGGTGGTCCGCGGAGCGGCCCGCCGGTGGCAGGTGGCAGCGGTGCCCGGCGCAGCGCCGGGAGGAGCCTCCGTGGCTGAAGTCGCGGTGGCAACCGGCTGTGTCCGCTGGCAAGGGCGGCCCCACGTGGGGCCGCGGTCACTCTACGCGGGGGCCGCACGCTCCCCGCTTTGCTCGGCCATAACGGTCGCGCCGACCCGCTGGCCACCCGGCCAGCGCCAGTCGGGTCGCGCCCAGGCCGGGACGGGCCACGCTGGCTGGGTCGACCCGGGGGGGGGGGGGGGGGGGGGGGGGGGGGTTGGGCCGGGTCGGTCCGGGCCGAGACCCCCCGTTTTCGGACCCCTTTCGGTCTTTTGCTCATATCTTGGGCTACAGACCTCCGTTTGACGCACCATCAGTGGTGATGCGATCTTTGGATCGAGACGGTCATTTCAATATATTACACTCAAGGTTTATGAGTACTTTGGGTTCATTCGGGTTGGTTCGTACACGAAACCAACCGGGCCCTCGGAGCAGAAAGGCTCATAACTTGAGTTCCGGACGTCCGTTTGACGTGCCGTCGACCTTGTTGGATTCCTCTTAGTGAGACAGACCTTTTGGCTTACTCCTCTTGAGGTTTGGATGCAGGTGGATTATGGTCGGGTTGGTTTTGACTTAAAAACCAACCAGGACCCTGGAACGAAAAAGCCAATAACTCTCGGACCGGGCGTCCGATTGACGTGCCGTCTTTGATGTTGAGTTCCTGTTGACGATACGGAACATTTGGATACATCAACTCCGGAATTTGTGTCAGTTGATGTATCAGCCCCTCGGCTCGTGGAGTGGATGCTCCTGAACGAGCTTGTTGTGTGCAGGAACCCTAGAGCTGGCTGCGACTGCGACAACGATGACGATTGTGCAGACATCCTTAGTGGATTTGACGGTGACGACTACAGCACTCAGCGATCCTATGTGGATCAGTGCTACCGATTCTGTCTAGGTCCGATCCTGTGTGGGTCAGCGCTCAGGGGTCCTGTGTATGCCAGCGCCTACAGATCCTGTGTGGGTCTAATCCTGTGTGGGTCATTGCGGGGGTTAGTTACCTATCGATCCTGTGTGGGTCAGATCCTTTGTGGGTCATTGCGGGGGTTAGTTACCTATCGATCCTGTGTGGGTTAGATTCTTTGTGGGTCATTGCGGGGGTTAGTTACCTATCGATCTTGTGTGGGTCAGATACTTTGTGGGTCATTGCGGGGGTTAGTACCTATCGATCCTTTGTGGGTCCGACGGCTTAGATGAATCAGTGGCTATATCTGATCATCTTTATCGTCATACGAAGAAGTATACCAGTGTGAGCTGAATCCTGTTTTGCTTTCCTATGTGGATTGTGTTGTGCTATCCTGTGTGGATTACGTTTTTCTTTCCTGTGTGGACGGGTTGTACTTGGGCTCGGAGGTTGGAGCGAACTGGAATTGATGACTTAGGTATATGTATGGGCATATACCTAAGTAGTGTCGGATGTTACTTCATGATTGCATCTTTCCTTTGTGGATTATCCTTTGTGGATTCTGGGAGACCTTCGGGGGTCTCGGGGTCCCTACTGAGTAGCTTATACTCACCCCTACACGGGCTATGCCCGCACTACGTTGTGTTGGTTGCAGATGACGGACAGCGCTGATCGCGGTTGAGGCTTGCGGAGCATGTCGGTACCCTGAGGAGGACCACTAGGCGGGATGTACTCGGAGCGGACGGCTGGACCGAGGAGCTGTGGAGGCTATCTGTACCCACCCTTCAGGTGGGAGTTCTAGTGGATGGCTTGAGGCTGCGGATTTACTTTCAGTTGTTGTTTTCCCTTTCCAGTTGTACTTTACTTTCAGTTTGGGTTTGTATTCTGGCCCACTTACTTTTTCGCACTTACTGTTGTACTCAGATTTTACTTAGTGTTTACTTCGTCTTACTTGCTCTGTGGTGTTTGTTGTTTACTTTACAAAGTCAATGCCTTCCCTTTTTACCAGGAATTATGCCTTGGTGCTAGTCGCCAGCCCCTAGCCTATGGAAGGCGGGCTTGGGGTAGTCACGGCACGGGCCCCGAGGACGGGTCGTGACAAATTGGTATCAGAGGAGTTTGGTTCAACCGTAGAACTTGGGACTCTAATCTTTTTCTATGTGAAGCAATAGTGTTAAGCATATTGGGTGTGGTTATCAGTCCAGGGAGTCCAGTGTTGGTGCGGCGGCCGATGTATCCGTACACCAGGACCCTGACTTCTGATTTCCGACTTAATTCATGAAAACATTAATTACATGTGTGTTTCAAGTTTTCTTTGTGATTACTTTATGTCAGCTCACCAGGTATATTGTTTGATCGTGGCACACCTGTTTCTTTTCAGGATGGCCCCACGACAGCAGCCAGCTAGGGTTCCGAGAGTTGTGTGTGACGATAGCCCACTGAGCGACGAGGCCTCGGTATAGGTCCCTTTGACAGTTGAGGCACTGGAGGTACCTTTACCCACTAAGCCACCGATGCTTCCAGCCCCAGCCGCTGACGATGCACATCACCTTAGTGCATTGCACGAGTTCCAGCACCAGTGACTATCCAGGTTCCGCAGGGAGATGGACCCCTAGGCAGCTGAGGACTGGCTGGAGGCAGTCGTACGGGTTTTCAGGTTAGTGAGGACACTAGCAGACCTCATGGTGATCCTCGCAGCAAGCCTACTGCTCGCAGCAGCAGGCAGATGGTGGATCTTGATGCTCCAGGTGCACGATGAGGCATCTCTCCTCTGGATGGACTTTGAGATCCTCTTCTGATCGGAGTTCGTCCCAGCCACCCTCCGTGCGGTGCGCATCTAGGAGCTTCTTCAGCTGCGGCAGGGCAGCTTGACGGTCGCCCAGTACTCTGCGAGATTTACCGATCTCTCGCGCTACTTGACAGACATGGTACGTGATCCATTCTTCCGGGCCCAGACCTTTGAGCAGGGATTGAGGCAGGAGATCAGTGCATCGTTGATATCCCTCAGCATTCTGACTCAGGCAGGAGTACTGGAGTGAGCCCTTCTGATCGGGATCTTCCTTGCTGAGCCTTCATCAGCAGTGAGACCTACCGCAGGGTGACACGTAGCAGAGTCTTCTGCAGCAGGCAGTCGATGGATGACTCATGGGTCTAGTCAGACCATACCCTTAGGCAGACGACCTCATTACACTGGCTCAGCCGTGCGATCCACACAGCACGGAGCCAGTCTTTCGAGAGACAGAAAGTGCTACGCATGCGGCGGACAAGACCACATGGCCTGTGACTGCCCGACCCGCCATGCCAATGAGTAGTAGACCATTGAGGGGCCACCGAGGCAGAGGCAGAGGGTCGACCATGGTGGTCTATAGGGAGCAGGCAGACGAGGTAGAGGAGTTGGCCGAGCAGCAGGTGGTGGGCGACGCTTTGAGGCTCTACCACCACCACCACCACCACCAGGAGGTCCACCCCGACCACAGGGATCTGGCGGGCAAAGACAGGCACAGCTCCAGGTAGCGGAGTCCTATGACCACGGCGCGCCCGAGATGATTCGAGGTACTATCTATTTCTATTCAACCCTTGATGCAGTTCTTAAAGACACAGGATCGAGTCACTCTTTCATAGCTGCTACCCTTGTTCGGAGCTCAGAGATTCCAACAGAGCCGTTGGCTCGATTCTTACAGCTAAAGACTCATACGGGAGCAGACTCGATGATTATGCCCTGGTGACGGTAGTGTGAGCTTACTCTAGGAGGCGAGAGATTTGGTTGGGATCTTCTTGTAGCGGCGTCGAGGCCTTACGAAGTCATCTTGGGCATGGATTGGTTATCTACAGTCCATGCTCAGATTGACTGTATTAGGCGTAAGGTGTGATGTGTACGCACCGACGGGAGCAGGTTCACCTTCATCGGTGAGAAGGGAGCCTTCGCAGCACAAGATGGACTCTCGCAGAGGAGAGGACAGCCCATCACTTATCAGTTGGCTAGCCTCATCCTAGGAGCAGTTGACGTGCAGAGTCCTATTTTTCCTGCAATGGTGGATCAGTATGCGGACGTTTTCCCCGAAGACGTTCCAGGACTACCTCCTCGCAGAGAGGTAGACTTTTATATTGACCTGTACCCCAGGACAGCCCCGATATTGACTCTGGCATATCGGATGGCCCCCGCTGAGCTTCGAGAGCTACGGGTACAGTTGGAGGACTTGCAGGGCAAGGGATTCATCCGACCCAGTGTTTCACCCTGGGCTTCCCCGATATTGTTTGCCAAGAAGGTGGACGGGAGCTTGCGACTTTGTGTCGAATATCATCACCTGAACCAGGTGACAGTGAGGAACAAGTATCCGCTACCAAGGATTGATGACCTCTTCGATCAACTCAAGGGAGCATGGTGGTTCACAAAGATAGACCTTAGGTTAGGCTATCATCAGCTCAGAGTTCGGGATGAGGACGTGTAGAAGACGGCCTTCAGATGTCATTATGGCCACTATGAGTTCTTGGTTATGCCATTCGGCGTAAACAATGCTTCAGCAGTGTTCATGGGCCTCATGAATAGGATCTTCCATCCATACCTCGATCAATTTTTCGTGGTCTTCATCGACGACATTTTGATATACTCGACGACTGAGGAGGAGCACGCCTACCACTTTCGGGTTGTACTAGACACACTCCGAGAGCACCAGCTTTATGGAAAGCTCTCGAAGTGTTAGTTCTGGATACGTGAGGTCCACTTCTTGGGACACATTATCTCTAAGGCGAGAGTTGCAGTGGATCCTGTGAAGATCGAGGTAGTGCTAGCTTGGGAGCCACCTAGGAGCATAATGGAGGTGCGGAGTTTCTTGGGACTAGCTGGATACTATCGGATATTTGTTCCAGACTTCTCCAGAGTTGCGGCACCACTCTCAGCTTTTACGAAGAAGTGGAAACCCTTTGTGTGGTCAGACGGATATCAGCAGAGCTTCCAGGAGCTGAGATAGTGATTGACCAGCACACCTATATTGAGGTTGCCGGAGAAGGGAGTAGGGTACGTAGTCTACTGCGATGCATCAGGGACCGGACTCGGATGTGTCCTGATGCAGGAGAGGGCGGTGATCGCCTTTGGATCACGTCAGTTGAGGCCGCATGAGAAGAACTACGCTACCCATGACCTGGAGTTAGCAGCAGTGGTCTTCGCTCTGAATACATGGTGACACTATCTGATGGGAGAGCGCTTTACAGTCTATTCTGACCATCAGAGTCTCAGGTACATCTTCTCTCAGAAGGACATGAACCTGAGATAGCGGCGATGACTCGAGTTTCTCCAAGACTATGACTTTGAGATAGTCTATACTCTTGGAAAGGGGAACGTGGTAGCCGATGCTCTCAGCAGGAGGACGGGCATTCATCTACTTGAGGAGGTGACAGAGTAGCTAGCCACTTTGCAGATATCCTTCGTGGATAGAGATGGAGTAGCCTTCCTTCAGTCACTCACAGTCACTCATCCACTACTGCAGCGGGTCAGAGAGGCACAGCGGGGGGACGCTGACTGTGAGACGCGGCGTGCACAGATATCCTCAGGACAGACACCTGATGGATTCTCCGTGGGAGGAGAGCACGATGTCCTTTTTAGAGGACGTACCTTGGTTCCAGTTGCTTTGCGGGAGGAGGTGCTGAGAGAGTTTCACACTTCCCCTTTGGCGGTACATCCTGGAGTGGTGAAGATGTACCAGGATCTCAGACGACAGCACTGGTGGCCGGGCATGAAGAAGGTTATGGCAGAGTTCGTTTCTCGATGCCTCACCTGACAGCAGGTGAAGGCAGAGCATCAGGTACTAGCAGGCTTGGTACAGCCCTTGGAGGTCCCGGAGTGGAAGTGGGATTGGATATCTATGGACTTCGTGACTGGACTTCCACGCACTTCCAGAGGCCACGACTTTATTTGGGTGATTGTCGACCGACTCACCAAGTCGGCTCACTTTTTACCCATCAGAGAACAAGGCTCAGTGGAGAGCATGTGACATCTCTACGTTCAGGAGATTGTACGGCTTCACGGTGTGCCATTATCTATCGTCTCTAATCGAGATGCTCGCTTTACTTCCCGGCTTTGGAAGGGGTTGTAGGAGGCGTTCGGGACGCAGCTATGTCTGAGCACCGCCTTTCACCCACAGACGGATGGTCAGACGGAGAGGACCATTCAGACCCTCGAGGACATGCTCCGCGCATGTGTCCTCGACTTTGGTCATAGTTGGGAGGACCACCTACCCTTGGTGGAGTTCGAGTACAACAATAGCTACCACTCCACCATCGGGATGGCACTATATGAGGCGTTGTATGGCCGACCTTTCAGATCTCCTTTATGCTGGACAGACCCTGGGGAGTCATCACTTGTGGGACCGAAGATGGTCCAGGCCATGAAGGAGAAGGTCCTGGTCATCCAGGAGCAGATGAGGACAGCTCAGAGCCGGCAGAAATCCTATGCTGACAGGAGGTGGAGGCCACTGGAGTTCGAGGATGGCGACCACGTCTTCTTGCGGGTCTCACCTCGACGTGGATTACGGAGATTTGGCCGAGGCGGCAAGTTATCTCCGCGCTTCATCAGACCCTTCCAGGTCCTCAGCAGGATTGGAGAGGTGGCTTATCGCCTGGCTCTACCACCTCAGTTGCACCGGGTGCACGACGTCTTCTACGTATCTCAGCTGAGGAGATACGTGCATGACCCGATGCATATCATTTACCATGGGGAGCTGGATGTTGATGATGGGGTGACTTTTGCGGAGTTCCCAGTGGAGATTGAGGATCGACAGGAGCAGGTCCTACGTGGATGTTCGATTCCTCTAGTGCGCATCAGATGGCAGCACGGGAACCTCCAGTAGAGCACTTTGGAGCGGGAGGCTCAGATGCGTGCTCAATACCCACATTTGTTTCCCTAGTTTTTGATGTATCTTTATGGGGACGTAAATCTGTAAGGTGGGAGTGATGTAAAGACCTGTAAAATTCAAGGAAATTTTTTTCTTAATTTTCTTGGGAATTTTACAATAACGCAGTTTCTGACGGCACCTGATTCCGAGGCCCGGTGTGCCCGGAATCAATTTCTGAAGTTTAGCTCGGGTATGTTCAGTGAACGAACGAGCAGGTTTTTCTAACATTTGAACCAGTGCTCAAAATAGAATTCCGAGGGCACCAATGGAATCGCAACGCCGGTTTTTTCTTAGAAACACCTTTTATGGAGTTACGTTTTCTCGGGTGTGGTTTTTAATTTTTGGGGTTAAGTTAAAGAATAAAATAAAATTGGTGCGACATTTTATTTTATTCTGCTTAAAGTGGCTTAACCTAAGGTAAGAGGATAAGATGGGACCCACAATATCCCACCCGCTTGGTAGGATATTTGTGAGGTGGGGCCCGCACGAGCCCCACCGTTTCCTTCCCTCTAAGTAATGCACCCGCACCCCCCTTTTAATTAAAGTCAACCTGTGCATTTGATTAAATATTAAACGCCCCTATTAATTGGTCGGTTTAAGCATAGCATTTAATTCAATTAATTGTTGGGTTATTTTTATGAATTCCAAAATGTTGGCATGGGAAATAAAATAAGACCAACACTTCTTTTATTGAGGGGTTGCTTGTTGAGAGGATTTGGAGAAAACTCTAAGGCTTGAAGATCTTCATCCTCCTTCATTGAAGAATGCGAAGAATGCGAAGAACGTGAAGAACGCGAAGAACGCATCGTCGCTGATGAAGAACGCCGGCCTCCGACAAAGGGAAACGAAGAACGCCGAACCCTCGGAGAACGACGACACGACACCGTGTACCGCGACGCTGACGATCCTCCTTCCGTGACGCTTCTTCCATGACGTTCCTTCCCCCAGGACAATCTTCGATCAACAACCGATTGAGGTAGGGGGTTGCGGTTCTTTTAAATTCTTCGTGAATTATATCCTCGGCTTGATTTCAAATGGTGCATTTTAAATCTTGTGATTTTATAGCCAGGGCATATGTTTAAAATATTTGTTGGAAGACTTTTTAAAACTGCTAACACGGTGGGTGCGGACCAACGAACAAGTCCGAACCCACCGTCTCTTCGTTCTTGGTGAGCGGATTGGCGGGCAACAACAAAGCAGGCCATACGGGCGATGTGAGGTCCTCACAGTGAAGGATGGGCCCCGGGAGGGCCATTGGCAAAGACGGCACGCAATTCCGACCACCGGAACCCGTCTGGTGGTCCGCGGAGCGGCCCGCCGGCGCGCCTCGCCGGCACGGCAGCGCCGGCGGCAGGTGGCGGCGGCGCTCGGCGTGCCGCCGGGAGGAGCCGTCGCGGCTGAAACCGTGGCAACCGGCCGCATCCGCTGGCAAGGGAAGCCCCACGCGGTGCCGCGGTCTCTCCACGCGGGGGCAGCGTGCCCCCCGCTTTGCTCGACCGTAACGGCCGAGCCGACCCGCTGGCCACCCGGCCAGTGCCAGCTGAGTCGCGCCCAGGCCGGGTCGGGCCGGGCCGGGTTGTGTCCCACTGGGTCGGACCCAGACCTGGGTCAGGTCGACCCGGTTCGGGCCGACCCAGGGGGGTTGGACCGGGTCGTTCCGGGCCCAGACCCCCCGTTTTCGGACGCCTTTCGGTATTTTGCTCATATCATGGGCTACGGACCTCTGTTTGATGCACCGTTAGTGGCGATGAGATCTTTGGATCGATACGATCGTTTTGATATATTACACTCAAGGTTTCGGAGTACGTTGGGTTTGGCCGGGTTGGTTCGTACACAAAACCAACCGGGCCCTCGGAGCAGAAACGCTCATAACTTGAGTTTCGGACGTCTGTTTGATGTGCTGTCGACCTTGTTGGATTCCTCTTAGTGAGACGGGCATTTTGGATTACTCCGCTCGAGGTTTGGACGTAGGTGGAGTATGGTCGGGTTGGTTTTGACTTGAAAACCAACCGGGGCCCTAGAACGAAAAAGCCAATAACTCTCAGGTCGAGCGTCTGATTGACGCGCCGTCTGTGACGTTGAGTTCCTGTTGACAATACGGAACTTTTGGATACATCAACTCCGGACTTTGTGTCAGTTGATGTATCAGCCCCTCGGATCGTGGAGCGGATCCTCCCGAACGAGCTTGCTGTGTGCGGGAACCCTAGAGATGGCTGCGACTACGACGACGACGACGACTGTGCAGAGATCCTCAGTGGATTCGATGGCAACGACTACAGCACTCAGCGATCCTACGTGGATCAGTGCTACCGATCCTGTGTGGGTACGATCCTGTGTGGGTCAGCGCTCAGTGGTCCTGTGTGGGCCAGCGCCTACAAATCCTGTGTGGGTCCGATCCTGTGTGGGTCATTGCGGGGGTTAGTTACCTATCGATCATGTGTGGGTCAGATCCTTTGTGGGTCATTGCGGGGGTTAGTTACCTAACGATTCTGTGTGGGTCAGATCCTTTGTGGGTCATTTCGGGGGTTAGTTACCTATCGATCCTGTGTGGGTCATATCCTTTGTGGGTCATTGCGGGGGTTAGTACCTATCGATCCTTTGTGGGTCCAATGGCTTAGATGAATCAGTGGCTATATCTGATCATCTCTATCATCATACGAAGAAGTATACCTGTGTGAGCTGAATCATGTTTTGCTTTCCTATGTGGATTGTGTTGTGCTATGCTGTGTGGATTACGTTTTTCTTTCCTGTGTGGACTGGGTTGTACTTGGGCTCAGATATTGGAGCGAACTGGAATTGATGACTTAGGTATATGTATGGTCATATACCTAAGCAGTGTCGGATGTTACTTTGTGATTGCATCTTTCCTTTGTGGATTATCCTTTGTGGATTCTGGGAGACCTTCGGGGGTCTCGGGGTCCCTACTGAGTAGCTTATACTCACCCCTGCACGGGCTATGCCCTCACTACGTTGTGTTGGTTGCAGACGACGGAGAGCACTGATCGCGGTTGAGGCTTGCAGAGCAGGTTGGTACTCGGAGGAGGACCACTGGGCGGGACGTACTCGGAGCGGACGGTTGGACCGAGGATCTGTGGATGCTATCTGTACCCACCCTTTAGGTGGGAGTTCCATTGGACGGCTCGAGGCTGCGTCTTTACTTTCAGTTGTTGTTTTCCCTTTTGAGTTGTACTTTACTTTCAGTTTGGGTTTGTATTCTGGACCACTTACTTTTCCGCACTTACTGTTGTACTCAGCTTTTACTTAGTGTTTACTTCAGCTTGCTTTCACTGTGGAGTTTTTTGTTTACTTTTCAAAGGCAATGCCTTCCCTTTTTACCAGGAATTATGCCTTGGTGCTAGTCGTCAGCCCCTGGCCTATGGAAGGCAGGCTTAGGGTAATCACGGTACGGGCCCCGAGGACGGGTCGTGACAACCATGGTATGACTCACTTGTAAATTACTTGGTTTCTGGTTTTTTTCCTGAAAATTTTTCAAAAAAAAGATAAGTTGAAAAGTGATTCAAAATACTATTTTTGGGAAGATAATAAACGTTGGAAAACTAGGACTGACATGGTAATTATAAGATGTGTTGATGAAGATAAACATTACTCCATCTTAGAATTCTGACACTCAGTGCTCAGAGGTGGAAACATTGGACCACAAAGAACCTCCCAAAATGTCCTCGACTTGATATTATTTTGTACTTCACTCTTCAAGGGCTCACATGAGTTATTTCAATTATGTCCCACTTGCCAAAAGTTTGGAACAATTTATGAAAGAAATGAAATTCCCCAAAATCCCTTAATCATTTATGAGATCTTCAGTGTTTGGGTAATTGATTTCATAGGACCATTCCCCCCCTTACAATATATTTTCTTATATTATTCTTATAGTAGACTATGTTTCTAGGTGTGTTGAGGCCAAACCCACTAGAAATGATGATTCATATACTATTAGTGAGTTCCTAAAAACCCACATCTTCCACTGATTTAGAGCACAGAATCCTTGATAAGTGACTTAGGAACTCATTTATATAATCGAACCATGGAATATATTTTGAGAAAGAATGGGGTTGTACATAAAAATTCAACTACATATCACCCCCAAACAAATAGCCTTTCTAAACTTTCAAACATATAAGTGAAAATAGTTCATGAGAGGATTGTTAATATCACAAGAAAAGACTAGAATAAAAGACTTGGTGAAGCACTTTGGGATTATTGGACTGCCTATAATACACCCATTAAGATGTCTCCCTTTATGCTAGTTTTTGATAAAGTGTTTCATTTACCAATTGAAATGAAACATAAGTCATTTTAGGCTGTGAAAACATGTAATTTTTATTTTGAAAAATATGGTGAAGAGATATTGTTGCAGTTGAATGAACTAAAGGAGCTTTGACTTGATTCTTACGATAGTTCAAATCACTACAAAGAAAAGGCTAAGTCATTCCATAAAAATATATCATGTGAAAGGTATTCCATGAAGGTGAAAAGATAATTCTCTTCAACTCTCGATTTCAGATTCACCAAGGTAAGATTAATTCTCATTGGGAAGGTCCTCTTATTATTATTTATGTTTACCCATTTAGTGCAGTTCAAGTCCAAGACCCTTCTTCCAAAAGGAAATTCATGATTTATGGGCATCGGTTAAAGAATCTCCGTGAAAGAATACACGTCTTGGTAACCACATAAACATCCACTGGATCCCCAATTATTGGAGTAAACCCACCACTGGATAGAGATGACCACCCATCGAATCCAAACTAGGGGCACCTCTTTCCCTTTAACTCCCTCTCTCTCTCTCTCTCTTCATTCTCTCTCTATATCTCTCTCTCTATATATACTTCTTCTTCCTATATCATTCTCACTTTTTTTAACCAATTTTTTCATCAAACCCTTTCTTTACTCTTTTATTTTGTGTGGGTGTGTATTTTAAAAAAATCTAAAAAAACTAAAAAAATACGAAAAACCAAAAAAAAGTCATAATTACTAACCATTAAATTTTCAAATTTTTACCATCCTTTTTGGGGAGTCTAATTACTTGTTTCATCTCAAACATTTTGTATTTTCATCATAAATTTAGATAAATAATTTTGTGTCAAGAAAAATAAATTTTGAATGCTCAATTTTTTATTTGAAAAAATATTATTCCCCAACTGTGAGGAATAACATTATCTTTCATGCCAAGGTCACATGTGGCCATATTTTCATATTTTGTGGTTTTCACCCCTGATTGTGAGTCTTGAGTTTGTGGACCTTCAAACTGAATTTCCTAATTTAGCATACATTAATATAATATAGGAATTTTCATAACCAAATAAGATTCAAAATATCGATTTCAATTGTTTATAACCACATTAAAATATGAAAACCTTATCCCTCCCAATTCCTTAATAGATTTCAATTGCATAATTTATTTGAATTTAAGTGTGAGGGGAATGGATTTCATTTTGGGTATTATTACCTTGACTTTCATCATGTCATCATATTATTAAGTTAAATCATCCATTTAAGTGTGGGGGAGATGTTTTCATTTAGTTATTTTTGGGAATGTATATATGTTTTTGACATCTTTTACAAATGATATTGAAAAGTGTTCTAAAAATTGAAAAAAAAATAAAAAAAATGAAAAATAAAGAATGGGTTGGGTCTTGGGAGGGTAAAAAATCACTCTTCTTAAACCTTTTATCTTGTTATAACTATTAAAATTAGTATCATGAGGATATCAAACAAGTGTTGGGAGATGAGTATGATATTTTTTTTCAAGTTCAACTTTTGAAAAAAATAACACATAAATCATATTTTCTTGTTTCATTGGGATAAGCTTTGAGTTTCATACATTTTTCATCATTTCATCCACTTATATTTTTCTCCATATCTTGTCTTCCATAAAAAAATCATTCCCTTGTAAATATGTGTTTCCATTTCCTTCAATGTCTCATTTCATAAAAATTGTGCATTTATTTTTCCATGTTGGTGGTTTACCCCTATTTTACTATCTTTTGGACATCATATTCCTATTATCTCATATAAATTTAAAAACCCCTAAAAATACCTCTTGATTCTTGTTCAATTTAGGATATGGAATGAAATATGAGAGCTCTTTCAAACTCTAATATTTTCACTTTTTGTCGGTGAATGAGTGAAACTCTATAAAAAATTATCAGCTTGAGAGGAGTGTGTTATGAGTTCCCACATTTTCCATTTCTAATTTTGAGCATGAAATATGATTTTTTTGTAACATTTCTACTGTAACAATTTTTGGTGTAATTCATTATGGATGAGTGAACTAGTCTAGACCCACTGATTGGAGAAAATAAAATTTTAATATTTGTTATTGGGTGAAAATGATTTAGTTGTGTTTTATATTTGATGTACATGAGTACATACACAATATTAAGTGTTGTGGAGTTGATGTTATCCATTTATCCATAACTTTTAGTCTAATCCCTTCAGTATTTTCAAGTAAAATTAAATAATTGGTGTGAAATACCCATGTTTTAATACTAAATATAATTTTTGAGAACTATTTGAGTTAATATAGATTCAATTCTATTTAATATTATAATTATAACTATAACACCCCAAGATTTCATAGTACGTTATTTCTTCAAAGTAATTCAATAACTTGCACTACACGCAACATCGAGTTCTAGTGCACGATGACTTACCAAACAAGCCGTTCAAAAGCTGTTATGAAAAGTATTAACTGAATTTTGAACTATATATAATCCTTATAATTTTAGAATCCATATTATGAGTTTATTATACATAATGTAAGAACAAATACATTTTTTCAAATAAAAGAAGTATTTTTCAAAAAATGCAATTTTACTGCCTTTTAATGGTGAATCTTTTTTTAAATACAATATTTGAAACTTTTATATATTCAATTTAAAAAATAAAATTCTTCTTTATAATTGGTACATAAGAATTTAGTTTCAATAAATTTTTGGTGTTTTTCTGATAACTTTCATATTTGGGTGAATAGTGAAAAATACTATATTTTAACTAAAAACAACTTTTTAAATCAAAATAATATATATTGTTAAATTATAGATTTTAATAGTTTGGAAGTATAAATAGATTATATTTTTACCATTTAATCCAATTATGGTCATTGTAAGTAATTTCACTTTGAAATTAGACATAAACAAGTGTTAAACTTTTGGTAGTCATTATTTCTTAAAAATACGCCTTTTGGTTTTGATAGTGGGGATTAATTTTAAATTAATAAATAAAAATTCTATGTTTTGAATTTGGAAAAATATACTTCATTATTTAATTTGGAATATCAAAATTAGATTACGGTAAATTTTTGGTATTTTTCTGAAAACTTTTAATTTTTGATGAATAGTGAAAAATACTAAGTTATAGTTTAAAAACAACTTTTTATTTAAATAATTATTTATTTTATTTAAATTTATTTTATATAAAAATAGATACATAATACCTATATAAGTTCAATGTAATTCATTGGAGTCAATTTATAATAATTTTAGTTATATAAAAATTTTATTGAACTTTTCACCGTCTTTTACCCACCTCTTAGAAAATTTGCAAATTCACATAAAACTTAATTTTACCTCTTTTATTAGAGGAATTTAAAAAATCCAAGAGATATGGTTAATATCAAGGAGTTAAATGTGGTTCAATAAGATAAAAATAATTTTTGGTGAATAGTAACTTTTTACTTTTATTTACCACGGTAAAAAGTCAATAGGGTAATTAAGGGTAAAAATGATATTATTATTACTCTAACACATGTCCTAATTATATTTTCTAAGTATAATTTGACCAAAAACAACCTTATGAATAAAATATGAACCTATTTGGTCCACTTGGATTAGATTAGGACATTTATTATTATTTAATTCAAAGAAGAGTTAAAATAGTTAAATTCAAAGTTTAACAACTAAAACATTTTTAATATAGGGTTATACATAAGATAAATTCGATTATAAATATTTATTAAAAATATAAAAATATTTCCTACATAATGGTATTTTATTTGTAATTTTTAGACATTAAATAATTTAATTTATTTATGACACAATGATGATGCAGTAATTACCTTATTAGTGATATATTAAAATAATTGATATTATAAGTACCCAAATAAATATAATTTCAGACTTTTAATGAAATAAACGAATTTTATTAGTTAATATGTCATTTTAGGATTGATTAAATGAATTTTTTTCGAATTAATAAAGTTATTAAGACTTTAACAAAGATCAATTTTTAAATAGTGTCAAAATTGACATAAAGGATTTTTTAAAACAAATATTATATTATTAATTGATATAATATTACTAAAATCTATGGTTTAGAAAAAGGACTTATATGATGATAGGTATGTCATTAATGATCCACTTGGGGTTCTATTGGTAGTTTATAGTAAGTTTATTAACCATATAATATAAAAATACAAAGAGACATGGTAAATGTCAAACTATTTAACTAAGAGTTAAATCTAAAAGATAAGGGTAAAACAGTGACCCAAACTTGTCTAAAACCTATTGGTTGAGTGGATTTTGACCCATAACCACCTTATACTTTGAATAATCCACTTTGGAGCCATTAGAAACTGAATATGATTTTATTATAAAATAATACTTTAAGTCTTTCCTAAAGAGCCCCTCATATGCCTTATAAAAAGACACCACTTCTAACCAATTCCTCACACCTCTCAAGCCTTTTGGCTCGTCCAAAATCTGCCCAATTAAGCTCCCTGCATCTCTATCCTACTCCTAGAAGCCTTAATTTAGTCAGAAGGCACTTCAAGAGTCCTTTTTGGTTCAAACCAAAGGGAGTTACCCAAATTAAAGGTAACGATTTGTCTTAGCTTCTTTTCTTTTATTTTACTTCTACAACCCATAAACTCTTTTTATTATTTTCTTTTATAACAAAACCAGTATCCTCAATATACTAGGATTTTTTAAGAGGAGTATTATAACTACACTTACACACACATCTATCTAATGGGTGAAGAACATAATGTTTCTGTGGATAAAAACCAAACGCCTCACGAAACAATGATTGTTCAAATTATCTCCTACCGCCTCTCACGGTGGTCATTATGATGGAACTGTAATTAAATATAATATTTATTATATTTATTTTATATATAATATTCTGTAATTCCATTTTATAGCATACCATTATTCTATTCATTTTGTATATATATACGATAATTTCATTTGAGGAAGTACGGACTACCGCCCCCTCAAAGTGATATGACTTGTTCATACCATACATGGAACGTATAAAGGATGGTGGTAATGAACTTAAGTAACATATATAACATATTATATTATACTGGAATAATAATATATCAATGTATAATTTGGTTTTGATACCTTTTAAAATGAAAAATGAAATGGAAGTAGCGTTCATGCATACGTACGGACTACCGTCTCCACGAATGCAATGAGATTCATTCCCCATCATATCCATTCAAGTATAATTCTCATTTTATGATTGAAAATAATATTTAAGGACTTGATATAGTTCTGGATATGAATAATATACAACCTATCCATAAAAAACACATCTTATGTAACAAAACATATAAAATAAAATGAGTAAGTTAACACCTGAAACGATGATAATACTAAGATATTATTAACAAATCAATGTTAAAAAATCACATATGATATCATATTAATGTATATGATTATTATATAATTTAATAAAAATTATTTCACCATTATACAGGAGGTTAAACTACCCTCAACCAAGTAAAATTACAAGGTAAGGGTTTATTTCACAATCTCTTCATTATCCGAGGTTGTTTATACGTAATTATCTACTAGGACTTCTTTATCATCCACATCCATGTTTCTTAAAAATGTATTTCAAAAAATTTCTACTATTTACTAGACTATGGGTTAAATTAATTTATACCCTTGTTATACTTTTTATAAAATGGTTTGAAAGTAATCATTCCGTCGTTTTCCAAACAAGGTCCTTTTTAACCTTTTTGATAAAATTAAGGTAAGAATGTCATTTTTAAATTATACGGCGGGTGCGGCTATTTTCTGCCTTTATAAAATCTTTGAAGCTTCCCTTACAATATTATAAAAATATTTTCAAATTAAATGTTTTATTTTATAATTATGTGGCTTTTAAATTATTTCAAAAAAAAAAGATATATTTCTCTCAAATAGTTTTTATTTCATCTATGTCAACATCCTTTGATGGATTTTAAGCTTATTTGAAGTTGATTTATTATGATACAAAACATTCATATAGTATTGAAGGTTTTGTGATATGTTTGACTGTGGATGTGTTATTTTTATACCATTCATGGTTTATGGATAAAGTATTGACATTTTGTATGCTATTTTTAATATGAATGTTTATGTTATGTTTAAACCTGTTAATATGAGGAATTCATTGGACTTAATAAGTGACGGGTGGAGCCCGCTATAACTCCTCGATGCATCGGTTGGTCTCATAAGACAAACTAGTGTCTTGGCACGAGGCCTTGACAAAATCTTATTTGTAGTCTTGGCACGAGGCATTGGCTACGTGGTTATGATAATCTCGCATTATGCATTTCATCATTATGAAAGTGATTATTGATATTGTATGTCATTATTTAACTAGTAGAGTATCCATGTGAATAAGTAAATGGAATTATTTCATTTTATCTTTTCCATATTATGCTAAAGTTCAAGTTTAAAAGGCTTTTTTTATTTATACATTGCCTTAAATGTTTATGCTTATTTATGAAAGTTTCTTTTATATTGTTATCCTTACTGAGCATTTGAGCTCACCCCTTTCAATGTTTTATTTTCCCAGGATGTGAAGAAGTGTTTTATGAATGACATGTAGGGATAGTATGAGGGGATATGAAGACAATATTTTGTTGTAGTTTTTCACTTTATGATGTAATATAAGACTTATGAATGTATCTAGTGATTCCAAGGTTACTAAACTAATCAGTCTTTCGAGAATTGATCTTTTCTGATCATGCCAATGTTATGTAATAATGCACCAACTCTGGGTAACTGGGGTCAGAGAGTTAAAATAACTATCATCCCACTTATTTAAATTGTGTAATTATTATTTTATAGGGTTCCTAATTCAATTTCCTATAAATAATTCAAATTGGTCTGGGGAAAATTTGTCTATATAAAGGTTCATATGGACCACATAAGAAGGCCCACCAAATTTGTGATGAAAATTGGACCAGCCATGGAGATAGAATTTATGGGATCAATCCAAAAGTCAAAATTAATTTATTCTCCACCATAATTCCAGGTAAAATACATTTATACTTGGATAAAAATTTAAATATCCAACTCAACAAATAAATGCCCCAATTGATCCATAAAAGTCCAGCCCACCATTTTGTCAATGAATTAAAAACATCCCACATTTCATGACTTTTCTCCCAATTAAATAGACCAATTGAGCCATAATTTTGTGATGTAAAATAAAATATTTATAATATAAATTTTTTAGAAGAAATTTTTCTAATTTTAGAGCATATAAATGTACAAAAACTAATTCACATTGTGACCTTAGAAAATTTCTGGATAAAATTGGATAGCATAACATTTTTTTAATAAAATAGTCATAAATTTGGATAAAAATATCCAATGGACACAAAATTTGGAGTGTGTATGGTAAATATCCATACAAAAAACTTTTAAGAATATTATTTTTTCCATATTCAGATGAATAAATTATGAAATTGATGATCCAATTGGAGGGGTAGTTTTGGAATGCAAATAGTCCACCACCTTGGGTTATAAACTCACTCCCCTCTTCTCTTTGTAAGAAGTTGGAATTTTATAGTCTAAGATGATATATTGACATGAAAAAGGCCCTATAAAATTATTGTGTGGATCTTCCAAACTCAATTTTTTACTTAATATAACTTTCCTCCTCTCTTTATTTTCATGTTCGTTTGTGTTCTTTTCAATTGTAATCGTGTAAGTTTTTTAAAATTTAATTTGAATTTTAATGCATTCTTCATATTCATATTCTATTATAATCATACACACTCTATTTTTTTAATATTATTCTTCTTAAAAGTGTTTTAATAAATTTGAAAATTATTCCCTTCTTTCTCTTTCTCGTTCAATCGAAAGTATATTTTTAACTCTCTTCGCCGTTTATGTGTGTGTTCGGTGAACTACTCTTATCTTGTCTCATTATTTTTATTCTATTTTTAACTCATCACCATATACATAATAAACAAGATTAATAACCATATAAATGGATAATTAAATCATCTTTGGAGTGAGTCATAATTTTTAGATGTTAAGTTATTGAGAGTTTTTGCTTGTTGAATATTCTTTAGGTTAACATTATGTATATTAGACTTAAAATTACATAGATTAATGACATGTTTTGTTTAAAATGTGGATTTCATGGATTATTGGAACCATAAATACACTACCATGAACAAACATTGATTGAGATCATAACCCTAGTTAATTTAATCCTTGGATTAAAGCCTCAACACTTGGGAAATCCGATCAAAATCATCTTATGAAGTGGGTGTTAATTTAATGAAATATAATGAAAATATCAAGGATATCATAAGATTAAATACTCAATAATGAAATCACCCTAATAATTATAAAATTGTTAAATAAAAATAATCATCCATCAATCAATTTAATTAATCTCTAAAAATAACTCCCCCCCATTAAAAATATAAATCAGAGACAATCGACTCTAAAATTTGTACCATCATCAAGGATTCGACCCGAGTGTCACTATACACATTAGAAAATCATAGGAACTTTGAATGATCGATAGGAAACAATCAATTTCACTTTATACAAATCACCACATATTGGGCCCAAAAATATGGTACAATGTGTACTAGATGCTCAAGAGCCTAAACAAGCATAATGTTGGATCTTACCAATATTGAGTCCTTCCACAGTCCATCGATATCCAAAAGGTTACCTCCTAGTGATTTCACACACACTAAGGCTACCCATGTCTTTTTCCCAACACACCCATGGTTCTCAATGTTCCAATTTTCAAAAATACATTTTTAAAACCACGCTCACAATTTTATAAAATGTTTTCAAATCCAATCCAATCCACTTTGGTCTTTGGAAATCCACTTCCAAGTCAATAAAATGTGTTTTCATGCAAATCCCCTTTTTGAAAACATTATCCTTTCCAAAAAATCCTTTAAAAACACATATCACTTCAAATCAATGAACAACCCAAAGTAATTTACCAAGAAAAACAATCAATTCACTGCATTAACCCATTATATAGAAACACCTACCTCAAAATAGTATAAACATAGCTTCTTTCAACAACGGTGGTTGGAAACCATGAGAACAACCTTCAAAATACATGGCATGCCAAGAAACTGGAAGGTATTGATATAAAACACTATCCAATCACAAATCAAAAAACACAACTACAGCCAAAACTGTAGCCATAACCAAATCTAAAGAAGAACCATAAGGAACTCTTACCCAGATAAACACATCACAACTGTAACAACAATCAATATCCAAACAAAAAAATATGAAAGTGTAAAAAGTCTTAAAAATTACCCCTCAGATCTTCTAGGTTGAGAGGGAGAAGGGTTTCAAAAAAATAAAATGAAAATCAGTTGTGCAGCACCCTAAAATTCCAACTTGTGATGATTACATGTCATGAAATCCTATTACACATCGTGTAATCCAAAAATATCAAGTACACTAAAAAACTCATCTCCTTTTTATTAAAAAACATATTTTTTATAGTACAAGATGTGAACCTCATACATGGCACATAAACCCTTCACGCCCTAAACTTGTTTCACAACATATATCTAGAGAACATTACATGGAATGTAATTTCTCTACATGGAATATAAACATCCATTAGACTGCAGAAACTATAGGGTTTAAGAAAAAAAACTCAAAGACCCCACTCCGAGCCTTCTCTGAACTTAGGAAGAACCCCACTATGTATTTTCCACGTTTATACCTAGACGTCATTAACTCATATAAGTATAAATCCCTAAACATTAGTTCATTTTCCCCATTAAAGGCTTTGCATCCCTAAGAAGCTTTCAATGCACTCAAATAAGAATGATAAAAAAAGCATAAACAAGGGAGTACCTGAAAAGCATAACAAGGTGCTACAGGGCAAAGTAGGTAGGGTCGGCCAGGTATCCTATGAGGATCATGCACTCGACATGGTTTATATTTATTTATTGTCTTACATTTATTATGTATTCATGTTGTTATATTTTATATTCACAAACTAGATTTGAATTAGACATCATTAGTGGTGGACTATTGAGTTTTACTCACACTCTGCTTGGGATGTTGTTTAGTACCTATAAAGACTACATGGATGTAGGTAGGGATAAGGGGAAGCACCCAACTTTGAATTCTTTATTTTCTTTAGGGATCATATGACTAAGACAGTGCTCAAGATGCTCATGGAGATAAATTTTTTGGCCTTTTTGTCTTTTTTTATAGATACTGGTATTTTTTGTATGTCTGTTGTCATGTCTACCTGTTTCATAATTTTTATAGTCATGAAATCATACTTCTATGGTATTGGTTAATGCTTTATGTTTTTTCATTATTATTTGGATGGTTTATATTCCACTTCCTTACTATTTCTATTACTACTTATTTATTATTCATTATTGTGTTGCACTCTAATAAATAGGGTATAGTCTCTCCACCATACCACCATAGACCATCATTGCTATTTAGAAACCTTTAGAATATGGGAAGATGTGTTTGAGCCCATTTGGCCAACTAGGTTCAGTAACTTATGATTAAATCGGGTCCGAGACATCACAAAGTGGTATCGTAAGTGTTTTTTTTCCTTTGTATTACTATTTTGGGGTGGTATAAAGGATACTAGGACATGTAAGAACTTGGAAATAAGTCATGCCTGGGAGTAGATAACCCACATTCGTGGAAAAATCTAGGTTACTAGGATGGGATTTTTTGTTCTATATTCCACTTGTTACAGTTGTACTACTTTCACCATTGGGTGATACACATGATTTACAACATTTTAATGATTATGGATTTTACCCTTGGCTCGATACGATAAGGAAGAATTAGTTCATGAATCATCATAGGCACATAAGTTGATATATGTCATTCATATGTCATGTTATGCATATTTTATTACTTTATTTCTTGTTTCTTGTTATATTTGCCTTGATTTTTATACTTTTAATTTTTATCAAATTTCTTTTAATAAAAAGGAGGGAAATAATTAGTTACTTAAAGTGTTGACATCAACCTAAATGGTGTTTACCCACATAGCTTGATGGTGACACCTTAACTAAATAATTATGACATGTTTAAACCATGGAACATTAATTAAAAAGACTGAAAAATTAGTAGGTTGCAATTAAATGGATGCCAATTGTGATTTATAAAGTTCGTGTCTATAAATTGGGAATGGTGATCCATATAATTGAACCATAACATATGGAATTCTTAAATCTTAAGACCAGATGTAAAAGGATGGTTGAAATTACATGGAATGTCAATTGTAACTTATAAATCATAAGTCTTTATAACTTAGGAATGAAAATACATCTAACTGAACCATTATGTGTAAATTTTATATATTATAACTTCTAAATGAAATTTTTGTAGTTAAATAGGGATGTCAATTGAAACTTAAAGAGTGTTTTCATCTGTAACTTGGAATTAAAACTCCATATAACTGAACCCTTGTTGTTGAAATTTGAAATCTTACCTTGATTTAAACCAGGAAGTGGGTAGTTGGATACTGTATCTTTTATATCCTGGCCTTGGGTCTATTGTTATCTACAAAGTGTAATCTTTTCTATTATATTATCATGTTTTGAGTTGTGTTCTTGTAATTGTAGATTTATTCCACCATGAAGGCATTGGTTCGAGCACAAGGAAGGTAGCGATGATCATGCTTCTAAAGTGGCAAGACCTGACTCGCCAGTAGTTTTACCTATAGTGCCTCCTACGACACCTCTAGTAGTACCACCAGTCTTGCCTAGATTAGGACCTCCATGGAGGGATCTCTATGACCTGCACCAACTATATTATAGTTGACTAGGGAATTCTAGCAGCCACACCCTCCTACCATTTTAGGGTAAGGTGATCACCCCGCTAATGAGTTGTGGCTTGAGGCTATGCTTTCGATCTTTGATAATATGTAGACACCTCTAGAAAGGAGGGTGAAGCTCACAACATATATTCTTTATGGATTTTCCAAATGATGGCGGGATGTTCTTATGAAGTTAGAATAGAATCTGGGTATCATCTGGAGGGACTTCCATACTACCTTATATGATTACTTTTTTCCAAAGAATTTTAGATTTGATTGATCTAGAGAATTAATACACCTATAGTAGGGTATGATTTCTATCATGGACTACTGATCTTGCTTTACTGAGCTCCAGTTCTTTGCACCCACTCTAGCTGGTGATGAGATTTCCAGGACAAGATGCTTTGAGGATGGGATTAGGTATTCCATATGATCTAAAGTGATCATCTTATGACTATATATCATCTACGAAATAGTGAATCAGGTCCTTATCTATAAGTGTAATTTGATGCAATTTGAAGGTATATGGAATGGTGGTTCATCCCCTATGCATGGAAGTGCTTTGTCTAGTGGAAGAAAGTGTTTCCTTGAGACTAATCATGAAGGAAGTGGTTGTCAGAGTATATGAACTGGTAGTTATATGGTATTCCACTAGTGTGGAATACTATGTCACATGAAGCCCCATTATAGTAGAGATCCAATAGAGTTCTGGGCATGGTGCGGAATAGGTTATCTCCAGATATTCCAAAGGGCCTTTCCACTAGTTCCCTGGGTTAAAGTATCTACAACATCTCTGAATTTGAGAGTGGGTTCAATGGCCCCACACCAGGCCAGAAGCTATAGTACCACTAGTCGTACAGTCTAAGGTGGTGGACGAAGCCTAGGAATCCAAAATCATGATGTGCAACACCAGTAAATCAAACATATTCCATGAATTTATGTTATAGATCAGGGTCATGGAGTTACATGTTGTGCAACCTATTCCTAAGAAAAAAAGTCTTATTCCATCTACAGTACATGGTGCACTCTCAGTATCCTTGACATTATTGTCTTCTTTTTTTTTACCCAGGAACTTCACAATCATTCATATTTGTGGCTATCATGGAATGTCTCTGGCTTAATATTGAATAATTTTATGGGGTGATGACTCTTAATACTCTATTAGGGATATAGTCAAAGAGTGTTCAATGATGCAAGGGGTGTCCCCTCACGATCGATGGTTACCATTTATTATGGAAACTTCTCATCCTCAATATGACCGTCTTTGAAATAATTCTTGAGATGTAGTAGTTAGTGTCTTATCAATCCCATTTTTCTTGTTATTTTCATAGGGTGTCCTTATTAACACCTGAGGGCAGCAACTATGTTCATAATGGAGAATGGAATATCCAGGAAATCCAATTTGAACCTAAGAATCATGGGTTGGGTGGAGTTTCAACTCATATTTCTAGTCTTTTTCTTAATGATCAAGGATTACGACAGACAGTTTTTCCTCTAGTGGTAGACCGATTTAGAGATGTCTTTCCTAAAGGCTTCTCTAAGCTACCACTTGAGAGTGGTAAATTTGAACATTGATCTTGTTTTTGGATTATAACCAATATTTCATCCATATAGTATGGATCCTACTGATCTTCAATAACTCAAGAGGCAGTTATAGGACCTGGAATCCAAAGGGTTTATATGGACCATGTAATAACCTGAGATTTTGTAAATTATTATTTTTTGAAATAATTTAATATTTTGATATTTTTAAATCACTGAATATATCTTTTGTTATATAAAATCACTATGTGTAGCTTGTGTTATATGTTATACCAAGTTAATCTTTCACTACACGCAACATTGACTTGGCTTGCATTACACGCAACATTGAATTTCTATGAAACAACATTTTATTATTATAATTATTTAAATAGGATAGTTATAACATAACAGTTAAACTTAGTAATATGAATAGTGATAAATAATTTTTAAATATGATTTATAATATTTTTATATAGATTAATCATATTGATAATAAGACATATAATTTTTTAGTAGTCTTTATACATTTGAAAATACTATTTTTTTAAGAACTATTTTTTATATCCTTTTGTGAATAATAATAAAATTAATTTTAGAAAATTTTAGAAATTTATTTTTATAAAATAAAATTCATTTTTTAATTTAAAATTTCAAAATTATCTTAGGGTTAATTTTTTGTATTTTTCTGAGAAACTTCATTTTTGGATGAATAGTGAAAAATAATGGATTTTAATTCAAAACTATTTTTTGATCTAATTTGTTTATATATTATAATTATATTTTAACTTGATTTTAAAGTCAAATTAGATCAAATATACATATATTAATTCAATTTAGTTCATTGTAATCTTTTTTATATTTAATTTAGATATAAAACCTTAATGAACTTTTGAACATTCTCACTTTGAAAGCCTGCTTTCTCACCACGTCTGCAGGATTAGTATTAAACTTAATTTCGCAGATTATATGGATTTAATTTTCAAAAATGGACATAAATGTTTTTTAATAAATATAATATTTATATTATAATAAGATCAAATTAATTTTTTACAAAAAAAGATTAGTGAAAGTGATTAAAATTAATTACAGTAATTAAGGTAAAATTAAGCTTAACAAGGGACAAACCCTTAAAATTAAGAGAAAAATTACATATAAACTTGTCAAAAACCCATTGGATGAACATATTTCATACATAAACTGTATATTCTTGAGTTTTTTTTTTGGTTTTTGATGAACCTTTTTAGGTAAAAATATGGGTACACCAAGCTTGTTTTCAAAAATGTCAAGTGTTTCCCCTCCCTCCCTTATAAAAGGCCACCACCTATACCCCTTATTCACACCACTCAAACTACTTAGTTTTGCCCAATATATTTCCAATTCACTTCCCAAAATCCCTATATTCCTCCTTGAAGTATACCTTTGGTCATAAATCCATCCAATTAATCCCTTTGTCGCAAACCAAAAGAAGTTACCCAAAGAAGAGGTAACATCCTCCTCAAGCTCCTTTGTTTTATTTTCATTCTCTAACTCCTTAATTATTATTATTAAATGATTATATAATAACACCAGTATCCTAAATATACAAAGATTTTTTTATTCTAAGGGTTTTACCTACACTTACACACACTTCCATCTAATGGGTAATGAACTTACTGTTCTTGTGTACAACGAACTACCGTCTCACGAAACGATGTTGTTCGTTTTCACTTTACCACCTCTCATGGTTGGTAATTATGATAGAAACTATATTTTTATATTGTATATATGATATTTATGATGTATTTATGCTTCTAGTATTATTATATAATACATACCTTCATGTTTTCCATTTTTTGTAAGTACGATAATTTCGTTTGGGAAGTGTGGATTACCGCATCCTCAAAGCGATGTGATCCATTCACACCTTACATGGAATGTATTAAGGATGTGTTTACTGAAATTATATGATATATATGAAATAATATTGCGACATTAATTATAATATATATATATATATATACATATATCATTTACTTTCTTACTTTCAGTACATTAATAAAATAGAAATAGCGTTCATGTATACGTACAGCCTACCGTCTCTATGAACGGTGTTCCATTTCATACTTATATATTATATGGATTATTATAAATACATATATACTTAATATATATGATATTTATACAATTTTTTACACTTTTTATAATAATTAAATTATTATCTAAGTAATAGGATCGAGAATAACAAGTCCAAACATATACAAAATATAAAGTGAATATTATCCAAAATGTGACATTAACATAGAGTTGTTAATAAACAGGTAATATAAAGTCATAACCAAATAATATATGATATTAGATATAATAATATGGTTCTGTGGTAGATTTATAATAAACTTTTATTTATTATACATGAGTACGAAGAAATTCAAGACTTAAGGTAAGGGAATTTCATCTCACTTTTTATTTATGTGAGATACATGTCATATTCACCACTCACTTATTTTGTGCAGTGTATATACTACCCTATTACATGTCATATAATTAATGTTATTTATTTAATGATATTAAAATATTTAATTAATGTTATTATTTCATGGGGATCAAGATTCTAAAGTTACTCATGTAGTAAGGGTTTTCTCATAACTTTTATTTTCCATGAGACACAAGTCATGTTCACCACCAATTTTTTATATGTGGTAAATATACTACCCATAAATATATTTTATGATAATAATACTAAAATTTATGGGTATTTTCATATCTATTTTATTATATTTTTTATGGGGTTTATGGTTCAAAAGTTACCAAATAGGTAAAGTAATTTTGTCACAATTTTCCTACTTTGAGATACACGCCATGTTATGTACCTATATTTTTCTATGGGCTATATATACTACCCATTGACATGTTATATCATGAATAGACTTATTTTCATGATATTATAAGATTCATGTAATTTTATTATTTCGTGGGGATTATGATTCAAAGTTATCAAAGTTGAAGCTGTTTATTGCTACAATCTCATCATTATCAGGATTGTTTATGATTATGTTTCCATTAATGAAATATTATGATAAATCTCTAAATAACACTCTTAAATTTTATTCTAATCTAATTATAAATTATGTATTCATGTATGATTACCATTTTTTTATTCTTTTTTACTTAATATAATTAATAATATGTTTTCATAAAAATCTGACTTTATTTCTCCTTTCGAACAGAAATCTGTATTCTTTCAAAAATGTGATTTCTAAAAAAAATCAAAAATGTTTTAATATTATCCTATTATGTTTAAATAACATTTTAACCATATATTAACTTTAAAAATAGTTTTAAAAGTAATTTTCTTATCATTTTCTAATCAAGGCACTTTTCTAAAATTTTAAGGTGCAAAAGGAATGTTCGGCATGTATGGACTTACCCACCCCCATGACCATCATTTCGTTGATTATTTCTTTTTAATTTTAAAAGGTTATTTTTTTTAAAAAAATATTTTCATAATACTTTTAAAAAAAATATTTTAAAATGGTTTGAAAAGAAAAAGGGTTTTCAAAAAAATGTTTTATGTTTAAAAAGTGTTTTAAATTATCATCAAAGTTCCATGTATATGTTTTAAAAAGGTTGTTTTCAAAGAAAGGTATTTACATGTTTTTAATGTTTCTTTTATAAGTTTTCAAATTATTTTCAAAGAAAATGTTTTTCAAAATGTTTCAAGCTTATTTATAAATTTTCAAGGTTATTTTCAAGGAAAATGGTCTTCAAAATGTTTTATGTTTTAAGAATAATTTTTTCAAAGCATAAAGGATATTTTCTATAAGAAATGTTTTAATTGATTTTTTTCATGATTAATTTATATGTTTTCAAAGTGTTTTCAAGGAAAAGTACTTTGAAAATGTTATATGTTTTAAAAACTTATTTTCAAAGAAAATTTTTGTTCCAAGTGATCTTTCAAAATCCTTCTTCATCTAAGATGGAATCCTTTGTTATAGTTTATGATTTAATAGGGATATGATCCAAGGATACCATTAATATTATTTATTTGAATGGTTTATGTTTTTATGTATTGATGTTTTTGAAACGCTTTTATATTTAAGGGTATACACCATGATAAAAGCTTATGAACTTGTTTCTCTTCAACAGGTTATACCATGATAAATGCTTATGAAACTTGTTTCTCTTCAATAGGTTATACCATTATAAATGCTTATGAAACTTACTTCCTTTAACAGATCATTCTAGGATGATTTGATTATGAAAAATATATATTTTCAATAGGTTATGATATGATTAAATGTTTATGATACCCATTTCATTTCATGGGTTGTGATATTATGTTTATGAACCCCATCTCTTTTTATGGTTCATGATATGATGCAAGTTTTATTATCTTGTGGCACATGTATGTTTGATTTTATTATGAGATGGGTGAGACCTATATATCCCTCCAATGCATTGGGTAATTATAAATGGTATATGAGATCAAAGGGTACACCAGTTGTAGCCTAATCCTAAAAACAAGAAAGTACATGGGTTGTATCCCAATCCTAAAAATAAGCAGATACAGGGGTTGTAGTCCAAGCCTAAAAGTAAGAGGGTGCATGGGTTGTATCCCATGCCTGAAAGTAAAAGGGTACACAAGTTGTATCCAAATCCTAAAATTAATAGGGTATATGACTTGTATCCCAAGCCCAAAAATAAGAGGGTATATGAGTTGTTATCCCAAGACTAAAAATAACAGGTTATACAGGTTTTTATCCCAAGCCTAAATTAGGTAAACAGGTTGTATCCCAAGATTAAGATGTTATAAAGGTCTTGGTAGGTAGCACTGACATAATATTATATATGATTATGTGTATTCCACAAATTCTATGTCTTATTCCTCAATTATTCTCTCATGGATTATGCTCTTGATTCCCTTATGATTCATGTCTTGTGAATTTCCAATTTTTATGTAATGATTCTTTTTTATGGTCTTCGATGTGAAAGGTATGATCTTCGAATGTTATTCTCATGTTCTTGTACCATTATGTTCATGTTATTCTTACGTGTTTCCTTTATATACCCTTACTAAGCACTCGAGCTCATCCATTTCTTATGTTTCCTTTACCCAGGTTATGAAGAATGGTTTTTAAGTAGAATTGCTAAGGGGGAGATCTTTGAGGGAAACATTGAATATCTTTCACTGAGTTAGAATATTTTTATTCCAAGTCTCCAATAGCACTAAACTAACATAGTCTTTGGATGTATGTTTGTGTAATGTTTTAAGTATTCCTTAAAAATGATGTAATGTTTATGTATGTTAATACTGGGTTGTTATAGTTGGTATTAGAGCAAATGTTTATTCAAACTTTGGAAACTAAGATGATAAAACCTTAGTGATAAATCTAAGTACATGTCTTTGGATAAGTCTAGGGATAAGGAAAAGTATAGAAAAATATCCTAGAATTTTGGTAAAGGATAGAGGAATTGTTTCTTAGAAATATATCCCTATCTAGATACTGTAGACATGGTTTTGGCATAGATACACCTAGGAGTAACAACTCTGATAAGGTGTGTCAAACCTGAATTGAGTGTAACATGGTACATGACAATAATCCTTACTGTGCACCTTGTTTGACACTCTGGGGAGATATGATTTCAGAATTCACAAAATCTTCATGAACCATCATGAAGGATTTAAAAATAAGTTGTCTATAAATAACCAAGGATAAACCTAAGGTGTCATAGATTAAATAAGGTTTCATAATTTATAAATACTATAAGTGATATATTTTCATGATTATGTGGTTCCTCACTACGAAAAATATTTCTTACCCTATGAATTTTGGTTTAAGTCAATGGTGGGAACCATAAGGAACTGGGTTAATGATGAATGTAATGGGAAACTTGTTGATGAGCAGTCAAATGGGAAGATCACTAGACTGAAGGATGTTTTAATCATGCCTAATCAGTTTTCATGGAACATGATTAACAATGTGTACCTTAACCAACACTCATACAAACCAAATAAAATAATGAAGGAGTTTTTAGAGATTTTGGGTAGTAGAGACCATCAAAGAAAGAAAATTTAGTTTCATATATGTCAAGAATGTGGGAAGAAGCACCCAAGTTAATGTCTTATAGGAATAGGAATATGTTTGGAAAAGGAAAAAAAGTAACTACAAAGGGAAAATGAAAAGTTTAGTTAAAGAAATGGATGGGAATATTGTCCTTCATAATACATCATTAAAGGTTAAATGTTTCAAGTGTAGAATGAATGGTCATTATGAAAATAGATGTCTCAAGTGGAAAGCTCGATAAGATAATCAGCAAGGTGGTATGAGTAATGGTTATATTGTTTATGGTGATGAGACTACATGTAAAATGTGAAATGAAAGAGTTATTATGTAATATTATGAGGTAGCCTTGATAATTGGTTATGGATGAAGTAGATTAACCTAAGTGTTTATGTATTTGGATTCAATAATTATGAGATGTGAAATATATAATGAATGTTCGCTTTCGGTTTTTCACTAAGGATTTAAAAAAATATGTTGAATGGTTCTAATGTACTAGAAAAGTGATTTAATGGTAAGGTGATATTTATAGAAAAAACATGATTAAGGGAAATATAACACTTAATATGTTACTAATGTTAAGATAATGATTTTGGATACTAATAAGTGAATTGGATGGTATAGATTACCTTGGAACTGATAAAGGATTTTTTTGAAAAAGTGGTATATGTTATCATGGATGAAGTTTACAACTTATTAGATTCAAGTAATATATCTAGTAATATTTGTAATAAGTAATCATTCATGTTTTAAAAAAATGAATTATGGTAATTTAGGTTATACCATGTTTCAGGAGAATATAGGATGTGGGTATTCACATGTTTGGAATGTTCCAACCAATATCTAATTTATGATATGTGGGCTATAAATGTTAAGCTAATTTTGTCACCTTCATTATAATGTTTTGGATTTTCATATTTTGGAAGGGTTACAAGGTTGACCATTTATGGAATGGATTAAGTTAAACTTTGGATGAGGTTTTAGAGATTAAATTATTATCTCTCCATATGAAGATTTATGCATATTGGATAATCTATGCTAACCATTTTGTTGTGATAAGAAAATATGGAATGACCAGTCATTCTATTTATAATCCTCATAATCTATTATTGCTTCAGGAATGAAAATTTCACCATCCTTTTTAGAGAAAGAGGTGAAGTGAGAATTGATCAAGGCACAACAAAGGGTAGGATTGTACTGAATCAAGTAAGTATATATTCTCATGAAAATTATTCAACTATAGGGAAATGATATTGAATCCAAAAAGATAATCCAAGTACCTTCTTTTTTATGAATAAAATGGACCCTTATATAATCACAGATTTATGGATTTTTTATTGTTAAATTTCTACTGACTTTGTTCTTTATCAGTATCCATTAGAACATGATGGTCAGATTTATCTTACATGTTCATGTTTTCACTTGCCGCCAATGTTTTCCCATGTGCAAACCTAGTTATGAGTTACTTTGGGTAACCTTTATGTTTCTAAGTTTCCATTTTTAAAGGAAGTTTTAGTATTAATTGTTATGATATGGGTTTCTATGAAAGGAACTTTCAAGTATTAAACCATAGATAACCTAGATGAATTTGGAGGGTGAAATTCATTTTAAGGGGGTAGAATGTAACACCCTAAGATTTTGTGATTTTTTTTCAAATCAATTTACTCTTTTGAAAATTTTACAACACTGAATATATCTTTTTTATACGAAAACATTAAGTGTGTCTTTCATTATGCGCATTACCAAGTTAATCTTTCACTAAACGCAACACCAACTTGGATTTTGTTAGATGCAACACTAAACTTCTACGAAATAACATTTTATTATTATAATTATTTAAATGAGAGAGTGTAATGGCCCAGACCTCTCAGGGCCATTACTTTTTGAAAATATAGTGGTTGGAGTGCTTTGGGAGGTCACAGTGACTTATTTCAAGAGTTTTCCAAAATTCTATTTTTCCACCAGTAGGTCGCGATGGTGAGTTGCAATAGTGACTTACACCAGTAGGTTGTGATGGTGAGTCGCAATGGTGACCCACACCGGTAGCTCGTAATGGCGACTTTCACCGGTAGGTCACCAGCGGTGATTCGCGACAGTGACTCGTGACAGTGAGTCATGACGGTGAGTCACGACAGTGACTCGTGATGGTGAGTCATGCGATGGTGACTCGCTATGGTGATTCCTCCGCTGGTAGCTCTCAATGGTGACTTTCACCGATAGGTCTCCAACTGTGAGTCGTGATGGTGAGTCGTGCGATGGTGACTCGTGACGGTGACTCACAACAGTGACTCGCGATGGTGACTCATGATGGTGAGTCATCCACTGGTAGATCATGATGGTGAGTCTTCCACTAGTATCATGTAACAGTGAGTCGCACCGGTGATTCACACTGGTAGCTCACCGAACTGTGACTCACACTGGTGACTCACCTAACAGTAGCTATTTTTACAATAGTTTTTCAAATTCCATATTTCTTCTAGTTTTTCTAGTTCCTCTCCTTTAATTTTTTCTTTGATGTAAAATGAATTTAATATCATAATTAAGTGGTTTTTAATCCGTTCTGAGGGATATGAATCATATCTTTGACTTCCTAATAGTTCAGGGGTGTTTTATTGGCCAAACTACATGGTCTTGTTGGGATCTGACTTTAATGGATTTTAGAAACTATTTCTCTCATTGATTTAGGTTCTAGTCTTTCTAAAGCTAAGATATTTTCTTCTATTTTTGCTTACCCTTTCCCCTGATATGAGACTCCTCAAACCTTTATTCCTTGATAAGTTATGCGTTGTGTTGTAGGTTTTGGATCACGTTTTCCCTAGAGACTTTTTCCTACCGCACGCACCCCCTTCTTTGGCATGATAAGGAAGTGTTGATCACTTATTCTTCCATGTAGGGATCCCTTAATCTCTCCTTTTATTTTTTTATCATGTGGGGTGGGTGTATGAATGTTTTCCTTGTGCAAGAGCCCTTATTATTTTATTAATTCCAAAAAAAACCCCATGTCAAAATATTAATTTTATTATTATTAATTACTCGACATGCGTAAAACTCATAGAAAAAATAACTATTTTTTTTGAATAAATAAATTAAAATTTATTCAAATAATATTTAATATGTAATTTTTCACCAACCCCGTCGTTGGTGGTGGGTTGTTTTGGGATTGGGAGAGGTGGGTGTAGGTTGTGGGGTCAAGTCCATGATCATGCGTGTTTACTTTATTTCCTTGTGTCGTATTTTATTGTGGAAGATGTAATCTACCTTTAATATTACATTTCTCACCAAACTGCTAAACTCGATCTGCCAATCCTCCTCAATATTTATTATTTCTTGAATAATTACAATTTATTTAATTAAATAAATGTCACTGCATTATTCTCTAATAAATCTATAAATATTATATTCACTGAAACTAGTGAATAAATATTTATTAAATATTCACGTAACTGAATAAATAAAAAATTTGTTACCTTGTGAATAAACCAAAATGAATAAAAAAATTATATTCACTTAATTAAAAAAATAATTATCTTGTGAATAAATATTTATTAAATATTCAACTCACGTGTATATTCTCTCAAATAACTGGTGATTGGATATTAACGATCAAACCAACCTGAATAATTATTAAACCATGTATGAAAATAATATTTTTCCAACATGTTAAATTCATATAGAATTTAACTAAGGTTCGTAATATGCTTAGTGTGTCTCTATGTCCCTTTCTCAATGGCATTAGGCTACACTATCTAAATTCCAAGGTTAGCGTCTAACAACATATCAAGGCTCTCATAGAGAAAGAAGTTAATGTTAACAACACCGTCAAGGTCATGGACTTAATCAGTCGGTTCAATTCTCATCAAAAGGTTTGAGATATCCATTTTTGTTAAAGAACAGAAAGCACAAATCCTTTCTTACATTATTCATTAATACATCACTCATGACGCACTCAACGTATCCTACTCTATCACGAGAATGTGTTGTCACAGTTTTCGTAAATACATCAAGATACGTGACTTATGACATGTATTAATAATAATCCTAAAAATCTAAGGATCATTACACATGTCCACAGATAGGAATATCCAATGAGATATAAAAGTGTATTTCTGATTTGTGGTTCAGGTTCTCATAATATCATGCACTGGAGATTACCAAGGGCGTGCACCATGAGAAAGTGTCTCAAAATCCTATGAGTTTTCACCCATGATAGCATGTATCATTTGTGTGTCGTCAAATGATATTATCTATCTATAGAACTTATATTTAAGAATATTATCATTGCACTTCCAGGTTCTCATCATAATGGGGAACTGCTATGACATTTCAGTGTGACAAGTACATTTATGACTTTATCACATATCATATCACGTGGAAGAACAATCATGATGTGATAAGATATTTTATAAATATCCAAATACATGAATACAATTAACCATGAAGTAATTAGAAGTTAGTTTTAGGGAACCAACTCCAACATAAGGGTCTAAGGAATGGTAATTATCTCATGCCATGGATTAAAATTCAAAATCTCTTTCCATCAGAGGTGTTGGGATATCCTACAGAAGAGGTTATTGTGACATCCTATATTGAATCACACACTAACTACCTTGAGAAGAATAAGCATTTTCAGTGTGATCCTAATGAGGGTCATGAGTTTCAAGAGCTATGACTTATTTCGGCAACAAAGTTCATGCAGGCCTGTAAAACATTTCACATTAACAAGAAACCAAAATATGTTGTTAATTATGATAATGAGGTTATGCTATTAGAGCGGCGCAGCAAAAGCATGGTGGGCCCTATGGAGATTGAGAAAGAAAATAATTTGGGTGTTGTTCCGATCGAAGTATTACTTTCGGCATCCCAAAATTTCAATTACCCACGCTTCACAACTAGTATAGTGTAAGTATGAGGTCAATCCACATGGAGAAATTAAAGTATTTTGTACCTTGAGTTGCGATTAATTAACTAAATGTTACTAAATTTAGAGTTGTTATTTTGGGGGTTTTGAGGGTTGATTCATAGGGCTGAATGATGGACACTTCAAATTCTTTAACAATTTACTTAAAACAAGAAAATGCAAAAATTGTTTTCAACAATCAATAGAAGAAATGTGTCGAGGTTGTGGGTGGTTATGAAGATAGTTGAAAATTGATTAACTTATCATGTTGTGTTTTTTATAATAACTCACATCTCAAGGATTCGAACATGATGGAACTCCCTTAGTCTGGTGAGTTCCATTTTGGTTAATAGAAATCAACTTCTTGGTCCAACAATTAATTTTCTAAAAAACTTTTATGAAAGCAAACACACTTGGAGACGAAAAGTGCACCCAATGGTAATGGGATTACTCATAATTCTCCTAGGGATCCCTGGAAGCTCTGTTCTTGATCTGATATGGAGTTTCCAGCAATATAAAGAAAGGAAACATAGCAGGATTATGAAAGATAAAATGAACAAACACAAACACAATAAGTGGATTCAATTACAAAGAATCTTCATTACCCACAACCCCAATGCATAAAATGAATTAGTTAATCATTTAATAAATGACAACAAACAAACTATTGATACCTGGAGTGTTCATTACAGCTGAGAAATAACGACGAACGCCAATCAACCACAAGAGAAATCTTAAAAAATTACCTAGAATGATTTTCAAGCTCCCTCATGCTAAGATGGATTGCCTCCAGATGGTCCTCCTCTAAAACTAGTCCACCGCATTAATTGGTCATTCCCCACAATCCAAGGGTGGTTAGGGGTTCAAATCTTGAGTCAAATTATGATTAGGAGGGGTAGATAAAAGGAAGGTGGCCAACTGTTGACCTTCGTACAGTTTAGGTGCACAGTTAGTTTAATTGTGCGCTAACCGTGCATCAGGTTCTGTCTTGAGGAAATGAGGTGCATGGTTTCTCAGGTTGGTTTGTGTGGTTTGCAAATCGTGCAGTAAGCCTCTGCCTCCAAACCAGCACACCTCGCACGGTTTCTTAGGGAATCCACACGGTTTGGTAAATCATGCGGAGACCGTGCAAGAGGTTCTGTCTCGAGGCTCCTAGCTCTGCATGGTCATCTGAGTTGGGGTGCTCAATTTGAGTGACTCAGTAGTGACCACGCACCATATAAAAAATGGTCCAAAAGCCTCTGATTCTGATATGAATTACCCGATTCATGCCAAAACTTCATGTTCCTCCGATGACTAAATTACACCTATTAAAACAGTTTAGGTTGTAAAATCGTAACAATTTATACAAACAACCAATTTCAATATGCATAAAATAATGCAAATGTCATATGCACTTGCATCAAACTCTCACACACTTGATTGGTTGTTTGTCCTCAAAAAAATGCCTAGATAGTCATCTCAAAGGGATCACCAAAGAAATAGGTATAAATTTCACATATTATATAAGGCCCCAGCCTTAAACATTACTTAATCTTGAGTTATTTCAAGAATACACATTGAGGATCTTTTCAGGTTTAGAGTTTTAGATAATTAGATCATAAATCATGCATTACATTCCACATTTAAATAAGGTCGTTACATCAAAGACAATATTCACTTTTCCCATCAAAAGAAACATATTTAAAATAAAACAAGGATTCTTTCTTGACACTTCATCGACACTATCATCACATCATGTACATTTCCCTTGACCTCTGAAAAAAATTTCAAAAACCTGGGATGAGCATAAAAAGCTCAGTAAGGGATATAAAAATACAGAAAGAAAACCTTAGTCCATGTATACATAAAAATCAATGAAATCATACTTTACTCATCAAACATAAGAACTTTAAGATACCTCATGAAATCATAAGATTTATGAATAACCCATAGAAATCATAATACATAAAGGTAACTTGAGGCATTCATAACATTCTTACATATGGAGTAACCCTCATGGTTACGTATGGAATACCCATCACAGTATAATCCCTAAATCTCTTCAGAGAAACCTTAGTGTTTAACTCCTTCTCGTTACCCAATGCATTGGAGAGATATCTCAGGATCACCTGCCTTAGTTTATCACAGAACCATCCAATTTCATAAACAATGCCCAATAACCATAACATAATCGTATCACATAAAACATGCATAAAGGAAACATAACATTTCCACATTTCAATCACAAGATATCAATACAACACAATGATATCATAAAAACAATATCAAAACCATTTTCAATACCAAAATAAAAGAAAAGTAAAACATGGTATTTATTTTTCATTTAAAAAAAGTTATGGCTTGTAGAGAAATCCAAAACTCAAATAATGGTCACGGCGGTGGAGAATTCATTGTCACCGCATACGTAAGACAAAACATTCCTTTTGTTATTTAGTAAAATGATTCATATAAAAAGATTCCTTTTGATTAAAAGTAAAATTCAAAGGGGTTTACACACCGTATAAAAGAAAGTTGTGTATAAAACAAAATATGTATCAATGAAAGGAGATTGAGATGAAATCCCTTACAAAGACGGTATCCTTGGATTAAAGATAAATCAATTACATAATTATGTGTGACAAATATAAATTCACCCAATATAAGTGGATATTAAGTGTAAAAAAAATAAGAGGTTATCCACACATATTCATATCACGACATAATCAAGAAGTAGAGGTTTAACCCAAAGAATTGAAATTGGGTTAAGAAGTTCCCTTGCAAAAATTCAACAGCCTAACGGCGTCACTTTAAAATTCAGAAAATGAGTTGATGAGATAGAAAATGGTATCTCATCACTTGGACATAAAATTTACATCAATAAGGATATAGAATAACATATCCCAACATTATAAGATGTAAATTAAAATACATAACAAAAGATGTCTTTTAAAAAGAGGAGGGTGAAAGGTTCCCTTACCGATTTGGGTAACTTTCGAAACATACACCCCATGAAAGAAGGGTCATACAATGAAGATGTAAATACCCAAAAATTAAAGTATATCACACAAATAATAAAATCATAGGAAGTATATACACAACACAAAAATAAAATAGTGGCAAATGTAGCATTAATCTCATGGGAACACAAAGTGAGATAAAAACCCCTTACCTCGTTGTTATAAATCGAGTCGTATGAACAAAAGATAATAGACACCAAATGAATCACATAATACCATGAATATAAATAGAATCATGATAATATATATTAAAGGTCAGTACACAATACCACATTCAATAAATAAGTGGAGAACAATGTAAATCTCACGGAATTAAAAGTGAGATAATAAATCCCTTATGATATTTTGGCAGCCTAACGGTGCCACTTAAAACTTCCAAAAATGGATTGATGAGATCAAATAGGGTCGCTCATCATATGAACATAAAAATTACAGTAATTGGAATATAAAAGAACATCCCCTAATATAAGAAAGATAGTCTTAAAATAAATGACATAAAAGAGAGTACTTAAAAAGAAAGAGAGAGGTAGGATCCCTTACCACGTGTCCGACTTGACTCACGCGCATGTTCCTTGTTATTCCTGAATGATAAACTTAAGTTAATTTCTACTTGCTCAAGAACATTTTTCAAGTTCATTATTCCTTTTATATCACTTATTACCATGTTATAAATTTTATGTAATCATTTAAGTTAATAATGGTCGTTTTGTCGATATTTGGTACTTGAGTCAAAAATAGACTTCTTATAGTTACAAGTTGTTCTTGTGGTAAAATATCCATTATCTCCAGAATTATATTCATGATTTAGATATCATATATATCAAATATATCCAGTATATACATGAATTTAATATATTATATAACATTAAGAGGTAAGAAATGAAATGCACCATTCATGGAGATGGTAAGTCGTACGTACGCATGAACGCTACTTTCATTTCTATTTCATATTTAATGGAATAAAATCATAATTATATAAAGGTATATTATAATTTCAGTATAATATCATATATAATATCATTAACTCCATCCTTTATACATCCCATATATGTCACTAACGATTCAAATCACTTTGAGGGGGCGGTAGTCCGCACTTCCTAAAATGAAATTATCGCGTTTACCCATAATGGAAACCATAAAAGTATGTAATAAATGAAAAATACAGAAGCATAAGGTAAAAATAAACATAATATATATATATAATATAAATATAGTGACATATTGATGGCAACCATGATAGGCTTTAAAAGAAGATTGAACAATCATCGTTTCGTGAGGCAGTAATTCGCCACCCACAGAAACAGTACGTTCTTTAACCATTAGACAGAGGTGTGTGTAAGTGTAGCTTGAATACTTATTATAAAAACATCCTAGTATATTTAAGACACTATTTTTGTTACAAAATAAAGTAATAAAAAGAGTTTAGGGGGTTAGAGAAGCAAAATAAAACAAAAGAACATAAGTGAAGACATTACCTTTAAATCAGGTAACTCCCCTTGGTTTGAACCAAAAGGGTTTCTTGAAGTGCATCCTGTCTAAGGTAAGGATTCTAGGATTAGGAGAGGGATATTGGGAGATTATTTTATTAGAGTTTGGATGAGACAAATGGCTTGTGAAGTGTGTAAAACAGGTAGGAAGTGGGGTCGTTTTATATGGGAGAGGATGGGCTCTTTTGGAAATCTTGAAAATATTATTTTATTATATAATGCTTTTCGGTTTATAAAAGTCCAAAAATCATTAAAGTTGAAGATAAGGTGTCCTATTTTCTAAATAAATTCATACATTAATAATTAGAAAAGTGTTGGATATTATTTTAAATTTTATCTTCTTATTTATTTAATTCATTCATTAATGACATAAACACTACATCATCATTGTGTCATAAATAATTGTATTTATCTGATGTCTAAAAATTATAAAAAAATTACCATGATGTAGGAAATCTTTTTATCTTTCCAATGAATATTTATAGTAAAAAGTATAACTTATATAACCTTATGTAAAAATTGTTTTAGTAAAACAATACATGTTTGTCATATTTTTATTTTTACTTTAAATAAATAGTATAAATGTCATTATCTTACCCAAGTGGCTCCATTGGGTCCCAAAAATTGACCCATGGTTTTTATTGGTCGTCCATCACTCATCAAATAAGGTTAGTACATGTTTAAAGATATTTTTACATTTTTATAATATCATTTTTACCTTAAATTACCCTAATTACCTTTAATCGCAGTTAACTAAACTCAAAAGTTATTATTCACCAAAAAATATTTTCATCCCCTTGAACCACATTTTACTTAATAATGAAAACCATGTATGTTTTATTTTTGAAATTCCAATCACGGAAGCGGTAAAATTTCATTGAAACGAAAAATCAGTTTGTTTAACTACCTCTTAATGGTTTCACTATTCATCAAAAATTCAAGTTTTTCAGAAAAATACCAAAAATTCACCCTAAGCTATATTTGATATTCCAAATTCAAAAATGGTGTCTATTTTACAAAATTCAAAACATATATGTTGCATTAATTAATTTTATAATTAATTCTCATTGTTAAAAAAATACCGTGTTTTTAAGAACCAATATCTATCAAAAGATTGACACATGTTGATGTCCAATTTCAAAGTGAAATTAATTACAATGACCACCATTGGATTAAATGGTAAAAATATATTCTAATTATACTTTAAAATCAATTAAAAATATAATATAACCATATAAATAAATTATATTAAAAGGAGGTTTTGAATTAAAATACAGCATTTTTCATTATTCATTAAAAATTGAACTTTATCGGAAAAATACCAAAACCATACACAAAGTAAATTTTGATGTCCCGATTCTAAATAAGAATTTTATTTGGTCCAAATATAACATATATAATTGACAAAAAGTAGATTTAAAAAGAGTTCGCCATCAAAAGGCGGTTAATCAACATTTTAAAGAATATTAGAATATTTATATTTAAAATTGAATTCATTAGCATTTTATGCCTCTATCATTTATTGGGTAATTGTTAAAATATTTAACAAACATATATAATCATTTTTTAGTTAGTTCTGTTCATTCTCTCCACTACAACGGCTGGGCGTTACCTACTATTTAAAATAATATTATTATATTATTAGTGTGCAATGTACGATTTCAAAGAAACTCGTTGTTGCGTATTGGGAACGCCATCGAACATAGCATCCCCTTTAAAGTAATATTAATATTTTATTCAAAAATATTAACAAATATGAAAATTTCATATTCTTTATTTACTTGGGATGTTACATCTTTCCCCCCTTTTGGGACTTGCGTCCTCGCAATTTTAAAATTGGGTTCGGAAACTTCATTGAAATCCCCACATCGGAAAAGGAGTCAATAAAACAATCACTTTAAAAAAAAGAAAGAGAAGTAAAACGGTCACCCAAGACAATAGATACTAGGATTCCGTGAAAACATGGATATGGAAGAGAAAACAAACCAACAAGTTCTGATGGAGAGTGATATAAAACATGTCTAAAAGAATGTTGACCACCATAAAATCATAAACTTGTGATGGGTTAAACGGTATTTGATTCCCTAGTAGGAAAATTTAAGAGACAACGTTTTTTGTTTTAAGTTTCTTTTCATTGAAGAATTTATTTATGGGATTAACTAAAACATAAGGAGACATACAACGTTGTCATGTAGACTTCATCTTTTACTAGATTTCTAACACAAACTCATATTTTCTCCAAATAATGAGTATTTAGGATGACTTGTTCACATTAAGAGCGCTAAAATAAACTTCGATAGAATCGCATAATCCACACAAGATGAACTATATATTCCCCATGTAATTAGACCCTAACCAAAATAAAAAAAGTTAGTACAAGGTCAAATAATTCTAACGAAAGATAATCTTTTACAAAAAAAAAACTACTCTTAATCTCCAAAATTTGTCAAACAGTACCCAAAATTCAACAAAAACCATTCAATAAACAGTTGTCCATAAAATTCTTCAAAGTAAACCAAACTAATATTGAAACCCAAATCTCTAAAGGATTTAATCACATAGTCTTCCAAGATAAATCTTAATATTTATCTCCAAATAACATCAATTACACTTAATTAACTTAATCACATATCCTCCATGATAGGTAAATCATTTCCATAGATAACCCAAAATCAACTTATTCATGATTCATAAAATCATCTAACTAAAAAGACTTTGTCATACTAAGTAGGGACTTCACGTAGTCCAGTGGTAGGTGATAAATATCAGTCTGACTTTGGTTGTGGGTTCGATTCCCACAGCTTCGTCTGATGCGACGGGTTGTCACACGGTCTATGTGTTGTCCTTTATTTTAAAACTATATAATTTTATAATATTCTCAAAAAGAGATAAATTCATAAAAAATAACCATAACATAATTTAACATCAAGTTTATCTCATGCATTTCATTTTCCATCATAACATATAGTAACCCATAATTACCTCAAAAGTAAGGATCATATAAACCCTAATGGTTACAATTATAATTATTTCCTGAACTTCCACATCGAGTTGGATCTCTCGTACATGATGCATTAGAGAACTCACCAAGCTTCAAGTGGTTAATCATTACTCCTGATAGTTGGTTTATATTAACCACAATATTTCTCATTGAATCCCCTATTTCATCCAGTCTCTTAATCATAGAACCACCACAATTTCCTTCAAACTCGTTGTCACATTGGAGCCTGCTAGATCCATCCATTTACTAAAACCAAAAATGTCAATGTGAGTATATCAACAAAATCATCATGTACTAATGAGGAAGATAAACACTAAGATATACTTATCCAAGTGATCTCAAACTCATTCCAACTTCCAAAAAAACAATGACTCCATCTAATATACTAACCATTGTGGTTATACACAACTTGTCACTTATGCTTAAACAACACTCTAACCTCTAAAGTTATCTAAACTGACCTATGATACCAACTATAAGGCCTCAGCCTTAAACATTACTTAATCTTGAGTTATTTCAAGAATACACATTGAGGATCTTTTCAGATTTAGAGTTTTAGAGAATTAGATCATAAATCATGCATTACATTCCACATTTAAACAAGGTGGTTACATCAAAGACAATATTCACTTTTCCCATAAAAGGAAACATATTTAAAATAAAACATGGATTCTTTCATGACACTTCCTCGACACTATCATCACATCATGTACCTTTCCCTTGACCTGTGAAAAACATTTCAAAAACGTGGGATGAGCATAAAAATATCAGTAAGGGATATAAAAATACAGAAATAAATCCTTATTCCATGTATACATAAGAATCAATGAAATCATACTTTGCTCATAAAACATAATCACTTTAACATACCTCCTTAAAATCATAAGATTTTTTAATACCCCATAGAAATCATAAGACATCTAGGTAACTTGAGGCATTCATAACATTCTTACGCAGGGAGTAACCCTCATGGTTAAGTTTGGAATACCCATCACAGTATATTCCCTAAATCTCTTCGGAGAAACCTTAGCGTTTAACTCCTTCACGTTACCCAATGCATTGGAAAGTTATCTCGGGCTCACCCTCCATTAGTTTATCACGAAACCACCAGACTTCATAAACAATTCCCAAGAACCATTACATAATCGTATCACATAAAACATGCATAAAGGAAACATAACATTTCCACATTTCAATCACAAGATATCAATACAACACATTGATATAATCAAAACATTATCAAAACCATTTTCAATACCAAAATAAAAGAAAAGTAAAACATGGTATTTATTTTTAATTTAAAAAAAGTTATGGCTTGTAGAGGAAGCTGAAACTCAAATAATGGTCACGGCGGTGGAGAAGTCGTTGTCGCCGCATACGTAAAACAAAACATTTCTTTTGTTGTTTAGTAAAATGATTCGTATAAAAAGATTCCTTTTGAATAAAAGTAAAAGTCAAAGGGGTTTATAAACTGTATAAAATCAAGTTGTGTATAAAAAAAATATGTCTCAATGAAAGGAGATTGAGACGAGGTGTCTAACGAAGATGGTATCCTTGGATTAAGGATAAATCAATTACATAATTATGTGTGAAAAATATAAATACACCCAATATAAGTGGATATTAAGTGTAAAAAAATCAGAGGTCATCCACACAAATTCACATCACGACATAATCAAGAAGTTGAGGTTTAACCCAAAGAATTGAAATTGGGTTAAGAAGTTCCCTTGCAAAAATTCGACAGCCTAACGGCGTCACTTTAAAATTCAGAAAATGAGTTGATGAGAGATAAAATGGTATCTCATCACTTGGACATAAAATTTACATCAATAAGGATATAAAAGAACATATCCCAACATAATAATATGTGAATTAAAAGACATAACAAAAGAAGTATTTTAAAAATAGGAGGGTGAAAGGTTCCCTTACCGATTTGGGTAACTTTCGAAACGTACAACCCATGAAAGAAGGGTCATACAATGAAGATGTAAATACCCATAAATTAAAGTATATCACACAAAGAATACAATCATGGGCAGTACATACACCACACAAAAAGAAATAGTGGCAAATGAAGCATGAATCTCACGGGAACACAAAGTGAAATAAAAACCCCTTACCACGTTGTGATCAATCGAGTCGTATGACCAAAAGATAATAGACACCAAATGAATCACATAATACCATGAATATAAATAGAATCATGATAATATATATGAAATGGCAGTACAGAATACCACATGCAGTAAATAAGTGGCGAATAATGGAAATCTCACGGAATTAAAAGTGAGATAAGAAATCCCTTACGAAATTTCGGCAGCCTAACGGCGCCTCTTAAAACTTCCAAAAATGGATTGATGAGATAAAATAGGGTCTCTCATCACATGAACATAAAAATTACAGAAAGAGGAATATAAAAGAACATCCCCCAACATAATAAAGAGGATCTTAAAAGAAATGACATAAAAGAGAGTACTTAAAAAGAAAGAGAGAGGTAGGATCCCTTACCACGTGTCCGACTTGACTCGCTCGTATGTTCCTTGTTCTTCCTGAATGACAAACTTAAGTTAATTTCTACTCGATTAAGATAAATTTTGAAGTTCATTATTCTTTTTATATCACTTATTACCGTGTTATAAATTTTATGTAATCATTTAAGTTAATAATGGTCGTTTTGTCGATATTTGGTACTTCAGTCAAAAATAGACTTTTTATAGTTACAAGTTGTTCTTGTGGTAAAATATCCATTATATCCATAATTATATTCATTATGTATATATCATATATCATATATATCCAGTATATACATGAATTTAATATATTACATAACATTAAGAGGTAAGAAATGAAATGCACCGTTCATGGAGACGGTAAGCCGTACGCACGCATGAACGTTACTTTCATTTCTATTTCATATTTAATTGAATGAAATCATAATTATATAAAGGTATAATATAATTTCAATATAATATCATTTACTGCATCATTTATACATCCCACATATGGCATTAACGATTCAAATCACATTGAGGGGGCGGTAGTCCGCACTTCCTAAAATGAAATTATCGTGTTTACCCATAATGGAAACCATAAAGGTATGTCATAAATGAAAAATAGAGAAACATAAGGAAAACATAAACATAATATATATATATATATATATATAATATAAATATAGTGACATCTTAATGGCCACCATGAGAGGATTTAAAAGAATATTGAACAATCCTTGTTTCGTGAGGCAGTAATTCGCCACCCACAGAAACAGTATGTTCTTTAACCATTAGATGGAGGTGTGTGTAAGTGTAGCTCGAATAATTATTATAATAAAATCCTAGTATATTGAAGATACTGGTGTTGTTACAAAAGAAAGGAATAAAAAGAGTTTAGGGGGTTGGAGAAGCAAAATAAAACAAAAGAAGATAAGTGAAGACATTACCTTTAAATCAGGTAACTCCCCTTGGTTTGAACCAAAAGGGTTTCTTGAAGTGCATTTTGCCTAAGGTAAAACTTCTAGGATTAGGAGAGGGATATTGGGAGCATATCAAAGTAGAGGTTGGATGAGCCAAATGGCTTTTGAAGTGTGTAAAATGGGTAGGAAGTGGGGTCTTTTTATAAGGGTGAGTATGGGATCTTTTGGAAATCTTGAAAATATTATTTTATTATATATTTCTCTTTAGTTTCTAAAGGTCTAAAAATCATTAAAGTTGAAGATAAGGTGTCCCATGTTCCAAATAAAATCATCCAATAAGAATTGGACAAGTGTTGGATATTATTTTAAACTTTATCTTCTTATTTATTTAATTCATTCATTAATGACATAAACACTGCATTATCATTGTGTCATAAATAATTTTATTTATTTGACGTATAAAAATTATAAAAAAATTACCATGATGTAGGAAATATTTTTATATTTTTAATGAATATTTATAGTAAAAAATATAACTTATATAACCCTATGTAAAAATTGTTTTCGTAAAACTATAGATGTTTGTGATATTTTTATTTTTACTTTAAATAAAAAGTATTAATGTCATTATCTTACCCAAGTGGCTCCATGGGGTCCCACAAATTTACCCATGGTTTTTATTGGTCGTCCATGACTCATCCAATAAGCTTAGGACATGTTTCAAGATATTTTTATATTTTTATAATATCAATTTTACCTTAAATTACCCTAATTACCTTTAATCGGAGTTAACTAAACTCAAAAGTTATTATTCACCAAAAAATATTTTCATCCCCTTGAACCACATTTTAATTACTAATTACAACCATGTATGTTGGATTTTTGAAATTCAAATCACGGAAGCGGAAAAATTTCAATTAAATGAAAAATCAGTTTGTTTAACTACCACTTAGTGGTTTCACTATTCATCAAAAATTGAAGTTCTTCAGAAAAATACCAAAAATTCACCCTAAGCTATATTTGATATTCCAAATTCAAAAATGATGTCTATTTTACCAAATTCAAAAAATATATGTTGCATTAATTAATTTTATAATTATTTCCCGTTGTTAAAACAAATAGCGTGTTTTTAAGAAACAATATCTATCAAAAGATTGACATTTGTTGATGTCCAATTTCAAAGTGAAATTAATTACAATGACCACCATTGGATTAAATGGTAAAAATATATTCTATTTATACTTTAAAACCAATTAAAAAGATAATATAACCTTATAAATAAATTATATTAAAAGGATGTTTTGAATTAAAATACAGCATTTTTCACTATTCATTAAAAATTGAACTTTACCGGAAAAATACCAAAAACATACACGAAGTAAATTTTGATGTCCCGATTCTAAATAAGAATTTTATTTGGTCCAAATATAACATATAAAATTTAAAAAAAGTAGATTTAAAAAGGGTTTGCCGTCAAAAGGCGGTTAATCAACATTTTAAAGAATATTAGAATATTTATGCTTAAAATTGGATTCATTCGCATTTTAATCCTCTATCATTCATTGGGTAATTGTTAAAATATTTAACAAATATATATAATCATTTTTTAGTTAGTTTTGTTCATTCCTTCCACTACAAGAGCTGGGCGTTAACTACTATTTAAAATAATATTATTATATTATTAGTGTGCAATGTAAGATTTCAAAGAGAATCGTTGTTGTGTATTGGGTACGCCATCGAACATAGAATCCCCTTTAAAGTAATATTGATATTTTATTCAAAAATATTAATAAATATGAAAATGTCAAATTCTTTATTTACTTGGGATGTTACATCTTTCCCCCCTTTTGTGAATTGCATCCTCACAATTTTAAAATTGGGCTCGGAAACTTCGTTGAAAGCCCCACATCAGAAAAGGTGTTAATAAAATAATCACTTTAAAAGAAAGAAAGAGAAGTAAACAGGTCACCCAAGACAACAGATACTAGGATTCTATGAAAACATGGATATGGAGGAGAAAAAAACCATCATGTTCTGATGAAGAGTGATATAAAACATGTCTAGTAGAATGTTAACCACCAGAAAATTACAAACATGTAATGGGTTAAATGGTATTTGATTCCCCAGTAGGAAAAGTTAACAAACAACGTTTTTGTTTTAAGTTTATTTTCATTGAAGAATTTATTTATGGGCTTAACTAAAACATAAAGAGACATACTTAGTTGTCATGTAGACTTCATCTTTTACTAGATTTCTAACACAAACTCATATTTTCTCCAAACAATGAGAATTTAGGATGAATTGTTCACATTAAGAGTGCTAAAATAAACATCGAGAGAATCGCATAATCCACACAAGATGAACTGTATATTCCCCATGTCATTAGACCCTAACCAAAACCAAAAAAGTTAGTACAAGGTCAGATAATCCTAAAAAAAGATAAACTTTAAAAAAAAGTAAAACTACTCTTAATCTCCAAAAACTTTCAAACAATACCCAAAGTTCAACAAAAATCATTCAATAAACAGTTGTCCATAAAATTCTTCAAAGTAAACCAAACTAATATTGAAACTCAAATCTCTGACGGATTTAATCACATAGTCTTCCAAGATAAATATTAATATTTTTCTCCAGATAACATCAGTTACTCTGAATTAACTTAATCAAATTTCATACATGATAGGTCAATCATTTCCATAGATAACCCAAAATCAACTTATTATTGATCCATAAAATCATATAACTAAAAAGATTTTTTCATACTAACCAGGGACTTCACCTAGTCCAGTGGTAGGTGATAAATACTAGTCGCACTTTGGTTGTGGGTTCAATTCCCATAGCTTCGTCCGACGCGACGAGTTGCCACATGGTCTGTGTGTTGTCCTTTTTTTAAAACTATATAATTTTATAACATTCTCAAAAAGAGATAAATTCCTCAAAAATAACCATAACATAATTTAACCTCAAGCTTATCTCATGCCTTTCATTTTCCATCATAACATATAGTAACCCATAATTACCTCAAAAGTAAGGATCATATAAACCCTAATGGTTACCATTATAATTATTACCTGAACTTCCACATCGAGTTTTTTCTCTCATACATGATGCATTAGAGAACTCACCAAGGTTCAAGTGGTTAATCATGACTCTTGATAGTTGGTTTAGATTAACCATGAGATTTCTCATTGAATCCCCCATTTCATCCAGTCTCTTAATCAGAGAACCACCACAGTTTCCTTCAAACCCGTTGTCACATTGGTGTCTGCTAGATCCATCCATTTAATAAAACCAAAAATGTCATTGTGAGTATATCAACAAAATCATCATGTACTAATGAGGAAGATAAACACTAATATATACTTATCCAAGTTATCTCAAACTCATTCCAACTTTCAAAAAAAACAATGAATCCATGTAATATACTAACCATTGTGGTTATACACAACTTGTCACTTATGCTTAATCAACACTCTAACCTCTAAAGTTATCTAAATTGACATCTGATACCAACTATAAGGCTCCATCCTTAAACATTACTTAATCTTGAGTTATTTCAAAAATACACATTGAGGATCTTTTCAGATTTAGAGTTTTAGAGAATTAGATCATAAATCATGCATTACATTCCACATTTAAACAAGGTGGTTACATCAAAGACAATATTCATTTTTCTCATCAAAGGAAAAATATTTAAAATAAAACATGGATTCTTTCTTGACACTTCATCTAAAATATCATCACATCGTGTACCTTTCCCTTAACCTGTGATAAACATTTCAAAAACTTGGGATGAGCATAAAAAGCTCAGTAAGGGATACAAAAATATGGAAAGAGACCTTAGTCCATGTATACATAAGAATCAATGAAATCATACTTTTCTCATAAAACATAATCACTTTAACATATCTCATGAAATCATTAGATTTATGAATAACCCATAGAAATCATAATACATAAAGGTAACTTGAGGCATCCATAACATTCTTATGTAGGGAGTAACTCTCATGGTTACATTTGGAATGCTCATCATAGTATATTCCCAAAATCTCTTCAGAGAAACCTTAGAATTTAACTCCTTCGCGTTACCCAATGCATTGGAGAGCTATCTCGGGCTCACCCACCCTTAGTTTATCACGGAACCACCCGACTTCATAAATAATGCCCAAGAACCATAACATAATCATATCACATAAAACATGCATAAAGGAAACATAACATTACCACATTTCAATCACAAGATATCAATACAATGCATTGAAATAATCAAAACATTATCAAAACCATTTTCAATACCAAAATAAAAGAAAAGTAAAACATGGTATTTATTTTTCATTTAAAAATTTATGGCTTGTAGAGGAAGCCGAAACTCAAATAATGGTCACGGCGGCGGAGAAGTCGTTATCGCCGCATACGTAAGACAAAACATTCCTTTTGTCGTTTAGTAAAACGATTCGTATAAAAAGATTTCTTTTGACTAAAAGTAAAAGTCAATGGGGTTTATACATTATATAAAATAAAGTTGTATATAAAACAAAATATGCCTCAATGAAAGGAGATTGAGATGAAGTCCCTTACAAAGACGGTATCCCTGGATTAAGGATAAATCAATTACATAATTATGTGTGACAAATATAAATACACCCAATATAAGTGGATATTAAGTGTAACAAAAATCAGAGTTCATACACACATATTCATATCACGACATAATCAAGAAGTAGAGGTTTAACCCAAAGAATTGAAATTGGGTTAAGAAGTTCCCTTGCAAAAATTCGACAGCCTAACGGCGTCACTTTAAAATTTAGAAAATGAGTTGATGAGAGTGAAAATGGTATCTCATCACTTGGACATAAAATTTACAACAATAAGGATATAGAAGAACATATCCCAACATAATAATATGTGAATTAAAAGAGATAACAAAAGAAGTCTTTTAAAAAGAGAAGGGTGAAAGACTCCCTTACAGATTTGGGTAACTTTCGAAACGTACGCCCCATGAAAGAAGGATCATACAATGAAGATGTAAATACCCATAAATTAAAGTATATCACACAAAGAATATAATCATGGGCAGTACATACACCACACGAAAGGAAATATTGGCAAATGTAGCATGAATCTCACGGGAACACAAAGTGAGATAAAAACCTCTTACCTCCTTGTGATCAATCGAGCCGTATGACCAAAAGATAATAGGCACCAAATGAATCACATAATAACATAAATATAAATATAATCATGATAATATATATTAATGGTATGTACACAATACCACATGCAATAAATAAGTGCTGAACAATGGAAATCTCACGGAATTAAAAGTGAGATAAGAAATCCCTTACAAAATTTCGGCAGCCTAACGGCGCCACTTAAAACTTCCAAAAATGGATTGATGAGATCAAATGGGGTCTCTCATAATATGAACATACAAATTACAGTAATATGAATATAAAAGAACATCTCCCAACATAATAAATAGGGGTTTAAAAGAAATGACATAAAAGAGAGTACTTAAAAAGAAAGAGAGAGGTAGGATCCCCCACCACGTGTCTGACTTGAAACGCTCGTATGTTCCTTGTTCTTCCTGAATGATAAACTTAAGTAAATTTCTACTTGCTTAAGAACATTTTTAAAGTTCATTATTCTTTTTATATCACTTATTACCATGTTATAAATTTTATGTAATCATTTAAGTTAATAATGGTCGTTTTGTCGATATTTGGTACTTGAGTCAAAAATAGACTTCTTATAGTTACAAGTTGTTCTTGTGGTAAAATATCCATTATCTCCATAATTATATTCATGATGTAGATATCATATATATCATATATATCCAGTATATACATGTATTTAATATATTAAATAACATTAAAAGGTATGAAATGAAATGCACCGTTCATTGAGACGGTAAGCCGTACGTACGCATGAACGCTACTTTCATTCCTATTTCATATTTAATGGAATAAAATCATAATTATATAAAGGTACATTATAATTTCAGTATAATATCATATATAATATCATTAATTTCATCCTTTATACATCCCACATATGGAATTAACGATTCAAATCACTTTGAGGGGGCGGTAGTCCGCACTTCCTAAAATGAAATTATCACGTTTACCCATAATGAAAATCATAAAGGTATGTCATAAATGAAAAATACATAAGCATAAGGAAAATATAAACATAATATATATATAATATATAAATAGAGTGACATCTTAATGGCCACCATGAGAGGCGTTTAAAAGAATATTGAACAATCATCGTTACGTGAGGTAGTAATTCACCACCCACAGAAACAGTATGTTCTTTAACCATTAGACAGAGGTGTGTGTAAGTGTAGCTCAAATCCTTATTATAACAACATCTTGGTATATTTAAGATACTGGTGTTGTTACAAAAGAAATGAATAAAAAGAGTTTAGGGGGTTGGAGAAGAAAAATAATACAAAAGAACATAAGTGAATACATTACCTTTAAATCGGGTAACTCCTCTTGGTTTGAACCAAAAGGGTTTCTTGAAGTGCATTATGCCTAAGGTAAGGCTTCTAGGATTAGAAGAGGGATATTGGGAGCATATTTGAGTAGAGTTTGAACGAGCCAAAGGGCTTGTGAAGTGTGTAAAATGGGTAGGAAGTGGGGTCGTTTTATAAGGGATAAGATGGGCTCTTTTGGAAATCTTGAAAATATTATTTTGTTATATAATTTTTTTCGGTTTCTAAATGTCCAAAAATCATTAAAGTCAAATATATGGTGTCCCATGTTCGAAATAAAATCATCCAAAAAGAATTGGACAAGTGTTGGATATTATTTTAAACTTTATCTTCTTATTTATTTAATTCATTCATTAATGACATAAACATTGCATCACCATTGTGTCATATATGATTTTATTTATTTGATGTCTAAAAATTATAAAAAAAATTACCATGATGTAGGAAATCTTTTTAGATTTCCAATTAATATTTATAGTAAAAAAGATAAATTATATAACCCTATTTAAAAATTGTTTTAGTAAAACAATACATGTTTGTGATATTTTTATTTTTACTTTAAATAAAAAGTATTAATTTCATTATCTTACCCAAGTGGCTCCATGGGGTCCCACAAATTGACCCATGGTTTGTATTGGTCGGTCATGACTCATCAAATAAGGTTAGGACATGTGTAAAGATATTTTTATATTTTTATAATATCATTTTTACCTTAAATTACCCTAATTACCTTTAATCGCAGTTAACTAATCTCAAAAGTTATTATTCACCAAAAAATATTTTCATTACCTTGAATCACATTTTACTTACTAATTACAACCATGTATGTTGTTTTTTTTAAATTCAAATCACAGAAGCGGAAAATTTTCATTTAAAAGAAAAATCATTCTGTTTAACTACCACTTACTGGTTTCACTATTCATCAAAAATTGAAGTTCTTCAGAAAAATACCAAAAATTCACCATAAGCTATATTTGATATTCCAAATTCAAAAATGATTTCTATTTTACCAAATTAAAAACATATATGTTGCATTAATTAATTTATAATTAATTCTCATTGTTAAAACAAATAGCGTGTTTTTAAGAAACAATATCTATCAAAAGATTGACACTTGTTGATGTCCAATTTCAAAGTGAAATTAATTACAATGACCACCATTGGATTAAATGGTAAAAAATTATTAAAATTATACATTAAAACCAATTAAAAAGATAATTTAACCATATAAATGTATTATATTAAAAGGAGGTTTTGAATTAAAATACATCATTTTTAATTATTCATTAAAAATTGAACTTTATCAGGAAAATACCAAAAACATACACAAAGTAAATTTTTATGTCCCGATTCTGAAGAAGAATTTTATTTGGTTCAAATCTAACATATAAAATTGACAAAAAGTAGATTTAAAAAGGGTTCATCATCAAAAGGCGGTTAATCGACATTTTAAAGAATATTAGAATATTTTTTCTTAAAATTGGATTCATTCGCATTTTAAGCCTCTATCATTTATTGGGTAATTGTTAAAATATTTAACAAACATATATAATCATTTTGTAGTTAGTTCTGTTCATTGACACTATAACAATGGCTAGTCGTTAACTACTATTTAAAATAATATTATTATATTATTAGTGTGCAACGTAAGATTTCAAAGAAACTCATTGTTGTGTATTGGGTACGCCATCGAACATAGTATCCCCTTTAAAGTAATATTAATATTTTCTTCAAAAATATTAATAAATATGAAAATGTTATATTCTTTATTTACTTGGGATGTTACATCTTTCACTCCTTTTGGGAATTGCGTCCTCGCAATTTTAAAATTGGGCTCGGAAACATCATTGAAAGCCCCACATCGGAAAATGAGTCAATAACACAATCACTTTAAAAGAAAGAAAGAGAAGTACAAAGGTTACCCAAGACAACAGATACTAGGATTCCACGAAAACATGGATATGGAGAAAACAAACCATCAAGTTCTGATGGAGAGTGATATAAAACATGTCTAGGAGAATGTTAACCACAAGAAAATCACAAACTTGTGATGGGTTCAACGGTATTTGATTCCCCAATAGAAAAAGTTAGCAGACAATGTTTTTGTTTTAAATTTCTTTTCATTGAAGAATTTATTTATGGGATTAACTAAAACCTAAGGAGACATACATAGTTTCTTGTAGACTTCATCTTATACTAGATTTCTAACACAAACTCGTATTTTCTCCAAACGATTAGTATTTAGGATGACTTGTTCACATTAAGAGCGCTAAAATCAACTTTGAGAGAATCGCATAATCCACACAAGATGAACTATATATTCCCCATGTCATTCGACGCTAACCAAAACCAAAAAAGTTAGTACAAGGTCAGATAATCCTAAAAAAAGATAATCTTTTACAAAAAGAAAAAATACTCTTAATTTCCAAAATTTGTCAAACAATACCCAAAATTCAACAAAACCCATTCAATAAACAGTTGTCCATAAAATTCTTCAAAGTAAACCAAACTAATATTGAAACTCAAATCTCTGAAGAATTTAATCACATAGTCTTCCAAGATAAATCTTAATATTTATCACCAAATAACCTCAGTTACTCTTAATTAACTTAATCACATATCCATCATGATAGGTCAATCATTTCCATAGATAACCCAAAATCAACTTATTTTTGATTCATAAAATCATCTAACTAAAACAATTTTGTCATACTAACCAGGGACTTCACGTAGTCCAGTGGTAGGTGATAAATACCAGTCGCACTTTGGTTGTGGGTTTGATTCTCACAGCTTCGTCGGACGCGACGGGTTGCCACACAGTCTGTGTGTTGTCCTTTTTTTAAACTATATAATTTTATAACATTCTCAAAAAGAGATAAATTCATCAAAAATAACCATAACATAATTTAACCTCAAGTTTATCTCATGCCTTTCATTTTCCATCATAACATATAGTAACCCATAATTACCTCAAAATTAAGGACTATATAAACCCTAATGGTTACCATTATAATTATTACCTGAACTTCCACATCGAGTTGGTTCTCTCATACATGATGCATTAGAGAACTCACAAAGATTCAAGTGGTTAATCATGACTCCTGATAGTTGGTTTAGATTTAACCACGATATTTCTCATTGAATCTCCCATTTCATCCAGTCTCTTGATCAGAGAACCACAACAGTTTCCTTCAAACCCGTTGTCACATTGGTGCCTGCTAGATCCATCCATTTACTAAAACCAAAAATGTCAGTGTGAGTATATCAAAAAAATCATCATGTACTAATGAGTAAGATAAACACTAAGATATACTTATCCAAGTTATCTCAAACACATTCCAACTTTCAAAAAAACAATGACTCCATCTAATATACTAACCATTGTGGTTATACACAACTTGTCACTTATGCTTAAACAATACTCTAACCTCTAAAGTTATCTAAACCGATCTCTGATACCAACTATAAGGCCCCAGCCTTAAACATTACTTAATCTTGAGTTATTTCAACAATACACATTGAGGATCTTTTCAGGTTTAGAGTTTTAGAGAATTAGATCATAAATCATGCATTACATTCCACATTTAAACAAGGTGGTTACATCAAACACAATATTCACTTTTCCCATCAAAGGAAACATATTTAAAATAAAACATGTATTCTTTCTTGACACTTCCTCAACACTATCATCACATCATGTACCTTTCACTTGACCTCTGAAAAACATTTCAAAAACTTGGGATGAGCATAAAAATCTCAGTAAGGGATATAAAAATATGGAAAGAAAACCTTAGTCCATGTATACATAAGAATCAAAGAAATCATATTTTACTCATAAAACATAAGCACTTTAACATACCTCATGAAATCATAAGATTTATGAATAACCCATAGAAATCATAAGACATAAAGGTAACTTGAGGTATTCATAACATTCTTACGTAGGGAGTAACCCTCATGGTTACGTTTGGAATACCCATCACAGTATATTCCCTAAATCTCTTTGGAAAAACCTTAGAGTTTAACTCCTTCACGTTACCCAATGCATTGGAGAACTATCTTGGCCTCACCTGCCCTTAGTTTATCACGGAACCACCATACTTCATAAATAATTCCGAAGAACCATAACATAATTGTATCACATAAAATATTCATAAAGGAAACATAACATTTCCCCATTTCAATCAAAAGATATCAATACAGCACATTAATATAATCAAAATATTATCAAAACCGTTTTCAATACCAATATAAAAGAAAAGTAAAGCATGGTATTTATTTTTCATTTAAAAAAAATATGGCTTGTAGAGGAATTTGAAACTCAAATAATGGTCACAGCGGCGGAGAAGTCATTGTCACCGCATACGTAAGACAAAACAATCCTTTTATCGCTTAGTAAAACGCTTCGTATAAAAATATTCCTTTTGAATAAATGTAAAATTCAAAGGGGTTTATACACCGTATAAAAGAAAGTTTTGTATAAAACAAAATATGCCTCAATGAAAGGAGATTGAGATGAAGTCCCTTATAAAGACGGTATCCTTGGATTAAGGATAAATCAATTACATAATTATGTGTGACAAATATAAATACACCCAATATAAGTGGATATTATGTGTAAAAAAACCAGAGGTCATCCACACATATTCACATCAGGACATAATCAAGAAGTAGAGGTTTAACCCAAATAATTGAAATTGGGTTAAGAAGTTCCCTTGAAAAAATTCGACAGCCTAACGACGTCACTTTAAAATTCAGAAAATGAGTTGATGAGAGAGAAAATGGTATCTAATCACTTGGACATATAATTTACATCAATAAGGATATAGAAGAACATATCCCAACATAATAAGATGTAAATTAAAAGACATAACAAAAGAAGTCTTTTAAAAAGAGGAGGGTGAAAGGCTCCCTTACTGATTTGGGTAACTTTCGAAACGTACGCCCCATGAAAGAATGGTCATACATTGAAGATGTAAATACCCATAAATTAAAGTATATCACACAAAGAATACAATCATGGGCATTACATACACCACACAAAAATAAATAGTGGCAAATGTAGCATGAATCTCACGAGAACACAAAGTGAGATAAAAACCCCTTACCTCGTTGTGTTCAATCGAGTCGTATGACCAAAAGATAATAGACACCAAATGAATCACATAATACCATGAATATAAATAGAATCATGGTAATATATATGAAAGGGAAATACACAATACCACATGCAATAAATAAGTGGCGAATAATGGAAATCTCAAATAATTAAAAGTGAGATAAGAAATCCCTTACGAAATTTCGGCAGCCTAACGGTGCTACTTAAAACTTCCAAAAATGGATTGATGAGATTAAATAGGGTCTCTCATCATATGAATATAAAAATTACAGTAATAGGAATATAAAAGAACATCCCCCAACATAAGAAATAGGATCTTAAAAGAAATGACATAAAAGAGAGTACTTAAAAAGAAAGAGAGAGGAAGGATCTCTTACCACGTGTCCGACTTGACTCGCTTGTATGTTCCTTGTTCTTCCTGAATGATAAACTTAAGTTAATTTCTACTTGCTTAAGAACATTTTTCAAGTTCGTTATTCCTTTTATATCACTTATTACCATGTTATAAATTTTATGTAATCCTTTAAGTTAATAATGGTCGTTTTGTCGATATTTGGTACTTGTCAAAAATAGACTTCTTATAGTTACAAGTTGTTCTTGTGGTAAAATATTCATTATCTCCAGAATTATATTCATGATGTAGATATCATATATATCATATATATCCAGTATATACATGCATTTAATATATTACATAACATTAAGAGGTAAGAAATGAAATGCACCGTTCATGGAGACCGTAAGCCGTGCGTACGCATGAACGCTACTTTCATTTCTATTTCATATTTAATGGAACGAAATCATAATTATATAAAGGTATATTATAATTTCAGTATAATATCATATATAATATCATTAACTTCATCCTTTATACATCTCACATATAGAATTAATGATTCAAATCACTTTGAGGGGGCGGAAGTCCGCACTTCCTAAAATGAAATTATCGCATTTACCCATAATAGAAACCATAAAGGTATGCCATAAATGAAAAATACAGAAGCATAAGGAAAAAATAAACATAATATATATATATATAATATTTAAATAGAGTGACATCTTAATGACCACCATGAGAGGCGTTTAAAAGAAGATTGAACAATCATCATTTCGTGAGACAGTAACCATTAGACGGAGGTGTGTGTAAGTGTAGCTTGAATCCTTATTATAACAACATCCTATTATATTGAAGATAGTGGTTTTGTTACAAATGAAAGGAATAAAAAGAGTTTAGGGGGTTGGATAATCAAAATAAAACAAAAGAACATAAGTGAAGACATTGCCTTTAAATCGGGTAACTCCCCTTGGTTTGAACCAAAAGGGTTTCTTGAAGTGCATTCTTCCTTAGGTAAGGCTTCTAGGATTATGAGAGGGATATTGGGATCTTATTTGAGTTGAGTTTGGACGAGCCGAAGGGCTTTTGAAGTGTGTAAAATGGGTAGGAAGTGGGGTCTTTTTATAAGGGACACGATGGGCTCTTTTGGAAATCTTGAAAATATTATTTTATTATATAATGCTTTTCAGTTTCTAAAGGTCCAAAAATCATTAAAGTCGAAGATAAGGTATCCCATGTTTGAAATAAAATCATCCAATAATAATTGGACAAGTTTTGGATATTATTTTAAACTTTATCTTCTTATTTATTTAATTCATTCATTAATGACATAAACGCTGCATCATCATTGTGCCATAAATAATTTTATTTATTTGATATCTAAAAATAATAAAAAAAAATTACCATGATGTAGGAAATATTTTTAAATTTCCAATGAATATTTATAGTAAAAAATATAACTTATATAACCCTATGTGAAAATTGTTTTAGTAAAACAATACATGTTTGTGATATTTTTATTTTTACTTTAAATAAAAATTATTAATGTCATTATCTTACCCAAGTGGCTTCATGGGGTCCCAAAAATTGACCCATGGTTTGTATTGGTCGGCTATGACTCATCCAATAAGGTTAGGACATGTGTCAAGATATTTTTTTATTTTTATAATATCATTTTTACCTTAAATTACCCTAATTACCTTTAATCGCAGTTAATTATACTCAAAAGTTATTATTCACCAAAAAATATTTGCATCCCCTTGAACCACATTTTACTTACTAATGACAACCATGTATGTTGGATTTTTGAAATTCAAATCACGGAAGTGGTAAAATTTCATTTAAACAAAAAATCAGTTTGTTTAACTACCACTTAGTTGTTTTACTATTCATCAAAAATTGAAGTTCTTCAGAAAAATACCAAAAATTAACCCTAAGCTATATTTGATATTCTAAATTCAAAAATGATGTCTATTTTACCAAATTCAAAACATATATGTTTCATTAATTAATTTTATAATTATTTCTCGTTGTTAAAACAAATAGCGTGTTTTTAAGAAATAATATCTATCAAAAGATTGACACTTATTGATATCCAATTTCAAAGTGAAATTAATTACAATGACCACCATTGGATTAAATGGTAAAAATATATTCTTATTATACTTTAAAACCAATTAAAAAGATAATCTAATCATATAAATATATTATATTAAAAGGAGGTTTTGAATTAAAATACAGCATTTTTCACTATTCATTAAAAATTGAACTTTATCGGAAAAATACCAAAAACATACACAAAGTAAATTTTGATGGCCTGATTCTGAAGAAGAATTTTATTTGGTCCAAATATAACATATAAAATTGACAAAAAGTAGATTTAAAAAGAGTTCGCCATCAAAAGGCGATTAATCGACATTTTAAATAATATTAGAATATTTATGTTTAAAATTGGATTCATTCGCATTTTAAGTCTCTATCATTTATTGGGTAATTGTTAAAATATTTAACAAACATATATAATCATTTTGTAGTTAGTTCTGTTCAATCCCGCCAATATAACGGCTAGGCGTTAGCTACTATTTAAAATAGTATTTTTATATTATTAGTGTGCAATGTAAGATTTCAAAAAACTTGTTGTTGCGTATTGGGTACGCCATTGAACATAGCATCCCCTTTAAAGTAATATTGATATTTTATTCAAAAATATTAATAAATATGAAAATGTCATATTCTTTATTTACTTGGGATGTTACATCTTCCCCCCCCCCCCTTTGGGAATTGCGTCCTCGCAATTTTAAAATTGGGCTTAAAAACTTCATTGAAAGCCCCACATCAGAAAAGGAGTCATTCAAAAAATCACTTTAAAAGAAAGAAAGAGAAGTACAAAGGTCACCCAAGACAACGGATACTAGGATTCCATGAAAACATGGATATGGATAGAAAACAAACCATCAAGTTCTGATGGAGAGTGATATAAAACATGTCTAGAAGAAATTTAACCACCAGAAAATCACAAACTTGTGATGGGTTAAATGGTATTTGATTCCCCAATAGGAAAAGTTTACAGACAATGTTTTTGTTTTTTGTTTCTTTTCATTGAAGAATTTATTTATGGGCTTAACTAAAACATTCGGAGACATACTTAGTTGTCAAGTAGACTTCATCTTTTACTAGATTTCTAACACAAAATCATATTTTCTCCAAACGATGAGTATTTAGGATGACTTGTTCACATTAAGAGTTCTAAAATCAACTTCAAGAGAATCGCATAATCCACACAAGATGAACTATATATTCCCCATGTCATTAGACCCAACCTAAACCAAAAAAGTTAGTACAAGGTCAAATAATCCTAAAAAGAAGATAATCTTTTACAAAAAGAAAAACTACTCTTAATCTCCAAAATTTGTCAAACAATACCCAAAGTTCAACAAAAACCATTCAATAAACAGTTGTCTATAAAATTCTTCAAAGTAAACCAAACTAATATTGAAATCCAAATCTCTCAAGGATTTAATCACATAGTCTTCCAAGATAAATCTTAATATTTTTCTCCAAATAACATCATTTACTCTTAATTAACTTAATCACATATCCTCCATGATAGGTCAATCATTTCCATAGATAACACAAAATTAACTTATTCTTGATTCATAAAATCATCTAACTAAAAATATTTTGTCATACTAACCAGGGACTTCACGTAGTCCAGTGGTACGTGATAAATACCAGTCGCACTTTTGTTGTGGATTCAATTCCCACAGCTTCGTCCAACGTGACGGGTTGCCACACAGTCTGTGTGTTGTCCTTTTTTTTAACTATATAATTTTATAACATTCTCAAAAAGAGATAAATTCATAAAAAATAACCATAACATAATTTAACCTCAAGTTTATCACATGCCTTTCATTTTCCATCTTAACATATAATAACCCATAATTACCTCAAAAGTAAGGATCATATAAACCCTAATGGTTACAGTTATAATTATTACCTGAACTTCCACATCGATTTGTTTCTCTCGTACATGATGCATTAGAGAACTCACCAAGGTTCAAGTGGTTAATAATGACTCCTGATAGTTGGTTTAGATTAACCACGAGATTTCTCATTGAGTCCCCCATTTCATCCAGTCTCTTAATCAGAGAACCACCACAGTTTCCTTCAAACCCGTTGTCACATTGGTGCCTGCTAGATCCATCCATTTACTAACACCAAAAATGTCAATGTGAGTATATCAACAAAATCATCATGTACTAATGAGGAAGATAAACACTAAGATATACTTATCCAAGTTATCTCAAACTCATTCCAACTTTCAAAAAAACAATGACTCCATCTAATATACTAACCATTGTGGTTATACACAACTTGTCACTTATGCTTTAACAACACTTTAACCTCTAAAGTTATCTAAACTGACCTCTGATACCAACTATAAGGCTCCAGCTTTAAACATTACTTAATCTTGAGTTATTTCAAGAATACACATTGAGGATCTTTTCAGGTTTAGAGTTTTAGAGAATTAGATCTTAAATCATGCATTACATTCCACATTTAAACAAGGTGGTTACATCAAAGACTATTCACTTTTCCCATCAAAGGAAACATATTTAAAATAAAACATGGATTCTTTCTTGACATTTCCTCGACACTATCATCACATCATGTACATTTCCCTTGACCTGTGAAAAACATTTCAAAAACATGGGATGAGCATAAAAAGCTCAGTAAGGGATATAAAAATACGGAAAGAAAACCTTAGTCCATGTATACATAAGAATCAATGAAATCATACTTTACTCATAAAACATAAGCAGTTTAACATACCTCATGAAATCATAAGATTTATGAATAACCCATAGAAATCATAACACATAAAGGTAACTTGAGGCATTCATAACATTCTTACATAGGGAGTAACCCTCATGGTTACGTTTAGAATTCCCATCACAGTATATTATCTAAATATCTTCGGAGAAACCTTAGCGTTTAACTCCTTCGCGTTACCCAATGCATTGGAGAGCTATCTCAGGCTCACCCGCCCTTAGTTTATCACGGAACCACCCGACTTCATAAACAATGCCCAAGAACCATAACATAATCGTATCACATAAAACATGCACAAAGGAAACATAACATTTTCACATTTCAATCACAAGATATCAATACAACACACTGATATAATCAAAACATTATCAAAATCATTTTCAATACCAAAATAAAAGAAAAGTAAAACATGGCATTTATTTTTCATTTAAAAAAAGTTATGGCTTGTAGAGGAAACCGAAACTCAAATAATGGTCATGGCGGTGGAGAAGTCGTCGTCGCCGCATACGTAAGACAAAACATTCCTTTTGTCGTTTAGTAAAACGCTTCGTATAAAAAGATTTATTTTGAATAAAAGTAAAAGTCAAGGGGGTTTATACACCGTATAAAAGAAATTTGTGTATAAAACAAAATATGTCTCAATGAAAGGAGATTGAGATGAAGTCCCTTACAAAGACGGTATCCTTGGATTAAGGATAAATCAATTACATAATTATGTGTGACAAATATAAATACACCCAATATAAATGGATATTAAGTGTAAGAAAAAATCATAGGTTATCCACACATATTCATATCACGACATAATCAAGAAGTAGAGGTTTAACCCAAAGAATTGAAATTGGGTTAAGAAGTTCCCTTGCAAAAATTCGACAGCCTAACGACGTCACTTTAAAATTCAGATTATGAGTTGATGAGAGAGAAAATGGTATCTCATCACTTGAACATAAAATTTACATCAATAAGGATATAGAAGAACATATCCCAATATAATAAGATGTGAATTAAAAGACATAACAAAAGAAGTCTTTTAAAAAGAGGAGGGTGAAAGGTTCCCTTACCGATTTGGGTAACTTTCAAAACGTACACCACATGAAAGAAGGGTCATACAATGAAGATGTAAATACCCATAAATTAAATTATATCACACAAAGAATACAATCATGGGTAGTACATACACCACACAAAAAGAAATAGTGGCAAATGTAGCATGAATCTCACGGGAACACTGAGTGAGATAAAAACCTCTTACCTCGTTGTGATCAATCGAGTCGTATGAACAAAAGATAATAAACACCAAATGAATCACATAATACCATAAATATAAATACAATCATGATAATATATATGAAAGGGTGTTACACAATACCACGTGCAATAAATAAGTGGAGAACAATAGAAATCTCACGGAATTAAAAGTGAGATAAGAAATCTCTTACGAAATTTCAGCAGCCTAACAGCACCACTTAAAACTTCCAAAAATGGATTAATGAGATAAAATAGGGTCTCTCATAATATGAACATAAAAATTACAGTAAGAGGAATATAAAAGAACATCCCCCAACATAAGAAAGGGGAGCTTAAATGAAATGACATAAAAGAGAGTTCTTAAAAAGAAAGAGAGAGGTAGGATCCCTTACCATGTGTCCAATTTGACTCGCTCGTATGTTCCTTATTCTTCCTGAATGATAAACTTAAGTTAATTTCTACTTGATTAAGATCATTTTTCAAGTTCATTATTCCTTTTATATCACTTATTACCATGTTATAAATTTTATGTAATCATTTAAGTTAATAATGGTCGTTTTGTCGATAATTGGTACTTGAGTCAAAAATAGACTTCTTATAGTTATAAGTTGTTCTTGTGGTAAAATATCCATTATCTCCAGAATTATATTCATGATATAGATATCATATATATCATATATATCCAGTATATACATGCATTTAATATATTATATAACATTAAGAGGTAAGAAATGAAATGCACCGTTCATGGAGACGGTAAGTCGTACGTACGCATGAACGCTACTTTCATTTCTATTTCATATTTAATGGAATGAAATCATAATTATATAAAGGTATATTATAATTTCATTATAATATCATATATAATATCATTAACTCCGTCCTTTATACATCCCACATATGGCATTAACGATCCAAATCACTTTGAGTGGGTGGTAGTCCGCACTTCCTAAAATGAAATTATCGCGTTTACCCATAATGGAAATCATAAAGGTATGCCATAAATGAAAAATACAGAAGCATAAGGAAAACATAAACATAATATATATATATATATATAATATAAATAGAGTGACATCTTAATGGCCACCATGAAAGGCGTTTAAAAGAAGATTGAACAATCATCGTTTCGTGAGGCAGTAATTCGTCACCCACACAAACAGTATGTTCTTTAACCATTAGACGGAGGTGTGTGCAAGTGTAGCTCGAATCCTTATTATAAAAACATCCTAGTATATTAAAGATACTGGTGTTGTTACAAAAGAAATGAATAAAAAGAGTTTAGGGGGTTAGAGAAGCAAAATAAAACAAAAGAACATAAGTGAAGACATTACCTTTAAATCGGGTAACTCCCCTTGGTTTGAACCAAAAGGGTTTCTTGAAGTGCATTATGCCTAAGGTAAGGCTTCTAGGATGAGGAGAGGGATATTGGGAGCATATTTGAGTAGAGTTTGGACGAGTCAAAGGGCTTGTGAAGTGTGTAAAATGGGTAGGAAGTGGGGTCTTTTTATAAGGGAGAGGATGGGCTCTTTTGGAAATCTTGAAAATATTATTTTGTTATATAATGTTTTTCGGTTTCTAAAGGTCCAAAAATCATTAAAGTCGAAGATAAGGTGTTCCATGTTCGATATAAAATCATCCAATAAGAATTGGACAAGTGTTGGATATTATTTTAAACTTTATCTTCTTATTTATTTAATTCATTCATTAATGACATAAAAGGAGGTTTTGAATTAAAATACCAAAAATTCACCCTAAGCTATATTTTATATTCCAAATTCAAAAATGATGTCTATTTTACCAAATTCAAAACATATATGTTGCATTAATTAATTTTATAATTAATTTCCATTGTTAAAACAAATAGTGTGTTTTTAAGAAGCAATATCTATCAAAAGATTGACACTTGTTGATGTCTAATTTCAAAGTGAAATTAATTACAATGATGACCATTGGATTAAATGGTAAAAATATATTCTATTATACTTTAAACCCAATTAAAAAGATAATCTAACCATATAAATAATTTATATTAAAAGGAGGTTTTGAATTAAAATACAGCATTTTTCACTATTCATTAAAAATTGAACTTTATTGGAAAAATACCAAAAGCATACACAAAGTAAATTTTGATGTCCCGATTCTAAAGAAGAATTTTATTTGGTCCAAATATAACATATAAAATTGACAAAAAGTAGATTTAAAAAGAGTTCGCCATCAAAAGGCTGTTAATCGACATTTTAAAGAATATTAGAATATTTATGCTTAAAATTGGATTCATTCGCATTTTAAGCCTCTATCATTTATTGGGTAATTGTTAAAATATTTAACAAACATATATAATCATTTTGTAGTTAGTTCTGTTCATTCCTGCCACTACAAAGACTAGTCGTTAACTACTATTTAAAATAATATTATTATATTATTAGTGTGCAATGTAAGATTTCAAAGAAACTCGTTGCGTATTGGGTATGTCATCGAACATAGCATCTCCTTTAAAGTAATATTAATATTTTATACAAAAATATTAATAAATATGAAAATTTCATATTCTTTATTTACATGGGATGTTACATATTATATCAACCAAATGAGTACGAACTTTGGATGAATAATTATTGAAAGCCCTACATGCATTCTTCATGACTAGCTAATCCTTGAAGTTAGCCAACAATGTAAACCCAATTCAAACCCTCTACATGTTCATTCTTAACTCGTTGTTCAAAACTGAAATTGTCCTTCATTTAAAGAAAGTCCCGACCTCCATTTTCATCTCATCGTGCACTTAGGTAGGTTAAGCAAAGATTCCGTCATCACCAAATGGTGAGCTGTCACTTTTATAGGTCACACAAAGTCATTGACTTGCTGCTTTAAAGAATGATGAAAGGTCATCAAAAAAATTCGGCATGCTTTTTCACATCTCGAATTGTTTTCATTGGGGTGAGATACTAGCATTGAAATTTGAGCCCAATTTTTCCATGTCTAATCATGATGAATTCAGGGAGCAAGTCAAGAGTTTATGAAATTAAGACAGCGTAATAACTACTAGTGTGGCATCAATAATTTCAATACTTCACTTCCCTTTATGCATTAATCGATTTCCATTTTAAGGGGTTCCTTAATTTAAACTACTCAATCACAATGTTCATTTTTAAACAAAATGTTTTATGAATGAATATCTAAAGGTTTCTCTTCAAGCATTCTAATGTTTATTCGCATCAAAAATAGATTTTTCAATCCGGACATATGAGGAATTTCAAAAATAAGTCTCCAAAATCTATTTTTACCCAGTTGATATAATTGTGTGACATCTATAACAACCCTCTAGAAGTCCTTAAGAAAAATATGTCTTCCTTGGTAATGTCAAGGCAACGAGCAAATGGGGTGTCAATAGTGGGTGCCCTCCCCCACACTTAAAACTGAGCACGATCCCCCGTGAATGTGGTATGGTGGAGAAGGGTGGGCAGTGAAATTGTATGCAAGGGGAGGGAGAAACAATGAAATGAAATAAAGTGAAATTGAAACAGAAAAGCTCCCCTGGAAAAAGGTCGAGGAAGGATCATATATTGGTGTGCGAGAGCCTGCCCACTGGAAGAGTGTCCCCGTGCTAGAATAGTGATCCACATGTTTTCTTGACAATAAAACCATAAAAAGTGAATCAATAACAGCCTAGTAGAAACAAGTGGAATGAGAAAAAGGAGCACACAATCACACCATGCATGACAAAGAAAGCAACATCCATAAAAAAATGCATGTTCAAAAACAAAGTCACAAAAGATCAAGTAGCGACACCCAAATATCTAAGGAAATCAATGCAAGGTCGTAGAGGGATCAAAGCCAGATGGATCTCAGTACTGTGTGCAAGCTTCCTCAACCCATGAGGAATCAGCTGGGGCCGGATCGGAGTTCATCCCTTCGGTAGGAGGTGCAGCTGGTGGATGCACCGAATTCGGGATAGAGGAGGAATCCCCCTACATGTAGTGGGAAGGGGCCTGGCTGGGCAAGGGGAGATAGAGGTCGGGGGGAGGAAAATCCTCCATGGTAATGCCCGCTATCTGGCTTTGAGTGGCCTCAACCTACCAGTCGAACATGGAATACATATCTTGTTACCACTTTCATGTGAGATCTGGGTCGCTAAATGGGGTTCCCTTTATGTGTGGGTACGTGGGATATGGTGGTGGCGGCATAGAGGTCGGAGGAGTGGGGGTCGGTAGTCCTCGGCATGTGGGGAGGAGTGGTGGGAGGCATCGGGGTGGGATGAGGTGGGATGGGGTTCAGGCTGGGCTTCCGCTTCCTGACCTCTAAACCGGTAGTGACCACCATCAAATTCTATCATACACATGCACCATGGTAAGATCAAAAGGAAGGGCCATTTTTAGCTCAAGGAAGGCATCCTCATCAAATTAAATGTCAAGGTGTTTAGTGGGGAGAGTGATGAAAGGCCCACCAAAAATGTCCTTCGGTTTTGAGAACATATGTTGAAGGTACTGTGTAAAGATGAAGGTGATGTTGATCGGGGTGTCGGTAATCATGGAATAGATAATGAATAAATCTCAAAGGCTGACATTGTCTTTGTTGTCCGACTGGGCTGTAAAACAAGTGGTAATGATCCTGTGTAAAATGTGATGGATGGGGTTCAGGAGTCGAGAATCCTTGGCGGTCAGCGGGATGTAGGGATCTCCGGGCTGGGCAATGGTAGCCCAAAATTCTCAGGCAGCTGCAGGATCCCATTCTCGGGCTGCCTCGGCATACTCAACGATCTGAACATAGCCTTGATCATATACCCCAAAAAAGGTGGCAAATTTTCTTTGTTAAAAGCTAAAGTGGTGGTTCATAAGGCGGAATGTGACATCACCTTTATCCTCTCTCAAGTAGCCTTGCTCATCATCTGCATATCTATCGCGACACTGAAAGGTGGCAGCGAATTCCAATACTAATTCCTTAAAGGTGGGTTAGTGCACAGCAAGTACTTGGGTGAGGTGTCCTTGGGCAATCATCCGCTCTAGCTCCTCATAAATGCCCAATGCCTCAAGATTTTGTGGTGTGAAGCAACAGTGGGTATTAACCTCACAAGTGACTAACACTCTATATCACTTATTCTCCTCTTTCTTGCTAAATTTTAGGTGGGGGAAAAGGGGGTTGGTAGAATCGGAATCACAGGTACGTTTTGACGAGGCCATGGAAGTTGGGGTTGTGGTCTACATGCAGTAAAATTCAAAGCATAGAAAAGCCACACTTGACAAAAAATAGATAGAAAATTGAATACTTATTATGAAAAACCTAAAGAGCCTATGGCAGCCCATAAATCTCGAAATTATTTACATGTAAATTGGTGTTTTTTGAAAGAAATAATTTGTGCAAGTGTGTGGGTTGATGTTTTTGGCAAGAAGGGTATAAAGAAGGTGAAGAATGCCTAAAATTGAAAACAAAACAAAAATTGAAAAATGGGGGAAAGGGGAAATCATGTGGTAGCCTAACCCTAGGGAGAGAGGAGGGAAAGCAAGAAGAAAGGAGAAGATGAAGAGGAAAAGGAAGGGGAAAGAACTTACCTTGGCTTGAGATCTGGTGGAAGAGAAAGAGAAAGGGCTTGAGGTTGAAGGAGAGGGAGAGGAGGAGGCTGCACACGGCTTTGAGGGGAGGAGTCGCACGATTTTGGGTTGTTTTAAAATTGAGGGAAAGATTTTAGGTTTTAAAATTTTTGGGCATTTTAAGTGGTGCACGGTTACATTGCATGATTTACTAAACCGTGTGGTAACCGTGTGGAGTGCTATTGGAATGAGGTGTTCTGCCTCCACGGTTTACTGGAGGATCTGCACGACTAGAAAACCAGACGAGACACGTGCAACTGCCTCTGGAATAGGGGTTCAATTATGCATGGTTAATGTGCACAGTTTGTTAAATCGTGCGCAAACTGCATGTATGCCTCTGTCTAAGAAAAATTTTGAATTTCCCCCCTTTTAGGAGAATGCAACCCTTTAGAACTAAAACATTTGTTCCCCATTATTTTTAAAAGATGATTTGATATTTCCATAAGACGTCTAAGTAGAGCATAATAAAGATTCAATGATATATCTATCATTTTGCATGATTCCTATAACAAAAACACTCAAAAATGAAAAACACACTTACATTCTCCCGTAAGCACACAAACAAACAATTATTTTTTTAAAGTTTTCAAAATATTGGGTTAACTCCTGATCAGTGCTACGTTTAATGTCTCGAGCTCAACATAACCGGGCCTCTTGTTACCAGAATTGCATGGTGGAGACCATGCCCACCATGTCATCCATTTGTAAGTATGGTTTGAGGTGTTGGTCATTCACCTTGAACGTTTATCCATCTTCGCCAGAAACTTCAGGCGCACCATAGTGGAAAACCTTGACCACTGTGAAAGGTCCCGACCACCGGTTCTTCAGCATTCCTGGAAACAATCTTAACCATGAGTTAAATAACAATATTTGATCACCAGGATGGAATGATTTCTGAGAAATCAGACGGTCATGAACTGCCTTTGTCTTCACCTTGTACAATATGGCATTTTCATAGGCTTCCATCAAAATTTCATTGAGCTCAGACAGTTGGATTTTTTGTTTCTCTTCAGCGACCTTCAAATCATAATTCAAAGTTTTGACGGCCCGATACGCCTTATGCTCGAGTTCCACAGGTAAGTGACAGGGCTTTCCATAGACCAATCTAAATGGAGACATTTCCAATGGTGTTTTAAAAGAGGACATGTATGCCCATAGAGCATCGTCTAGATTTTTATACCAATCCTTTCTTGATGCTCCTAGTGTCTTTTCCAAAATTTGTTTAATCACGGTTAGAAACATCAGCTTGGCCACTAGATTGGAGGTGGTATGGTGTCCCTATCTGGTACTTCACCCCGCACTTTATGAGAACCCTTCTCATCGTGGCATTATCAAAATGTGTCCCCCTATCACTGATGATGACCCGGGGAACACTGAACTGGCAGAATATGTGTTTTTTCAGAAAATTGATGACAACCTTTGTTGTGTTGTGGGTTGTGGCAGTGGTTTCCACCCACTTAGATACATAATTCACACATAACAGAATGTATATATTGTCATACGATGGTGGAAATGGTCTCATGAAGTCAATACCCCACACATCGAAGATTTCCACTTTGAGGATAGGGTGTTGAGGAATCTCAACTATGTGCCCAATGTTTCCTGTCTGCTGGCACTTATCACATTGTGCCACAAAATGTCGAGCATCCTTATGCATCGTTGGCCAGAAAAATCCAGATTGTAAGATCTTTGCTATTGTGCGGTCTGGCCCGTGATGTCCTCTAATGGGGGATGAATGACAAAATTCCAGAATGCCATTGATTTCACTCTCGGTCATGCATCAACGAATGATGTCATCTCCACATGATCGAAAGAGCGGTGAATCTTCCCAGAAATATTTCTTCACTTCTGATTGAAAACGCTTTCTTTGTTGGTAAGAAAGATCAGGATAAAGCACTCTCGTGGCCAAATAATTGGCAATGTCAGCAAACCATGGACGGGGTACAGCGGCTAATGAGAATAGGTGTTCATCTGGAAAATCTTCCTTGATTTAGTTATCTTCTTCTTTTCTCCAAGTGGGGAAACTCCAAGCGAGAGAGATGATCACCAACCAAGTTTTCACTACCCTTCTTATTACGAATTTCCAAGACAAATTCTTGGAGAAGTAGCACCAAACGAATCAATCATAGCTTTGCAACTTTCTTATTTAACAAGTATTTGAGTGTTGCATGATCTATATAAATAATGACTTTGGACAACACCAAATATGAATGAAATCTATCAAATGCATAAACCACCGCCAACGTTTCTTTTTCTGTGGTGGTGTAAATAATTTGAGATTCGTTTAAGGCGTGGCTCGCATAGTAAATAAGCCGAAACATTCGATCAAGTTGTTGCCCAAGAACCACTGTTACTGCATAATCGCTAGCATCATACATAAGTTCAAACCGCTCATCCTAATTCAGAGCAATCATGATCGGAGCTTCCACCAATCGTTGTTTCAAAAGCTGAAATGCCCCGACACAAGCTTCATTGAATTCAAAGATTGCATCCTTCGAGAAAATATTAGTTAATGGTTGATCTACCTTCAAAAAATCTCGCACAAACTGTCTATAAAATCCTACATGCCCAAGAAAGCTCTACATTGCATGGGATGAAGTAGGAATGAGCATATTTTCTACCACATCTATCTTTGCAGGATCCACTTCAATTCTCTTCTCGAAGATCCGATGGCCTAAAACAATTACCATTTTACACCATAAAATGAAATTTCTCCCAATTCAAGACCAGATTTGTCTACTCGCACCGTTCTAGAACCATTTCTAAGTGTTTCAAGCATGTCTCAAATGACCTTCCATAGACGGAGAAGTCGTCCACGAAAACTTCCAAAATCTACTCCATCATGTCATGGAAAATAGATAGCATACACCGTTGGAAGGTGGATGGAGCGTTACACGTACCAAATGACATACGACGGTAGGCAAATGTTTTGCATGGGCATGTGAAGGTGATCATCTCTTAATGTTAAGGGGCAATAAAAATCTGGTTATATCCTGAATAACCATCTAAGAAGCAGTAAAATATGTGCCCCGCCAATCGCTTCAACATCTGATCCATGAATGGGAGTGGGAAGTGGTTCTTTTCTTGTGGCGTCATTCAATTTTCTGTAATCAACACACACCCCTCCATCCTGTAATAGTCTGAATCGGGATCAACTCATTCTTTTCGTTTGATATCACAGCAATACCCCCCTTTTTGGGCACCACTTGCAAAAGGTTGGCCCACGTGCTGTTAGAAATCGGGTATATAATTCCAACATCTAACTTAATCACTTCCTTTTTCACCACCTCCTTCATTGGAGGATTTAACTATAGTTGTGGTTGTTGAGATGGTTTTTCTCCCTCTTCCAGAAGTACCTAGTGGGTACAAATGGTTGGACAGATTCCCTCAAGGTCAGCCACCGTCCAACCAATAGCTTGTTTCTTCTTTTTAGAACCTGCAAAAGTGTGACCACTTGCTCTTGTGTGAGGGACGCATCGAGAATAACAGGCAGTGTGTCCTTGTCACCCAAATACCCGTACTTCAGAGATGATGAAAGATTCTTCATTTCTAATTATGGAGCCTTTAGGACCGAAGGGGCGATAGGTTCAACTCCTTCTCTTCCCAAACTTTCTGGAATTATTACCCGCTGCCAATAATGACTGCCCTGGCCTAAGATATACTGCAGCTCTTCATGTTCATGTTCAGGCTAGATGCCCACTGAATCCATCTCATCGATGCGAGAAAAACAGCTCACGTCAATTTCTGGGCAGTCAACTTGATCTTCAACTATTGATAAGGCGCAGCAGTCCTCATTCTCCACAAATGAGGCTTGTTTAACAGCCTTCAGGACATTTATAGGACACTCTTTCATCCCCCACTCTGAAGATTAATTCACCTTGATGGACAACAATCAAAACTTTACTCGTAGTAAGGGTCTCCCCAAAATCATTGGAACTTCTGCATCATCCTCATGTCAAAGATAAAAAGTTGATCGGGAGAATTAACTTCCCAACCTTCAATAACACATCTTCAAGAAGCCCTTTGGGGTATTTAATCGAGCGGCCAGCTAGTTGTAGGGCCACATGAGTAGGCTTCAATTCATTCAATCTTGGCTTCTTGAAGACACCAAAAGGCATTAAGTTCACACTAGACCCCAAGTCACAGAGTGCCTTTCCAAACTCACATGAGCTGATTGTGCACGGTATAGAGAAGCTCCCAGGATCTTGTAGCTTGGGAGGAATTGAATATTTACCACCGCTGAACACTCCTTATTGAGAAGGATGGTACCCAAATACTCCATCTTCCTTTTGTTGGAGAGGATCTCTTTCATGGACTTTGTGTATGTGGGCATGTTGGAACCGGGCATGCAGCGGAAACCCCGAACAGGTGGGTTTTAAAAAACAATCCACCGACGGTCGACGTAAACATGTCAACGTCGGATAAGAGTAGCCCGGTCATAGCCGAGGACCACGCGTGGAGGATTTTAAGCACAAAATTAAACTATAAAATGCCTGGTTTAAATCTGAAGCCACGCACGACGTCTGCTCGTCGTTAGCGATCACTGCTCGAAGAATCTAAAGCCGAATTCCTCTAGATCGTCCACACGTGCTTAAAGAAATATGCGGGAGCGCCGTTCATCGTAATCCGGGTGCTAGCGTGGATTTGCGACGATGTCTTCGATGCTTCAACGACCACTACATCGCATCGCTAGCGATGCCCGAGAGAGAGCTTCATCCGAGCTACTTGGATCCAGAGCATCTCTCTCTAGAATGTGGGAGAGAGGAGAAGAGAGATAAGCTGCATGAATAATGAATGGAAAATGCCCCTCCTCTTCTATTTATAGTGCACAATTAAAATACCCAGTATCGCCTCACCGGCCCCTGAATACTTAACGCACTATCAACGAAATTTATGACTACTACACTGAGTCATAAATATTATTATCATTTACTTTTAATATATTAAAATATATTACATTATTATAATTGATTCATTAACTCAACTCGTCGCTCCCATAAATATTAATTGAACCTTGAATAATTTAATATTAGTCAATTAATATTTTTTTCATGTATTTACTTAAAAACTCATAAATAAATTCAATACTCATTATTCTAAACTCGAATAATATGAATTTATTTATTGCATTGGTGATCGTTTAACTTTGGACAATTCCCGGACCCCTGTGGCGGGGGCCCACTATGTCCAATTCTCTTGTTCAACTGAATAGGGCAGATTCTTGAATACGCTATTGTGTGTGACCCTCTAGGCCCTTATTTCGATAGCCGTGAATAGTATTCACAGACCAAGAGCGGGATCTAGCAACCCATCATGACCCCTGAAGAAATAAAAAATGTCACAGCAGCGACAACCAACCTACGAACATACCCTGTGTAATATAATCTCTTTGTCTATAATATCTCCTAAAGCAGGACGCACTCTCGTAACATCGCCCTTTTCTTGCTTTATTGTTTGTTGATGTAACTGGATGAATTTACCCTCGACTACCATGGCCATGATCTTATAAAGGTACTGTCATTCATATCAACATGGCCAGAGATATATTACCTCCATAACCTGGAAGCGACAAATCCTTTCTTGACCATTCAACCAATGTCATGCCACCAATGACGCACCCGACACAAACTACCTCGCCACGACTTCATTGCCATGGTTTTCGTCTTGCATCAAAGTACGCAATCAAATGACATACATTGGTAATGATCTCAAGTCAGGAGACCATTACACATGATCGTAGATAGGAACATCCAATGACACCCAAAACATGTGGTGTTCCTATTGGCGAGTCAGTCCTCATGATCTCACTACTAGAGATCACCAAGTGCGAACTTCATGAGAAAAAGTCTCAATGCTTATGAACCCCCAGCACCTGATGGTCAGACATCTACTTTGCCCAATTAGTAAGATGTATCTAAACTATAGAACATATATTTAAGATTAATGTCATAGTATCTAGAGGTTCTCATTATAGCCTGGGAACTGCTATAACCTTTCGATACGACAATAAATCTTTGGACATTACCATTTCAATAGTGGACGTAGGAAAGTCTATACTATAATGGTAAGATGACATCATGCATAGTTAACTCTATACACGATATGGTAATCAAAAGCACATAATAGTTGGGTCTAGGGCACCCACTATTTCAACAGAGCATTTGAGTCAATGTCTCCGCAAAGGGTATATTGATGTGGAGTTTCCTGAAAATCTCCATGAGTCTTCCAAACTGCTAGTCCAGTTTACTCTACTTCATTCGTTTGAGAAAGGGCAAGGTCGGTTCATAAGGCTTGACTACCGCCTTTTCCTTATCATGCATGGGCCCCTTCCCTTTTGATGTCTCTTTTGGTGGGGAAAGATCCTCTATTTCAGCTTCTTTGTCCAAAGAAGGCGCGGGTTTATTTTGATTTTCAGCTTCACCTTCTCCTTGCTTTGTGGTCACTTGATGAGGTAGCTCCTTCTCACTCCTCAAGGTTATTGCATTAGCCTCCTCTCGTGGGTTCTTCTATGTGTTACCTGGTAATGTGTTGGGTTGCCTTGCAGAGAGTTGATTGGTTAGTTGTCCAATCTGGTTCTCAAGGCATCGAATAGATGCTCCTTGATTTTGAAATCTGATTTCGACAGTGGTGATGGATCTGGACATCATCTCTTCTAACTTTGATGGTTGTTCCTGGTGAGGTTGTGGCTGAAAAACTTGTTGTTGGGGTTGTCGAGGAGGTTGTGTCGAACAAGGGTTTTGATACCCTTGTTGTTGATACCGGCCTTGTTGGTATTGATTTCCCTGTTGTTGTCTCAGATATGAATTTTGATACTGTTGTTGTCCAAAACTAAGGATTTTGTTGTTGTTGTCCTCAATCAGTATTCACATTATATTGTCATGTCGGGTTCTAGTATTGAGGGAACATGTTTGGTCCTCGATTCTGAGAAACATAACTTACTTCACTTGTCGAGGGATCAGCACTTAATCTTAGACATTCACTCATGATGTGGTTGTCACCACATTCGCTGTAAGCTGGATGATTTACTGTTTGAGCTTGTGACGTTTTCAGATTCAATGCATCAATTTTCATTGACACGACGTCGAGTTGAGCAGCAAGCATCGTAGTGGCATCAATATTTTTGCATACCTTTCTTCTAAATTCCTCACTCAGAATGTCATTGGAAGCTATTGGTCGACATGTCTTTCAAAAGATAAAATAGTTCTTCAGGAGATTTTCTCATTACTATTCCTCCAACAATCGCATCCACCATAGATTTGGTGTTCTTCGTAGGACCCCCATAAAAGGTTTGAACTTGCATCCATATAAGGAGCCCATGATGAGGACATTTCTTTAGCATCTCCTTGAAGCGTTCCTGCAATTCATATAAAGATTCTGACTTATGCTGCTAGAAGTTATGAATCTCATTCTGTAACATCACAGTCTTAGAGGGAGGAAAGTATTTGGACAAAAATGTTTAGGTTAATGTCTCCCAAGTGAGAATGGAACATTGGTGTAGTCATTTTATCCAGTCATTTGCTTTGTACCTTTATGAGAAGGAAAATAATCAGAGCCGAATATCATCCTCTGACGCGTCGTGGTAACGAAACGTGTCGCATATCTCCAAAAAAATTGAGAGATAGGCATTAGGGTCCTCGCTTGGAAAACCCCTAAATTGAACTGAATTGTGAATGAGTTGCATAATGGTCGGCTTAATTTCAAAGTGTTGTGCTTGCACCGACGGCCTGATAATATTTGTGTCCACTCTGTGAATTGAGGGCAATTCATACTCCATAAAAGTATGGCCTTGAGGCAATTGTTCTTAAGGAGGCATAAACCGTTGATCTTGTGCAAAATAGGGCCATTGATTCTGAGGCATATATGGCAGTCATTCCGTTGGAAGATACTGCTACGAATTTTGTTGCCCATATCCCGGTAAAAATTGAGTTGGTGGTCTTTGATGATTTTTGCAACACAAACTCCATAAAGTTGGTCGGTGGATACCGATTTGGTTCACCATCAACGGTGAGTTGTTCTGATTTCTATCAAGTGCAAACTGTTGTCCAACACCATGGACAGTGGCTAGTTCTTCCACTTCCAAATTCACCATGGGGGCGTTCTGGTTGTGTTCTCCCATAAGTGCTCGACGTCGCATAGAGATGGTTCGTTCAATTTTGAGGTCAAAGAAGAGTGTCTTCGTTGACTCGACGCTCTTGGAACGAGTAATCTAGCGGATCATGCACCTATAGTCCTGCACAACACAGAACAACACACCAAGCGTAAAAGGGAAAACCAATAATAACCAAAAACATAAACGAGATTATGAGTAGAATTTTTCAGAATTTATAATTTTTGTTTTCACTTAATTAATACAAACTCAAAATGACAAAACACTGTTTAATTTCTCCACAGAAACAACGCCATAATTTGGTGTCGTTCCGACCATAGTATTACTTTCGGTAGCCCAAATTCAATTACTCACGCTTCACAACTAGTATAGTGTAAGTATGGAGTCGATCCACAGGGTGAAATTAAAGTATTTTGTACCTTGAGTCGCGATTAATTAACTGAATGTTGCTGAATTTAGAGTCATGGTTAATTAACTGAATGTTTCTGAATTTAGAGTCGCGATTAATTAACTAAATGTCGCTGAATTTAGAGTTGATATTTTGGGGGTTTGAGGGTTGATTCAGAGGGTTGAATGATTAACGCTTCAAATTCTTTAACAATTTACTTAAAACAAGAAAACACAGAAATTGTTTTCAACAATCAATAGAATAAATGCATTAGGGTTGTGGGTGGTTATGAAGACCGTTGAAAATTGATTAGCTTACACTAGTGCAGAAAACATTTTTTACGTCGGTTATTTTTCATTATTTACGTCGGTTTTTAGGCGACGTTAATACGGATGACGTTATAAATATCGTTTTTTACGTTGGTTATTTAAAACCCGACGTAACATCCCTAACATCACGGTGTTTATCACGTCGGTTCATTAATAACCGACGTGAAAAATGATGGGGGATGGGGATTTATAACGGCGGTTATTATATAACCACCGTGATAAACCGCGGGTGGGGGGGGGGGGGGTTTAGCACGTCGGTTATATAATAACCGACGTGCTAAATATGCGCGGGGGGGTTTATCACGTCGGTTATTTCTAAACCGACATGATAAAACGCCTGGGATATCGTTTATCACGTCGGTTATGACATAACCGACGTGATTAACCCTTCCTCGGGCCTATTATCACGTCGGTTTCTTAAATAACCGACGTGATAAAAAGGCCTGGGAAACGTTTTAGCACCTCGGTTATCCAATAACCGACGTGTTAAATCGATTCCCAGGCCTTTTAGCACGTAGGTTATATTAAGAACCGACGTGATAAAAGGCCCGGGAACGGTTTATCACGTCGGTTCTCGAAAAAACCGACGTGATAAACCCCTACCGATTTATTTACCACGTCGGTTATAAAATAACCGACGTGAAAGCGATATTTTTTTTTAAAAAATAATTGCACTGCTCTCACCAAAAAGCATCCAGAAACCAAACAACAAAAATAACCATGCCAGTCCTCCCCCAAGCCCCAACTGAACCCCACCCTCATCTATACCCACCTAACAACCTGGCCAGCCCTCCCCCACCACATTGGAGCCCCACCACAACCCTTGGACACCCCCCCCCCACCCCTTGGACAGCCCCCCACCCTCATTTACACCCCCAAGACCCCTAGTACACCCTCAAACACCCATTGGACACCCCTCCCATATCCCTTGGACACCCCCCACCCCTTGGACACCCCCCCCCACCCCTTGGACAGCCCCCCACCCTCATTTACACCCCCAAGACCCCTAGTACAGCCTCAAACACCCATTGGACACCCCCCCACACCTTGACAGCCCTCCCAGACCCCTTGGACACCCCCCCCGACCCCTGGACACCCCCCCGAGCCCTTAGACAACCCCAAACACCCCTTGGACACCCCTCCCATATCCCTTGGACACCCCCACCCCTTGGACACCCCCCCACCCCTTGGACAGCCCCCCCCCCCCCCACCCTCATTTACACCCAATCGGCCCCTTGGACAGAACTCCCAGACACCTTGGACACCACTCCCATATCCCTTGGACACCCCCCACCCCTTGGACACCCCCCACCCCTTCGACAGCCCCCCACCCTCATTTACACCCCGAACACTAGGACAGCCCCAAACACCCCTTGGACACCCCTCCCGTATCCCTTGGACACCCCCACCCCTTGGACAGCCCCCACCCCTTGGACAGCCCCCCACCCCCTGGACCCCCCCCCCCGACCCCTTGGAAACCCCCCCATCCTCTTGGACAGCCCCAAACACCCCTTGGACACCCCTCCTATATCCCTTGGACACCCCCCCCCCCCCCACCACTTGGACACCCCCCCACCCCTTGGACATCCCCCCCCCCCACCCTCATTTACACCCAACCGACCCCTTGGACAGCCCCAAACACACCTTGGACACCCCTCCCATATCCCTTGGACACCCCCCACCCCTTGGACACCCCCACCCTCATTTACACCCCCCCCCCGAACCCTAGGACAGCCCCAAACACACCTTGGACACCCCTCCCATATCCCTTGGACACCCCCCAAACACCCACCCACCCCCTTGGAACCTCTCCCCCCATACCAAAATCCAGACCAGAAAAACCATCAACAGTAGACCAAAACAAGAAGTAGAGAAAAATTAAACATTCACTTATATAACATTCAAAACTTACACTGTCAACTTCAAAAAAAACTAAATCCAACCTAAACGACTACGAAATACACAATTACATTGACAATATTCAAAATTACATTTTATATTACAAACAACTAAAAGTCAATCAAACCTGTAAAATAATTTGACCACTCCACTTGTAAGTGTTTGATATCTTCAGCAGTAAAGGGTTTAGGGTCATCAAAAAGCTACAAAGGAAAAGTATAGTAGTCAACGTGTATAATGAATAAATCAAATTGAAATATTATGAGAAAGAGGAAATCTTACCAGGTCAAAACTCAGAACTGTCCCAGTTGTTATTATTTCATACATAAATCTTAACATGTAATATCTGCATTCGATGATGCCTTGTTGCTCATGAAATTTCTGTTTGAATGAGTGTAAATTAAATATATTATTTTTATGTAATAAATCAAAATGTACAAATTATAAATGGATATTTACCTTCGCATGTACATATTTGATCTTGAAATTCCTTTTCTTTGCGCTTTTTCGAAAGTGGACCCATGCCCTGTTAGAAAATAATACGAATGGGGTAAATTTAAAATTCATTATAATATATAAAACTATTGTGAAATTGAAACTTACGTTTCCAATATATTCTTAAAACTTTCTCGCACATCATCATGGAGAGAGCATATCCAATAAAGTGCTTTCTCCCTAGGGCAAAAAACCCCTAACATCCAATCATCCCTGATAAAAGGAAATTTAACGTTAGTGGTTTTTTATGTTAAAAGATAATTAACTCTTTGAGAGGGATGTGTTTCATACCTCTCACAAAAAGGCATCATCCAACACTGTGTGATTACATTCTTTTCAAATCTATCAGCAATATAAATAATTCTTTGTTCCTCAGCCAATGCACATGCTTCAGGGGAAATCAATTGTGGGTCCACGAATCCATATACATATGTCAGCTCATTCCTCTCACAAATTTTATACAGATACCTAATACAAATCATACATAAGTATACATTTTTAATAAATATAACTCAAGGAAAAGGTGTTAAGACTTACATGATAAAAATTTGCACCACGTTGATGCCCAACTTATCTCCAGTGACAAACTCCATGATATCAGTTTTCATAATCCCCACACTTAGTTCACGTCCACAGACATGAGCTTCCATTGTAAAGTCATAATGATCCGCCAACAAATTTGAATATCTTGACAATTTGTCAAGACTGCTAGTATCTGCATCTGATGTCATAGCTATCTGTCTTTGTTGTTGTCTATACAGTATTTCTTTACCTTTGAAGTATTCTTGTAAAAATAAATTGAAAAATATATTAGTTTTCAAATGATAAAACATTAATAAAAATATAAAATAAAAGATATAACATCCATACCTCTATGGTAATGAGTCGAAGAAGTCTGGATGGCCAAAGTAAAAAATGGACGATACTATGTCCAACTGTCGTCACCTCATCTGTAGGTAATGGTATCCGAGCTGATCTATCTATAATATCCTGTACAGTGACCCTCTGATTCTCTACCTCTAATTGTTGATGATGAACTGTATCTCCTATACAATATACCATCCCATATGCAACTATATGATGTTGATGATCATCAACATACAACTCACAATAAGTAGGTAGCTGCGGCGGAGGAGGAGGATCAAAAATGGGGTCCGCAGGCTGAGGTGGGGGAGTGGGAGCTACTGGGAGAGGTGGAGTGGGAGCTGCACCCTGAAATTGTCTTTGCAAGTCTGCAAACATAAACTGCACCGATGCTCTAATCTTGTCCTCCATTGTCGCATTAATATTATGGACTTCAGCCTCCAAGTATTCTATTTTTTTTATAAACTCCCTCAACGTTAGAAGTTGAGGAACGTGGCAACACTTTTCTTACCGATACACCAGCCGGATATCCTCTTACACGGCCAGGATGTTCGGGCTTTCCCAATGCCACAGATAAAATATCTTCCCTCCCAGATGGTGTAAATGTCCCCTGTGAACTCTGCTCCTCAAGAGAGTCCTGTAATAATTAACTAAACATTTCTATAATGATTGGAAATATATGACGAAAATAGTAAACTTAAATAAATAAAATAGATATCTTACAATCCTCTCAACTACGAGTCTCGATTCTTCCGAAAGATATTGTCCTTTTTTTCCCTTCCGAGCTCTTTTCCATTTCTCATGTCTAGATAGAGGGGATGGAGGGGCCACCTCTCCAGAGCTTGAAGACTCAGCTCTTAGTTGTTGAAATTTTTCTGCCATCATTTGTTCTTCCAATAATGCATACCCTCCCCGAGATAAACTATGAGGGTATACATTTTTAGATTGGATCTCTTGATGAGCTTTCCTTGTTTGATGTAAATTAAGAATAAGTAATCATTAACAAAACAATAATAAGATCATTTATATAAGAAATCTTATAAAAGTTTACATTGCCCTTACCAAAAATGATTCTTTTCTTCTACTTTCAAAAAATTGTCTCCATGTGTCTTCATCTATAAAAGGATATATACGACATGGATTCTCACGACTCCTATGACCATAAATGAAATCAGATGAGAGGGTTGATTTGAAATCCCTCCATCTCCTAGCAGCCAACGACAAGAATTTCTTCCTGACTCCTCCAGTGTCAGGAATATAAAATGTCATCTGATAAAAAAGAGGTTAAAATATTATATATACTAGAAACATTTAAAGAACAGTCAAACAATAGCAAAAGATCTTACCAAAATGGTCTCCCACAGCTGAGAAATTATCGCCTTATCCACACTTCTCCAATCATCATAGAGAATGCTTACTTTGCTCTTAGCCTGAGTTGCTACAAAACCCTTAAAATCTTTAGCATTTGGACCTCTAGGAAGATCATCATCATCAAACTCCACGACTATCCTCTCCTCCTTCGTACGGGAAAGTGATAATTTTGGTAAACGTGTGCACCCACGCTTACCAACCTTTGAACTCTTTTTCGTAATAGGAGCATGTGAATGTTCCTCCCCAGATGTATGACCAATATGCTCATCTCCAGAATCATGTGGCTGATCAACTGATTGATCTGTCATTTTCCTTCAAATCAAAAAAAAACAAACATTAGTTCACAAATATACAAATTCAAATATTGTAATACTACTTAATCAGAAAATAGAAAAGTGTACTAAATTACATAATAGTAAACATTGGTAATATGGTAAGCATGTTAAACAATGATAAACATGGTAAACAGAGTCTGTTGATAGGCAAAAGGTTGCCAAGGAGTTGGCCCAAGAAAGCTGAAAAGTGGACTCACTGAGTCCACCGGTCAGCCGGTGTGAGCTCACCGGCCAGCCGGAGGACCCAGGCAGTAGACTTTCCCACTGCCTGGTGTCACCGGCCGGCCGGTGGACCAGACAGAGCCTTCCTCTCTGTCTGGACCACCGGCCGGCCGCTGGATCACCACCGGCCGGCCGGTGGACCAGACAGAGAGCCTTCCTCTCTGTCTGGACCACCGGCTGGCCGCTGGCTCATCACCGGCCGGCCGGTGGACCAGACATAGCTTTGCTGTCTGGACCACCGGCCAACCGGTGATCCACCACCGGCCAGCCGGTACGCCCAGGACTTCTCCTCTTTACGATTTTTATTGTTTTATCATTTTGTTTTGATACATGTTTTAATAAGTAAAAAATTTACAATATCTAACATTATATGAAAAAACTAAATGTAAACAAGAATTAAACATGTGTTACCTGTAATTTTAGGAATGTACAGTTGGATTGTTTTCCCAAATTCCTTCATCGTGATCGTTCCTTATGGCACAAACCATGTCTTCAACATACTCATCATTATGTTCTGTTAATCTTTCCATGGAAGTAGGGATCTCACATAAATCAGCATCTTCATCAAATTCATCCTCACCAACATATTGTTTTTCCCTTGTAAAACAACAGCCCACTGCATATCTGATTGATCTACTACATAGAAAATTTGTTTGGCATGTGTTGCCATTATAAAATAATCAGCTGTGTCTTCCAATCTATTCAGAATAACAAGTGTCATTCCAAATTCATCATGTCTGACACTGTTGTTACCGATAAACCATTTACAGTTAAAAACATGAACTTTAATTTTAATGTAATTAGCCTCCCATATGTCTTCAATCACTCCATAATATGCACTTGATGCCGAAATTGGGTTTCTGTCCTTAGCACTCGAAAAATGCATTGCTTCTGCAAACACCAATACACCACTATTCTGAACTGCACTTCTGTTGTCCTGAGCATTTGTATGAAATGTATAGCCATTAATGTCATAAGCGGACCATGTTATCACATTTAAAGATGGACCACCCACTATCCATTTTAATGTCTCTGATACATCTGATCTACCAAGCAAGGTCTTTTTAAACCATGGCAAAAAAGTTTTGTTGTGCTCATTCAAAATCCACATTTCTTTCTTCTTTGGATGACATTGTTTCAACTCATTAATATGCAATGTGATATACGGTTGAACATCAGCTATGTTATTCAAGATTTATGATTCTAACTTCTTCATCTGTTTAGCTGACAGTGATTTGACTTTCAAGCCACGAATCCCCTTTCCCTCATTATTAACCCGTTCATGGCGAGATGGAGGCAAACCTATGTGTTGCGCCGTAGCCAAGTAGCTCGTACAAAACTCTGCTACCTCCTCAGAAATATACTTTTCAATAATGGAGGCTTCAGGTCGATATGGATTTTTAACATATCCCTTTAATATTTTCATATACCTTTCAAAAGGATACATCCAACGAAGATATAAAGGTCCACAAAGCTTTATTTCTCGAACCAGATGAATCATTAAATGCACCATCATATCAAAAAAAGTTGGAGGAAAATATATTTCCAAATGACAAAGTATAAAAATTGCATCCTTTTCCAAAATGTTCAAAGCATTCACATCAATCGCCTTGTTACAAATTGAATTGAAAAAATAACACAACCTCATTATAGTCTTTCTGACACGGATGGGCAATATTCCACGCAGTGCAACTGGTAGAATTTGTTGCATCATGACGTGACAATCATGTGATTTCATACCTATCAACTTCAAGTCTTTCAATGAGACAAAATTTTTTACATTTGAAGAATAACCTTGAGGCACTTTGATATCATGAAGACACTGACAGAAGCTACTTTTCTCCCTCTTCGATAATGTATGACAAGCTGGGGGAAGAAATGTTCGTCTTCCTTTAGGAGTGGGAGCTAACTCCAAACGTATTCCCATTGATAGTAGGTCTAACCTTGCATTCAACCCATCTTTTTTCTTTCCTTTAATATCTAGCAATGTTCCGATCAAAGAATCATAGCTATTCTTCTCCACGTGCATGACATCAATATTATGTTTGACTTCATGATACCTCCAATATGGTAGCTCAAAAAATATTGACCTTTTCTTCCAAATATGTCTATCATTACCAGATTTCTGTGTCTTTCCCAATGTCACATCAAGGTTTTTCACCCTCTCAAAATACAAATCTGGGGATAAAGGTTTTGGAGCAGTATCAAATTCTTGTGAGCCATTGAATGCCTTTTTTAGTCTTCTATAAGGGTGATCCATAGGCAAAAACTTTCGATGACCCATGTACACTGTTTTCCTCCCATGATGCAATTGACAATATGACGTCTGTTGTTCGCAAATTGGACATGCTTTATGCCCTTTAACACTGTATCCAGAAAAATTTCCATATGCTGGGAAGTCATTTATAGTGAATAGAAGCACTGCATGCAGTTGAAAATATTCAATTTTATATGAATCATACACCCTAATACCATCAGCCCATAACAGTTTCAAATCATCAATCAGCGGTGACAAGTATACATCAATATCATTGTCGGGTTGCTTTGGACCAGAGGTCATGATACTCAACATGACATATTTGCGCTTCATACAAACTTCATGAGAGAGGTTGTAAATTACCAATAAAACAGGCCATGAACTATGTGTGCTACTGAGGGTTCGGTATGGATTCATTCCATCTTTGCACAAGCCTAGTCTCAGATTTCCAATTTCATTTCCAAATGTAGGGTACTGGGCATCAATTTTCTTCCATTGTGGACAATCAGCTGGATGACGTATTTTTCCATCACATACCCGCTCATCAGCATGCCATCTTAACTTTTTGCATCATGTGAATTAGCAAATAAACGTTTGAAACGAGGAATTATAGAAAGATACCAAAATACCTTTGAAGGGAGCTTTGTAATCTCTACATCAGCTTGTGATTTTTCTTTCACCTTATACCGTGATGTCCCACATTTAGGACACTCTTTCAGAAATTCATATTCCTTCCTATATATAATGCAGTCATTCGGACATGCATGTATTTTCCTGTATCCCAATCCCATCGGGCATAATATTTTTTTGGCCTTATAATGTGAATCTGGAAGATCGTTATCTTTTGGAAGAATGTCTTTCATCAATTGTAGCAGCTCTATAAAACTTATGTCACTCCATCCATGTTTCGCCTTCATGTTAATCAATCTTAACACCGCCGAAAAAACCGTAAAATCTGTACAACCAGGATATAATGGTTTTTCGGCATCACCATATAGACGTGCAACTGTCGGTTCTATCTCAATTTGTTCTGCTACAATATCGCGAATCATTTCTTCAATTCCATCGGAGTTACCATCTTGCGATCCATTATCATCAGTGACATTCTGTCCAGTTTCGCCATGCCAAATCCAAGGGTTGTAACTTGGATTGAAACCATGACAAATCAGATGATCTTTTATCTCTCTACTTTTCAACTTCTTCATATTCAGACATTTCAGGCATGGACAGAAAAAAATGTCACTACTTGGAACATTTCGTTTAGCAAATTCCAAAAAGGCATCAACACCTTCCTCATATTCATTGCTCATTCGATGTGCCGTAATCCAACTTCGACTCATTATTACCTATAACAAATAGCAAAAATATATATATTTTTTAGATAAGACAAATATATGTTTATATGAAAAAAATCATAATTTGAATGTAAACAATTTTGAAATATAAAACAAATCGATGTGTATTTAAAAAAATATGCTTGAATATTATTTTTTAAACAAAATATAGTAAGATATAACACCCCCCTGGACACCCACCGAACCCTCTGGACAGCCCCCCGCCCCTCCTGGACACCACCCCCCACCCCCTACCCCCTTGGACACCCCCCTGGACATCCCCCAACCCTCTGGACAGCCCCCCCACCCACCCGGACAACCCCAAATACCCTCTGGAGAGGCCTCCACCCACTTGGACAGCGCCCCACACCCATCCACCCCCTTGGACACCCCCCCTGGACACCCCACCGACCCCTCTGGACAGGCCGCCACCCCCTTGGACAGCCCCCACACCCACCCATCCCCTTGGACACCACCCTGGACACCCCCCCCCCCCCCCCGACCCCTCTTGACAGCCCCCGACCCCTCTAGAAAGCACCCCCACCCCTCCTGGACACACCCCCCCACCCCCGACCAGCTTGGACACCCCCCAACCCTCTGGACAGCCCCCCCACCCCTCCTAAACACCACCCCCACCCCCTACCCCCTTGGACACCCCCCTGGACACCCCCCAACACCCACCCACACCCTTGGATAGCCCCCCACACCCACCCACCCCCTTGTAAACCCCCCTGGACACCTCCCGACCCCTCTAGACAGCCCCCACCCCTCCTGGACACCACCCCCCACCCCCTACCCCCTTGGACACCCCCCTGGACATCCCCCAACCCTCTGGACAGCCCCCCACCAACCCGGACAACCCCAAATACCCTCTGAAGAGGCCGCCACCCACTTGGAAAGCCCCCCACACCCATCCACCCCCTTGGACACCCCCCTGGACACCCCACCGACCCCTCTGGACAGGCCGCCACCCCCTTGGACAGCCCCCCACACCCACCCATCCCCTTGGACACCACCCTGGACACCCCCCGATCCCTCTGGACAGCCCCCGACCCCTCTAGAAAGCACCCCACCCCTCCTGGACACAACCCCCCACCCCCGACCTGCTTGGACACCCCCCAACCCTCTGGACAGCCCCCCCCCCCACCCCTCCTAAACACCACCCCCACCCCCTACCCCCTTGGACACCCCCCTGGACACCCCCCAACACCCACCCACACCCTTGGACAGCCCCCACACCCACCCACCCCCTTGTAAACCCCCCTGGACACCCCCCGACCCCTCTGGACAGCCCCCCGCCCCTCCTGGACACCACCCCCCACCCCCTACCCCCTTGGACACCCCCATGGACATCCCCCAACCCTCTGGACAGCCCCCCACCCACCCGTACAACCCCAAATACCCTCTGGAGAGGCCGCCACCCACTTGGACAGCCCCCCACACCCATCCAACCCCTTGGACACCCCCCTGGACACCCCACCGACCCCTCTGGACAGGCCGCCACCCCCTTGGACAGCCCCCCACACCCACCCATCCCCTTGGACACCACCCTGGACACCCCCCGACCCCTCTGGACAGCCCCTGACCCCTCTAGAAAGCACCCCCACCCCTCCTGGACACAACCCCCCACCCCCGACCTGCTTGGACACCCCCTTGGACACCCCCCAACCCTCTGGACAGCCCCCCACCCCTCCTAAACACCACCCCCACCCCCTACCCCCTTGGACACCCCCCTGGACACCCCCCAACACCCACCCACACCCTTGGACAGCCCCCCACACCCACCCACCCCCTTGTAAACCCCCCTGGACACCCCCCGACCCCTCTGGACAGCCCCCCACCCCTCCTGGACACCACCCCCCACACCCTACCCCCTTGGACACCCCCCTGGACACCCCCAACCCTCTTGATAGCCCTCCCACCCCCCCGGAATCACTGAGAATTTACCATAACAAGAAGTTGGGCCATTCAAAGAATGTTTTTAGGTGTGGAGGAAGAACTGAGTTTCAATAGATAGAGAAGGAACTCGACAGTAGGTTGTCTATTCCAGGTGTGGATTTGAAGGAGTTAATGTTTGTTCAGTGACCCAAGAGATTGAATCAGAAATTCAGATGTTGTGCCATTTTCTCATGATGAGGATGAATAATTGGTGGGGTTTGACTTTTAAATGGAGAGCTTAGCAGACCATCATATTTTCTATAGATCAGTAAAGGATGTTAGCATCGAACATAAGGCTTAAGGGATGCTTTCAGATCCAAATATGTATGTTGATGGATGCAATGGATCTAGTAGAGGTTCTAGAAAGAATGGTGGTTTTATTTGTTTAGGATAAGTAGTGAAGAAAAAACTAGTTAATTTTTTACTTGCTGAAAAGAGGGTATCTACAATTTTTAACATGCCGAGGGGAAATCTGGTGAGTCCTCCTCGTGAAACTTTGTTTGCAGGGGGTGAAAATGGTGATGTGATCCCAAATCCATGCACCTATGCCATGGTTGTGTGTGAATAAAGTAGTAACAACTGTAAAAGGGCAACCCATCCAAATGGACACGCCCCAACCCTCTCGGGGATTTATAGAAAACGATGAAAAATTAGTGAAATCATAAAATTAGTCAATATTGCAAGTCGAACTAATAGATCTAGGGATGATAAATAAGATTATGTTTCCAAAACGAGTTAAAAGGGTTCGCAATCGAAGAATATTAGCTAGTTTCAACAAAAAAATCACCACACATATATATATATTATCCGCGAAAAAAAATGAACGAGTGGGAGGATTACCTGAGTGCTGCGAGTTTAGATGATTGATCCGAGGAGATTAAATATGAGAAACGATGATCGCAAAACGAATCTAAACCAACAAAATGGACGAGCCGATTCGGGTTTACGCGCGAGAGAGACGAGTCGCGACTGTCGAAGGTAAACTCGCGAATGACAATCCACGGGTCTGGGTAAATTTTTAAATGAGTTATCACGTCGGTATTTCAATAACTGACGTTATAAGTTTTTTAAAAACATTTATAACGTCGGTTATTCAATAACCGACGTAAAAACCTTCCTCCGATTCTTTTTTTACGTCGGTTATTTTATAACCGACGTTATAAATGGCTAAAAATCCGCGTTTTTTTACGTCGGTTATTCCATAATCGACGTCAAAAACATCTGCGGATTCTTTTTTTACGTCGGTTATTTTATAACCGACGTAAAAAGGCCTTCAAAAACCGCGTTTTTTACGTCGGTTATTGAATAACCGACGTAATAACTCGTACATATGTCGATTTGTTACGTCGGTTATTCAATAACCGACGTAACAAACACCCCCCGCTTCTGTTTTTTACGGCGGTTAATGTATAACCGACGTAAAAAACGAAGCCGCGCGATTAATAACGTCGGTTATAAAATTAACCGACGTTAAAGGTGTACTAAACACAGGTTTTTACGTCGGTTATTAAATAACCGACGTAAAAAACCTCGTTTTACATATTATGACGTCGGTTTTATATAACCGACGTAAAAAATGGTGACGTAAAAAAACTTTTTCTGCACTAGTGTTATCGTGTTGTGTTGTTCATAATCTCTAGGATTCGAACGTGACGGAACTCCCTTGGTCTGGTGAGTTCTATTTTGGTTGATAGAAATCAACTTCTGGGTCCGACAATTAATTTTCTAAAAAAAATTTATGAAAACAAACCCACTTGGAGATGACAAGTGCACCCAATGGTCATTGGATTACTCGTCGTAATTCTCCTGGAGATCCCTAGAAGCTTTGTTCTTGCTCTGATACGGAGTATCTAACAAGAGAAAAAAAAGGAAACACATGAGGATTATGAAAGATAAAATGAACAAACACAAACACAATAAATGGATTCAATTCCAAAGAATCTTCATTACCCGCAACCCCAATGCATAGAATGAATTAGCTAGTCATTGAATAAATGACGATAAACAAGCTCTTGATACCTGAAGTGTTCATTACAGCTAAAAAAGAACGACGAATGCCAAGCAACCACAAGAGAAATTTTAAAAAATTTCCTAAAATGAGTTTCAAGCTCCCTCTTGCAAAGATGGATTGACTCCGAATGATCCTCCTCTCTAAAACAGGTCCCCCGGCATTAATTGGTCATCCCCCACTATCCAAGGGTGGATAGGGGTCCAAATCCCAAGTAAAATTGTGGTTAGGAGGGGTAGATAGAAGGAAGGTGGTCAACTGTTGACCTTCGCACGATTCAAGCGCGTGATTAGTTTAACTGTGCACCAATTGCGCTTCAGGTTTTGTCTTGAGGAAATGAGGTGCATGGTTTCCCAAGTTGGTCCGCACAGTTTTCAAACCATGCGGAAACTGTGCGGTAAGCCTCCGCCTCCAAACCAGGACACCCCGCACAGTTTCCTGGGGAATTCGCACGGTTTGGTAAACAGTGAGGAACTCGTGCGAGAGGTTCTGTCTCGAGGCTCCTAGCTCTGCATGGTCATCTGAGTTGGGGTGCTCGGTTTGAGTGACTCAGTAGGGACCGTGCACCATGGAAAAAGGGTCCAAAAGCCTCTGATTTCCATCTGAGTTGTCTGGTTCATGCCAAAAATTCATGTTCCTTACTTTGATGGCTAAATTACACCTATCAAAACATGTTTAGGTTTTAAAATCATAACAATTTATCCAAACAACCAAATTCAATATTCATAAAAGAATGGAAATGCCATATGCACTTAAGTGCATCAAATTCAGACCCTAGGATTGGCCTTACAACTGATGAGCATAAAGAAAATCCTCTTAGGGAAACCAACAAGCAACAAGCTTCCTACAATCAAAGGAAAATGCTACTCTATTTATCATGTTGTCTCATGGTAATCATCTCCTAGAAGAGCTCATTGGGTGCCAACTTCAAAAGGATATTCTTTTTGTGATCAAAGTGATAGACTGAGGAGTCTTATGCAAGAATCGACATTTGTTTCATCATTGGTCATAAAAGGATTGATTGTGGGTAACAATTTCTTAGAGAAAATCTTGAAGCAAACAAGTTATTACGGAAAGATTTAAAAGAATCATCGATCACTGATTTGATAGTACACGCATACATAGATTGTAGAAGGAAGACTTATATTGATAAGTCTTCTCTTTCTACTCAAAGGGGCATAATGAATTGGAGATTGAAGTTCTTCAAAGAAAATTATTGGCATAGCACTGCATTCTTGGAAAGTTTTGTCTGGTGCTTTGAGGTTTCTAGGGATAAGCAATACCAAAACTCTTCAACTTGTTGTCGATGAACCACTCTGCTAGACGCGTTCAGTAGAATATTCATTACCGGTTTCAAATGATTTTTGGCTTGGCTACACATATAGACCTAACCTGCTAAAATCCCCTCCACCGGGTGACTATTGGATGGGTTATGATTATTGACAATGCCACAACTTCGTTTCTAGCTTTGTTTGATGATTGGTTGGCTAACCCTTTTTGATTAGGGAGGAAATATGTGAAACGCCTTTTTTGGGTGCTTCACCTTTTTGATTAGGGGGAATAGAAAATGCATGTGTGCTAGAGAGTTATGCACCTCATGACATACATATACATATTATGTGTGGACCCTCTGGCATGACAAGTGTGTCTCATCATGTGATAAAACATTTACTCCAACTGTCCCCTTCGAGTGGGCTACTTTGTATAAAAGAAGAAGGTAAACTATAGCAGAAATACAAGTGGAAGAAAATAGAAGAAACAACAAAAATATGGAGAAAAAGAAGAATAAGAAGAATGTGGAGAAAAAGAAGAATAAGAAAAATAGGAACAAGAAGGGCACTTGGAAAGCGTTGCTACTCTCCCGCCCAAGCTCTCCAGCTGAGGAACAAACAAACTAATCCCCCATGTTCTCACTTCAGCCCTCTCTATTTAACAGCCTCCCTTCCACCCACGTGGGCACAGCTGGCGTAACCACTCCCCTGCTTCTAGGTTGTCCATCAGTAGGCAGGTATTTATTACTCGGCCCCCCTTGAAAATCAGTCTTGTCCTCAAGACTGAAGCAAGAAAACTGATTTTGGTTGCTGACTCTCACTTCCCCTATAGCTTTTGTTGAAAACAAAAACGAAAAAAGGGCCATCCAAGTCCAGGATTTTTGTCCTGTACAAATCTGTGAAGGTTGACTTTGAAAAACATGCAATGCCTGAACCAAAATGAAACTGCTCATACCAAACCACCCATACTCGCCAGATCTCCAAATCATAATAAGTCCACTATATGACACCAATGTTGAGTGCTTTGTTCTAGCCGACTTGTTTTTTGTTCTCTTCAACATATTTAAGGGATTGCACCATGTTGCATTTATACTGGGAGTAATTCCTCTTCCATATGTTAAGTATCATACAGGAACTTGGACACCAAGGTAATTATTTTATGGTCATCTCCCTAGACACCATGTAAAATGAATTTCTGGGAAGACCATGGATCCATCTACACGTGGTAGTCCCATCATCATATCACCAGTAGCTCATGTACTCCCTAAATGGTCGAGTAGGAATACTCCAAGGTGATGCATCTCGTTTTGCATCTTGGGAATCCCATTATCTGGACACTGACTATTATAAGAGCAAGGATAAGCAGATTCTAGAAAGTGAGGTTGAGCCCTCCACGGTCACAAGTTACCCCCTAAGCCGGTCTCGATGACGCCTATGTCTTCCCAATCCATTGATTGGAGGCCACGACCCCCGACATGTGGCAATGATTTGTTGTCTCCAGTACAATAGGAATGCATATTCCCAAGTCCAAGAGACGGTGAGAAATCACCCCGTACTCCTACACAAACTAGGCTCAGGTGATGCCAGAGCCTCCAACCCTCATAGGGTATCGGGATGTCCGATCCATGGCCAGAGTAATACGTCATATGTGTATGTTTCGCCGGGCTGGGATTAACTGGCTCAAGACGACACCCCACAATTGCTTCGATATCATCAATAGTATCCCCTTGGCCCGAAGACCAGATGGAATCGGATCGATTGCCTTCATCGCTATGGTCTCAGTGGTGCGTGAATTTCCTGATATGTTGTCTATTGTTGTCCAGGCTGGTACCAGCCTCCCGTCAGGTTCTTCTGACCTAGGGGAAGCTCCTCCCATATGGAATCCCTCTTCTTCTAGCGAAGAAGATGATTTGGAGGATGCTCCCCTACCGTTGAAGAAGGTTTCTCTAACATGGTCAATGAAATGGTACAGGTGAACCTTGGTAGCGAGGCAGATCCAAGACCCACAATGATTAGTGCTACCACGTCTCAAAGGAGTAGCAGCAGTTTGTGGAATTCCTTAAACAGCATTGTTATGTGTTTTCCTGGTGTTACGATGAGATTCCAGGACTAGATCCTTAGGTATCAGTCCAATGCCTCGGTCTCCCGACAAATCATCGTGGGTTCAAGATGCCTCCCAGAATGATGCACCCTTATCATGCTGACATGTTCGCGGATGAAGTTGACATGCTCATCAAAGAAAACTTTTTCAAGGAGGTCTAGTACCCCATGTGGCTAGCCAATATCGTGCCATTCAGGAAGAAGAATAGAGAGATCAGGGTCTGCATTGACTTCTAGGATTTCAACCATCACTGTCCGAAGGATGATTTTCCCCTTCTCATGACAGAATTGTTGATCGACGCTATGGCTGGGTTCCATGACCTCTCTTTCATGAATGGTTACTCTAGATATAATCAATTCCATATGGGCCTCGAAGATGAAAAGTCCATAGCTTTTAAGGCCCCCAAGGTACTTCTTGTTACCAGGTTATATCGTTTGGCCTGAATAATGTTGGTGCCACCTATTATCAGGCCATGCACCGCATATTAAAGCCAATCCTCGGGACCTTAGTGGAATTATATGTGGAAGATCTGGTGGTCAAATCTCACCAGTGCCAGGACTATCTCAAGGACCATGAGAAAGTGTTCATCTTCCTTCGTTCCCACCACTTGAAGATTAACTCGTTGAATTGTGCCTTCGAGGTCACTTCCAAGAAGTTTCTTGGTTTTGTTGTCAGTTACCAGGCCATCGAGATCAGCCTAGAGAAGATCAAGGAAATCATCCAGATGCCTCCCTCGAGCAATATCCATGATCTTCGAGGTTTTCAAGGCCACATAGCCTATATACACCGATTCGTTGTGAATCTAGCTGACAAGTGTAAGCCCTTTTCTTGGATAATGAAGAATGGATCTACCTATGAATGGAATGAATGATGCTAGACCGCATTCGAGGGAATTAAGAAATATCTTCTCCAGCCACCAGTCTTGATGCCACCTGTCTCCGGAATGCCTCTGGTCTTGTACATGACTACCTTGGAACGATATCTCGGCACACTTCTCACCCAGAAGAACAATGAGGGGACAGAGAAAAGTCTCTACTACCTAAGCCGCATGCTCCATGATACGGAGACCAGATACTCCTTCATTGAGAAGAGCTACCTTGTGCTTGTGTTTTCCATACAGAAATTGTGACATTACCTGCTGCACCCTGAGGTACAACTAGTCTCTCTGGTGGACCTACCGATGTACATTCTGAACTGCCCCATTTTGACCGGTCATCTAGCACGTTGGGCGGTAATCCTCATGCAGTTTGACATCAGGTTCATTCCTTAGAAATCTAACAAGGGACAAGCACTAGAAGTCCTCCTGGATGCCCATCCATCCTCTGTGGACCAGTCCTTGGACATGTATTTTCCCAACAAGGCGATCCTCTCAGTAGATCCTTTCATACCATATTGGCAGATGCACTTCGATGGTGCCTCCCGGAGCCCCACATGTATGATACTCAATGATCCTAGGCTCAATAGATTGGTCATTGGTATAATCTTTATTACCCTAGTGCAATCTGTTCTTCCATACTCATTCCTGTTGTCAATAGGCTGAACCAACAATGAGGCCGAGTATCAGGCTCTTATTAGTGGCCTCGAGATGGCCCTCGAGATCGATGTGCCCATTTTCATATGAAAAAGGATTCCATACTAGTCATCATGTAGATCAACGGTGAGTAAATTTTACTAAAGCCAAAGCTCGTACCATTGTTGGAATGAACCCTCCAGATAATGGCCCAGTTACCTTCTCGACCTAAGGTTACCCATGTCCCTCAGTCACAAAGTGGTTGAGAGGACGCTTTGGCCAGCCTTGCTACATCACTTGCAGAGTCTAAGAAGGATGATCTGATTATACATGTGGCACACCAGAGTGTCATTGACGCAGTCACCCCAGAGGATGATGATGGCCTATGAGTAATCCATCTTACCACTGGATCCTCCATGTCAGGACCCCTAGGTTCTGTAGATACAGTGGTTAAAGTGGCTCCTGACTGGAGAGATCCTTTTGTAGAGTATCTCCAAAATGGTTTCATCCTAGCGGATCGGGCCGAGCGTGAGCGAATCTGATGATTCACAGTGTAGTTTACCCTCTAGAGTTGTCCTAGTCTTGATCAGATCCTCTACATGCGCAGGTTTGATGGTGTTCTCCTCCATTTCATCCAAGCAGTCGAGATATATCAGGTCATGCATGATGTTCATGCCGGTTCCTATGGGGCTCACCAGGTTAGGCCGAAGCTGTCACATGATATCTGGAGACTGCAGTACTTCTGGCCCTCTATGATCCATGAATGTATCGAGTTCTCTATGAGATGTCATGCGTTCCATGTTCATGCTAACATCCTTCATGATCCACCAGAACCTTTCCACTCCACCAAGTACTCTTGGCCATTTGCGGTGTGGGGACTTAATGTCAAGGGACCATACCTACTGGCGATAGCTCGCCAGTGCAAGGTCATCATGACCGCTGTAGATTTCTTTTCTATGTGTCCATAAGAAGTTCCACTCAAGGAGGTCAGGGCTCGTTCCATCATTGACTTCATGAGCACCAACATTATCCATCGGTTTAGAGTCCCTCATGCTGTCCTCACCAATAATGGCACCATCTTCGGATAAGCCGAACTGAATAAATTGTACACCATGTACAATATCCGTTCAAGCCATACCTCTCGCTATCACGAACAACAAATTGTACAGATCGAGGAATTCAACAAAGCCCTCTCTAACAAATTACAAAAAATGGTTGGTCAAAATAAGATGAGTTGGCTAGACAAGCTCCAAAATTCCCATTGGGCCTTTCGGATAACGACTCGTAACTCCACCTAAGTGACCCCATATTACCTGGTGTACGGAGCTGAGGCTATCTTGCCCATTGAGATCCAGTTACCTTCGTTTTGCACAGTGGTCTATGATCAACAGGAACCAGATAGAGTGGATGGAATACATCTAGGTGAATTGGATGCACATGACGAGAATAGGCTCTCATCCCGGCACAATCTTGAAAGGCATCAAAATAAGATAGCTAGAGCATTCAACAAGAAGGTTCCCCTCCGCTCTTTTCTGCAAGGTGACCCAGTATTAGCTCTCCGAGCACCAATGATCCCTAGAAGAAAACTACCCATGTTGAATCCTAATTGGGAAGGCCCTAACATAGTCCATAGGGTTTACCCCAATGAAGATTACTCCTTGGGAACCATGGATGATGAGCATATAACTCCGCCCACCAATGTCATGTTCCTCAAGCAATACTTTTCTTGAGATCCAATGGTCATGCAAAACCATAAACTGGACAGTCTTGCATGACCTTAAACTATCTAGTCCGGAATTACTTTAAACGGCACATTGCCCTACATGATATTAAACTGCATTTTGAGAACTACATATGGCTTTATTCCTATCTGCATGGGATACGTAGGAATGCTTAGACACCTCATCTTGGGCACAGCCCTGATCTATTATCATTGACTATCCCCCTAGGCATAGTTCTCTCAAAGTATCCTTGCACGATATAGTGAAGGCTTCCTTATCCCCACTCATTCATGGATATTAAGGGTCACACTATGTGCCCCGTCATGTTTTTATATCCTCCCACGTCTTCACCGCAAGTTTTTAAACTGAATGGCCTTCAAGAACTACGTATGTATTGATTTCCATCCTCATGGGATATGTAGGAATGCCAAGACATATCGTCTATTGGCCCATCCCAAATGCTAGAGTCTTACCCTCAGGTAAATACATATGGTGGGGTGCAGACTCTTTCCCCAATTCACGTCTAGCTAAACTCGATCCAACCATACATCCCACTCCCTGGAGACATTCACCACTTTTATTGATGAGTACAACTATGCCTCACCTACTCTATTGATTGGGACTCCATCATCTTCCCCATCCAAAAGGGCACCCGAATGGTATGGATGCTAGGCCTAAGGGCTCTCTTACAACATTGGGCCAATGCCCTCGAGGATGTTGAGCAACAAGCCATTACAGGTCCAACATTTTAAATATGGCCAGTGGTCGATGCTCTTTTTTTTGCTACCATTTTAGGTCACTATTGGGACACAATGTTTTGAACATGGTCAACAGTTTTCCTGGATCATTATGACCACCCCAAGATGTCCCAAACATTGAGGGTAGTGGTTAATTCTTCCTCGTTGTATCTCCAAGCAACAAACTCTCTTTAGGCAATGCTACCTATCAGGCCCCGTTTGATGGGGAGAGCCGATACCGGCTCCTTTTTCCCACATCAAGCACTGTTCACGTGTGCTTAAGAGTTTTGATGGGGCAGTAACCGTACAAGAGGGTGTATGGCCTTCAATCTAAGGCCTAGACTTAGGCCCCTTGGCCTTTTGGGTCCCTCGGCCTAGGATCTCTCTTATGGGATTGTACAGTGTGGTATAGGATTATGTCCTTCTTTATGTCGGGTTGCTTGATGGACCATACACATCTCCAGATGAGACACCTTATCACCTTTCTCATCCTCACTTCATGAAGTTAAACTGCAAACTGGTCTGACTTTCTTGACCGAGGCCCAGCCTCAGGCCCCGACCCATGTTCGTACCCAGAGTGTACGGTGTGGTATAGGATTATATCCTCCTCCATGTCGGGTTACTCTCCATTCTATACACCCCCTCGTTAGGGTATCTTCCCCCTAGTTCCCTTCAAGAAACTATGTGTGGCTTGATTCCCATAATTATGGGATACATAGAACAACTCGAATTCCTAGAATTTAGGTCCCGCCCCATCTCCCAGAAAACTCCATTTCACCTTGGGCCCTTAGCCTACCCTTCCCTGGGGAGGGGAGTATATGGCATGGAATGTTATTATGTCCTCCTTAATGTCGGGCTTGTAGTGACCATTCCATATACCTCTCCCTTCAGGGAGTTCTCTATCCACATACGCTATACTCATCCCTTCAAATCAGTTACTCTCATGTTGAGCACCCTCTTTAAACCTATTCGGCGGTTCATCAATGTGCCTAAGGGTACTCTGGTTTAATACCTGGAATGTCGGACTCTTCTCAAATATGCTTCCACTTTCTTTTCAGGCATTGTTTTACCCTTCATTAGGGCTTCCATCACCTTTCACACCTGAAGGGACCCCCAAGTGGAATGGATTCTAGGCCTAAGGGCTGTCCTACCATTAAGTGCCAACATCTTCAAGGGTTATAGACAACAAGCCGATACAAATCCCGTGTTGCGAGTATGGTCAACGGTTGATGCTCATTTGTTGTTCCCCTTTCAGGCTAACGCGATATGAATACTGTGTTTCGAACACGGTCAACAATTATCCTCCATTTCCACGCCAACCCCATTAAGCCCAAAGTGTCAGTTACATGATTCACATCCTTCTCCACCTCATGATGTCCAAGTAGAACTTAAAAACTCATTGTACTATTCCTTTGTGCGCATCCGCGCATTAAGAGGACAAAATCCGCGATAAGGGCATCATTCGGGGCTCCGCACAGATTTCACTTTGGCGTGCATTCCCGGTATAACAATAAACATCTTCCTTCCTTGTTTCCCACACTGAGTATGACTCACGAGGGCCTAGGGATTGGGTTGAGGTTTTCAATTACTTAGAGGGTTTTTGCTTCTCTATGGTCTGAGCTCTAGGACCATAAACTAAGATCTCTTCTAGAACTACTTGTGTCTTGATTTCCATCTTTATAGGATTATTAGTACCACCCTGACATCTCGTTTTCAGGTCAACCATAGTTGGGATCTAGTTTCACCCACCCATTGCCCTCTTACCACTATGTATGCCCCTCGGCCTGAGGCTCATTTCTCAGAATTGTGAACGGTGTGGTGTAGGATTATGTCCTCATTCATGTCGGATATACTGTATCACGTTGTGCACATTCCTTCATGTCCGATCCATAAGACTTTTAACTATGCCACCAGGTCCAATCACATGACCCTAAACTGTGACATTATCATCCTGGCTACACGACTAAAAATGGCACTGCATCGTGATGTCCTTACTCAAGGGGAAACCATATTTGGTATTGGGAACATGCCATACCATTTTTCAATGGCTGCTACGGCTTGATTCCTGTGGCGATGCCAGGGCCTACTACCCTAGGCCTTTTGCTTCACAAAAAAACCCACTCACCATAAAGGACAAACAAGATTTATCATATACTGCTTATTTTGGTTCGAGGGCCATGCATGCGCACCCCTTTTATCCCCGGCACTGGTACCTTACCGTGAAACCTCAAGAACTATGTGCAGCTTGATCCCCATCATCATGGGGTACGTAAGAAAGCATGTGCACTTTGCTACGGGCCTAGCATAACTCTCATTTTTTGTCCCTCGACCTAAAACCTCTCCAAAGAACACATGGGGGTTAGAACTCCCAGTTCCCATTCCCGTCAGGTTTTTTAATATCCCACCATGTGTCTCCCGCGTTTCCAACCATCCATGTTCCATGTTCTATGACCCTAAACTAAGATATACCTATGGGAAGGTACTCAACTCCATCTATCTAATATGTCTCATTTCCTTATTTAGATGCGTTTTGACAAAGAGCCAAAAGTGTGGAATTTTCGTGGGGACATTACCCTCATTCCACTTCCAAGAATCATGAGTTCTCTATTTGGATCCTCATCCTCTTCGGCATCTAAAAGGTCCTCCAGATGGCATGGATTCTATTCCTAAGGGCTCTCCTACCGTTTCGGGCCAACATACCTGAGCATCTTGAAAGACATTTGTGACATGTCTTGTGTTTCGAACATGGTCAACGGTTGACCCTCATTTGTCTGTCCCCATTCCAGGATAAGGAGATGTGGATGCTGTATTTCCTCCACGGTCAACAGTAATCCTCCATTGTCACGCCATCATCTTTGTGATTCAGATTTTGAGCATTATGATTCACACATTTCTACTTCCTCATGTACAACTGGAATTGTGACATACTCGGATTTACCTCCTCGTGCATCTAAGGGCGCTACATGGATGGGTTAGAATCATTGGGTCAGAATTCACAGAGTTTCCCCTTGCCCTAAAATTTTCCTTCTTATGTCATGAATGTCCCCCATTAATTCTAGTTTCCCTCATCGAGCATGACTGGCGTGGGCTTATTAGTTTTGGTAGGATGTGCACCGGCGCATCTAGGCTTCTAATCATCCCACATGACATTAAACTATGCTTCTAGAACTATGAATAGCTTGATTCCCATCCTCATGGGATATGTAGAGACCCCCCGGTATTTCACAAAGGGTCCTGCCCCAGGAATCATAAGGCATGTTCCTCCTCATTTCTGTCCCCCAGCCTGACCCCTTGTGAGGAGCCATGTAACTGCAATTTTTGCACTGAATATGCTCAGGATGCCCTAAGATGACATCAGGAATCGACGGCTCCCTCTCTAGAGAGGTCCTTCCTAATAGAAAGAATGATCCATGATCAGAATGATGTGCCCATCTAATGTTCTCCCACCATGGTGGAGTATTTTCAAGAGTGTTGCATTCTGTTTGAACAAACCATCACTCGACATTCCACGCTCTGTGTGCCCCTTATTCAGACCTTCTTCCACCTTCATATCTGGAGGAACCCCCAAACCATATGGATTCTTGGCCTATGTCCAGCCTATTGTCCTGGGCCAACGTTCTGGAAGACTAACAGATGACATTTTTAGTCAGGCCTTATTTTTTGAACATGGTCAGTGGTCGGCCCGCATTTTATATCCCCAATCTCGGCTAATACAATAAGAATACTATGTTTTGAATGTGTTCAAAAGTCATTATTTATTGTCACGTCACCCTCAGAAATGTTCTGACTCCTTGGTATTGTGATTTACACCTCCCATTCCCATTTTTTGGATCGATTTCAGTTCCCCCGATGTTACCTTTTTCGTTCACAAGAGGACACTAGGAGAATTGTAATTTGACTATTTTGAGAGATTCATTCTCCAGTCAGGTCTCTCCCATTTCCTCCCGGAATTCCAGATTGGTTGTTTAAACCCTGGATGCACGAAGCATGGCTTACACTCCAACATTTTGATGGGGTGATAAGGTGGTCGTCCCTTGTTTCTCACATCGGGCCAGACCCAGGTGATCTTAGGGAATGATCATGGATGCTCCATGAACATCACAAGGATGCAATAAACCAATGTAAACAATGGAACTGATGCATTCTACAAACATCAAACAATCAAAACATGAAGTTACATTTAAGGGTTTGTACTCATTATAGTACCCGGGGGGTCGACTCCCCCTATGGATGGATTGAACTCATAAAAGTAACATTGCAGCTCTACCACCCTCTGGCTGGTGGCGTCCAGGAGTTGTTGTAGCCATTTATTCTCCTGCGCCTCCTCAGCAGTAGGAGGGAACAATTCATTGGCCACAATCTAGGCCCACTCCACATTGGCCAGGATGGCAGTCATCTCCTCAGAGGCTCACAGTAAGCCCTCTTCAGCTTCTTCTAGATGGGCCTTCAATAACAATATTAACTCAGATTGTGCATTGAGAGAGGTCGAGTGCTCATCCACCTGATTATGCAGCCATTGGAATTTTTCTTCAGCCTCCTGGAGCCTCTTGATGTTTACCACCTTCCTCCACTACCAGCCCACACTGAGGCCACAGTCATACTCCCAAATCATTTCCACCATATGATCTTCGACGAGCATGTGAGGGCATTGGACATCCACCCCCCCATCACATAGTTCGCGTAGCTGCAAGAAGAGTCTATCAATCTGGTAAAACCATAAATCTTGGAGGGTTTTATTGATGATGTGCGTGATCATCTTACACGATCAGTGAAAGACTATTTTTTTTCCTCCTTGTCAGAGGTCGTCTCATCCCAATCGGTGGGATTGGTAGGCTCATATGCAGGGAATGCCCCAAGGAACTCCTCAGTCGAGTCCACATCTGGCATTGCATCGGGTGTGGTTGGGCTTGGACTATCTGGTTGATCCTCATCATCGGATCCCACCTCAATAATCTCAGGCACAGTCCCACGGGCATTCCCACCAGCAGTCGGGAGCACTGCAGTTTGTTTAGGTTTGATGTCCACCTCCACGACCATTGGCATTACTTTGGGAAATGCTCTACCCGAAGTCCTGACCAACTTCACCGTGGCGGTCCAAGCCAATTGAAGGACTACACACATAAAAAAACAACATGAATGTTAGTTAACGTGGTCAGGGGATGGCATTTGTAAAATCGGAAGAGGAGACTTACAGAGGTCAAAACCTTGGTCTCACTTTCGGGCTGATGTCATCAGAACCCTGAGACGTGGCCCCCCTTATATGGTTAGATGGTCTAGAGACTCTGGGGGAGCCACCTCAAGTGTACTGGCCCCGCCAGACATAGAAGATGATGCAGCTATTGCCGTGGTTCTCGAAAGCCCCACGTCGGTACCCACTGAGGGGTGAGAATGAGGTCTATGTACAAGTTCCTCCTGAACAGTGTAGACATAGATAAATAATCCAGAGTCACCTAAGAGAATACCCTGAAGAGGGAAAATGGGATTTTACCTTGAGGGCCTCTGCAAAATCATCGAGATCTGAGGACTGATCGCTAACTTCAACCTTCTCCAGCAGACTCTCTCTATTGGCCTCGTCTCCCCAGGAGGACTTGTCCAATTCTTCCAGTAGAGGGAACTGCTCCCTTAGGTCAGCAGATAATAGTTGCAGAGAGACCGTATGATCCAACAGCACCCTGACCCAGTCTGTCATTGGGTGCAGGGCACCCCGAAAGTGTATAAAGTCTTCCAGCTCAGTTATGTATTTCTCCGCCTCAACATGGGACATGGAAAAACTGGCTCTAATAGGGCAAATCCCCGACATGTCCATCCAGAGGCGGTTAAGATGTTCCATAACACAGATGATATGAGGAATTTCCTGCTGACATCCTGGATGTCCCGACCCTTTGGGAAGATAGCATTCTCTGGCAGTTTGATATGGTGTAGCCATTTCCCAGGGGCCTGAGTTGAAATCCTGCAGAATTCTCTTGGCGGCTGCCCCTATGGATGACTTTGTTCTCCTGGAACCACTGGGTTTGTTGCTGCGGCCTAATCCACTACCACTACTCCCCCCTCAACTTGTGTCGGCGTCTCCGCTATTGGATCCCTTCCACTGCAGGATTCTATTGCTGCCTTCCGGCCTCAGCCTCGAGATCAGGGAAGCTAACCCCCACCAACTAGGATGGTTAGTCGCTTCAGCATCTCCTCTAGATAGGCCACCTCCCTGCTATGGGAATATTCCTTTAGCAGCCCAAGGAAGATTTTTGGAGGAGGCAATACATTCCACATGTTCTCATCTTCCCATGTGAACATGATCCACATCTGCCTCATCACGGATGGGTGCCTCTCGTGATGCACCTCTAAGTAAACATGTGGGTCAGTCGCTGCAGGCACAAGAATTTCCTTGCAAACCGGTCTGGGGTGTATGGCTCACAGAGACAATCACGGTCCACTCTGGCCACTGAGACTCCACCTTGAATGTCTAAGAGATAGTCCCAATTCTCTTTTATCCACCTACCGTCATCAGTGAATGCCCCTATCGGCAACAAAAATGGGTGAAAATTGAATTCCTCCACCCTCCACACCCGGTTCACAACTGATGGTGCGGTCAACTTGGTCATAAAGCTCCCTGAGGAATTCATGAACGATGGGGAGAAGTTAGACCCTGGAGGAGAGATGGGGTTTGGTTACTCATAGATCCCCCTGATGTTCACTGCCATCCACCCTTATAGGAGATGGAATGACCCGCATACCCTCTATGACCTTTTCCCCTCGCGGATGTGCCACAACATTTTGTACAATTTCGTGAGAATTTGGATCCCTAGTTTGACCTGCCCTCTAGTCTCCAATGTAGATTCCATGATTAAAGTGCTTGGTCGCACTCCCATGTTTGTATCCCTCACTGACATGATCCCACCATAGATGAGAGATGCGATGAATGTAGCCATCCTGAATATTGGTTGTTGCTCAGTGCTGACGCTGAACCCCCAGGTCTTTAACTAGCTATTCTCTAATAGCCACATGTATGAGTGTTCCTTACTCTGGCCCCCCTTTGATAAAGTTAGAGGCCTCACCAAAAACTGCCTATTTTCTGGGAAATTTATGAATTTTTCTTGAACCACTGCCTGAAGTGGACATCCCTCACGGCCTCCTTTTCCTCCCCGGGCACAAGCTCCATCAATGCCATTTCCAGACGTGGCATCTGCTCCAGATCCTCCAACACACCCATTTCCAAGAGTAATTCATTGTACATCGCCCCCAGTATTGGGACCCCCCAGGATCTGATGCACATCCCAAAAGCTGATGACCGCCTCCCCGTGATGTAGGTGGAAGGTATTGGTACCTTGTGACCATTGGCTCAATAGCTTCGGCATTAGCTCCTTCAGCTGGTAGATGTGAAAATGGGAAGCCCATGCTGCTTCATACAGTCCCACTATTCTCAAATCCACTCTAAACACTTCACACGAGGAACCTACCCAGTAGGCCCAGGTCCAATCATCTGTGAAGTTTCCTACCTGGCACAGGTCCCACTCCTCAGACAACCCCTTCCATGGGTTCCCCAGTGCCGCCTTGAAGATTGTTTGGTATAGAGGAGGGGACGTCTCCTACTACAATTCCTTCCCGTCGACATTGTTCAGATGTTTGTATAAGCAGTCAGCGATGACGGGAATGAAGTCCTCTCATGAATGACCATCGGGCACCCTGAACCATCAGAGCTGTCCTGGAATGCTCCCGAACCAGTAAGTTGGCTCGTCCCTACTTGCTTCAGGGATGATGATGTAATACCTCATCCAGAAGCCATACAATGGAACACTTCTATACAAATGGTAGTTCTTCTTGCTCTCTGATAGAAACTCCACCAATGAACTATGGTCCGAGTGGCTCCAGACTAACTCTCCTATCCCCAGACTATTCTCCATTTCATCCATCAAGGAGGCATCCTCACGGACCCCCTAGACAGCTTCATGGGGAGCCATTCGGTTCTAGAACATGAACATTAATTTTGTTTGGATTGTGAATCTTGTTCGCAAAGCGCATTCAGGATGTCTGTTCGTGATGACTATTTGCAGAGCGCTACCTAGGAAATCAAAGCTCGATTGCGGAGCGAAAATGCGGAGTTGAGGACTCGATGCATGCTGTGAAGACTTGATTCATATATAACAATCGTATATTACGCAAATCATCGTGAATCGAGAGTGAAAAAGGAAAAATTAATAGATAAGGGAAAGTAAAAAAGGGAGGGCACCCCTGTTATTTATAGGAGATGGCCTTCAGAGCTTAGCAGTGCATCTATATCACCTCGAGATTCATGGTGCACTCAGCCCACACATCCCCTATCTGCCTCACGAGCCTTCTTTGTGAGCCATCATCGCGAAAAGACAAGGATTTTAGCGATTTCCCTCATTCTTCATCCCTTGATCTCTCCGTGGCTCCATGTCTGTGGCAGGCATTTGTTGGGGAAAAAATTTGGGACAGATTAGGGGCCCAAAGAAGGCCCCATTGACTACCTCTCAAAGCCACTTTGCAGATTCCACTTGGCACTATGGTAGCCACTATGAAATTCGGCATGAAGCTACGTGACTGCACTTGAATTTTGCGGCAGCCATGAAGCAAGGAGGTGGGACACTCCGCGACCTCATTAGGCGTTCGCGAGCCCTCCGTGAAACAAGGAGTTAGGAGGATCTACGATCTCATTTGACTTTGGAAAGCCCACCGCGAAGCAAGGATGTGAGACTCTCCACGACCACATTTGACGTTCTCATGCCCACTGCGAAGCAAAGATGCAAGATTCTTGAGGACTGCATTTGACATTCATGACCTGCCACGAAGCCACCAAGTCCCTCTTTGTGCTACGTGAGCTCCGCTCCACGGTGCCTCTTGCCTATAAATATCGGGCTCCCACTGAGACCAAAGGATGGACAATCCGACCCTTCGACTTCCCAGCTCCCGAATCACGAAGAATCCTCCTTCTCTATGAACCATGAGTTATGTGAGGTACTTCTTCTCTTCAAAGTTCCTCCCCATTGTCTCCTTTTGAACCCTTCTTCTGAGAGAGATCCCTTTCACGAAGCCTAAGGGCCATTGCAAAGGAAGTGGATCCCCAATGGGACCCACGTCATCGCGAAGCATTTATGCCTCACAAAACACCCTTCATGTACACATGATCCACATGCCAAGGCAAGGTCACTATACTTCACGAAGAACATTTCTTCACCCCACTTTTCATCGCAAGACAACTCTGCTCCACGAAGTAGTGCTCCGCAAATTCCCTTCCACCTCATGAAGCACCCCCCATATACACCTTTGCCCTATTTTTAGGATAACGCACCCCATTTCAAGAAGCACACCCCTTCTCTAGTGTCCTCCACCACGCAGAGTAGCAGAGCATCATATGGACCCTGCCTATAGACCCCACTTCTTAGAAATTCCTTTTCCCATGCGACCCTCCAGGTTTTCACGATGAAACTTCAAAGTCCCCTGGATGCTACTACCCGTTGCATCACTTCGCCTCATGATTCTTTGTATAGGCATGATAAGGGTATTGCTTATTCACATAGCCATGCTAATGTGGTACCCTCAATTGTTTTCTCCATGACACCTCATCATCATGGGGTTGCCGATTCCTTCCCTCCCACAAGGAGGAGAGGGTACCAGTTATGTAAGTCCTAGGCATGGAGAGCAAACCCACATCGTTCGAGATGCAGGATGTAAAAATTCCAAGAACCTTCATCCATAGAAAATGACATTAAAATGTGATCTGGCCTCGTGCCTCAAACGCAGTGTCCCCCCACCTTGGACATCCTCCATGCCACTAGGTCTCCACAGGGGTTGATATCCTCCTTCTGGGAGGGGCCTTATTCTGTGGGCTAAGGGCATCCATCTTGGTGTAATCCCCTAGATTTCCTTCCAAGAGGTAGTATTAATGCTCCTCCTTTCATCTTCGGTCCCTACGGCCAGCGGAGTGCATGATAGGGAATAAGGATCCTCCTATCATAGGTCCCAAGTCCCTCTCCCACTGTGCCTTGTCACCAACGAGCCACCATCCCAGAGTAAGTCCCAATATTTATCTCCCTGGGCCGCTCCATGTGTAATCCCCTCTTTACTTCCCAAGGACGCACCTTATGCAACATGATCATCAAGTCTCTGCTACCTATTATTTCTCACACTGATCATTACTCATGTGGGCTTAGAGTAAGCACCGAACCTGACACCAAACTCCTTGGGCAGCCCAGAGTGTAAGCCCCAACCCATCCTAAACTATGTGGTCTTTGATCCATGTCATGGCATGGTATGTAGGAATCCTCCACGAGGTTCAAGACCACCACTCCGTCGTTCCAACCTTCTTCACATCGGTTCACCAAACACCTTGGGAAGACTAGAGTGTAAGCCCCAACCTATCCTGAACTATGTGGTCTTTGATACATGTCATGACATGGTATGTAGAAAGCCTCCACAATGTTCAAGCCCACCACCCAGTCATTCCAACCTCCTTTATTTCGGTTCACCAAACACCTTGGGTAGCCTAGTGTGTAAGCCCCAACCCATACTGAACTATGTGGTCTTTGATCCATGTCAAGACATGGTGCGTAGGAAGCCACCACGAGGTTCAAACCCACCACCCGGTTGTTCCAACCTCCTTTATGTCGGTGCACCAAACACCTTGGGCTACCAAGAGTGTAAGCCCCAACGCATCCTGGACTATGTGGCCTTTGATCAATGTCAAGGCATGGTATGTAGGAATCCCCATGAGGTTCAAGCCCACCATCCACCTGGACGAAGGTCCTCATTCATGTCGGTTCACCGACTCCTCCCCATATTCCAAACTACAAGGGTTTTGATCCATGCCAAGGCATGGTGCGTAGGAAGCCTCCCTAAGGTTCAATCCCAACAATCATTGAACCACACCGTCTCTGTGTCAATGTGCCAACCCCCCTTTCCATCCGAACTACTAGGACATTGATCAATGTCCAGGCATGGTACGTAGGAAGCCTCCACGAAGTTCAATCCCACCACCTGGTTGTTCTGACCTCCTTTACGTCAGTTTTCCCCCGTCCTGCATGACGTCAAAATGTGATCCCATTCAGCAGTATGTTGTTGTCATTCCATCCAGCAGTAAGCCATTGCGATCCCATTCGGCAGTATGTTGTTGTCATCCCATCCCGTGATAAGCCATTGAAACCGCCAATCAGCAGCAAGCCATCGTCAGATGAACTACTTGGAATTTGATGCCCTACCACGGGGATACATAGGAAGTATATTTGGGGTAGAAGCCCAAAACCATCGTCACCCCATGACTTTTCCATCCCATTCACCATCCAATTCCCAATATCTTCCCTTATCCACCCTGATTCCTCCCCAGGCCGCCACATCCTGGTGGAATCATGCATCCCCATCCCCGCTCCCACTAGTAGCATTCGGGATGCCACCCACGTGTTGGCCCCAATATCAGCATTCCCTCCAGGGGGTTCCTCCATCAAATCTGCTCTAGTTAGTGTACTAATCAGCCTGATCTGTCTCTAGTGGATGTTAAACTGGTGGCATACCCTGTGTTAAACATGGGAAGATGAGGAAAACCTCATATACATTCCCATGTCATATGATTCCTCACGCTCGATGTGGGATGACTTAGGCTTCTTTACCCTCGAGAAGCCCTATGATAAGGGATAGAAGACCGACACACCAATCCCCAGCATCCAGACATGCCAGGGATGCCCCACGTGACTACTCCCCTAACCGAAGGTTGCTGCCCTAACTGGACCCCTTGGAATGTCATGACAGAAGCAGCCTAATTAACTGGTGTCCATGAAGATATGTCGCTGGGATGATTTTCACGAACAACAACTTAAATCATTGAGGGAGGCCCAGACTAGGTGATGAGTGATGATGTGGAATCCCCAAAATGAAGAACTGACATCCCAACATCCCGTTTCAATCATGGAGCATACATCCTTGAATAAGGAGCTGATTTCGCCCGCCTTTGGAAAGCATGAATGCGGGGCAATAGCTTCTATTCCTCTATAAACGAATGTGCATGCCCCGATGAAAGAATTGGAAGAAATATCCCAATTTGAATGATTAAAAAAATTTAATGGGGAGTGAAAATAATATAATCTAAAAAAATTAGACAATGTTATTTGATTTTTTCCACATTATGTTTTTGTTTTAATCCATGTTAACCCATTTTGATAATTACTGTGGTATTAATGTTTTCAAATTTTGGGATGAGTAATGTTACTATCAATAGAAAAATTGACCATAAATTTTACCTATATTATATATTAAAAAATATTTTAACTACTTTACCAAATATTGGATTTTTTGAATTTTTAACCCATTTTAAAAAATATTATTAAATTTAAAATAAATTAATAATATATTTAGAAATATTAATTTAATTTTACAATTAATGAAACATGAATGGAGAGGAATTATAATATAATATATGAAAACCACTCTAAAAAATTTATATTTATCTAAAAGAATAAATGAATAAAATAATTCTACCAAATTATATTATATTAAAATTTTTAAAATAATTTATTTTGTTTTTATTATAATTGAATAAATATTGGGTCAATGTTGCATAATCATTTAAGGTAATCATAATATTAGAAATTATTTGAAATAAAATACCATTATAATAAATAATTTATCTTTAAAAGAACAAATTTTAACCAAACATAACATCTTTTTATCCTTCTGTAAAAATTAAATGATAATTTAACAGTGAAAATGATATTTTTGACCTTTTCTCTTCATAAATTATTATAAAGATCAAAATCATGTCCTTATGTATAAGAAGTCATATATTTTATCTTTTTATGATTATTAATGAACTATACTCATTTAATTAAATTAATTTAGGTGTTAGTGATGTAACATACCTAATCCAGATTCCACTCAATGGTTCCCCGTACCTGGTTGGCCGCATAGCCTCAAGAACATCTCATCGGATATAAGAGGATACCAGCTAGAGGTGTGGGACTAGGATTGATAGTGGGGAGACTATGCCCTCATTGGCTGAGTATAACACAACAAAATACAATAATAGAACAATAGTGGAGGTAGTAATACCATACAAGTGTAGTAAATAGAACAAGATTGATGACCCAAATTACCAGATGTAATCTCACAGAAAATATGATGACGCATGTTACATATTCTTGGAAAACATGAAAAATAGGTTACAGTATAGTAATACATGATATGAGTACCACTAGTACATAAAGGAAAAATGAACTCAAAATCATCGCATGAATCAGCATAGTCCGATGCTCTCTTTCTCTTAAATAGATAATCAAGTACCTTGAGACGGAAGCATTTCCTTTTTGACACCTACAATAATAGAATTTATTTTAGCCCAAAAAACGACCCAAACAGGGTTTGAGACTAAATCCTAGAAAGAGACTACTCTCTTTCTTTCCAAATATGTCATTGAATATATATAATAGGCAATGTAAAATATGTAAAATTGTAAGCTAGAAAGTATATAAAAGTAAATAATCTACCAGTAATAGTTTTCAGTTGAATTCATTTCATGTTTTTATCATTATAATTACATTGAACTATATATGTTTCAGAATCCGGCAAAAGCTCAGAATACCCCATATAAAATTAATCAAGAGAGACACCTCAAAATTCTATCGAAACATGTATAGTTGAAACTAAATTCAAGCTAGTTATTTGGCTTGGAAGATGTGTCATAATTCATTCAATTTCAATATTCCAATTATAATCTGAGCCTGGACTTAGCATTCCTAAGTTTGAATTCATGAATTACTCATGGTTCAATTCCACCGACATCATATAAGCCCATCTAGACGATCCCCACCAGAACCCGATCTCACCATAGGTGTGGTGAGAGTATATGTCAACTGACCTATCCATGGATCAAATAAATTAGACTTAAGTATCGCCCAAGAGATATAAATAATTCCAATAAAACCCATACATGGAATCCCTCTATGGAACCATGTTTCATTCATCATTTAAATAAAGCCTCCATGAACCCTTCCACTACATATGTGGTTCACACATGTCTTAAACATAAAAATCCCTTTTTGTTCCATCCATGTAATCCATCAATGGATCCATGGGTCACCCAAGGTGTAAGGTAAAATAGTCATATAGACCCATCCATTCCATTCAAATCTAAATCCATGGTTAACCCATAGCTAATTACCCTTTTATTATATAAAATTCAATTAAACATTTCAATTAGGTAGGAAAATGTCAAAAATGATACTATCCAACACAATCTCAAACAAGGACCAACCTCATAAGGCTTGGCCTTTCTATTACTCATATAGGAAAAATTGTCATAACAATAATCACATTTAAATTAAACCATTACATAGATTTAACAATTATAAACTAACATGGGAAATATTTATAACAAGCCTATGATATAATTTAATTATCGAAAGGCTTAACTTTAAATTATCTCAAGTGGGAAATTCATTTATTGAACCAATTTCGTTTTAATTGACACACGAAAGGGAAACAAAGGCATTCCTCATAGGCATACTCATCCAATGTCCATAAACGGTCATCCAAAGTCTATAAACGGTCATCCAAGGAATAATCACCCATGGGGTGGCCATTAATCAAGGTAATCAACCATAAACATGCTTTAAATCACCTAATCAATAAACTAAAAAATAAAAGGAAATTAAAACATTCAAATATCAATCAAGGCAAAACCCTATAAATTGGTGTACATCGCTCTGACATATATTAACATGTTGAAAATTAGTTAAAGGAAGGAGACCACATACCTTGTACTCATATGATTCTCCTCATCTAGAATCGACCTCTAATTCTATGTAGAACTGAATAGACCTACCAAATGAGCATAAATTTTCAACCCTATAAAACTATTTTAAGGGCGTAAATCACGAATAATAGCTCAAGGAAAATTTATAACTCACTTAATGGGCTCCAATACATCTGATTTTATTCGATTACGAGTTCAGATGAAGAATTGGGGGGAATAAGTTCCTCCGGCACTGATGTTCAAGAAAATCGGGTGACTGTACTTTCCATCCATGACGACATGATTCTACTAACTATTTTATCATACAAATTAAACTATATGGTGTGTAATAGAAAATACACGGTGTGTATATAATTTATCCCCTTTTTTGTATACTTCCACTTACATGACATCTATGGGTCGTGGACAGACCATTACATAGCGTGTTCTGGGATTTACACGGTGTGTAACCCCATGTATTGTCTTATTACAGGACTACAACCTAAACATTGTATGTTTTACCTCCTCTTTCTTAATTAGAATCCAAAAATAAAATACATGCACCTCAATGGATGAACGATGTTCTTACGAGCATCCCCCTTAAATTAATTTATCCCCGAATTTCACTTCAAATAATGGTGATAAAACATATAGGGACAACTTCGGTCATTATCATCATACACCGGTCTATCTCTCTCCTAAGTCTCATCGTGTAATTGGAAATGATTCAATAACATCCGTACTAAAGGAATAGATTATCCATGGAGAAACATTGTGATATGATTAAAAATTCATATAGGATACTCCTCAATGGATGCATATTCCTCTAACTCATCCTTTTCAAGATGAAGAAACATGAGATAGGACTCAAGAGTAACATCACAATTGAGAAAAATGGAACATGTCATGCATAGCCCGGTACCTCTAAGGTAACTTCCACATAATGGAAACCATTCCGACTCTCTCTAGAATGTCGAACGACCCAACGTATCTCGATAAAAGATTACCCTACCCCCTGATTGTCTTGTGTCCCAACCTCAGTGCAACACATAGGAATCTCTGACCCCCATCCTCAAACTAATAAGGTCATTTGTGGTGATCAATGTCTTATTTCTGATGAGACTGCATAGTATCCATCCACTTCCAAATCAATTGCACTTGGTTAGTGGTCTCTTGGACAATATTATGTCCCAAAAATAAATGCCTCTTATGCATTAAAGAAACATAGTGGTGATCGACATGGACTAATATAAAAAGACTCATATGTATCCATCAAAATAGTAGCATGAAATTGATTGTTATAGGATAACACTACAAGGGGTATGTGTCTCTCCCATGAACCCCTAAAATTCAGGTCGCATTCCCGAAGCATGTTCTCTAGCACATGATTTGTATGATCTGACTAGCCATATGTATGGGGGTGGTTAGTTGTGCTTAGGATCACCTGTGAACCAATTTCCTTTTTTATCCCTTTCCAGAAATTATTTGTATACCAGAAATCCCTATCTAAAATGATATAAAGCATGACCATGTGCTTTATTACAATTTCATGGATGTTTAACCTACCAAGATATTCAACACTCAAGGTTTAATTGATTGGAAGGAAGTGTGAAACCTTCATGAGTATATAAAAAAACACATCTGAAATCATTACCATGAGGTGACCATGGTAACCCCATCATAAAATCCTTGAAAACATCATTCCATTTCCACTGAAGAATGGGTAGTTACTGTAAAAGTACAGCTGGTCACTGGTGTTCCTCCTTCACCTGCTGATAGGTGTAGAACCTCCAATCAAATCCATCTATATCCCTTTCAATACCTAGCCACTAATAGAAATTATGTATGTCTAGATACATCTTGGTGACAGCAGTAGGCACTACCCTTAGAGAGGCATGAAAATCCTGCATTAGCCCCTCAGACATGTCGGTAGATTCCAACATGCATCCATGTAAACGTTTATCCTTATACATTCCTATCGTGCAACCAAGAGGAGGTTTCTAACCATCTACACTCTCATATAGAACTAGTCATTTAGAATAAAATATCATACTCATACTCACATTGTCTAGAATGGTGGAGGTATCAACTAAAGAAGAAATAAATGTCTTCCCCTAACTATCGTGCACCACCAAATTCATCTAAGAGAACAACACCATAATCTGCCACTCGCTGCTAGCCTACTTTACTCAAGTATTGGTGTTCTCCAGCTCAAAGAATCAACTAATGTGTTGCCTTTACCAGGCATGTAGGAATCCTCGATTCCAAAAGAATGAAGTTATTCCACCCACCTTCATTGTATCAAATTCAGATCACACTGAGTAAAAATGGACAAGAGGATTTTGGGGTTTTTCTACACCAATAAATTCTCTCCTAGTATGTAATGTATCCTATCACATAAATCATGAAAAATGAACCCAACACGAGATAATGTGTTGGATAATTATTCTCATGTGACCTCAAATATTGAGATCCGTATGAAATGAATCGATCCCCTAAAATAAGTACTACTCTTATCTGAATACCTAATGAGTCATAGTACATAGTTTAACATCTAACCCGAACTAGAAACATCAATATCATCACTAAATTCAATCTACGTTTTATCCCTATAAACATTAGGTCACAGGAATTCATACACACATATTCACAACCATTTTAGTTAGATCCTTCAATGGAAATGCTAAATGTGATAACTCAAATATGAAATGCCTATAGTAACCAGTAAGCCATAGAACACTGTATACCTCCAAGACGTTCTTGGGATGCCACTAGGAAATAACTGATTTCACCTTCACTATGTCAACAGATACTTCTATCTCTGATATGATGTGACCTTGGTAGTGAATTTGATACAAATATAAGTGGAACTATATGATTTTGTCATATAAATGATGCTCTCTCAGTGTAATCGAAATGATTTCAATACATGTGGCATGGTCGTGTCAAGCATGAGAATACACCAAGATATCATCAATATAAGACACAACAAACTAGTCAATATAAGGATAGAACACATGATTAATTAGTTCCATGATAAATGATGTCATGTTCGTGAGGCCGAACAGCATGACAAGATACTCAAAGAGATCATATATTATCAAGAAGTCTATGTGAGGTATGTTTGATTATCTTACACAGACCTGAATATACTTGGATCAAAGGTCAATCATTGAGAAAACAAAATCTCCACATATTTGGTCGAAGATATCATCTGTCCTTGGTAGAGGACATTGGTTCGTAACAATAAACTAGTTCAATTTATGATAGTCTATGCATAGCCTGAGGGTACTATCTGCCTTTTCCCAAAAATAACCAGCATAACCCAAGGACAAGTACTAGGTCAGATGAATCTCTTAGCATCCAAATCCTATAGTTGTCGCATGAGCTTCTGTGACTCCATCGTTGTCATCCAATAAGGAGGAATGGATACCAGTTTAGCTCAAGGAACTTTATTGATAGATAAATCTTCCACTCTCACAAGTGTTAAACCTAAAAATTCAATCAGGAATACCTCATGAAATGATCAACCCCAAGAGTGAAATCCATCTAATGTGTTCCCAATTCATCAAAATACAAACTCACAATCAGGGCTTTCATCATTCCTTATCCATGATGCTCAAGACTAGATTGGATCACTGGGACATCCACCTCACCTTTATGTAGAAACTACCTTCCATTTAGTGTTGTAAATCTCACCATATGGTGATAGAAATCAACAAAGGATTAGATGGGATCCAACAAATCTATTCTTGTAATGACATAATAGGCTATCATATAATGAACATAGAGTTCCCATTAGAAGTGAAACCCACCAACCTCAAGGGAGAAATCCTTTGACGGATTCGCACCTACCATTCTAATCCCTGACAAAGGGTCTAGCGGTATAGCATCATCAAAAGTAAAAACACAGAGCTGAAGTATCTCCAAAACAGACATAGATACGAAACTATGTGAAGCCCCTGTAATAAAAAGTGGAGAAGCTAAACAGAGGCAACTAGAATAGTACCACTGATAATAGAGGGTCCTGGATTTTTCTCTTTATATGTCTCTTTCACTACATTATTCAAGATTTTACCATAGCCCTATGACACTTCCTAATTAAACATAGACTATCCACCCTACTGTTTCATAGATACTGGGTTCTGGATAAAATGCCCATAACCACCACCTTTTCCAGAACAACCTAATGCATTCTAGTTCCATAACTACTGAAAAGATGATGACCCTTATCTAGAACATGGTGTTAGTAAATACCATATCTAACTTGATCATTGGGGAAACATCCCATAAAAGCAATATATGGCCCATCTTGCCACAAGATCAACACTTGACATTGTCCTATAGACATTGTGGACTTGTATGTTGTGGCCTACTACACATGTATCACCTCAATTGGATACCAAAAGAAATGTTCTGACTGCACAAGTTACCATAAGAAAGCTCCAGATGACACTTCTTACAACTGGCTGGGACAATACCGGATCTTGGTGCTGAACTACCCTGGATTGAAACTCCAGATTTCCTTAGTATTCTCTCGGTAATTAGAGCCTTATTCACTATAGTGGATACTATAGTCAACCTGAAGACATTTACATAAGATTAGGCATCATACATAAAACCATCCTTAAATTAACTAGCCTTTTATTCATTGTCACCCATCTGGTTGGTGAAAAATATAGAAGCTCAGAAAAATGGGAAGAATAGTATATAAGTGGCAGTGTCCCCTGCTCCAGATGCATAATCTACCAGGATCTACAATACCTTAGTGTCACGGGAAAATAATAATCATATAAGACTATCTGGAAATTTACCCATGCCATATCCTGATGAAGCTCTGACTGAGTGATAACATCCCACCATCTCTTGGAGGTATCACGCAACATATACTTCAGGATATTTTCCTTTCTCTTAGGATGTGTCTACAGATTCTCTTAGAACTAGAGCATGATCCCTAGCCATTACTCTAAAGCATATGGTTTTCCATCCCCTGAAAACATGAAAATATTCTATTGCTGGAACACTCATGTCATCTCTTCCCTATAAGTGGTAGGTTGTGGTGCTCCATAAAAGGGTTGCATGAACTTCAAAAATCCTTCATGGAATTGTGCATCAATAGATATGTCTGGAATAATATCTAGTGGCACAACTAGCATGACTAGAGGATCCAGTAGTAGCATATGGCCCACCACTTCTGTTTTATGATCATCGCCATTCTTCTAGCGTAAAACCGGAGGTTGCAATGGTGGAATGAATCTACAAAGTCAAAAACAATCCTTAGTTCAAGATCATTATCAAGGACCATATTTCATGAGTTAAAGAACTAAAAAATAGAAGAAAACCCTCAAGGGTTTACAAAAGAGGTGTATACAACATGTAGACACCATACATGACATATACCCTCAATCTCTCACATAGACATGTACTTCCTATAGCAAGGGCATCTAAGAGCCGAAGGTACACGATTTGTTAGTCAGGTACATGGTGTGTACTCAAGTCTCACCTCCTTTACATGTACTTTTATATTACGTGAAACACATGGGTTATAGTAGTGTAAAACTACATAGCGTGTATATAAATTACCCAATGTGCACCTTCCATAAAACATCATTCCATGTTTTTCTTAACACAGTCGGACAGATGGCCATTTAACACATGGAAGGTACACATAGTACATGGTGTGTACTTAAGAAAATTCATTCTTACTAAACAGAAGAACACATGTCATCTGTTCATAAAACCACACCATATCTTTTATGGGTTTCCAAATTGAAAATACCTGGAACAACCTCGAAATCCAAGACTTTTTAAAAACTAAACCAATTGTATGCCAATTTTTTATCCATGGGGGAACTATAGTCCCCAAGAACCAAATCTTGACATCCACCTGTAGCACATTATGACAGAATTCTATTTAAGGCCGAAACATGGTTAACCAAATTCCAATCCAAGATGGCCCATACACCTGAGGGACCAATGTTTGGAATCCATCCAATTCGAACCATTACACGTACCAATACTCCTATCTCAACATCAAGAAAATCTATCAAGATGCATATCACAATAGAATGCATATCTAGCATGGAATCTATCAACCCAACATGAAATACTTAATTCTTTCTAAATGGAATGGTATTCATTCAATGCAAGTGATTTCTAGCTATTGACTATATGATTCTTCAGATGGAATACCCTCATCTCATTAGGTTACTTCAAAATAGAATGATAATAATTTCAATTATATCACTATAGTAAAATTGAATCACACAATGGTGAAATCAAATCAATTATAACATCTATATATCCATAATTCACAATTCAATTTGATGAAATTTGACTTTCCCATGTACCCGTAGCTACTCCCTAGATTTTTTTACCAAAATAAATTTACATCATATCACTATCTAAACTATCCCAAAAAAATAAGAAATCCATAATAGAATGGGTCGGATACATACATTTACATCCCGGATTCATATTCCACTCAATGGTGCCTCATATCCAGTCGACCACATGGTGTCAACCCCATATCCCAAAATTAATAAGACTACCGACTACCAGTGAGGGCCTAGAAGTGATAGTGGCGAGACTATTCTCTCATTGGAAGAATATAACCCAACTGAACATAATAATAAAACAATAGTGGAATCAGTAATACCATACAACAAAAGTAAAATGTGGAAGATTGATAACATAAATATCAAGATGTCATATCCTAAAAAATATGACGCTTCATGTTACATGTTTTAGGAAATCATCAAAAATTGGTTACACTATAGTAATACATTATATAAGTACCAATAGTACAATAGGATAGAAGAAATCAGAAGCATAGTAATCCTCGACTTGTTTTCATGCATTCATGCTCCTATGTAGTAAATCAAGTACCTAGATAAAGGAGTTTACCCTTATCAACACCTACAACAATAGTATCTTTTTGGCCCTAAAACATGACCCAAATAGGGTGTGAGACTAAATCCAATTAGGCAACCACACATGGTATATTCCAATCTATCAGTGAATATATATAACATGAAGTGTACAATAAGGTAAGAAATAAGATTGAAAGTACTCTATAGTAAATAGTCTACAAGCAATGGTTTTAATTTTCATTAATTTCATGTTCATTATAAATACAATTATATTGAATTAAATATTTCTTGGAATCAAGAATTATCTCGGCATACCTTGTATAAAAGTAAGCACAATAGACACCTCCAAAGGATATCTAATCACGTATGGTGGAGAATGAATCCAATCTTGTGGTTTGTCTTGGAAGATGCATAACATGTCAATTCATTTCAATATTCATATTATAATATGAGTTTGCATTGTCATTCCAAAGATGAAATTCAGGTATTATGCCTGTTGAAATTCCACATACACCCTAGAAGCCCACTCAGACGATCCTATTAGCAACCTAATCTCACCCAAGGTGTGATGCGATTATAAGTCAACTGAGCTGTCCTTGGATGTTATGAATAATACCCAAGTATCACCCAGGACATATAAATAGTTCCAACAGAACCCATACATGGAATCACTTAATGGAACCATGTTTCATTTAGCATTTGATTTAATCCTCTATGAACACATCCACTATATTCATGTTCCATTCACAGATTAAACATATAACCCACCTTTTGGTCCATCCATGGCATCCCTAAATGGATCCATGGGTGACCAAAGGTATAAGGTACAATTGTCTTATAGACGCTTGAATACCAGAAAAAATATAAACCCATGGTTCACCCTTTTCTAATTAACCTTTTCTTATATAAGATTCAATTAAACATTTCATCAGACATGCAATGGTCAAAACCATATTCATCCAATACAATCTCAAACATATACCAAAATCATAATTCTTGGCCATTCAATTACTAATGTGGGAACAATTCTTATAATACTAATCACCTGTATATTAAACTATTACATTGATTTTTCATAAATATACTCATGTGGGAAATCCATATAAAAGCCTATCATGTAATTTAAACTATCACAAGGCTTAAAAATCAATTTTCTTATGTGGTGAGTTCATTTATTGATCAAATTTCATTTTAATTAACCCATTAAAGAGAGAAAAAGGCATGAATCATAGGCATCCTCAAGAAACATCCATTAATGGTCATATAAGGGAAATGATTCCAAGGGTGGACCTTAATCAATGTAATCAACTAAAAAAATTCTTGAAAACACATAATCAATTACCTACACAACAATAAAAAATTACAAGGGTCAAATATCAATCAAGGAGACACCCAAAAAATGGGTTTATGGAACGTCCTTATATATAAATATCTTGGAAATTATAGAAAATCACACGACCACCTACCTCATACTAGTACGAATTTCCTCATTCAACCTCGACATCTAATTTGACCTATAATGGCATAGATCTACAAAAAAAGAATAAACACTCAACCATTGATATATAGTTTAAGATAAGAAATCATGAATAATAGCTCAATAAGAATCGATAACGGACCCATGGGATTCTCAAACATATGACAAAGTTTGAGTTAGGCTTTAGACGAAGAGTTAAGAGGAAAAACATCCTTTGGCAATGCTATTCAAGAAAAACGGTTGTGGGTTCTGTCCATCTGAAAAAACACGAGGATACAACCTATTTTAGCCAAAAAACATCATAGTGTATACTGGAAAATATATGGTATATATTTTCATATTCAACTATTTTTCCTTCATAATTCGACTTACACTTCTTCTAGGGGTCCTAGTAATACCATTACATAGAGTGTACTGTGATTTAGAAGGTGTGTAACCCCAAGACATGTCGTGTAATGGGCCAAAAACTAGCACTCCATTTTTTCCACCACTTTCATAATTACAAAACCAATATAAAATATCCATACCTCAATGTAAGGATTATGTTCTTACAAGTGTTATTGTTTAGTCCGCAGCAAATTATTTTTATCCTTAATTAACCCATTATACCTTTACCAGAGTAACAAAAATTTACAACGGTTACTAATCAAATTAACAAAAAATTATGGGAAATATTTAACAAGATTTTACATCCTAATTGAAAATATGGAACCTATTTATCTAAATAAAAAATTTATATATGTTTTAGAATTTAATATAAATATATACCCCCAAAATATGAGAATAACTGGTTCTTTGTGAAATTTAATTTTTCAAGCAATAAAATTTCTTATAATAACTCTATGACTAGAAATCATCATTATATTTTTTATCAATTAATCTAAATAAATTCCTAATATATACATTTCATTTATATATTTTACTATCAGGGGTTATTTTAATTAACTAAAATGCTTAAACATTACTCACTTAAGAATAATTTTATGAGAATTCCATTTTTATGAATAAAAATAAACTTATACAAAAATAATGAAATGTTTCAAATAAAATGAAATTAATTTTTTTATTAAAAAGTAAAAGGATAATATTTCAATTTAATATAATTTTCATTATATAGTGGTACTTATAAATTAATTTATTTTATGTAAATAAATGAAAGCATTTGAGAAATGGTAATTTTTACCATTCAATGAAAATTAAATCATTTAAAGAAATCCGAAAAATTTATCCTTTATTAGTTTTTATATTATGATTTATAAAAGATGTTAATTTTATTAAATATAATTATAAAATTTTCAAAAAAAATTAATTATAATATTTTCTCACAAAAATTAAAAATTATCATTTTTGAAAAAGTTTTTTTTTAAATAAAATGTATTCATGAAAAAGTGACTAATTATTTCTCAAGAATATAAAAATAAATTTATGTTGAGAAGTATATATATATATATTTAATAAAATAGGTCATCCAATTCATAACCACCAATTTAAAACTCAATTATAACAGTCATAATTAAATAATAATATTCCATTATTTTTAAGCTCAGTGTTGCGTGTTGTATATGCAATCAAACTTAATTATATTTTTAAAATCAAAGAGAGTTACACTAAAAATATCTCAATCATCATAAAATCTAATTTAAACAACATACAATTATAGACCAGCTTTTTAAATTATTTTTATTTCTTAGTAAATAGTAGTATCAAGCTCCACAACCAAAAAATTCATCAAAGTATAATATTCAAAAATTATAAATACAATATGAAAAATTCATCGTCTAAATAAATTATATAATAAATATATCTATATATTAAATATCATCATTCCAAATTTCTGATACCTTTTCTAAAAGTGAATGGATCTATTTGATTCCAATTAAATCAACTCAATTATATTTATTTAAATATTCTTAAGATATAATATGTACATAAACATTTAGAAAATTTATTATTCTTTTCCATTGAAATAGATAGTGAAACTCACCAGAAATATTCCTTTTACATATGGAAATATCTTTATAAACATCAAAGAATTAATCTGTGTCTCTCGTAATCATACAATATTCACAATTTATAAAAAACCATTACCCATAATTATATTTTAGCTGGGAAACATAGAAGCTTCATGATTTTTTACCTCAACCATCATGGAAAGTACATACTACTTTAATGTTCTAAATCATTGATACATATTGATACAAAAAAAACTTCCTTTCACACATACTAAATTATGAATAATAAATAAAATTCCACACAATTTGGGTTCAACATAGTTATTTCATTTTTATTTCATTTGGGATAATTTTTTTAAACATACCCCTTAAAATATATACAAGGACAATCCTTGATATTTTAAAATTTTTCATAAAACTAAATAATTAAATATGATTCCATAGATATATACTTTATACTTGTTTTCCTTAAGTCATGATATAAAATAAATAATTCAAGAGTATTTTATAGTTAATTTTTTCTTGATTGGGGACAATAGGTTATTTGCGTGAACTATGTCTTCAAATTGAGTTAGTTATTTACAATATATTTTTCATCATTTAATAAACAAATCATTACACACATTATCCCTTAATTAGGAAGAAAAGTTATGATGTTTTTAATGATTTTATTTTTTTATTTTTTGTTGTTATTAAATAATGATAAAAAATTTTTTTTCCTTAAATCACTTTGATTTGAAATTATTATAGAAATTCATTAAAAAAATTTGTAAAATTGAAACATAATCTCTATATAGTCATGTTAAATTCCACCATATACTTTATTTTTATAAATTTTCTTGATAAAAACATACCAAGATAGCATTAATATCCAATATAAAAAGAATCATTCAATAATAATACTAATGTATAGGGTAAGAAGGATTTGGGGAAAAAATGATTTATTAATGAATAGAATTCTTCAAGGATCAATGTTCATTACACGGGGAAAACACAGTACATTTACCCAAAAGAAAATAAAATTGTATCCAATGAAAACAAAATAAGGCATCAATCATTTTTTGAATATTTCTATATTGTAAATATAAATACAACTATAAAAGAATGTTCTATATTCATTAATTATTTTTTTATTGAATTTATACAGGGAAATAATCTCAATTATGAGATAGTGGGTAGATTTTAGAATCATAATCAAAATTTATAAATATAAAATAATTAAAACGAAAATAAATAGAATTTATGAATGAAAAAATAATTATATGAAAATATATATTTATAATGGAAATTAAAATGTTACAGTTGTTTCTAACATGAAATGTTGGAAAGGTTGAAATACCCCTTATTCACATAAGTAGTTAAAATCATGATTTTATTGAAATATACAACTAAAAATATGGGTATAATTGGAAAGTGGTAATATGTAAGAAGAATGTTCTGGAAAAAAATCCATCAGAATGATGTGACTAATGGTGTGTACATTAAAAAATCGTCACACATTCAAATCATCACACTAAATCAATATACTGAGAAAAATATGAATATATATAAATAATACTCAATTTGTTTTTTAAAAATAATAGACATTGTGTGGACTCTAGGGAAATATTGATGTCCTCCTGAGGTTTTATTAATGTTATAGAATTATTATAAGGAGAAATAATCAATATATACTCATTATACTATTTTTAAAGAGAATTTGTCTCTATAGTAATTATCTATAAAGACCCATATAACTCATAAGATGTGAAAAAATAACTGATTATAACTTTAAATGTTAGTTGAAACCATATCTCGAAAAAGAATGTTTATAAATGAGTATCACCTCCATCTAGTCTAGTAATCTTTTCCCTATTATATATCCAAGCATATATAACAGTATGTTTGATTATGGGTACAGTTTTAGATTGATGACCATATAAAATTAGAGGTGCTTTAGAATATTATGGAATAAAAAATGATGTTATAGATGATGTAAATGTTTTTTTGTGATAGAGTAGGGATACCAGGCTGATGAATTCACCAGGGAGGTCGAGCTCCACCTACCCTTTACCATTATAGGAGGAATTGTTATGAGAATATATATAATCACAATTTTTTTAAATAATCATTCATTGATAAATTATGAGAAATTATATTTATTATGGTATCTCTAAATTCTTATGGTTTGATGTGATTTTAAACTCTCCTAAGATAATAATAATTTGTTGGAATAACAAGAAATATAAAGTAATAAAATAATAGAGATCACTCAAGGATCTCTGATAGTGTTAAGAATTAATATCCATATATCAATTATTAAGCACACCCCCATCAAAATTTCCTAGTAAATAAATAATTATTCTGATTAGTGCGATCTATTTCAAATAACTCTTCAAATAATATATATCATATTTTCTGAAGCATGCAATATAAGGACATTAATTGATGTTGATCTCACAAAGGGGTCACATATACAAACTATGATTACATTATCACCATTATTTATTATTATAGAAACATGAAAATTGGGATTCAACCAGGAAACACATATTTAGTTTATTAAAATGAATTATGAATGAATGGACCAATTGTTTTTTTAATAAAACCACAAATTTTAAATAAATCAATAAATGAAATGGTTAAATATTATTGGTTTAAATTTATGATAGTAGAGAGGGAAGAGGTTAGGGGAAAAATATTTAATCTTAAACAAATAAAATAACTTTAAACTATAATTTTGAATATAGTGAATGTGAGATTAAATGATTCATTCATAACCAAATATGTTCAGTGAGTGTGAAGTGTGTATAAAAAATATTAATGAAAAAGATAAAACACATATTTTTATAGTAGTTAGGATAATTATATCCTACATACATTCATTACATACCTATAATACTTGAGAAGCATGACATGAAAAAACATACCTCACTTTTATAGAAGAATGAAAACTCTTTACAACATAGTTTTTTAATCCTTGGGTCAGAAACCCTTGATCTCTCCTTTTCACCCCCGTAAGTGAAAAATCATAATCTTTCTATGGAAATGGAGAAAGAACCAACCTTACACTTAACTAGAATAAGTCACCACCAAAACAATCATGATTTTATTAGACACAAATCATTACCAATGTATATTCTTTTTCAGTATATAAGCACAAAAAAGATTCCATTCATGGAGGTATAAGAAGTGAAAATCACCCAAATAAAATCATTATAATACATATTATACGACCCAAATAAATATTGAAAAATTAAACCAGTGAATGATTATTGATGTATTTTATATTATGGGGACAATTATCATTATAAGTAACATTCAATTCCTTTTATTGAGGATTCATAAATGAATAATTTCCTTGGTGATCTCTATGAAATTATCCAAAAAAATATAATGAAAATATTATCATGGTATGTAGCCTAATATATCACAGCATCCTTTATTATACTAAGTTAGAATAATTCAAAGGAATATTGGATTCATTATTAAATGATCGATTAGTCATCAGTATTTTAGAATTTGAATAATCCCCGTATTCACATGATTCAACAACCTTTTATAATAAAATCATTAAAAATTTGAAGAAGAAGTGTTCTAGACAATCACAATGTGAATGAATAATTAGTAGCATGATAAACCAATCCTTTAAAACTTATTTTTATCTTCTTTTTGTGAAAGGTTTCCTTATAGTTTAAATTTTATTTATGTTTTTAATAAGCCTAAAATTAAATTTCATAACCTAGATTTAATCATCATAGTATTTTCATTATGATGGGGTTTCATAAATCATGGTATAAAGTTTCTTATATGGATTATAATATAGATGCACTAAAATATTATAACTTCAAAACAACTGGTAAGAGTGAACAACATTGTAAAATATTTAACTTTTATATCTTTCGATAATACATAATATATTTTTTACTCTTGATAAATTTGTAATATATTTTCTATATACCATGACGGATGTGTATGATTTGAAAAAATATTCTTAATGGGTAATATAATTTCCCCTTTTCTAATATTCTTCACAAAAATAAATTTCAAATATATAACATATTTCTTTAAGACATAACTCACATACAAAATCCAAGATTTTTTAAATTTTCAATAAAAATATATCATATTATATTTCTCAGAATATGAATGATTTATTTATATATAACATAAGAATCACGACTTGGTAAAATTTTCAAATTTATGAGTAAATTTATCCATTAATTAAACTAAATTCTAAATGTATTTATTTTCCTAAATTATAGAGTTAATTAGTAAATAATATTATATAAAATTTCTAAACAAAGTCAAAATTATTCATAAATGAAATGTGAGAATAGTTCTTATAGAATATAATAATGAATATTTAAAAAAATAATTAAATTTTTTTAATTAATTCTATCATAGTAGTCATCATTTATTTCTTTACAAGTAGTATAAGCACTAAACATTGACTATTTAATCTTTTGTTTCTTTTAACCTGAAAAATGGTAATATATAATAGTAATAAATAATAAAGAATAATAATTAATATAACAAAATATAAATAAATTATAATAAATAATTATATTAAATTAAAAAATATATTATAGTAGATCACAATAATCAACAACAGATAACAATAGTGAATAATAGATAATAATGAATAAAATATAATAACAAATAATGAAAAGAATATACAAGAAATTGAAATCATAATATTGTAACAAATAATAAAATAAAGAGAGAGGGATAATAATTATCAAAACATCATTAAAAAGGCATTGTCCCACTCAACAAATACATGTGAGCATATTCATTATATAAATTAAATGAAACTTAATTTCACTCAATGAAATCCATTAGAACCATTTAACTAATCACATTAATTTCATTCATGAACATGAGATAATAATATGTATATATTAAATTCCTAGTATGAAACCACATAATTTTATCATTAAGTCCACTAACCAGTTCATAAAAATTGTAAAGGAATAAAATATTAAATTAGAGTGAAAAAAAATAAAGAGAATTATTGAAAAAACCGATACTATCATATATCTCTCATTTTCAGTCTCTATAAATAATATGAATTTGATCAAGGTATTTAAATAACTAAATTAAAAAACATGAGTGTAATTGTATTCACATAGAATTCTGTCTAATTGTATCTCTCCCTCTCTATAAATATTCAATAAATACAAGAAAATATAGGGGAAGAAGATATAATCTACAAAACATTAATTATAATAATAAAAATTAATTTAAAAAATAAAATGGAATAATAGGGGACCCTAAACTAATCTAATGACAAAAGGATAAGTCAAGAAGCACGAATATAATTCAAACTAGGTATCCCTTTACACTGGAGAAAATGTTTATTTAAAATATACAACTAAAAGGTTTCCTCAAACACGATTTATCATGCATATTATTTACTTCCACATTTTTATGGATTGATCCATAGGATACATCCACATATCAGTGATTTTAAATACTTTTTTAACTTTTAATTTTTTTAAATATTTCATTTACATAACTCTTTTCTCATCAAATCATTTCATGATAGTACTCATTTTGTATTTATTTTTATTGAATTCATATGATGAATTAACTGATTGGAAAATATCATTTAGGGATAAATATTGTGGTATTATATCTCCACTATGACTATTTCCCTCATGACTCCATCAATATTCTCCACATTATATCCAAAACACATTAATAATTACGTGGTGATAAAAACCAAACCATAGCATGACACAATCACCATGAACATTGATATCTTAACCAATGTTTCTATATCATGATGCAGTATTCCATTATCATGGCTTGAAAATATTTGGATAAAATTATGATATGTATTAGACCCTTATGTATAATATGCCTTGTCCCATGGTGAATTAAATAATCTTACATGTCACTCATATCATGGAAATTAATCTCATGTATCATCATCCAGGAAGAAATATGAATATATACTTAAACCTTATCTATTTCTAGATTATATTTCTTTGAAAGGTTTAATAATTGTATATATTATGTTTAGATTAACTTCCACTAATTATACAACCCGTAAATATTGAAATTTCTTCTTTGCGGTAAATTCATTGAATCTGATGTATTATGTGACAATGTGGAGTCCATTATTTATTCACCCTGTAAACCATTAGATATTTTTAAAATCTGAAATATTAATTTATAATTGAAAAGGATAGGTCTCTTAGGTCTTAGTAATGGAATTTACATATCATAATGAATCTTATGGATCCCATATGATGCTTTTACATTGCCAAAATTTTTGCTTCTTATACTTAGTTTAGTACCATTTGATTTGGAATTTTAGAATCTTAAACTTTTTGCTTATTTCAAAAAATTTCAATAATAGATTCCCAATGATGGACCATATTTTTTGTATTTTTAACTTTAATAGAAGTCATAATAAAACATGATAACATCTATCCATTTATGTTTTTACTTAGATTAACTATTTAGTCAAATAAAATCACGAATTAAGACCATTTCAACAATAAAGTAAAAAATATTCCTATAAACTAAATTTGTGATAATAATCCTTAAGATATAGAAATATATGGAATTATATAATCCAATAATATATTAAAAATAATGAATATATTTTCTTTATTAATTAACCCACACAGAAGCATTACACTCTTAAAAGACAAATAAATATCCATATAACATCCCATAAAATCTATGAATGATATAATTTCAAGGATCTATTAAATAGAATTTTACAAATCATCATTCATGGAAAATAATTCCCATTAACTTTATCTTATCACATTTAAATTAGTTCAAAATACAAATTACATTCTTGAATAAGTCTCAAATGACCTCACATTGCAAATTCAGGTCATTTCTAACTCAAAATAAATTTAATCATGAGTTTCTCACATAAAAGTAAAATTATTGTATCACTATTATCTTGTAAAAATCACATTTTTTTATACCATTAGACATAATTGTTTTCAATAATGTGAAATCTGTCAAGGTTATTTTTTATGGTTATTTTTTTTTGAAAAATTATAAAAACATAAAGCATAAAAGGGGAGGATTCAACTCTCAGATATAATTTTATGAATATTCAGATAATATTATAAGAAATATAACTCTAATAATTACTCATTAAAAAACATGAAAAAATGGGACATGATTTAATTATTGGATACAATGAATGATTTCATCCTTTTATACCCTTATTCTTTCTAGGAGGATGAGATGAAAAATGAATATAGTGGAAAAATGGAAGTTCTTTCCTTTTTATTTTTGTGAGATTAATTAATCATATGAGAAAATAAATGTGTAGTTTTATCCCATATAATTTTATTATATTATTTAAAAGAATATTATAAAATTAAAAAAACATATATTATGAAAAGAAATCATTTTTTTACTCCCTAAAATGACCATAATTGTAACTCACACCTAAGACACCCAAAATTAAAATTCTTCCCATATACTACATAAGAGAGGCCCTCCCCCCACAGTCATACATAAAAAATAATGATAATATTTTAGGAGAAAAGTTAATTAAAAAAAATATGCTTTAAATATGACTTAAAAATATAATTAAATATGTTGAATATAATTGAGAAGAAATATTTTATGTCAAAATTATGTCTCAAAATAAAAATTATCTTGAAAAATATGTTCCTGAATTAATTAAAAAAAATCATGGACTTCAGAGCTATAGAAATGAATTAATTCCAATTTCTATTTGAATATATGTTCAATTTTGTTATCTAGAAGGTTCTGGTTTTTATAAGAATATATAAAAAAGTTGTTGTAATATCTCTAAAAACTAGAAAAATATTTTAGTCAATGTATCATTAACATGGATTTAAATAATTTTACAATTGAAAAAAATTCTTGAAAATCAATTTTAATGAAACCATGCATATCAATAATTATTTAAAAACCATTATTTCAAAAATATTTTCTAAAATATAAAAATTAATCCATGAGTTAAAATAGAAATCTAATTTTCATTTAAGATCAATGTTCTTAAAAAATGAAAAAAAATCAAAACACCCACACTTGGATAAAAATTACCCCACATGTAAATTATAACACCCATTTGAAATTAAAAATAAAAATCATGCATATAAAATGTAAGTTATGAACAAAAAAATAATGATAAATAAAACCTTATTTATTTTCCTTGAAGTTTAAATTATGCATAGATTTATTTATTTTAAAAAATAGTATAAATAAAAAATAATGATTTTTATTTTAATTAATTTTAAATGATGAAACATAAAAAAATGCATAAAAATAATATCATTACTGGTTTATCTCTCAAGTGGTTACTATGTTTTACTTACACTAGTAAATCAATTATTTATTCATCCAAAATTTGATAAAGGATGTGGGTTGTTTGATTTGATCCACCAAATCATTCTATTACCATAATATATCATGAACATGTTTTTGAGTTGGCATCAAATTATTATTATTTTCACATCCCTCCCATGTATAATATAATATAGTTCACTATTTGTGGGTTTCATACTGATGTATAAGACCACTTCAAATTTTGTATTAGGGGTTGTATAAACCTATAATATTTCCTTTACTATCATGTGATGTAGTATGTCTTAAGGTTATATTTGGGATTCCCATTCCCTAGTTTATTCTATTCATATTCCAACATCCACATCTTTCTCAATGTAGTGTCCAATATATTCCATATTTTCTTACTGAACCAATTCCTTGGTATAATCATTATCATCTTCTAAGGCTTTATCTATTGTGGTTGAATCTGTAAAACATGTGTAAGGGTTGTTAGTTATTAATTCCATAATAATTAAATTGAATAAAATTAATTCCCTAAAAATGTATCTTCCAAATAAATTCTATCCTCAATCCCCCTTTCCTCAAGAATAACCTCTAGAAATGTTTTAATGATGATATAAATAAACCACCCTTCTCCATTTTCTCTTTAAAATGATTCATCTCAAATATAGAATACTATTTCTCATCAAAAGTTATTAAAGAACCTGATTTACCATTTTGAATGTGTTGGGGACTAGTGATAATTTCAGTTTTTCGGTATTATCCTAATAAATAATGAAATATTCATGGTCATAAAAAAATAAATAAACTAGTAACTATTTATGTATATCCTACATTGATTGTCAAATGAAAAACAACATGTCGTGTTTATCCATCGAATCATCCTTACAATATTCATTAATGTAATAGGTGCGTATGACAAGATTTTCCTTGCCATCATCTTCTTTTTATGATATTAATTCACTGAAGGTTGTACAATGAATTCTCATTTGTTTATTAAATACTTCAATAATTCAATAATTTTGTTGAAATTTTTCTTATAATATCATCTTTAATAGACTTGTACATTTGTTTTGATTACTTGGGTTTGACTCATAAAAATCATTATATAAATCACCTTTCATTTTGATAAAATTTGATGCTTGAGGTTTACTCATAGAAAAATATTGAGAGTTGAATGAATTATAACCAAATAATTTTTTCCATATTATAAATAAGTATCATAAATTTTTGAGAAAGAAACATAAGCATGTAATTAAGGATTTTCAATTAAATTATATTTTTATATTTTTATAATGTTATATGGTTTTATATTTATAAAACAAACTGCATTTTTATGTAATTCACTTCCCTTATAATGATTCAAATTTGAGGTGAAAGCCTTGTTATGAAAATCTCTTAAAACATTTTTTCCTACCGTCCTAAAAATTCACTGTAGTGGTATGACCTAAAGTAGATCTCACAAGGAGGAAAATCATACTCACTATTCTTATATTTTTACAATTATTTGATACAAATGATGTATGAAAATGGGGTTTATTAGAGTAACATATAGACAATTTATAAAATTTAGCATGAATGAATGAAATATAATAAAATAAATATAAACATAATACCACAAGAAATATGTCAATACCATGGTTTAATATATGTATAATTCCTATTTTTTCTTAAAGAAATGAAACATAATTTCAATCAAATAAAAATATAAAACACATTTAACTAATCATCTTCATTGTCGTTAAATTAAAAATAAAAAAATACTAAAGACCCTAATAGTTCATTTTATATATTTTAACTGATTTGAATTTAACCAAATCCATTCCTCATTAAATCCACCACCTTCTAAATCAATCAATGGAATGGATAAGAGATTGTAACATTGAAGAAGAAAATAATTAGGTTTTATGAAAGTTAATTTATATTCACCTATATATCATTTATCAAAATCAATTAATTCTTAGAGTTAAATTAATATATATTAATAATTAATCGAATAATAAAAAGGATCAGAGTATTCACATATTATTGAATCTACCGTCATACCTCTATTACTATTAAAATTCAATAAGCACAACAAAAATAAGTGTAGAAGACAACATTTATGATAATTATATTAAAATATTAACAATTAATTTCAAAAAATAATATGAAATATGCATGAAACAAAAACTAATTTCAATATTTATGTCATATTTTTAATTGTATAATATATTTTGAACAAGATTATACATTATAATTGATAAGGTGATTTTTTAAAATAGGTAACATTATGGTTTTATCTAGAATCATTCATATTTCATAGGATAAACTCTAACATCTTCAAGGATTGAACCATAATATCCTTTCATGTAGAAATAGATTTTAATTCTTATGTAGATTTTAATTCCTTCGAATTTTTTATTATCCTGGGCCTTCATTCTTCAAATATATTCATGATCATGTACCATTCTTCTACCTTTGATTTAATACTTGATGTTAAATAAAGGATTTGGAAATATTATTGATGGTCCAAGATCATAGAATTAATGTGTCTCGATGATTTTTCCCCAATAACATAAAAACTATTCTCCCCATAGATACCATTATGTATTTATATTTCTATAAAAAATCCATGCTACAACATAAAAGATGCTTTATGATCTTTTTCCCCCACCTCTTCCTCTTTATCATGCGGTGATCTTCCATTATTTTGATGTGAAAATATTTTGGTGACAATCATAAAAGTATGGGATTGTTATGTATCATGAGACTAATCATGAGACAAATTAAATACTCTTATTTATATATAGAATCCTAAAATTGGATTTTACATATCATTAGTTTTGCTAGAATTTCACTGTGTGCCTGAAACTTTTAAACATCAAAATTCTTATAGATTGAAAATTATAACTCAATTAAATATAAATCATGGTTAATTTTTATTTATAAACGAACCTTATATATAATAATTTCATTCACATGGAATATTAATTGACACTTACATATCATTTTTTCTAGTAACTTTTATATATTCACACTAGTTACCTTTATATATCATCGAAATACCAAATCTTCTTATATAGTGTCAAAGGAGAAGACACTTTCATCTTAGAATTTACCTTTAGGAATCATCATGACTCTTAGAAATCATATACATATTCATTCCTTTCTGAAATCTCCAATTTCATGGATTAACTGGGTAACATTACATATAGAATTATAGACTCTTACACATGCCATTACTTTTCCAAATTTAGCAATAATATCATCCCCTATTGTATAATATGCAAGTGTTGATTACATTACATAAAAATAATAAAAAACATTTTCACATCAAACATACATTGAAACTCATAATAATTATTAAATAAATTAATATCATAAATTAATGTCAATTTAAATATAAATACACAAAATTCATATAACCAAAATATGTGATAAATATATTTAAATTATCACAATGTTTGGAATCAAATAATTGAAGAAAAAAGAAAAAAATAATGAAAATATATTATTTATCAACCATTGTGTTCTATCACAAACATCACTTCAAAAATATTTTTTATTTACTTAATCATTCATAATATTGGAACAAGATAGGGTCAATCTCACGTAGAGGTTACTTACAATCAGTAATCATCTAATTGCACTATATGTTTTAATGAAATATATATGAAAATGGTAGTGGTATAATGGAACACATATTTTGATTAATAAAATAGAGTATTAATGAAGTAAACATATAATAAATAAATTTAGAAATAAATTAAGAGAAAATATGTCCCACATAATGTTAGATAGATGTTTTATTCTTAACATTCATAAAGGAAATAGTCTTTATTTCACCAAATGAGAACCATGTATATCATTCAATAAATAATATTTAGTACACTCAAGTTATTAATATTCATCATAATCAAGAACCATAGAGAACACTATCTCTCTAATACCCTCTTGGTATATAACCTCATATGTTCATCATTCAACCAATTTATTAGTGAATCAAAAATATGAATGGAGAAAATTTTGCATTTGTGAAGAAAGAAATATGGGATATTTGTGAAGAATAATATATTTTCACCTACCTCTCATTCTATAACCTATTTGAATTTTATAGTTCAATTAACATATATAAATATTAGAACCAAGACTTAGAAGAGTTAGAACATTCACCTGTAAGTGAATATCATGTTATCTCTTCATTTCCACAGAGATATGGGAGTCAAAACAAAACATATGTGTTGAATAAAAAACCATGAAACATTGATAAGAATTTTAGAAAATAATTACCAATAATATAATGGAACACTAGAAAGACCTAAATTAAAAATAGGGTCTAATATCATGTAAAAAAAATAAAAAATAACTTTAACTAAATAATAAATTAAATTAGAGAATTTTATGTTTTAAAATAGTGTGTTGTATGGTTACGTCAAACAAGTTTTTCATGCATGGGGTTAGATTCTACATATTCATGTCTCAATCCATTGGATCCCTCTATGTAGAAGTGAAATTGGATTGTTCTCTAGAATTTAGATTCCTAAAAATCCTCCATTATCATTTGTATTCCTTATTTAAATCTCATTGTGATCCTGTATCCTTTTTAATTCATTGATTTAATTCTTTTGGTCAAGTAAAAATAGAGAAATATACTTAATTGTTTAGGATCATGGGACTAATTCCATATTGTAACTATTTCCATCATAGTACAACCAAGAATCTCATAATATTGATAATGGTGTTAGAATATTTACATGTAGATGAATACCTATGGAAAACACAATACAAACCTCACGATCATTATTGTCCTTGAATCTTTTTCGCTGTTGTGGCGGGATCTTACTTCAATAATGTATGAAAATATTATGTAAATGTACACTATGTGTGAGGCTAATAAATAACAAGTTTCTCATCTCATGATAGAGTAAATATATTTATATACAACTCATTCCATGTAAATGAAACTAACATGTCACCAATTTGGCTAATATTTCACTATATACTTATCCGTTATACATTGTGGGATTATCCTTCATGGAGAAAAGTAAGACTCTTCCATATGCAACATGATCATATTTTAATAATGTACATGAACTTTATATTTGGAAATTTCATTCTAGAAGAAAATTTATTGACCATTATATATAAGTATTTTGTAGGGTAACATTTACATACTAATCATAGTTACCTTTTTTTATTCATGTAATTTCAACTCTTACTCGACATTACCACATGATAAGACACTTTAATTCTTAGTAGTGACCTTTATGTATCAACTTAAAACTTATATATCCCTTGTGGAGATGCTACTTTACAAAATTTATTCTATTGTTACCCTACTGGTATTTCAATATATGGGCTTAGTGACTTTTATACATTCCATTACAATTCAAAATTTTAAAATAATAGCTTCCCAAATCTATATAAATTTCAATGATTTTTCCAGTTACCTAAAAATCATAATTTGTTTTGACATATTCCTTTCGACATTTAAACTTAATATTTATATTTAATCAATTATGTATATTTTCAATATAAAGTCCAAATGTTATTATAAATTAAATATTTCACAATTAATCAAAAAACATAGAAATGGTTGTAATTAAATCATTGAATTAAAATGTAATAGTATATGAATTATATTCTCTATGAATTGATCCATACCTATTTATTTCACTCTTGAACAATAATACAGTATTTTTATTAATCCCCAAACTAAAAAAACGAATAATAAAATATATGAGATCTTTTAAAAATATAATTTTACTTAATATGATTCTTGAAAAAATCATTTTATATAATTTTCTCACATTTAAACCTTCTTAACAACACAAATCCATCAATGACCCAATCATAAACTCTGTAATATTAGAACGTCATTTCTCTCTTAACTCAAATGAAATGTAAAATATATTTATTTTCATATATGTAAAATTCGTGTATCCTAATAATCTTGTAAAACCCCTCTGTTAACTACACTATAAGATAAAAACAACTTTTAACCAGGAAAACATTTTCAATGTAATTTTTGAGGGATAAGGTTTGGTGATTAAAAGTATTTGAAAAGCTATGACCAAAAGTTATGGTTTTAAATATTAGATAAAATTTATTTAATATTTATATAAACCAATAAAAAATATACCTCATTAAATTCCCCATTACAATGTTCACACTATTGTCTCTTAACTTGAAATAGACAATTAGTCCGATAATAAATGCAATGAATGATTTTATCATTTTTTTATTTTTTAATTTTTTTTTCAGAAGGATAAAATGATGAATTTATATAATGAATAGATAATAGTTTATGAGAAATAATTTTTGAAATAGAAAATATTATTTTTTGTAAAAATAATAATTTGATCTCATATCAATTTATTTATCTTTTTTAGGAGAATATGATAATAATAAATGAAGTAAAAATAAGGATAATGACTCATTTCCAATCCCCTATAAAATTATCATAATAGTGACTCACACATTCCACACACCATAATAAACTATATCCCATAGAACACAAACTAATTTCCATTACCCACACTCATAAATTAATCATTAATATACTTAAATCATGTAAAATCATGGGTAAGGATAAATCAACATGTAATGTATCATAATCCTATAATAAAATAGATTTATTCTCTAGAAAACAGATTTATTAAAATGAGAAGTTAGAAGATAAATTTTTTAATTTCTAAAGAAGTTCCTCAATATTATCAAGAAAATTTCATTAACTCATAATCTTTGAAATAGAAATAATCCCATGTTCTATTTTGCATTCCATTTCAATGTTTCTCTCAATAAGGTGAGTGAAATATGAAATATAAATATAAAATATATATATTTCCTCTAAAAATTAGAAAATATTTTAAATATACAATTTATGGATATTGATTTAAAAAAATTTACAAACTCATACAAATTTTTCAAAAGAAAATTCATGGAAAATTTCTATATAAATGATCATTTAAAATTTATTATTTAAAAAACAAATTAAAATAACATAAAATAAATTCAAGATTGAAAATGATTATTCATATATATTTAAGTACACTAAAACTAAAAATGAGAATTCAAAATAAAAAAACAACTAAAAAAGATTGATAATTATATAATACATAAATAAAAAATATGATTTTAATTTAATCACAAGTAACATGAAATTAAATATGTCGTATGAATATAATAAAAAGGGGAAATTAAACGTAGTTTATGTATATAGAATCTCCAGATCGGATACTAGTTTATAACTACTATATATATAAAATAATGAAACAAATGAAGCTTTATAATATATTTAAAATATTAATGATTAAATTTAGATAGTGGGAAACAAAATTAATCAATCTTGGTTTAACCCCCAGTGGGTAATAAGTTTGTTCTTCCCCTTTCCAACTAATAATTTGGTGAACCAAATTAAGATAGAGAGTTTTGATTGTGTGATTTAATCTACTACATCCTTTTGTTACCCTAGATACTCATGATATTATTTTTTATTTGGAATTCATGTTCATTATGTTATTGGTCCACCGATTTTCCAACATAATATAAGTCTCAAATAGAGGTAAGAAAATGTTTCGGTCTCTCACTTTAACTTCTATATGTTGGGTTTTATAATCCATTTAATTTTCCATTACTATTAAGGTATATTTGATGAATTAAGGTTCTATTTGGGTAGGTTTATCCCTAATAAATTATATTTATATTCGAAAATTCATGTATGTTACAGTGGTGAACACAATATCTTAATTCCTTTCTTCCTCAACCACTTCTTCTATAGAATCTTCATCCTCTTCAAATGATTTAAAAATTTATGTCAAATCTAAAAACATGTATAAGGGATGTAATTATGAAAAACGTTATCCATAAACATTAAATATTGTGAATTATTATAAAATTTATCACCTTTATAAATTAATGTTCTAATCCAATTTTCATTATGAACAGACATTTAAATGGGATCAATGATGCGAGGAATCATTCAAGTCTTCCTTGAGTTTATATTAAATTGATTAAACTCAAACATAGTGTCCTCTTCATCCATAAATTTCATTAAAGTTAATAATTTCCCATATTCAATGTGTGTGATATCAATAGAAATATCTTTTTCTAAAGGACAAATTGAATATTCATTTAAATTTCCATTGTAAAATACACTTAAATCAACTAGTATGTCCTTTATAATGTTATCCTTTAACTATGAATGGAAATATACCATACCTGATTCATCCATAAACTCATCCATAAGATGTTTCTCAATAGAATTGGTGGGGATAGTAATATGTTTCTTTTTATGATGTTATTTTTGAGATTTCATTTCCATCAAAGAATTTGTAAGAGTTATTATTTTTTTTATCATCATTATGAAATATAATATTATTAATCAGTTTATTTTAGTAATAATTTTTCCTTTCTATACTCATCCATTTTGGGTTAACTAATAAAAATTATTATCTAAATCAACTCAAATATTGTTGAAATTGAAAGATTGATGTTTATTAATAGAAAATAATGTGAGTTGAATGAAGTATATATATATAATATATTTTCCATATTTGAAAATTGGGTATAAATATTTTATGATTGAAAAAATAATGAGAAGTGAATGATGTTCAATGATATTATTAATTTTCATTTATTATTGTTCTGTGTTTTATATATTTTTTTAAAAAAATTGTGTTCGAGGGATGAACCTCCATAAAAAACAAATTGATGAGAAATATTTCCCTCAAATATTTATTTAAAACTATTTTTATTTTTTTATGCATGCACTATAGTGATTCTACCTAGGGTTAATATCAAAAGGAGGTGACTCAAAAACATTTTTCTTCTACTATCAATATAATCTATTTTCAAATATATATGAATGTGGGGTTTGAAAAAAAGATCATGTGAAATTTGAATAAATTTAATATGAATATAAGAAATACTAAGAATGAAAATCCAACATAATTTAAGATGAATGATATCTCCCCCCTTGGATTAATACATGTGAGATTCATAATCGTCATAATGAAATGTAATTTAATTTCGATTAATAAAAAATATTAATAAAATTTTAGGAATAATCTTGATCAAATTTTAACTGTTAATATTAATAGTACACAAGAACTAAATACCACACTATCTATCCATTTCCTTTTTTTATGAAACCTCATTTCAGTCATCATTCAATACTCCAACTTGTGAATCAAGAAAGGGAAATGTGAAAAATTGTAATAGTGAGTTAGATATAAAATATACATGATCATGAATATATTTTCACAATCCACTAATTATGAAACAACTATAAATTATATATATTTCAATCAATATATATAAATTTGGAATCAAATAATAAAAATACACATAATATTCATAAATAATTGAATCTTATGTTAACTCTCTATTATAGTAGATTTTGAAGAAGAATAACATATAATAAGGGGAAAATGAAACATATATGATGCTATGATTAAATCTGAAAAATTAAATATAAATAAATAAAAGGGAATAATATAAATCCATAAACTAATTTCCAAGATGAATTTCAAGTTACAAATCTGGAATAGAATATGAACTAACTAACCCTTTATAATCTATAATATAATGTTTCTAAAAAGTCAATTATAAGGTTTCCTCTAGAAATATTCATCATTAATTAGATTATCTTACATTTATTTTTGGATAACATTTTGTGATGCTTCAATATAAAATAATTTAAAAATTCTTCTATAGCTTTTAATTTGATTAAATTTGTCATTATATTTGTCCTTCATACCTTAAATATATTCATGATCCTATTCTATTTTTTCCCTTTTATTTAATGCTTGGTATCAAATAAAAGGATTGTAATTATATTCAATGGATGAGGTTCAACGGACTCATTCCACACCGTAAATATTTCCACCATGATGTAACCAATCTTCTCCCAATTTATATAATAGTGAAAATAGATTTCTATAGAGACAACACTATTTCCATAGCATGAATCATAGCTCATAATCTTTGTTGTAACCACCTAATTTTTTTCTAGTTTGAACTTCTCTCATAACAACATTAAAATATTTGTCCCAAAATATTTTATGTATAACACCATTATATACCATGTGTCACATATCATGAAAATGTAAAGACCATTACATATCACTCGGTCTATGAAAATGAATCTTTCATATCAATAGTCCATTTAAAATTTCACTACTTACATGACCCTAAATCATTTAGGGATACTCCTTCCTAAAAATTATAATACTCTTACATATTTTGGATTTCCAAATTTAAACTAATAACAAGATCCTTAAATTGTTTCTGGTCAACCTCATGGAAAATTCATTAACTTATAGATATCATGTTTCCTTGTGTTAAATTTTACATATGCAACATGCTGACATTAACATATTATAAAGTGCCCAACTATTCACTTCCATAAATAAAAGATATGAACATAATATCTCAAAATTACTTTTACCTATCATCTTGATGCATATGTATCCCATATAGAGCTGATCCTTTTCCAATTTATCTCTTAAGATACTCAGCTAGGAAACATTATTTATGGACTTAATGACTCTTAGACAATATAATCCTTCTCAAATATTAGGAATAGAAGAATCCCTTTATTAGCCCATATGTAAGGATTATTACCATTTACATAAAATAATAGAAGTCATTTTAATATCTAATCACTTTTATTTTTTCTCAGAATAATTATTTATCAAAATAAAAACATAAATTATAATGTTTAAAAAAAATCCCCAAAATTACCCCATACACAAATATGTGATAACTACCATAAAAATTTCGAAATGGTGGGAATAATATAATTAGATTTAAAATTAAAAAGAATGGATATATATTCTCTATCAAATAGAGAGATAAAGTATGAATCTTGATTTGAAAATATGTTTCTTATTTTTGTAATATTACAGTATAATGACATGACATAAGGTTAATATCACAAGGACTTTAAAAATAAATATTATTATATTTTCACTATTATTTATTTGGGAAGATATATGAAAATTGACGTTGAAAAAGGAAACATTCATAATGTTAATGAAAATGAAATATGAGTGAACGAAACATAACGAATGAAATGAAAACAGAATGTCTAAAGAAAGAAAACCCTTCCATTGTTAGATTCTTATGATCTTCATTAATGTATTAAATAAATGGAACACAATTCCACTCAATGAAAAAAATTCTATACCATTTCAATAATAATATAAAATATACATAAAATATAAAAAATTCTCATACTGAAGAACCATATAGAACACCGCCTATCCATTGACTTATTGTTATTCAAAAATACATATTCATCATTCAATCCATTAACAATTAAATAAAACTAGGTAAGGGAAAACTTTTAAAATAATGAAGAATAAAACAAATAAGATTAATGAATAAGAAGTTATTTTCACTTTCCATTCATTCTACCACATCTCTGTATTCTTATACTGTAATAAAAATTTAGAAATAACCAAAACATTATTAAATCACTCATTGTTTCCCCTTGAAGTGAATATAAATTTAGAACTCCATTACCATGAATATTTAAGAACAATAACACAAAAAAACGAAGAAAGAAAAATTCCATGAAAATTAGATTATAATATTAAAAGGCAATCATGAAGTAATAAAATGGAAAAAATATAAACCCAAATCTAATGGAAATGTCTAAATAGAAGTCAAAACTATGCATATCACTTGAACTAATAATAAAATTTATTTAGTGAAGATATTTTTTAAATATAAACCATAATGGTTTCTCCCATAATTCTTTTCTATATATGTGACATACTTCTATGTCTATATGACTTTGGATGTGGTATCCTTTCACATAACAACCATGTTGATCTATTATCCAACATTTAGTTCAATTAATTCTTTCATTATAGCCAGTCTCATATATTCATATATCATCATGAATCAATTAATTTTTCACAATTTTATTTAATTCATTATATTAAAGAAAATATCTATAAATATTTTTTTAGAAAAATATTATAGAATTCATTGAAAACCATAAAAATTTTCCTCATGGATTGACCAATCTTATCCTCATGTAGACCATAATGAAATAATATTTCTATGTAAACAAAACATTAGAAACATCATGGAACACATATTATGGTCCTTCTTATCTCCACCACTTATTATATATCCTTTATTATGATTTTTCATAATGATGTGAATTTGTTTGGATAAAATTTTTATAAGTATGATACACTTATGTGTCATGTGACTTATACTAATGAATTTTAATTTCTCATATATATCAATTGGCCTATATAAATGAATCATATATATCATCATCTTGGAATTCATTTAGAGTCTCGGTTTTTTAATTTTCTGACATTGAAATATTTCTATATATATTTCCTAAGGTAGATGCTGAGACAACATGAGTTTTTGAGGCCCAGTGTGCTAGGAATTAGTTTTATAACAAATATTTTAAACATTTTTATAATGAATGTGTTGATTATTAACAAAAATGGGATAACTCTTAATGGGATGGATGGATAAAAAATATGATTCCATGATTGAGTCAGGAATGTGGTGTTTACCCTAGGAATGAAATGGATTCGCGTGGGCTATTTAGACTCATCATGTAATTCCCCGACCCTAGTTACCGATGTCCGTGCATTATTTTAATAAATTGGAATGATACAAGGAAATCATGCCCCGAAAGGATGATCAATTTAGTAGTAATGGAAAATAGAATACATACATCAACATCATATTACAATTTCAAACCTAAAATACAGCATAGATAGTTCATTGAGAACTCCATTATTCCCTTTTAATTTGACCCTGCATATCAATCATAATACTCTTCTAGGAAATCCTAGGAAAATAAAACATGATAAAGGGATGAGATCAGATGCTCAGTAAGGGTAAAACATTTAGCGAAAATAAAAAAACAATAGTCATGGTGAATAATTGAAAACACATGCCTTTACAAATAATAAACATGAACACTTTATGGCAGGAATATGAAATGAGTAAATAATTCCATAAGAAAACATATTCATGGGTATTCTACTAGAATAATAACCACACGAACCATCAATTTTATTTTTATAATGAGTTAATTTATAAAGAAAGACATTCTAAAACATTTTGTTAAGGCCTCAAAAAAGACGTCTCAAAATGATTAAGGCCTCGGTCAAAACCATATATCAAAATGAGAAAGGCCTTAGAAAATTTCATGACTAATTGTCTCATGAGACCTACCGATGCATCGAGAAGCTTGAGAGGGCTCCACCCATCACTTACTATGTCCAATACATTCCTCATATGAAAAGGTTGAAACATAACATAAACATTCATTTTAGAACTATCATACGAAATGTCAATACTTTAACCATAAACTATGATTGGTATAAAAATAACACACTCATAATCAAACATATTAGAAAAACATTTAATACAATATGGAGGTTTTGTATCATAATAAACCAACTTCAAACAAGTTTAAAATCCATCATAGGATGTTGACATAGATGAAAATGATTTGTAAAACTGTTTGAAGGAATATCCATTTTTTCATGAAAACATTAAAAATTCACACAATTTAGAAAGGATGAAATTTAAAGACATTTTCTAATCAAAGTGTACAATACCACTTGGAAACTTTTGAATGGAATTAACATTTTAAAAACAATCATGTCCATATAAATAAATCCTTAAAATCCTATTTTGACAACATGTAAATTAATGAGAATAATTTAGAATAATAATTATTTAAGACATTTAAAATGATGTTTTAACAAATGTGTCCCTTAAAATGAATCCATTTTCAAAATATTTTATAAAAAATGGACCTGGGGAATAAATATGTCATAGTAAAAAATACCCGTAAACAATCTCGAATAATAATGAAATTGAGGAATTAACCCTTACCTTGCACTTTCCTTTGGTCGAGGGTATGCTAATCATCCTGTATAATGACAATAGTATGTTATTAAATTATACCAGAACTATATTCATATTTATTATGTCATACATTATTCATTTATGACTTTAATTACCCATTTAATAATGATTTCCATGTTAAATTAACATTTTTGGTAATAATCACTTTCTTTGTCGTACGTGTTTTAACTTGTTATTCTTGATCGTATCATTTAGATCATGATTTAAATAATTCTAGAATATAAACCATGATTTATATAACATAAATATATATAATATAAATATTTATAAAATTAAATTATCTGAAATGGAAGGCACTGTTTATGGAGACGGTAAGCCATACCTACTCATAAATGTTGTTTCCTTTTTCATATCGTATTGAACAAAAGTAAGTGAATAAAGTATATGTAAGTAAACAAATACACACACATATATATATCAAGTTAAATTATTATTTCCTATATTAAATACCTATAAATAATATTTTTTTACAATCATAATTGAATGGTGAATTTGGGAATGAATCTCATCACATCGTGGAGACAATAATCTGTACATACGCCCGAGCGACAATATCGTTATATTGATGGTGAAATCATATGTAAATGGACGGTGTATCATATATAAAGAATAATAAGAATGTTATAAATATTACTTACATCAATTATACTCATTATTATACCCATCTCATTAACGAAGTTTTTGAATAACAAACTACACCACAATGGGGAGATGGTAAGTCGTACGCACGCACGTATAGTGACTTTGTCATTTATAAGTTGTATAGAATAATTAATATGGTTGTACCATATTTGTAATAACATAATTGTATGTAAGAGTTACTGGAGTTATTATTTTGGTATGGAAACAACAATGAAAGTGGAAGTGTAAGAAGAAAAGAACATGAAAGAGGGTGGTGAAATTATTACCTCTTCTTCAGGTGTTTCCTTTAGAGTTGATCAAAAGTGAACCTTAGGTTGGATTTCTATTTAAATTATAGACTCTAGGATGATTTTAGGTAAGTTGGGATGATATTTTTGTAGGTTTTAGATGATCCAAATAGCTGTGGAGGTGTAATATTTAGTGAAGGGGAAGTTCCCTTTTATAAGAGGGGTGCTGGTCACTTTAGGAAAAGATTAAAATATTAATTTATTATACAATAATTTTCAGTTTATAATTGATCGAAATGAATTTACTTCGAGCCTTAGGATGTTATAGGCATAAATATATAAACCAATAAGTTTTAGGAAGGTTTTGGATACCATTTTAACCATTTATTTTAGATTTTACTCTTAGGTAAGTAGTTTAACATTTATCGTGTCTGCTTGGATTCTTACACTATGTGGTTAATAAACATACTCTAAACATCCAAGAGAACATCAAGTGTTTCATTAATGACATATATACTATTATTTAAGCCATTTGGCCGAACCTTATATTTTCGGAATATTATATCAACCAATAATATAGTATTTGTTTAAAAAATTAAATTATGTCATTTTTGACATTATTTGGTATTTTTTTGAAAGTCTTAACAACCTTATCAATTTGAAATTTTTTTGTCAAATCAACCCAAACATGTCATAGTAACCTATATAATTAGTTTAATTAATCAGATGTCTTAATTTACATTTATTTCTATATTTATAATATGAATTATTTTAATCTTTCATTAATAAGGTAATTACTTTATCATCATCATGTCATAAATAAATTAAATTATATAATATCTAAAAATTATAAATAAAATAATATTATGTATAAAATATTTTTATAATTCTAATGAATATTTATTGTCTAATTTAAATTATCTATAACCTTATATTAAAAATGGTTTAGTTAATAAAATTTGAATTTAATACTTTTAACTCCTCTTTAAATTAAATAATAATAAATGTCCAAATCTAATCTAAGTGGACAGAAAAGGAGAGTATTTTATTTCTATGGTTGTTTTTAGTATAATTATACTTATCTAATAGAATAAGGACATGTTTTAGGGAAATTATAATATCATTTTTACCCTTATTTACAAAATTTAATTTTAACCGTGGTAAAAAAAGGCAAAAGTAACTATTCACCAAAAATTATTTTAATCTTATTGAAAGACATTTTACTTATTGTTAATAACCTTGTCTTATAGATTTTTGAAATTCAACTCATAGAAGCGGTAAAATTATGTCATATGAAAATTTTCAAATTCTCCGAGAAGGTGGCTAAAAAATGGTAAAAAGTTCAATAAAATATTATATGTCTAAACTTATTATAAAATGACTCCAAGGAATTACATTGAACTTATATAGGTATTATATATCTATTCTGAGTTAAAATAAATTTAAATAAAATAAATAATTATGTAAATAAAAAGTCTGCTTTAAATAATAATGCAGTGTTTTTCACTCTTCATCAAAAATGGAATGTTTTCAGAAAAATATCAAAACATTACCTTAAGCTAATTTTGATATCCCGAATTCACAAATAAATTCCATTTTACCAAATTCAAAAAATATAAGTTTAATTTATTAATTTAAAATTAATTCTTGTTTTTAAAACCAAAAAACGGGTTTTTAAATTATTAAAAACTATCAAAAGATTGACATGTGTTTACATCAAATTTAATTGTGATGTTACATATAATGACCAATTTTTTTAAAGGTTGGGGCAAATGCCTCAATTTATTATTTTGAAAGAAAATACCTCTTTAGACTGGGTAAAGGGAGAACCATTACATAGCCCTAAGGCCTAAGTCCAAGTGGCCTGAATACAAGGCTTGAAAGCCCATTTGAATGGCCTAAAGGACCCCTCGGTGAACAGTAAGGCTACAGTAACCGCGTTGCAATAGTCCCTGCTACAGTTCACCCACTGCTACAGTCCCACCACTGCTATAGTATAATGACCTATATTATATTAAATGTTAAAAATATAATATAATTATACTTTAAAACAAATCAGATTCATAATTTAATAATATAAATTATTTTTATTAAATAAGTAGTTTTCAATTAAAACATTGAATTTTTAACTATTCATCATAATTTGAAAGTTATCAAAAATGTACCATAAATTTATTCAGACTAAATTTTTATATTATTCTTAAAAAGATTAATTTAATTTAACTAAATTGAATATATAAAAGTGTCAAATATTGGATTTAAAAAGGGTTTACCATTAAAAGATGGAAATACTACATTTTATTAAAAATACCTCTTTTATCTTAAAAATTGAATTTTTCTTATATAATGTCATCGAAACACAAAAATATAAAGGTTAAAATTATATATGATATATTAAATTTAAATTTTGGTTAATACTATTAATAACTACTCTTTTTGAATGGCTAGTTTGGTAAGTCGTGGTGCACTCGAACTCGGTGTTGCATGTAGCGCAAATTATTGAAATACATTGAAGCGATAACATACTATGAAATCATCGGGTGTTACAAATCGCTAATTAGTAGAATTTACAAATGATTAAGTAATTATAAAATTAATTAATTAATTCAATTTGAACTAATTTAAAAATCTAAAATAATATTTCCAAGGAGAATTTTCTAGTTTTATCCATATGAACCCTTGGAGAATTACAAATATCATCCTCCATCCATCTTTGCTGAATCACCTAAGACGATGATGAAATGTTCGATTACATAATATTGGAGTGTGTAGAACTCAATGACTACCTTCAATTGTGGGAGAGAATGATCATAGATGAAAATTGATCCAATATCCATGTATGATTCATAAATTTTTAATTTACATCCTTTTTACTAAATACATTATGCATATAGATCCCTATTCTTTGATATAGACAAATTGTGGTCAATTATATTCTCCCATGTACAAAAAAATATCTAATTACAATTTTTCTCACATTAGAATCTCTTTCTTGGTCGTTTACCAAGAACTCTAGGCCATTTTTTTAAATCCTATGTTCTCGTGTGTTTTTCACTTGCTTGCTTTGCCTAATTCATCGGTTAGACCCATGTCATCTCGTTTTGACATTAACAAGCATTAACAATCTATAACGGAACCCTGAAATTGTGATGAAATGATGTGTGAGGCATAGATCGATGAATTGAAGACAGATATATGTTTTTAATGAGACACAGTTGATCAATATAATGATCGATGAGCAGATATTTGATGGTTACAGAATACGAGGTGTCTATTGTGTACATGTTTACATGTAAATCCAACCAGATTTGAATTTCCAACCATTATAATGCCAGAATCCCTCGGCGAGGATTGATCCTACAATCACAAGATGCATAATTTATGAAATAAATGGATAAAATTAAATCTATAGGGATCAATGTGAGGAGTCTTCCCAGCACACTCCACTATATGCATGCGAAGCTCACATGGGAAATTCGAGAGGATCAAATGAATTAGGATATGACCCTGTCTTTCATTTTCAGTAACACTGTGGAGGTGATTAATGGTTGTGTGTCCCCCTTATGGTCCAACATCTATCCTCTTTTTCATTCTCTCCAATAAAACTCTCTTTGGATGGTTGGCACGAGGGATATCCCTTTTTGGAGTTGCAACTAAGAAGGCTCTATCCTGGGTTTACCTGGATGCCCTAAACATCTGATCTCATCTAAGGAAGCAAGCTGATATCCAAGGTTTACAAGAGTGGTTTAGGATGGAGACCAACATGATCTCCTCGAAATCATATTCAATGCTAAGATGGAAAATTGTGTGTTTACTCTGTCTTCCTCGGGTGATTCCAATACCAGGGACTTCTGAGGGATGGTCTTTACTCAGGTTACTCAAGGGACCTAGAATAAGGATATGTGGTGTAATAATATCCCATCTAATTTTATCTTTTTATCCTGGAGCAATAGGAATGTGTCGATTTCCAAAAAAATGGGAATATCAAAAAGCGTGGAATCAATACGGCGTCCCACTTCCATTATTGTAGCCACAGGCAGGAGGAGAGCTCTCATCATCTTTTTTATGAAGTGGAATGGGCTAAGGCAATCTGGTAAGCCTTTAGTGTTGTATATCCCTCTCCTCTCTGAGTCTCAGGGATGCCAATTTCATTGATAGATGGTTCCACATATTGGTGGCTGGCGGTAAGGAACAAATGGCTCAGGTAGTGATCTATAATATTAAGTGTTGGAGTTTGTGGTAGGCGAGTAACCAAGCCAGATTTGATGGGATATCCCCCTCAAAGAGGGCTACCATAGCGAGGACACTCTTCCTTCTGGTGGACATGGACTTACTCTCATCTGACTAGCAGGGTGATCCCTCTCTATGACTCATTCAGGTAAGGCCCCAAGCCCAACTCCATAGTCTGTAATGAGGAAATTAGGCCTTTTAGAACCCTCCTGCTGCAAGGCATAAGCTTAACAAAGATGGGTCTTGTGTTGCAAGTGCAATGAGAGGTGGGGGAGTGGTTCGTGATCCTGAGGGTATTATGGTTTTAGCCTATTCATCGTCCTATGGCCATGGCACCCCTTTGCAAGCTGAGGCCAAAGCACTGCTCTCCATAATAACTATTTTTATACTAGAGAACGTGGATGTATCTGAGGTGGGAACCGATTCTATGGTCCTTCATGACTCTCTAATTGGGTAAGGTTTGGTTCCGTGATCCACGGTCTATACTGTTCTCAAATTGCCAGCTCTTCATGGCTTCAACATCCGAGTATCCCACACTTAGTGCGAGTGCAACATGGTCGCGGATTATCTGGCCTCTTTGGAGGATCAGAGTTCCAGTAGTACTAATATTATCTCCTTTCGCTTTATGAAACCCTAGGGTGTGAATCTGGTCATAAGGGATGCCCTCGGCTTGCCCTACTTCATGACCACATAGCTTTGGGCTTGGTGTTCTCTCTTTTTAATATAAAAATAAATAAAATGATGATGATGATGATGATAATGTACATAGAGGATGAACACATGGCATGTAGCCCAATAAGTGTGGGGGCATAGGTTTTGGAAAATGATAATGAAAAAATGGAATTTTAGAAATCTTACACACCATGTACCCATTCCCCAAATGAAAAACACATCTTTTTGTTCAAAAGTACAAGATACTATGTGGGAGTACATGTCCTGATACACAACAATGAACTCGAGTACACAGACACAACTAGGACACATGGGTGGCAACCTATGTGAGGTGACACGATAGGTACTCAGTACACAAATAGGGGTTTTGTACACATACCTTTACAGAAGGACATGACCTGGTCTTGGTTGACTTGGACATTTTGTGTATTCCACCTATATAGCATGTACTACTACATATATAGGGTGTCGTGTACCCCAAGGGACATGGTGATTTGGTGCAGCGGGACCACACATTATGTTGGTCCCCTCACACGCCACGTATCCCGTGGTTCATTATTCAAAAAAATTGAGGTTCTATATCTCCTTCATTAAAACAAGTATTATGTCCCATGAGTAGCATATCCTAGTTTTTTCCTTGTATAATGTGATGGTGCCCCAAGCTATGGATTTCAAGATATTATGTAAAATTTTCTGAGCAAGATGCATGGTTAGTCGATGCTCGACCATGATAGTGATAACGCAAGATCACCAAAGGATTATTCCTATTGTTACCCCTATCAGATATAGTGAAGGTCCGTGATGACTAGAGTGTCACCCAGTTTGTATGGGTATGGGTCAATGATGATTAGAGTGGAACCCCCATCTACATCGATGTAGGTCCTCTACATCTACCATTCATGTCAATCACAACAAACACTCTAGGGTGTGGGTATCGATTACTAGATTGGATCCCCTTAACATACTATGGTGCAGGTTCTTGACATCTGAGTGTAACTCCCCTATTTGATAGAGCTTGGTTCATTGATGACTATAGTGGAACCCCCGTGATCTACCATAGTGTGGGTCCATGACATCCAAATGGAATTTTCTATCAATGAGGGTGCAGGTCCTCGTCACACTAGATTGGACCCCCCCCCCCACCCCCATCAGCATGGGTGCAGGTTCACTACCTTTACTTATAAACTATAATCCCCCTAACATACTGGGTTGTGGGTCCTCAGCTTCTTGTTTGTGGTCCCTCGACTAGGTGGTGTAGTGAAAAGGTGTGGCTTGACATACATGGGTACTTATGGGAATTCATGTGAGATATTGGGCATCATTGATAGAGTTCTGGAACAATTGGATACATTTTTTACTAGAATGATCTATGAAATGGAGATCCCCTTATTCACTCTTTTGGGATTATTTTTACTAAGTATATATATATATATTTTTTATTTTTATTTTTTATCCACCCATTATATTTGGTTACTATCTATCCATGGGATGTGAATATGAATGGGGAATTCTATATTCGTTCCATGTTTATCTTCCCATGGTTTGATGTGACTAATCTCTTTCTATATGTGGTGAATACTTGATGTGTATTCTGTATACTCATTGTTTCATGCCCATTGTTCTTGGAAAATGTTGATTTCACTCTATGTTTTGGTTGATCTATTATTTATTACTGTATCTTTTATCTATTGTCTTTATTTTCATGTTATATCTCTTACTTATCCCAGTACAACTTTTGTAGAATTGTATATGGAATGTTTATACTCACCCTTGTGTGGCCTTTTCTCACACATGATGTGTACTATTCAGATGACGGACAGGTTGGTGATTTCATTAGGGGGTCTCAGGGATACCAAGTACATTTGGCCACGTATAGTGATCATAGGTTTGGATTTAGGATATAGTATCTCTCTATAGTTTAATATCAAAGTTATCTCAGGTTGGGACATATTTTTGGTTGTCCATGTATTTGTTCTCTTTACTATTCATTTTACACATCCTAACTCTTATACTACATTGATGGTTTTGATTGATGGTTCTTCCCATAACTACCTGTTTATTTTACTTTTACTCCCTCTACAATTCATCATCCTGTTTCCTAAGTGTATTCATATATATAATTTGTAAAATTCCTCATGTGTTATTTATTCCTTTGGTACTGGTTTCCATCCCTTGGCCTATGGAGGCAAGCTTGGGGTAGTTGCGGCTTCAGCCCCATCTTCGGTCAGGTCATGACTGATTGATATCAGAGACAGTTGCATCATTATGAAATTTTTCTGACTCGTTCCCTTGTAAGTATTTTCCTAGGATTAGGGAAATAGTTCTAAAGTTTATCATGTATGGTTCCTTGGCTAGGGAGTTCGGTGACGGTATATGAAGAAAACATATCCATTCATCAGGATGTTGACTACCTTGTTTTTAACTTGATATACAGATACATTTTTTTGCAGGGATCAATGGTACATGAAAAATATAATATTGATTTATTGAATATACTACTTGAGTAAACTTCCCATTATTGAAATATATATGCTCATTTATTCCTAGTATGTACTGACAAATCATAGTATGAATCCACAATGATAGCCAGTTAGGATATCAGCTCTGAATCATGATGGTGATCTGATGAGTGATAAGGCCTCAGTTTAGGGTCCATCCCATGATGCCCTTTCTCCATGTGGGGAGGTAGTATAACCTCTATTTGTAAAGATGAAGATCCATTCAACAAAGAAAGCTGAGAAAGTTTGATGGATTAGCATGCTCAATGAGTTCCATCATTAGAGACAAATGAAGTTCTACAGTGAGTTTGAGCCTCAGGAAGTAGAGGATTTGAAAGAGTTGGTGATCCATATATTCAGGATCATTCAGACATAGATTTATCATGTCATTTCCCAGGTATCTATTCTTTCCCCTGGAGTAGAAATGTTTTGGTTTATACTCTCTATGTAGATTTATGATGATAAAATACACTCATGGACTGACTTCTAGCTAATGTTCAATGAGGATTACTACCCCTCATTTTTATGATCAATTGTTTCTAGAACTACAGAAGGGAGGGATGGCAATAATTGATTTCCCAACATGGTTGATAGGCCTCATTTGTTCACTATTAGAATGATCTATAATGGGTACTTCCAATAATGAATGTTTGAGTAGGGACTCCATAGGGAGATTTAAGACAACATTATTTCATTTTTTATCCCCACATATTCTAAAGTGTTGGATAAGGAACTAGTTATGTAAATAATCCTATTAGAGTGATTCTAGATAATGATTTCAATTATTGGTCTTCATCGGGATGAGTTTTCTGTAGTAACTATCAGACACCGGGTTCTAGGAACATGGTGTAGGATACATCCACATGATCAGATGCAGGTATGTGAATGGGGGCAGTGTAAAGGGCCATGGAATCTCAAAGAGTGGTGGGTATTTTCTTATGATAGGTGAGGTTACATGGCACATTCCTACTTGACCTTATGTGATGATTTATAAATGAAGACAATTTATAGATCATCACGACAGAGACAACACCGTGATCATGGATCTTCCATGCATGGGTAGGATGGTCACCAAGGAGGTTGAGCTAGCATTGGAGTAGGAAGACATATGGGTTGTGTAAGATTCCATGATGTCCTTCGACCACCACCACCATGGGGCCCATGTCAGGATTAGGGAGCATGCAGTTAGGGTCATATATAATTGCAATATCTTGAGGCTTTTGATCCCGCAAAGCACAAGATTATTAGGGGTAAAATCTGTGTGGTTTATACTATTTATTATATGTTTTTTGACATATGTTCCAATCATTCCTTCATCACTATAATCATGGTGTGAGAGATAGATCACCAGTAGACACTCTTAAAGACAAATTTGTCTTGATGTTCTAATAGGGAATTCTTCTTCTATATCATTTATATTCCACTAGTACGAGTTATCGCTTAGTGTAGGGAGGTTCACATGGGTCCCTTTGGTAATAAAAATGGAACCCTATGAAATAATTTTGCATATGTATTGTGTTTCCATGTTACAATATTATATTTTCTGTCAACAAAGTGTGGGAATATATATACACACTTATGGGTCAATAGTCTTCTCTTCCGGTGAGGGAGATCTCATGGAAGGTTAAATTGGTTCAATGAGCCAGATTCTGCAACCCCTCACCCATTAGATAGGTAATATATAACTTAGTGTAGTAGTATCTCTATGAATATGGATCCCTTATATTATGGAGGATTATATGGACGTCTTTTCTGGGGACTTTCTCAGACTACCTCCATGGTGGGATATGGGGTTTTGCATTGACATGCATCCTGACATAGCTATAACCTCTTATGCAGCATAACTAATGGCCCCTAACAACATTTGTGGGATATGGTTGCAGTTGGAGGACCTTCGAGAGAAGGGTTTCATTAGGACCAATGAATCCCCATGGAAGATATAGTGTTGTTCATAAAAAATGTGGATGTAATTTTGTGGATTTTAGAAGATTATCATCACATATAACAAGCCACAATAAAGAACATATACCACTTATCAAGAACTTATGACCTTTTTGAACATTTTCGAGGTATGAGATGGTTCTCTACGAACTATCTCATGTTTAAATACCATCATTTGATTGTTTTTGAGGAATGTATTCCAAATTTTGCATGATTATGTATCTATGAACACTATTAACTTCTAGTGATTTCCATTGGAGAGATGATTTCCCCCTTACTGTTTATGGATTTGAAAAACCATGCTTTCCAGCCATAAATGGACTGGTTTGTTGTTTTCTTCATTTATAGCATACTAATCTACTTGCCATAAGATTCGGAGAGTGCAGATAACTTGATAATGGTTCTCTATTTTCTTCGAGAGAACCATCTTTATGTGAAACTCCAAAAATTCTAGTTATGGTTTCATGAGGTCCACTTTTGGGGAATTTAATTTCTTGGCACGGTTTAGATATGGATACATTTAATATTGATTTCATTATTTCTTGGGATCCACCCAAAAACATGTCAAAGTTTTAGATCTTTCATGTCTGGGGTGGTGTACTAAATGAGGTTTGTGGACGTCTTCTCTAAGATCAAATCCGCTTTGATCGGTGTGACATGGAATGGGATGTTGTTTTCCAGGTCTAGGTAGTGCCAAAGGGCCATTGAAGAGTTGTGGAAGAGGTTGATGAGTTATCCTGTGTTAATTTCACCTATTGAATGTGTGGATTTTTTTATTATATTGAGATTCCTTAGGAGCTGGGCTCAGCTACATGTTGATTGGATTGTATGAGGTTATCATATATAAGTCGAGGTAGTTGATACCCCACAAGAAAGACTACACGACTCCTGAACTGAAGCTTGATGTTGTAGTTATCTCTCTATGGATATGGAGGCACAACATTTTGGGGGAGCACTCTCTAGTATAATCAGACCGTCGGAGTCCCATGTATGTCTTCACATAAGGATACATGAACTAGAGATAGTAGCACAGGTTGGTGTTCATACGGGACTATGACTTTGATATAGTCTATATAGTAGGGAAACTAAGTGTATAATATTTTATTATTTGGAAGTCCTATACTCACATAGTGTAACAATATTTGGAGAAGTTGGCCTCCCTATATCTGAACCTATTATAGTAGGAGGGTATAACATTTTTATATTCGATGGTATTGAATCTCCCACTTATCAAGCATGTGGGAGAGTCCCATCTGGGAGAAAATATCTATGAGTCCTTTCGTGACTATCTATCTATAAGAGACTCACTATATAGATATTATGAAGGATGTAATCTAATAATATTTTACTATGGATAGATGGTGAATCAATTCATGATGTGAAAGGTAGTGATTTGGGTGTTCCACGCATGTCCCCTAGTTTTACATCTCAGAGTAGGGAAGATGTACAGATTCTATAAGATATAGATTTGGTGGTTCGACATGAGATGAATCGTAGATGAGCTAAAATATCGGCGCATCACTTTTCAGAAGGTGAATGCTGAGAACCATCTTCTAATATGATTCTTGTAGCCCCATGAGATACCAAAGATAATTTGGGAAGAAATATACATGGACATTGTGACTGGGATTTCACACACATTGAAGAGCCCTGATTCCATCTGGGTGATAGTTGACTGAATCATGAAGTCATAAGAGTTACTTACTATTAAGGAGATGAGTTTTCTGGAAGGTTTTAGAAATTTTTACATATGTGGAATCATTCACATTTATTGGGTACCCTTGAAAATTATCTCTAATAATGATATACAGTTTTTGTCATTATTATGAAGTGCACAGCTTGAGGCATTCATGATCCAAATGAGGATGAGTACATAATATCACCCTCATACTGATGGGAAAACCAATCCCACTATCTAGGTGTTAACAGATTTTATGAGGGATTTCATGTCAGAGATCAAATTTTTTTAGAGGATAACATTACCTTTTTGTGTTTTGGTATAAAAATATCTACCAATCTACAATCAGCATAGCACCTTTTGAGGAACTCTACATTAAAACCTTTATGAAACCCTTATGATAGACAATGATTTGAGAGAAAACTCTTGGGGGACTATATATTGTGTAGGTGATGACGAGGATGGTTATCATCATCTATTAGTAGATGATGATGGCCCATAGCAGACATAAATATTAAACATATTTCCATCATAGTCCCTTCTAGTGTGAGAAGAAGACCATCTTTTCTTGAGAGTCTCCCAATGAAGAGGATTTTGGATTCTTGGATGAGGAGGAATGATATCATTCAAGTTCATTAGGATATTCATGATCTTATAGAGGGTTGATGAGGTTTCTTAGCTCCTATACCAACCACTATAGCTTGATCTAGAGCATGACATCTTCCATGTGTCATAGACGAGAAGATATGTGCATGAACCCACACGCATCATTGATTGGTGAAATCTAGATTTATAGGATAGATCCCCTTATGTTGAGAACCAGGTGTAGATCGATGACCGGTAAGATAGGACCCTTTATGGACATATAATCCCCTTGGTCCACAATTTGTTGTAGACCAGGAATATGCTAGAGGGTTCCTAAGAACAAGAGAGTGAGGTTCCCACTTATTATCCCAAGTTGTTTTCTTATTTTTGAATTTATTGGGATGAATATATTGAAGTGTATAGTTATGTAGAGACCCAATTGTTTTTTATTAATACTATTAAATATTTATATATATATTTCCAGTGTTGGGCACTTATACGATGTCTGATTCTGAGGCCCTATGTGACCAGAAATAATTTTATAAATAATATAGAATATATATTATATTTTTCGTGAATCTTCTTAACAAAATGTGGACAAATATTAAATGGATCTTTGGATAATAAATCCAAGACCATATTTGAATTCGGAAAACGGTGTCTAGCATAGGCATGACATATTATGGGTCTTTTCAGTGTGTTCGAACTATGTGCTTGTTGGTGGTACGTTCAGTGGATTAATTATCTATTAAATTAATTAATAATTTAATTTTGACCAAAATTAAAATAATATAATAATACATCCCTTGAAAGTTCACTTGGTTTATCCACATAAATCATGGGCGATTGAGAGAGATCATCCTCCCCCCATTGTTAAAGAATACCCTCATACGATGAAAAAAATGAAGGATATGAGGATATTGGAGCCCAAAAAACACAATGAATTATTTCATCATTGGAGACCAGTTTCCTCAATGATGAGTGATCCAATCTCTTGGTTGGACTCTCCAATTGAAAATTTACACCCTTTTAATTAAATAGATTGAGAAGATCAATCGATGTTCTTGGATATATGCCAATTGTGGTCAATTTCTCATGCCTATGTGCAGAAACATATTTAATTTCATTGTTTTGTATCCCCAAGTTCCCATTCATTCTTTTTGGCCAAGAATTATAGTCCAATAATTTTTAAAAACTTTTTTCTTATGACACCCCCACCATTTTCTTAACATTATTCACATATTAGACCCCCACAGTCTAGGTTCGACATTGTCGGGTGGTATTGAGAACGATTCGACCCCTGGAATCTTGATGAAATTATATGTGAGGCATAAATCGATGAATATAAAAGAGATCTAGAATTATTGAAATATTATAATGATCACTATAATGATCAGTGATTGAGTATTTTACGGTCAAGGAATACGAGTCATGTGGTGAATATGGTTTCACACTATAATCCAATGGGATTCGTGTTCCTAGCCACCAGAGGAATAGAATCCACTAACGACACAAGATCCTCCAATCATAGGAAAAATCGTGGTCATAATCAAAGGAAAACTCAGATCGGGAGAATGGATCACAGATCTAAGAATCCATGGAAAACCTTACTACAACCCATGTAAAGGGACTAATACAAGGTTTTTCTACCCTTATGTGTGGATTCTAGGGTTTTGAAAAATGATAAGGATGAAATGTCATGTAGAACTCTTACAAGCTATATAGCCCTTCCCCATATGTGAAACTTGTGGGGTGGATCACATGGCTGAGATCTCATATGGAAGTATATAGCTGTGTATATAGTCACGTACCCATGTTAAAAGACCTATCTAGGTCACATGGTTAGCACCACTTGTGAGGCAGCACACCGATTATTAAGTACACTGAAATTGGGTCATTACATAAACATAAAAAAGGGTACGATGTAGTCTCAGTGGACTTGGACCCTCCATATTGTCCACCTACACAGTGTCTACTATTAAATGGATTAGGAGCCATGTACCGCCAAGGACAGGGATATGTGGTGGACCAGAACCACATGCTCTGTGGGGCCCCTCAAACAATGTGTATCTTTTTTATCATTTTAGTAAACATCATGGTTTTATATCCTCTTCAATTGAACTTGGATTTTTTCCAGAGATAAGCCTATCTTGTCTATTTTTACACATAGAATTTTATGGCGACCCTGGTTGTGGACTTCAAGATACAATGTGAAATGTTCTAAGAACGACACTGGGTTAGGTGATGCTTAATGGTGGAAATGATCATATAGGATCACCATAGAGTTATTCCAAGTGGGACCATATACCGGATAGGGAGTGGGTACTCGATTATTATAGTTGAACTACCCATTAGTAGGGGTGTTCGTCAATAATGATTATTATGGTACCCCCACTATTAAGGGTGAATGTCCTATACAGTTTCCATCAGAGTAGAACCCCCATGACACGCTAGGGTTCATTTCATAGATGATTGAAGTGAAACCCCCAAAAGTACCAGAGTGTGAGTGAATAAATTTTGAATAGAACCCGCCAATCAGATATGGAATGGGTCTTCGATGACTAGATTGGACCCTCGGACGTACCATGGCAGGGGTCCTCACATTTCAAGTGAAACCCATTATTAGATATGGTGTGGGTCCTCATAAAACATGAGTTGTCCCACCACCCCCAACAATATCTCGGGTGCAGTTCCATTGTGGTAAATTATAGAGTATAACCCTTTAATGTACTGGGGTGTTGGCCCTCTACTTTGGGTTTTTCATCCCTCGACCATGAGGCATAGTGAAGAGTCATGTCTTGACTTGCACAGTTACATCTATGAAGATGTGTGATATGATGGAAATTGTTTATGAAATTTTAGAAAAGTTAGATACTCTTCTTCCTAGGATGAGTTATGAGATGGAGATCCTATTACACTCCCATTTTGGATTCCTTTTTACTACAAATATATACATATATATTATTATGTATCCATACCCTTGATTCTATTATTCTTTCCTCGGAAGGTATGGATTCATGGGGTATGCCACATGATTTTCGTGTTTAGATTATCATGGTTGGATGAGTCTAATATCATTTTATAGGTGGTGAGGACATGAAGTTTAGTTTATAAACTCACCATGTTGAGCCCCTTGTTCTTGGATAAGGAGAATTTCTCTCTTATTTTAGGTTAATCTATTCTCCTGGATTGTACCTTGCATCTACTATCCCTCCTTTCCAATTGTATATTTTATTGCTTCCCTTCATCTTTTGGGGTTTCAGAATGGGTTTGTATATACTCACCCCTTCAATGGCATTTCCCCCACATGTTGTGTCTTTTTTAGAAGATGGATAGGTCGAAAATGACTTCAGGGGATAGTAGGGATACCAAGTACTTAGGACCATGCATATATATCATAGCTCGGGATTCAAGAGCTAGGATCTCCCTATAGTTTACTTTTCTAGCTTTATATAGTTGAGACATATTTATCATTGGGAATTTTTTTCCCATTGCTGTTCATTTTACAGTACAATACTATTTTATTGTCTAGAGGTTTTTTATGAATGTCATCCCTTTAGCTTTATGTATCTTAGACTTTAACTCCGTAAGATCTTTTTCATCGAGACAACTATGTGTACGGGTAAAAGTACTTAGGAAATGTATCCCCATGTTATTTATGCTTTTAGATTTAGTCTCTAGCCCCTAACCTACAGAGGATAGCATTGGGTTGTTGCATCTCGAACACTGACTTGGATCGGTTTGTAAAATTTAATTTCACTAACTTCGTAATTATTTCTCATTGTGGGATTTTCCATTTGGGAATAGCATAAAATTATTACATATGATAGAAGAATTTTATTTTTGATTTATATGAAACATATATAATGGAATTTCATCTGCATGGAAAATTCAACAACTCTTACATGTCATGTTGTTATGGGGTTACTTTTAACTATGAAACCTAGTGACCTATACATATTCTCAAAAGAAAAAACATCACTTCTATTGAAAAAGGAGTATAATCATAAATCTATATAGTGAACTTTATATATCATCTAGACTCTTACATATTTCCTTGGGAACTATTATTTTCTGAAATGTTCTCTTCTACAGCTGAGATGACTTCTATTATGTATTCACTGAAAGAGTCTTACACATACCTATACTTTTCTATCATTACAAATAATAGAACCCACTGTTAACCCAAACAAAAGGATTGTTCTCAATACATAAAAATATATAAAAACTTATCATATATGAATCTAAATGTAAATTCTAAATAATTATTCAATTAATTATAATAATGAATTAAATCCATTTTCATAAAAAAAATAAAACATGATTCTATAAACCATATAAATGATAGTTTCCATTAAAAGATGATATGGATGGAATTAATTAATATAATTATTAATTAAAAAATAATTGAAATAGATACTCTTTTGATTACCCCACATTTACGTATTACACATCATCAAAATCATCAAATATTCATATCAAATTATAGACACAAAAAACAATTTTGAGATAATTTCAAAGTTTCTTTTAATTAATATTTTATAATGTACCATTCTTGAAAAAATTCATTTTATTTTATTCTCTCATATTTAAGGTTTTGGAAACTCAAAATGCATCAAAAAAAAATTATAACACAGCTCATATTACCACTTTATGTCACTCATCCCTTATATGAAATGTGCTGTACAATTATGTCCACGCTTGGAAAATGAATATATAACCATAATCCTGTAAGACACTCATTTCACCACACCGTGATATAAAAAATTATTTTCTACAGTGAAAATTGTATCATGTTTTTTCTGTGATTCTATAATAGTTGACAAATGCATTTGAAAACATAAGGACAAAATTATGGGTTTTAAACTCTTAGATACAATTTCCTGAATATTAATGTGAAACTACAAGACATATTCCCCTTCTCAATTCAATATTATAAAATATACACTACACTACCTTTACATTAAATTAAATATGAGTAAAATAATAAATGAAATAAATGACTTCATACATATTAACTTTATTTTCACTTTTTATTCTTGTTGGATTAAGAGATAAAGGAATATACTGAATAGATTAATGTTTATTCAATTTTATTTATCAAAGGGTCATGAGATATAGGAGTAACTAGAATAAATTATTTCACTTCATCCTTATTTATTTCCAACTCTATATCATTAGGAGAATATGTTTGATAATTAATAATGTAAATTTTAAGATAATAAATCATATCTTTTCCTCCCATAAATTCCTAGAATAGTGAATCACACTTCACACACATAGTAATTGGATGATTCCAATATAAAAAATAAAATTTACTTTCCCGCATACTAAGTGATGAAAAACTAATCAAAATATATTATGAGTGACATTAGTTAAGGATAAATCAGCTTCTAATGTGACATTAACACATTTTAATATTCATCTATTTTATTTGATAGACATGGGTTTCTGTAAATTTTTGGTATCAAGTTGTAATTTTGTCTAGAAAAATGTTCTTTCCTTACACAAAATGAATTTCATGAACTCTAAATATTTGAAAAGGAAATAATGAAATGTTTAAAATTAAAAATACATTCCATGTATCTATTGTGAAGATGATAATATTAGAAGGTAAATATAAATAACATTTGTAGAACATCTCAATACTATAAAATATTCTATATTAGTGTTTAAGGGAATTGATTTCAAAAAGATGATAAAATAAAAAAATGTAAAAATAATTAATGGAAAATTCCATATGAATAATAATTTGACAATAATTATTTTAAAATATAGGTATAATCCCAATAATATCAATTCAATATTGAAAATATAATGGATATTCATTTAATCTCATATTTCAAATAATTTTAAATGAAAATTAAAAGGACCAACTATAAATTGATAATTCCTCCAGACATAAATGAAACTACTCATTTGAATTTTAAGGTAAGGATAATTAATTTAAAATTTTGGGTATGAATAAAATAACAAATAGAAATACAATGTAGTTTCTTTTAACTATAACTAATTTCAAGCTCCTAAATTCTTCCTTCTACAAACTAATAAGAATAAAAAAATAGAACATGAAAATTTATTCAAAATAACAATGATTAAATTGAGAAATTGGGAAAGAAAAGAGACAGGTCTCGGTTTAACCCATATATGGGTACTGGGTTTCTTATTCCCTAAAACATGAAGTTATTTTCTAATTGAAATTTTATGGAGGATTTGGTTTATGTGATTTAAACAAATGCAAAAATTTTGCCAAATTCACATAAACTTATTTTTGAGTTGGTGTCTATTTTTTTAGTCCACCACTTTTCTAGTATAATCTATGTCTATAACCAAGAGTGAAAGAATAATATATGGTCCCTATTATACATCTGTATAACGGGTTATATAATCCATAGAGTATTCCATTACATTAATGGTAAGCCGTATATATTATTGTTCAATCTGGGTAGTGTTTTCCTAGATTTACTTTATTTTTAGACAGATTTCACATTTATATTACCAGAGAACAAAATATATCATTATTTTCGTCCTCAACCTCATCATTAGTGGAATCTTCATCAACTATAAGAACCTTCAAAATTTTTATTGAATCTATAAAATCAGTATAAGGGTTTTAGGTTTACAATCTTGTATCATTCAACAATTAATAAAATATATGCTCAGAAAATGTATATACCAAATAAATATCATCACCAAGCCACCATTCCTCAAGAAAAATATATATATATTTGTCATTTATGGGATACAATAATTCTGGATCCTCTAGGTTCAACTCAAAATGACTTATATAAAATTTTTTTCCCCTTTACACATAAAAGTGATTAAAGGAACTAATTACTCAATATTAAAGTATGGGAGATCATTTTATACATTAGTTTATATAAGTTCATCCTAAAAAAATTGATGTTTCTAGGTCTCTACACGAAAATCCACTAGTAATTCCAGGGTGACATCCCATTTTGAATGTGAAATGGAAAAACATAGTATAATTAATCCTTAACACCATATTTAAATGGTTATTTAATAGAATATATGGGTATGAAATGCTATTCATTTTCATGATCCTATTTTTAATATTTCAATTTCTTCAAGTAAGTGTAATGAATTTCTATTTTTACTAAATTCTTCATTAAATATAAAAAATTTATTTTTTTTCAATTAAAGAATATTCCTTGAAGGAATCATTTATTTGGGATTGACCATATCAGTTTTGTGTGTGAAAATAATTACTGGAATAAATTTTCATTTGTTTCTAATTGTAATCATGATGTTAATAAATAGAAATGTTGTGTGATTCAAATGAATTTAATCTAAAATATGATTTTTCTAGATTATAAATAATGATTATAGTTGTTTAGTAAAATAATAATCATCATCATTGTATTTTTTTTATATTATTCTATATTTATATATATATATTATACGAAAAAATAGTGTGCACAAGTGATTCACCTCCCCAACAATATAACCAATTTGATAAACAAGAAATATAATGTTTATCACTTCAAAACATTATTTCTTATTTTAAAAATCATGAATTATAGTGGAATGACCTATGTTACATCTCATAAAGAGGATAATCACAATCATTATTCTTCTATTGTTACTATTATTCATTAAAAAGATATTTGAAAATGTGGGTTTGAAAAGGAAACAAATATGAAATTTATGAAAATGAATATTGAATGGAAGAAACATAATGAATGAAATGAAAATAATAATTTAAAAGAAATATATTACTACTATATTAAAATACATGTGAGAATATAAATTATCATAAAAAATTATAACTTAATATAGCTAAATTAAACTTCTCCATTCCATTTGAATAATCATCTTCATTGTACTTAAATGAGGAATTTTTAATATACTAAAAAATATTAGTCTCACACCTCAACTATAATTTTGCCTATCATGTTATTTAATTATATACATGTATTTTTTCCTTGTGTATTTATTGAAATTCGTATAGAATTATAAATTTTAAGGATTCAGTACATGGAACACTTTTGGTTCATGATTAGCACTAACCATGTGACAAATAATGAAAAACCCATAATACTATGATAGAGGATATTTCCATCAATGGTGAATAGTTTTCTAAACCATATTCCTAACAATGTGGTGGTTTATTTGTTTTTAATAGGGTTTCTAGGGATTGATAATAGTTTAGAAAATTTTTTTGCCAAGTTATAAATTTTAAATTGAGAAATGATTATTTTACCCCTACTTGATTTTAACCAAAATCCCTCCTATTCTCACTACTCACATGATACCCACTGAGAATCTTAGTTTTGGATCTCTTCTCCCGTGATCTTATATTAGTTTCACATAACCTCTTAGATTTCTCAGTGCTTTTTATTTTTTTTCCCTATTAATCTCCACATTCTATTTTTAAATTCTTTTTCATATTATTTTTAATGTGGTATATTGGTGTTGTTCTAACCTATGGTTGGGTTTTGTTATAATATAATAATTATTTGGTTCTTAGGGTATAGGGATATAACCTCAATTATAGTTATCTTCATTATTGATGGTTTTTTTTCATCCATGCTTAAACTAATTATGTGTTTCCATGAAATTACTTTCTATTAACCTGCCATTTTTTTCATGGGATATTTCATATAGTTTTATATCAAATATATTCTTCTTATAAATTATTATAAGTGATTAATGGGATTTATAAAGGCTATTTTTATTTCAAAAAGTATTTTTCACACTAAATTCTGTCTGTGTATATATATTTAATGGTTTTTTTGTGTTGTGGTTTGATATATTTATTTCCAAATGACTTTTTCATGTGTTTGGATCATATTCATTTATTCACACTTACGGTGTTTGTATAATTTTTTAAGGACATTGTAACTTACGGTTTTACATTTTATTGAATGTGATGACTTTAAAGGAAGGGGTTGTCCTTATATTTTTCAGAAACTTTTTCAAAGGATGCATGGTTTCAAAATAGATTTCAAATGGATTTTACGATCAAATTTCAATGGTATTTTATAATTGACTATCTATTACACTGAAGAGAAATTTATAAATACTATTTATTTTTAATGTGTTTTTAAATGGGTTTTTGAAATGTTAGTGCACGATTTGGAAACCAATGCCTGATCGGTACTATTATATAAAAATTATTTTTGAAAAAAGCTAAACCATTACCATTAGTCTAATGAATTATGTTAAAAATATTATTATTTAAGGAATTTGATTATTGTTGAGGAGTATGTGAATTAAAATAAGGTATTTAGTAAGGAGGGTGTATGAGGTCAAGTATAAATGAGCTTTATACGAATGATTTTTTATTGGATTGTGTCATATAATACATACATAATTTTCCATACACTATTGATAATATCATGGGGATACGAGGAATAATAGTGACAGATTTTGGGAGAGTTACTATCAATCATATTGTGAATTGCGAGATCTCCAATGTGAGGGATATGTCTTGACCCGAATAGAGATCAATTATTGAGGCTAATTAGTATAAATAGGTTGGTTGTAGAATAATGATTTATCGATTTGATAAAATATATTTTCAAATGAGTCATACTATTATCATTTAACTTGAAGTTCAATAGTTTCACATGATTTTATATTCTATAATAATTTCTTGTTTTTCTATATTTTTGTTTCAGTTATTTTCTTTCCTTATTTATGAAATAACTTGAATTTTGATGTTCTTCAATTTTCATGGTCTATTTTTTTTTATTTCCTTTGTATCTGATCTATATTTGCAGTTCAATTTTCCACATTAATTTCTAGATTTGTTATTTTCTTATGTTTTTTTTATTTTTAAGGAGTTTTAAGTATACAATATTATAAATATTTTGTTCAAATGTATGATTTTTTTATATAAGAAGAAAATTTTAAGGTTTCTTAAAACATGTTTTGAATTTTAAAAGAAATTTTGGATAGATATATGATTTTTTTTCATAAAGATAAAACACCAATATTAAATAATTTATTTCAAACTAAAAATTTAAAAAAAAATTATAAAAATAAATTAATTCAATATTGGTCAAATTATACTATTTTTTTCTCACACACTACTCACATAACATATTTTCTATATACTAAGTATATTTTCGGAAAATTTGGAATCTAGTTCTTATTATAGATCACTAATGGAGTTGGAATGTTTTATTGTAAAGTGGTCTTGGTGTCACAAGGAGATGGTGATAAATACATTTGTTTCCCATTTATTTAATAGATTTTGTGTCCATGTCATCCATCCATGAACTTTGTTCTAATATGATGCTTTAGTATTGAGTTGGATGTTTATTCTAGCTATGTGTTTTTTTATTTATATTTTTTATTATTATCATGTTTATTCATGGTAATATAATTTATTGATGCACCATAATAGATTCTTGGTATAATTCAACTATGTCTTTCATATTATTAATTAGGTAGAAATCATACACAACAACTGTATTTTGATGATTTTGAACTTGTTTCCATCTTATGGGGATACAGAATTCCCCCAATCTTTAACATGGGTCATCCAAGGTTCACAAATTATAGGTGGTCTAGTATTGGTTTATGATAAAATGGAATCATATCCTATATTTTTATAAGTGAATATTTTCATTAATAATCATTTCTATTTGGGATTTTAGATAGATAGAGGATATGAACATTGAAGTTTAGTTGGTGGATGATGAGTAGGTGCATTATCACCACCATTTTTAAAGGAAAAATAGTTAATATGGGATTTTTGGATTTGAGTCTAAATTTTGGTATTTATTTTTTATTATCCTTATTGGATTTTGATTTTAATTGATGACATTTTGATTTTTTAAATGTTAAAAAAATTGTTTTTCAAAATATTGGTGACAAATTTGATAAGAAATATAAGATTATTTTTTACACATTGTAGGAAAACCATGTGGTGCTCATGTGAAATGTTCTATGAGTATAATAGTGGATTATTGTATGGTTGGTACCTAAACCTATATTAACTCCCAATTAATTTTTTACCTTATACCACTGTGGAAAACTAAATTTGAAGTAAAAAAAATCTATTATAATTATATTTAGTTAAATAATATTATATATTGTTAAAAAGGTTACATATACTCATTTTGAGGATTTAATTATTGGTGGAGGTGATTTAGAGTGACAAATACTATATTGTAGAAAAACATGCCAAAAAATTATGAGCATCCAAGAACACATGTGAGCATTTAAGAACACATCTAATTGGGATAAAAATAAATTGTCAAATTTAGAAATATTTTTTCTATAATTATTAATAAGACTATAGAGCATAACTCTTTAACTTTAAGGCCCAAGATATTCCATCATTAGAGATAATGTTCACTATTTATAGTCTCAATGACTCTTCTATAATTTTTCTCTATATCAATTTATTGGACTTGAATTAAAACTAAATGTTTTTTGGATATAGTAAATTGTTGTTTAAATTATATATTATTTTTTTAATAGTGAAATAAGATTGTATGGTTACCCAAATCCATGATCTATGTGGTTTCTAACATTATGGTTTTAAAAAATATCCTTCCACATTACCTATAAATTGTAATCTTGGAACTATGATCTTATGTGTATGATTTATGTTTATAAATAAGTACAAATAATCCTTTTTAGGAATCATATATTAGGTTATTAAGTGTATGAATTATTTTATTCTGATAAAGAAAAACAATAATCCTTTTTTTCCAAAAAACAATTTTATTATTCTTTTTTAGCATTTTATAAATTCACATATTTTAGAACTTGACTACATGAGTATTCTGTCATAGTTTTGTTTTAAATTTATCATTTTAGACACTTTAATGAAACTATGATCCTATATAACTATCAAAAAATAAATTATATAAAAACTAATAATAATTTGAGAAAAATATCTTTACAAGAGTTATACCAACCTAGTAATGACTACTATATTCTATTTATCTTAAAAAAAATTTAACTATAAAACTCTTTAAATAAATTAGTTTTTATTTGATACATCTTTAAGAACCTGATGTTTCAACTTTTATTTGGAAAATCTTATTGATAAATAACAATTTAAATATACATATCTCTCTAGGATATAATCTATGTCCTACCCTAGAATACATTTAATCATATAAAAAAATAAATTTTATGTTTCCGGGAAACGTCATCAAATATTTTCAATTTTTTAATTACCACTTTGGATTTTGGATTGAGTTATTTATATTTTTTTGTGAATTTTTGGAATATATTCTTTTTATTATATTGAAACATATATATATATTATTGATTTTTAATTTAAATTTTTTATAGTTTCTAGGCATGTTGAATTATTTTCTTAGGTAACTACACCCTTATGAACTACAAATGATAAGATACTACATCATTATCATAGAGATACAATGAATGAATCTTTAAAAAAAGAAAATACAAACCAATAAAATACATACTTTAAACTATTCTTCTTCATGTACTAAAGTTGAAATCGAAACAACAATTCATAACATTATTGAAAACACATAGAATTAAAAGAACTAACATCAACTAACAATGACACCAAAAATGTGTATGTTCAAATACAAGGCGAAGCACCAAACATTGATGTAAAATCTAGATTAATTCATTTATAACCAAAATTTTATTAACTTTTTTAGATAATACCAATACAACACTAAATGAAATATCATATTATTTTTTTAAAATTAAAATTTCTAAATGTGTATGGGGAACATGTAAAACACATTGAATTTACATGTTTTTAAAACACATAAAAAAATACTTGTTATAGTACGTTAACCCTCAATTAGAGGTTGGATATAAATAACACTCATTTTTTCCTAAAAGAATCTCCAACCACTCAATCAATTACTATTCGAAATGAAAAATACAGAATAAAAAATCCTAATGAAACACTACATTAATATAGGGGATGATTTAATAGTATATGTAAAATTTTTCTAAACAATTAAATATGTTATCAACATTTAACATTAAATTTCTATAATGGTTTAATACATATTTATAATAAGATTATTGATGTTTTTAAAATTTATTTTATAATTTAAAATACTTTGATTTATATAAGGAATGACATTGAAAGCATGGTGTATAATTCTTAGGAGTTTGATCTGAGGTGAAGGGAACCGATAATCATTTTAGTTAATGGGAACTATTTTGTCTTTGAGAAAATGTTAGACACAATGTCTAAAAAGGTATATACCCTACATTTGTAGCTTTATTTTTCTTAAGGGAAATACAAATCTCCTACTCCAAATAATTATGGTATATATTCCACTGACATAACCTCTTCTAACCAATGCCCTCAATTGAGAGAACATACTAAGTGTTATGGGGAAATATTACCAAGATTCCAATATAAAAAAAAATTAACAAAGAACCATACTATCCATAAATTTATGTATGGAAGATTAATAGATACTAGAGGATGGGTTTATTCCGACTAACATCAACAGTCATTGAACTATACATGGTAGGGTAGTCATCATCCTCTACCACAAAAAAATTCTCAACCATATTAAATTAATTTCAAAATTTCCCTCAAAAACTTGATCTATGATTGGATTGTCTAATTAAATAAATAGATAAATGTAATCTACAATTACTAAAAAACTGCCAATGTTTCTATATAATATCTGAAAACTCAATTAAGATAAATTTTCATCTTAATGGGTGAAATATAAATTAATGGGTATAGTAAACATCCTACCCAACTACTAGTAAACTTATTGGATAAGGGAAATCTCAGTACCACCACCCTTTAGAGGGGTAACTAAATTTAAAACAAAATACACCCTCCATTGTAGTCATCCCCTCCCAAGGAAACCACTATTAAAGCCATTTCAAATGATCCAAATGAGGAATATCATTTTTCAAATAGAAGTTCCATCAAAGGGAAAATAGTGTCTTTTAATGAGCCACATAACCCAACCATTATACATACATTCCCTCAACAAACTACACAACCCGGAAAACCCAAGAAAATTGAATTGGAAAAGGATATATTGGAGACATTTCAAATCATTATGGATTATGTGGTGATACAAACCCCAGTATTCTGGAGATGATATATACTTTATTAAATTGGTATAATATAAGATATAATGAATTGCATCTTGAATGACTAAAAAGATTGAATACCTAGTAAACAATATAAACACTAGATTACTTTATTTATGTAGAATAAAAAAATTCGAAAATATTTTTTTGAGAATAACATTATTCCCTCTATAATTTCCATGTATATCAAACCAAGTACAATTTATGTATTCTTGAGAAAGGAAACATAATAAGGGTGAGATTAAATTCTCAGTAAAGGTTAAGTTTAGTTGAATATATCATTAATAAATAATAATTATCAACATGTAATGTAAGTAACCGAGAACACATTCCATTTAAATAACTAGATAAGGAATAATCAACATAAAAAGGTAAATAACTATGAACAAATTCTATTTAATTAATAAAATGAAAATGAAATTCATCCAGAGATAATGTCAGGGTGAAAATATCATGGAGAATAATAATCAAACTCTTAATGAATAAAATGATTAATTATTGTATTTCATGATATTACGAATCATGATACCTAATATCAAGATATTTAATAAGAAAGATTAAAACTATATTTTAAATCACATTTAATACTAGATTATTTATTGGTCTCATGAGACTTACTGATGTATTGAGGAGTTAGATTATACTTGGCTCTATCCATCAATGTAGGTCCAAAGAATTTGTAGTATATCAAAAAATTGATTTAATACCTAAATAATGTTCCTTATCACCAAATATCAGTATTGAGAAATGAATACAAATTTATCAAAATTTAATAGATAAAAAAATGACTTTCAATATAAAATGATTTATATAAAAATTATATATAGTTTAAACAATAAACATATCCATGATAATTATATGGATATTTATAGGAAATTTAATTTTCAACAATCATGGGAAAGGGAACATTTAATGGATAATTTAATAACCAAAAAATGAATCAATAAAGTGAATGTTGATACTTTTTTTCAAAATGATCATAAACCATCCATAGACAGAATAATGATGGTAGTAATACAATATATACCCTATAGATTAATAATAAATGGATTTTTAATTAATGAATAAGAAAAAAATAAAACTTTATTTTCAAACATTCATGTGAAAAATATCCTTTTTATTTTTGAAATCATATTGAAAATATTTTTATTTGAAAAAAAACGTCTAAATACATTCTCCTTAAAAATATCAATATGAACATGAAAATTATTATTCAAATAAATTATGGTCATGATTGAGGTTAATTCCAAAAATATTATAATAGTTAAAAATAACATTTTTTACTATAAAAAGTTAAGAAAATTATCTTGTTTGGAAGATATCAAGAAGATTTTTTTTCTTATTTTTATTAAAATCCAAATGGGAATTTGTTTGAATATTATATAAATATTCATCTGAAAAAATATAAGTAAAAATAAGTAACAATGAATTTAATAAATTATTTTTTAAATCATAAAAATAGTTTTGAAATTTTTTTAGAGATCTTAGTCTTGGAAGAAAATAGATTTTTGGCAGAATAGAAAGATGGATTGATATTTTAACAAAAAAATCTAAAACATTTTATTTACCGACAATTGGAAAATGATTCTCTAATATGAAAATATCATGAATAAAATAAGGAAAAAAATAATTGGGATTTTTTATATAATTATAAAATATTTTCATTCAACTGAAATTCATGAATAAACAATCTCTGTTAGAATATGTTTGGGAAGTACTACCTTTAAAGTCATTATAATGCTGAAGTGATAATTATTCAATGAATTGATTATTTTTATGTACTACAAATCCACATAAAATAAGTTTAAATACAATTTTATATATTCAAAAGTAACTGTATACCACATATATTAATATCAAATACAACTATGAATTAATAAAAACCAATTAAAAGAAATTTAGTTGTAGAATTATTTATAACTGGGTAAATTTTATGTTAAATCCCCTTATATTAAATAATTCAAATTGAAACATAAAATAACATTAACAATAAATTATTCATGATATTACATGTAAAGGGGGAATTATATGAACCACATAAAATAACCAAGGTTCATAACATTATAATATGCATCAAAAAATGAAATTGTGATGAAATCCCTTACCTAATGATTTCATTTAGTTGATCATTAATTGACATAGTCTATAATTTTTTTAAGAATTCTATGATGCTTTTCACCATTTAAACCATTAAATAACTTCTTACCATCACTTTGATAATCAATTAAATTAATTCCTTACCTTCCACTCGTAAAACATTTATTATACCCCTTAAAGAAATTTTCTCTATTCTTCTTCCCACACATAGAGAATAAATGCAATCCCATATTATTCTCTTCATGATTTTTCGATTTTTAATTAGATTATAACAAATATTTTCAGTTAAAACAATTATATTGATACATGAATCCAACCAAAATTTCAACCACAATTTCACAATTCACAATCTCTTCATAGCTACTAAAGTCTCAAGTGGAGAACTCTTTTCTCACACTTGGTTTTCAACAACCTAAGAACCTATCAACATAACATTTGGTTTGGATTATAATTCCTAAATCATACCTTTTATGTCTTATGAAATCATCCTCTTTGGTACCAATATATTCAACATTCCTTTGCTTCGACTCATGGAATTCTATCTCCATCATGGTATGAAGAATCCCAGAATAATATTTATTAAAAAATATGATAATGATGTTTACCCAATATAAGGAATAAATATCATATTTATACATCTTGTTCTTGACTAGAGTCTACCACTTGTCTTAATAACCTTTTAAATAATCAATAGCTAGAATAAATTTTTGATGCTTCAAAAATTGGAGAATAGAGAATATTATTTTAGTTGTTTTGATCCATTGGTCCAAAATAATTAGATCCGAAGACCCTCTTGAAGAATGTGGACATTTCCTTATGAAGGCCGCAACAAAATTTTGTTCCCACCATTGATAATTTGGATTTCTACTATGGTTCATAGCTTTGGAATACTGTGTGAACATAGTAATGAGATTTTCTATTCCAATACCCATAGCATTCAATTCTACAAGTGTAAAATTGTTGCATTGTCTTTCATAGTTACCAATTACATAGTTCTATTAGGTTCCATAAATTTACTAAAATAAAAAGCAGAGAGTAAGAAACAATTATCTTAATAAGGAACTACATAATCATGAAAATTATCTTAATGTATTTCTATGTTATGACAACTTCCTTAATCTATGACACCTTATTTTTATCCAAGGTTATTTAGAGAAAACATATAATAAAATACTTTAGGGTGGTTTTTGAATATTTTTTGAATTTCCAAAGCATATCCCCTGAGAGTGTCAGACCAGGTGTTTAGAAAGGCCCATTTTTATATACCAGATAACCTCAATTCAGGCACATAACATCTTGTTAGTGCTTTTACTCCTAGGTACATCTATACTAGGGCCTCATCCACTTGATGTATCCAGATATGGATATATTTATAGGAATCCACTCAAAATATCCTTTTCCCAAATTCCAGTAGATATTCATATGCATTCACTTATCCGTATTCTTATCGTTATACAAGTCCTTCAGTTTCTCATTAAGGTTTTCTCCTCATATATTCAAAATGCTAACTAAAACATTTCTATGACATGAACTATATTAAACCTCAAAATTCATACAATAACATTACATAAATATTGTATAATACTTCAAACATTAGATAAATAGACACAAAATGACCATAATAGTCTAGTTCCTTTTGAGAAGGGAAATATGGACAGTGATATATAAATGAGCTACATTTTCTCGCACTAGCTTCTTCATGGCTAGAACCCTTCATAGAAACCTAAAACATATTAATATACGCATAACCTGGGGATGGAAAAATAAAATGGGTGATATCAAATTCTCCATAAGGGTAAAAAAGTGGGATAAGTATAAATAATCATGATCAGAAGGGTATGATAACAAGATATTTAAAATAGAATATCATACCCTGTGTATCAATGATTATATGTAGGAATCATGAAATAAATCTTGGATGTTCATAAGACATGATCAAAATGAAATTAAGAGCATAAGTGATGAGTGCATATCATAGGGATGAAACATGTAATTATTGAAAAAACATATCAATATAAGATGATTTCCATTGTATCAAAGGCATCATTAACAAAACTATATTAGTTTTATGGGTTCACTCCCCATAAAATCTTGGTAGTCATGGATAACTCCCTTGGCCTTATTAGTAGCATGAGTTCATGCCTCATACTATCTTGGTAGTCATGGTTCACTCATATAGCCTTCTTAGTAGCCATGTTATATTCCCATGATCTTCATAGTCTATATAATGAGATATAAATCATTACCTAATGCATTGGAGGGATATATATATAGGTCACACCCATCTAAAAATGAAATCATACATACATTTGACGTAATATCATAAATAATAATATCACAACCCATGAAAGGAAATGGGGATTATAAAAATCTAATCATATCATAACCTATGGAAAATATAGGATTCATAATCATTTCACCAGGAACATAACCTATGAAAAGAAGTGGGTTTCAAAAGCATAAAACTGTGAAAGATAAATGGGGTTCATCAATATCATGCCATAACCAAATTATACATCAAAAGAAATAAAATTAAAAAAAACATTGAATAATTTTACTTTAAATGCATGACTATCACTAATGGATGTTATCAAATTGTAAATAGTTTTGAAATATCTTTTAGAAAAAATTATGTAGAAAATATCCTTTGTAAACTGAAAAACAAAATCTAAAACAAAAAACCCATTTAAAACAAATTCAATGATAATAGTGCTTAAAACATATAAATTAATAATTGAAAACTATTAAACGTTTTTAATATCATTTTTCCAGAAAATCAGCTTCAAAAGCATTTGAAAACATTTTTGAAAATATGGTTTTTGAATACAATAGATTTCTGACCGAATAATGAGATAGTAAGATTTTACTTAAAACATTATCTTATGTACAAAAGTAATGATAATTGTACTAATACATTATGAAATATTTAATGGACATAGGGGAAAAATCCTCAATTTTATTGGGATATAGATCATAATATTTCTGAAAATGAAGCATAAACATAAATAATCGTGAAAAGTGATGAGTTTTTTAAATAAACTCTTATATCATGGTAACTTTGGATCATGATATACATGTAAGAAAATGAAATTAAATGAAACATTAAATACAATGAATAGAATTATATTCATGATATACAATATAAAATGGAATTATATACATCTTAAATAGAATTTAGGTTCCTAACAAAACTTGAGTTTCAAGGAAAGAAAATTGAGACCTAAATATTTTACAGATTGGGTAATTTTTATAACGAAAACCCTATGAAATAAATATTATAGAATTAACATGATAAAACTCATAAATATTATTATAATAATAATATAATACATACATCGGAAATATTCTCAACACCTAAAAGGAATGGATGGTGTTTAAAGCATGTAACTCACAAAAATAAAAAGTGAGATGAAATTCCCTTAACTTATGTATTAACTATTGTCATACTTGTTCAAAACACCTATAAAAAATTATTATAAATATTTTCCATAACCATATTATTATAGAGAATACCATATTTTTTTTATTATGACCCTATATTACCCTCTTTTTAATAATTCAATGTTAAGGTTTCACTTCGAGTGTTATTCTCTTTTTTCGCATGTATCTCAATTTGTTTTTTATATGGTCCCTATAATTATATAATAATTAGTTGTATTTACATAATGGTCTAAATATCTTTTATATAATTTATAGTTGTATTATAATAATATAGATAATATATATGTATGTAATATGGTACACCTTTCATGGAGATGGTAGGTTGTATGTACACATGAATACTATTTCTATTTAATTGTCATGTTGAAAGAAATAATGTAAAATAAGTATATGTATATATATTATGATTAAAGTTGATTTATGATATCATATGTATAATATATTTTTTACTAAACTCGTCCTTAATATATTCCAAGGCATTTATCAGCGAATCACATCGCATTGAGGGGGTGGTAGTCCACACTTCCTCGAATGAAATTATTCTACTTAATACAAATATTTAGTAAACATTATACTGTTTTTAAAAGTAATTAACAATAATAAAGCCATAATAGATATAATATATTCAATATATAGACACATATTCTATCATAATTTCCACCATGAGTGGCTGTAATGTAAAAATGAACAATCCTTGTTTAGTGAGGTGGCAGTTCACCATACACATAAATATTATGTTTGCTACCCATCAGATGGATGTGTCTATATGTTTAGGTAAAATAATTATCATAAAAACATAATATTATAGTTATGATAATTTTTTTTATTAAATCAAGGAATAAGAATATTTTATGTGGTAGATACAGAAAATAAAATATTATAGATTGAGGGAAGATATTACCTCTTAATTGTATAACTCCTTTTGGTTTGTGCTAATAGGATTCCATATATTTACTTTTTCCCAATGGGGTATTCAAGTGGTAATTTATGGATGATTATTATGTGATATTTTTAGATATTATTAAAACTTAATGGGTTTTAGATGTTTGAATAAGAGGAAGAGGTGGTGTCCATATATAGGGATGGAAAAAAGACACACCTAGAAGTTTATGGAACCAGTCAGGTATACCATCGTTTTTAATCTACCAAAGTTAAAAAAATATAAAAAAACCCAATAATGTTTTGTTAATGGTAGAATAATGGCCATAAAATGGGTGTTTTAAATGTGTCTATGTTATTAGGGTCTTGATTTAGGGATTAGTACTTTATTAACTTAATTTATCTCTTAACCGTTGTAATTAATTTTAATCACTTTCAGTAATAATTTTAGCCACGAAAAAATTCAAACTATTATAAACTTTAAATTATTCTAATACTAGATATTTAATTCATTTTTACAAATTTTAATCACTAATTTGTTTGAAATTAATTTAAATTTAATCCCACAGTCGGGTAGAAAATGCGGGTTTTTTAAAGTAAAGCATTAAAACGTTTTCTAAGTTTTATTCCCTAGATTAAAAATAAATTCATATCAATGACCTAAATTGTAGTAATAGATAAAAAATTATCTAATTAATCTTTTATACCAATTTAAAATAAAATTTAGCTTTATTAATAAAATATATGAAAAAGAAGTTTTGAGTTAACATTTGGTATTTTTAACTATTCATCCAAAAATAAGATTTCTCAACAGAAACCCAAGAATTCTCCCTAAGATAACACTGAAATTATAAATTCAAAAATGAAATTTATTTTATAAAATTAGATTTCTAAATTTTTCTAAAATTAATTTTATTATTTTTATGGTATGACATAAAATGCAGTTCGGATGAGAAAACTGTATTTAAAAAATATAAGAACTTTAACAAAAATTATATCTTTAATTATCAATAATTTTTATTTATATAATGAATTTATAAAAATTATATAAAAATTATATATTAATATTATTATAAGTAATTTTAATGGATACTTTATAATTATCTCATTTAACTAATTATAATAGAAAAAAGATGTTTTGTAGAAACATCAGTGCTGCGCATAACATACGCCATGTTAGTGTTGCATCTAACATATGAGAATTTGGTGTTGCATGTAACATATTCCTATTCTATGTTCAATTTATTGTATACTAATTAGGTTTATTGTATCGTACCCCAATTCTGTGTGGTGTGAATAGAATGTTTGACTTAGTATATTAGATGATATAAATGAAGATTCAATTTATTAAAGAAAAAATGTCTACAAAAACTCAGGGTGTTAAAATAATTTAGAGGGTGGTATATTAAATATAAATAATAAAAATAATATTATATATATATTACATAAATTCATTAATTTTATACATTTCATATTCCATGTAAATTGTAATTGAAAAATGAATCACAACGCTTATTTAGGATTTAGTGTACTGCAAACATGACTTATTTTGTCGTAATTTAAATGGAATGGAATGTAAACAGGTATATGTGATATTAAAATTATATAACTATAATAATATCATAAATATAAAAAAACTTGGTAAATTAGTTGTTATATACATCCGTCATATGTGGAAATGAAAACATTAATGACATCGGTTTGCTACCTGGTAGTCCGTAGTAAAAATGAAGGAGATTTTGTACCCTATTTATGGATGTGGAGATGGATAATTATAATGTCATAAGGGTAATAACATCTCCATATATGGGAAGTACTATTTTTATTATATCATAATTATTAATACATAATTTATGGAGGAAAATAATAATGAAAATTAATGATCTTTGAAAAGATAATTACATTCTCTAAGAGAAACCTTCCTTGCATCTCCACTTCTAGTCGCTAAGTGTCGTATTTTTTGAAGTTAAAAAGCTATATAATTTCAAAATTGATGTTAGCGAAAGAATTTGGAAGGATTTGGTCTATACAATTGGATTTTTGGAGTGAATTATTGAGGAGTGTGGTGCCCTTTTATAAGTGGAAAACGGAAACCCTCTTGGAAATTACATGAATATTTCCCTGAAGAATCGAAAATGATAAATTCATTCACATGTAAAATGATTAAAATTGAAATATACTAGAAATTTAGAAGTATAATATTAAAATATGTCCATAAAATAAGCTTTAAATATGGTTTTAGGTTATTTTAACCCTTATCATTTTTTATCTCCACAGTAAATCCATTTTTACCTTAATTACGATAATTAATTTTTATTATATTCATTATTCATTTTTGTAAAAATTTAAGGAAAAAATATTACAAATTATAAAATATTATTATTCCAAATATAGAATACATATTTATTAATTCAATTCACATTAGTGGAATATTATTATTTAAAATTAATACCACACACGAGATGGGAAAATGACATTTTATAGATAAAAGTTTGATATTTTATAAATTTTATTTGAAATTTCATTATAAAAATGATTTCTATAACCCATATTGGAATCATAGATATATAATTTATATAATTTTATATCAAAACTAAATAAAAATAAAATTTACCATGATAAATTATTTAAATGAAATTTATAATTTCAATAAAATTTTAGTATTTTCACTACTCATTATAAAATAAAATAGTTATGAAAAATATGAAAAATTCACCCTGTTATAATATTGGTATTCCTATTTTAAAATTGGGCTTTATTTTTTTCATATAGATTTTATAAATTTTTTAAAAGATAAATTGAAATTATTTTTGTAATGTGTGACTAAACCATCCTTCAAAAAAATATAGTTTTTTTTAATACATTTCTTTTTCTTTTAAATGATCATAATATTTTTATAATAAATTGTTTACTATAGTTTTAATAATTTATTTTTTACTAAAAATAACATAAAATTTCATTCCTAGGTTATATATATATATATATATTATATAATAATAGTTTAATATTATTTCATATTTCATTTAAACTTAGTGTTTCTTGAAATAAAAACTATTTAAGAGATCAAATTTATTTAAAAACTAATATATCTTAAATACTTGGGGTATTGTATTTTTTAATAATATTTGTGTTGTAGGTCACATAAACTATGAAATATATTGTTCTTATTTTAATTTTTTTTGTTACCTTATACCCACATAAAATAAATTAGTTGAAATTTAAAAATGATTTTGATAATCAAGATGTTGACATTTGGAAATACCATTGTCAAAAAACACAAATGATAAAATGGTTAATAAAATATAATATTGATAAAATATATTGGTAATTAAAAACTTTCATATGAAATTACACATAACTATGATTCTTTGTAGGAGAACATTGGTGGACAGTGAAGACATGGGCCTGAAGGATTAATTTAAATAATTATAGAGAGTGATTCTATTCATTGATCACAATAAATTTAATGTTAAATTAAATGTTAAGGACCTAAAAACATAAATACATTATAATTTAAGGGATCATATGATTCATCATATATTAATTTAATTATATTAAATATTTAAATATGCTTTTCCTAAAGTGGAGGAATTATTTTACTATTTAAGAATATAATTATATATACTTAAATGATATGTTTATATATCAAAATAACAATTCCATTCATTGGTTATGCTTTGAAAAAATTTCTAATCCATCACTTAATCAAATAAATTAATAATTGAAAAATAATATTTCACACCAAAACCAATAAAACTCACATTTAACATATCATAGGTTCCATAAAAGAGTGACACATGTTTCTATCATTCAGTTACAATTTTCCAAAAACAATAAGGATAATAAATGTTTTACAATATAATAAATTAATCTATAAAACTAAAATTAAAAAAACTGTTCATCATTAATATTTATTTTTAAAATTAATTAACAAAAATGAATAACAAACTAACCAGGACATCGCATAGGGTAGTTGTAGGTGCTAAACCTATATCATCCTTCACACATGTGTTCAACCCCCACAATGTTTCTGGTTACGATGGGTTGTTAACCTGCATAATGGTTTTATTTTTTCAAAACTATACTAATATAATTCATATAACATTCCCAAAAAATAATTATAGACATCCTTGAAATTAAATTTACCATTAAATACACTTTTTATAAGGATCTTTCATAATTTGTTTTACAATGTCTGACAATCGGATTTGACTAATATTAAAATTTCATTAATGATCATACTATCCAAAATGTTTATAAAGACCATTAATCATACACCTATAAATTTTAAATGAATTAACATATTATTACCATAATATTTTCCTATAATATCTTTAATATAGGTAGACTCTTGTCACATTAAACCCAAAAGGTAGTGTAAAAGATTTTGAACTTATGATAAATATTAAACTCTTTACCCATGATGGTATCTATAACTCCTTATTTAATGAAGACATATATTATTATAAAATATAACATATCCTTATATGTCTTGTAATTATTATAACCAAAATATCATTAGTAAAATACTTCAAAACTTTAATACTTTAATCCTAATTCTTAAATACTTAATACATTTTAATTCAATATATGTCCTTCCTTGGTCTAGGTATTCATCTTAATATCATTTTTTGTAGGTTTAATCATCACACATTATCTTCAATATAAGACACCTTAGTCTTAACCAAGGTCAATTATTACTATAATTTATTCAAATCCTTAAATAGGTTTGTAAAGAAAATAAGAATTATCTTAAGATTTTCCCCACAGAGATTTAAATCAGGTGTGTAGTAAAGATCTTTTTCAACCACTAGGTAAGAAATAGGTTGACACAATGTTCCCTTTTTTGAGGTATTACCCTTATGTACATTTATGTCAGAACGAAGTCTACATGTGTAACACCCCGAGATTTTATGAAAAATATTATTTTAATTTCATTAATGTTTTATGTTGTATTCTACACCAAGATTACCTTGCACTATACGCAACACAGTATTAGCTTGCAGTATACACAACCCTATTCTTGGACCGTGTTACACACAATTTTGATAATAGTTATTCTACGCAACATTGAGTATATATATATATATTAAATGTATAAATGAAATATGGTTGGATTATGTTATATGAAACAACGAAGGATTCTTTCACAACACGCAACCCTGACTTGGCTTGCATTACACGCAATCACGACCTTCCTCGATACCGTGTGTTGTACGCAATATCGGGTGTTAATAAACAATGTTATATTATTATAATATTGTCATGAACTAGCCGTTATGAATAGTATTAACTAAATTTTGAATTTTATAACATTATTATTCATCTTACACATTTCTAAAACATGGTATAAGAACAAAATAAATTTTTCGGGTAAAATAAGTATTTTTCAAAAAATGCAGTTTTGCCGACTTTTGATGGCGCACCCACTTTAAATCTGGTTTTTGACATGTTTATAAGTTCAATTTGACAAAATAAAATTCTTCTTTGGAATCAAGAAATAAAAATTTACTTCGGATAAATTTTTCATATTATTCTGGTAACTTTCAAATTTTAATGAATAGTAAAAACACGCTATATTTTAATTAAAAACAACTTTTTTCATCATAATATCTTATGTGGTTAAATTATAATATTGAATGGTTTTAAAGTATAAATAGAATATATTTTTACCATTTAATATAATGTATGTCATTAGCATTGATTTTACCTTGAATTCGTAGGTTAAATCAATTCAATCTTTTGCAATGTTTTAAACAAAAACCCGTTTTTATTCGACAACGGGATTAATTTTAATTTAATTTCTGCAACTTCTGTGTATTGAATTTTAAAAAATGGATTCCATATTTGGAATCAGTGGGTCCAAATTATGCTAATAGACTACTTTTTATTTTTGGGAATTATGAATAGTAACTACGGTAAATTTTATTTACCATAGTTGAAGGTAAATCGGGTAATTAAGGGTAAATATAATATTTTAAAATTACCCTAACAAATGTCAAAATTCTATTGGATGACTAAAAAACGACCCATATCACCTAAGGGTCGGATTAGATTTTGTCAATGAAAATAATTTAATTATTATTAAAACCAAAGAATGTGACAACATGTCACTTTCTTAAATATTATAAGTATAACAATTTTAATCTAGTGATAAACTTCATGAAACTTCGAACAAGAATAGTCTCCAAAAATCTAATACAATTATCTACATAATAGGAATTTATTTAGAATTTTTAGGGATTAAATAATTATCATTTATTATGACACAAAGATGATGCAGTAATTGTCTTATTAATGAAATATTGACATAATTGATGTCATAAATGCCCAAATAAATGTAATTTCAGACTTTTTATGACTTAAACTAATTTTCTAGGTTACTATGATATATTAATGTTGATGTAATCAACTTGGTTCGAACATATAATTCTGTTATGACTTTCACAAAAATCATATATCAAATAGTGTCAAAATTGACACAAAATAGTTTTTAAATCAAATATTATATTATTAATTGTTATTTTATTCCTAAAAATATAATGTTCAGCCACATGACTTAGATAAGAATATATATATTAATAATAAACAATTTGGGGTTCTTTTGGCATGTTATAGTAAGTGTATTAACCATATAGTGAAAGAAAACAAAAAGACACGGTAAAAGTTAAATTATTTAACTTAGAGTTAAATCTAATTGATAAGGTTAAAATAATACCCTAAACTTGTCTAAATCCTATTGGTTGATAGGAGTTCGACCCATCCCCACTTTACCTTCGAAATAAGACCCTTTGGAACCATTATAAACTGATTTTGACTTTAATATAAATTAATATTTTGAGATATTCCTAAGGTGCCCCTCTCCTCCCTTATAAAAGGACACCTCCTCCCCCCTCCTCCTCACACCAATTTGAGCACTCAAGCTCGGCCAACCCCTGCCATTTTCTCCTCTCCACTTCTCTAGAATAATCCTAGTGGTCCTGGTCTTCTTCAAAGACCAATATAAGTTCCCTAAGTGGAGGATTCAAAGAAGCGTTCCAAAGAAGAGGTAATATCCATTACCGATCTTTTCAATTTCTTTCTTTTTCAACTTCTTCTTCTTTAGTTTTTTCATGATAAAGTAATAACATCAGTATTAATTACATACTGATATGTTATTATAAATATGAAACAACCCTAATTCACCTTCTGTCCATCCTACGGAAAAATGAAATCACCGCGCCTGCGTACGTACAGAATACCGTCTCCACGCCGTGGTGTAATCTATTTTCCACCACCACCTTACATGGATGGGTATAATGGTGTAAAGAATAACTATACATAGTTATTACAACATCATATTGATTCTGATATATTGTATAATCCACTCCAATTCAATTCAATAATTATTGAAATGATATCATCGCTCGTGCGTACGTACGGACTACAGTCTCCAGAACGCGATGAGATTCATTCTTAATGATTAACCATTCATGAATGATTATAAAGTATATATAATAAGTACTAATGAAATATATGACATAATAATGATACTGGAGTTATGTATATATATATGTGTATGTCATCTACTTACTTCCATTCAAGACAATAAGGAAAGAAAAACAGCGTTCATGCGTACGTACGGACTACCGTCTCCATGAACGGTGTTTTTCCATTTATCTATCTATTATATATATATATACTGAATATATATGATATATAAATCATATTTTATATTCTGGAAGTAAGTAAATCATGATATAAGTAATAATAATGTCAAGAACAACAAGTCAAAACACCTACGATAAATGAAACGATTTTACCCAAAACGCTCTTTAACATGGAATTTACAAAAGAACGGGTAAAATAAAGTCATAAGTGAACCATATATGATATCATAACAATTAGTATGATTCTGGAATAAGTCAATAACTTTATTTAAACCATTATACCAGAGCTTCGGACACGTACAAAGCAAATCGGACCTAAGGTAAGGGAAAATATCACAATCTCATTTTTATCCGAGATTGTTTATTCGTAAGTATTTACTGGGGTGTATTTTATCATCCACATCCATGTTCCCTCAACATTTAATATTGTTTCCATCCACTTACAATAGTTTAAAGCCAATTTTACCCTTCGGTGAGTTTTTAGTAAAGAATATGAAAGGAATCTTTTGTCGTTTTTTTTCATACGAGGTACTTTTTGACTTTTCCGACAAAAGTACGAAGAATGTTTTTTTTAACTTATACGGCATGAATGGATTTTTAAAACATTATTTCCAAGAATCTTCCTCTACAAGTTTTCAAGTTTTTTTTAATCAACTTATTTTAGTTTATAATTGTATGACATATTAAGAAAAGAAAAGTGTTTTTGAATAAGAAAGGATATTTTCCTCAAGAATGGTGTTCAAGTGTTTTATCAAAATTATTTTCCATATAAGATAATAAAGGGTTCTGTTTTTATCCCTTTAATTACATTGATTTGATTATGTTGTGAGGGAATTATTTTTATGAAGTCATTTACCTTATATGGTTTGTTTTATGATGTCATGATGTTTCAAGAATCCCATTTTTGTTACATGTGTTATGTGATGATGTATGATTTATGATTATGTGGCACACATAAGAAAGGATTCATTATAAGATGGGTGGGACCTATATCTCCCTACAATGCATTGGGTAAAGATTTTATATCTCGTGAGATATACATGGCTGAAATGGTAGGTTATACCAGTTCAGTGAAATAGGACTGAAACGAGGGTTACTCGATTCACAAAGGGACTTTGTCCACTAAGATAGTCTTGGAAATGAGTCTTGACTAACAATAAATGATTCTCTATGATTATGTGTGTATGACACAAAGTTTCATGTTTTAAGTTATGATTATTTGGATTTCATTTCACTACTATGATTTATCCCATGTTATGAAATTATGCTCTCTTTTGCAGGTTAAGTTTTCCAAAAGTTATGTTCTTATGAATATGATGTGATTGATTTTTCTTTTTTATACCCTCACTGAGCATTTGAGCTCACCCTTTTATGTTTTCTTTTCCCCAGGATATAAAGAAAGGTTTTCGGTAAAAAAAAGGGAAGATCTTTATGGGAGATATTGAAGATATTTCACCACGATTAGAAGATTACGTTCCGAGTTTCCAAAGACACTAAACTATTACGATCCTTGTGTGTGTGTTTTTGTTATGTACTAAGTATTCCGCAAATGTAATGTAATGTCCATGTACGTCAAGATACGGGTCTCTACAGTTGGTATCAGAGGAAAGGTTTAGTCAACCTTTGGAAACTAGGATGCGATAACTTTAGTGAGATCCCTAGAGATATTTCTAAGGTATGTCTAGGGATGTCTCTAAGGTTAAGTATACGTATAGGTTATAGTGCTAGAATTGCGCTAATGATCTTAGAATTTATCCTAAGATGTTAGATATTGAGGGTACTCCCCCTTTACTATGTTGTTTTCCCTAACATGATTTTTGCCTCTCACAAGATTCTTTTTGTGTTTTATTTAATGGAGGGAACCAGAAGGAATTCGGTTAACATTGAATCCAATGGACAAATTGGTGACTATGAGAAAACAAATTGTGTAATTCCTAGAGAGAAAGATCTTGTGATTATGCCAAATCAGTCATCGCGATATATGATTAACAAGGTGAAATTTAGTGGTATGAATAATTCATCAAAGAAGAGGAAGATAAACTATTATGCATGTTCGCATGTTGAGGAGCATAAAGAAAGGAAGATTGAGATTTCTAAAGAAGGGAAGAAGAACCCTGAGGAATACCTCAAATGGAGGGACCGATGTTATCTGTGTGGAGAAAAGGGTCATAGAGTGACAGACTGTTATGGAGTTCAATGTCTTATTTGTGGAGAACATGGGCATTACCCAACCCAATGCCCTGACCTAAAAAGATACTTCTAAATCAAGGAAGGACTTCTTCCAGGACAATAATTGAAGTGGATGGACTGAAGTGTTTATGTATTGGTATTCAAGAATAATGTTGTTGAGGTACTTTTATGGTGTATTGAAATATTTATGTATTGGTCTATTGTGGTTTTCAATAATTTTAAGGTACCGGTAACCATGAAAAGTGATTAAAATATATTGGAAAGTAGATAATATGCCCATAATGAAGGGATAAGGAGAAAATGAAATGTTTGACAGTATTCATGAGCTCATGATTGATATAAGGACTAAGTGATATCATGGTTTGAGTATATAGAATTTTGAGGATTTTGGTATATGGAAGGTGTTATGTTTTAACTACATTCATGTTTTCACTAAGGTATTCAAGAGAATACATGATTAAGGACTTTGAATGTTTGGAATGTGACCAACAAAACATATCTTATGATATATGGGGATCGACGATGGTGTTAAATCTCTGGTAATCGTTTTCACTATGTTATGAGAGTGGACTGCAGTATTATGGATAAGCCTAAAGATTGGAATGGATTATGTTGGACATAAGTTAGTATTGTTTAAGGATAGAAGTTTTTTCGATATTATTGATGGGATGTTATGGTAATATAGTTTTAGAAAAAGGACAACCTGCAGGACGGGCGACAGCCCATCGCGTCGGACAAGGCTGTAGGAATCGAACCCACAACCGAAGTGCGACTGGCCTTTATCGCCTACCACTGGCCTACAGGAAGTCCCTGTTTACTGGAAACTAGTTTTATTATATTAAGCAGTATGATATATGAAGTATAAGTCTATTTTAGGAACCATATATGATTAATCTCACTATAGATCGACTTATGTATATAATTTTTGCTAACCTTTTGTTTGAGACAGATGGAATGACCCGTCATTCTATCACATGATCTGCTAACACTTCATGAATAACAAATTTAACTTCATTTATTTAAGAGATGAAGTGGAAATTGTTCAAGGCACGAACAATAGTGAGATTGTACCAAAATGAAGTAAGTATTTATTCTAATTCAAATTTTCAACTTTAGGGAAATGATCTTGAAAACCAAAAATGTTGTCCTAGTGATCTTATACCTGATGAATCGGATTGTACCTTATATCATCACAAATCTATGGATTTGTGATTACTGGCTTTTCCATAGCCATGTCCTCTACCACTCTCCATCAGAACATGATGGTTAGATTTCTCTTCCATATCAATATTTTCACCTATCTGGAAACCCAGTGATTAGTTTCTTTGGGTAACCGTTACGTTTCATAATTTTGTTTTTAAAGATAAGTTTTGGTATTCCTTTTTACGATGTGGGTTTCTATCAAAGAAACTTTCAAATAGTAAACCATTTATAACCCCGAAGAATTTCGAGGGCGAAATTCATTTTAAGGGGGGTAGAATGTAACACCCCGAGATTTTATGAAAAATATTATTTTAATTTCATTAATTTTTTATGTTGTATTCTACACCATGATTACCTTGCGCTATACACAACAACGTATTAGCTTGCAGTATACGCAACCCTATTCTTGGACCGTGTTACACACAATTTTGATAATAGTTATTCTACGCAACATTGAGTATATATATATATATATTAAATGTATAAATGAAATATGGTTGGATTATGTTATACGAAACAACAAATGATTCTTTCACAACACGCCACCCTGACTTGGCTTGCATTACACGCAATCACGACCTTCCTCGATAGCGTGTGTTGTACGCAATATCGGGTTTTAATAAACAATGTTATATTATTATAATATTGTCATGAACTAGCCGTTATGAATAGTATTAAATAAATTTTGAATTTTATAACATTATTATTCATCTTACACATTTCTAGAACATGGTATAAGAACAAAATAAATTTTTCGGGTAAAATAAGTATTTTTCAAAAAATGCAGTTTTGCCGCCTTTTGATGGCACACCCACATTAAATCTGGTTTTTGACATGTTTATAAGTTCAATTTGACAAAATAAAATTATTCTTTGGAATCAAGAAATAAAAAATTTACTTTGGATAAATTTTTCATATTATTCTGGTAACTTTCACATTTTAATGAATAGTAAAAACACGCTATATTTTAATTAAAAACAACTTTTTTCATCATAATATCTTATATGGTTAAATTATAATATTGAATGGTTTTAAAGTATAAATAGAATATATTTTTACCATTTAATATAATGTATGTCATTAGCATTGATTTTACCTTGAATTCGTAGGTTAAATCAATTCAATCTTTTGCAATGTTTTAAATAAAAACCCGTTTTTATTCGACAACGGGATTAATTTTAATTTAATTTCTGCAACTTCTGTGTATTGAATTTTAAAAAATGTATTCCATATTTGGAATCAGTGGGTCCAAATTATGCTAATAGACTACTTTTTATTTTTGGGAATTATGAATAGTAACTACGGTAAATTTTATTTACCATAGTTAAAGGTAAATCGGGTAATTAAGGGTAAATATAATATTTTAAAATTACCCTAACAAATGTCAAAATTCTATTGGATGACTAAAAAACGACCCATATCACCTAAGGGTCGGATTAGATTTTGTCAATGAAAATAATTTAATTATTATTAAAACCAAAGAATGTGACAACATGTCACTTTCTTAAATATTATAAGTATAATAATTCTAATCTAGTGATAAACTTCATGAAACTTCGAACATGAATAGTCTCCAGAAAGCTAATACAATTATCTACATAATAGGAATTTATTTAGAATTTTTAGGGATTAAATAATTATCATTTATTATGACACAAAGATGATGCAGTAATTTTCTTATTAATGAAATATTGACATAGTTGATGTTATAAATGCCCAAATAAATGTAATTTGAGACTTTTTATGACTTAAACTAATTTTCTAGGTTACTATGATATATTAGTGTTGATGTAATAAACTTGGTTCGAACATATAATTCTGTTATGACTTTCACAAAAATCATATATCAAATAGTGTCAAAATTGACAGAAAATAGTTTTTAAATCAAATATTATATTATTAATTGTTATTTTATTCCTAAAAATCTAAGGTTCGGCCAAATGACTTAGATAAGGATATATATATTAATAATAAACAATTTGGGGTTCGTTTGGCATGTTATACTAAGTGTATTAACCATATAGTGAAAGAAAACAAAAAGACACGGTAAAAGTTAAATTATTTAACTTAGAGTTAAATCTAATTGATAAGGTTAAAATAATACCCTAAACCTGTCTAAATCCTATTGGTTGATAGGATTTCGACCCATCCCCACTTTACCTTCGAAATAAGACCCTTTGGAACCATTATAAACCGATTTTGACTTTAATATAAAATAATATTTTGAGATATTCCTAAGGTGCCCCTCTCCTCCCTTATAAAAGGACACCTCCTCCCCCCTCCTCCTCACACCAATTTGAGCACTCAAGCTCGGCCAACCCCTGAAATTTTCTCCTCTCCACTTCCCTAGAATAATCCTAGAGGTCCTGGTCTTCTTCAAAGACCAATATTAGTTCCCTAAGTGGAGGATTCAAAGAAGCGTTCCAAAGAAGAGGTAATATCCATTACCGATCTTTTCAATTTCTTTCTTTTTCAACTTCTTCTTCTTTAGTTGTTTCATGATAAAGTAATAACATCATTATTAATTACATACTGATATGTTATTATAAATATGAAACAACCCTAATTCACCTTCTGTCCATCCTACGGAAAAATGAAATCACCGCGCGTGCGTACGCACGGAATACCGTCTCCACGCCGTGGTGTAATCTATTTTCCACCACCACCTTACATGGATGGGTATAATGGTGTAATAAATAACTATACATAGTTATTACAACATCATATTGATTCTGATATATTGTATAATCCACTCCAATTCAATTCAATAATTATGAAAATGATATCATCGCTCGTGCGTATGTACGGACTACCGTCTCCAAAACGTGATGAGATTCATTCTTAATGATTAACCATTCATGAATGATTATAAAGTATATAAAATAAGTAATAATTAAATATATGACATAATAATGATACTGGATTTATGTATATATATATATGTATGTCATCTACTTACTTCCATTCAAGACAATAAGGAAAGAAAAACAGCATTCATGCGTACGTACGGACTACCGTCTCCATGAACGGTGTTTTTCCATTTATCTATCTATTATATATATATATATACTGAATATATATGATATATAAATCATATTTTATATTCTGGAAGTAATTAAATCATGATATAAGTAATAATAATGTCAAGAACAACAAGTCAAAACACCTACGATAAATGAAACGATTTTACCCAAAACGCTCTTTAACATGGAATTTACAAAAGAACGGGTAAAATAAAGTCATAAGTGAACCATATATGATATCATAACAATTAGTATGATTCTGGAATAAGTCAATAACATTATTTAAACCATTATACAGGAGCTTCAGACACGTACAAAGCAAATCGGACCTAAGATAAGGGAAAATATCACAATCTCATTTTTATCCGAGATTGTTTATTCGTAAGTATTTACTGGGGTGTATTTTATCATCCACATCCATGTTCCCTCAACATGTAATATTGTTTCCATCCACTTACAATATTTTAAAGCCAATTTTACCCTTCGGTGAGTTTTTAGTAAAGAATATGAAAGGAATCTTTTGTCGTTTTTTTTTCATACGAGGTACTTTTTGACTTTTCCGACAAAAGTACGAAGAATGTTTTTTTTAACTTATACGGCATGAATGGATTTTTAAAACATTATTTCCAAGAAGCATCCTTTACAAGTTTTCAAGTTTATTTTTAATCAACTTCTTTTAGTTTATAATTGTATGACATATTAAGAAAAGAAAAGTGTTTTTGCAGAAGAAAGGATATTTTCCTCAAGAATGGTGTTCAAGTGTTTTATCAAAATTATTTTCCATCTAAGATAATAAAGGGTTCTGTTTTTATCCCTTTAATTACATTGATTTGATTATGTTGTGAGGGAATTATTTTTATGAAGTCATTTACCTTATATGGTTTGTTTTATGATGTCATGATGTTTCAAGAATCCCATTTTTGTTACATGTGTTATGTGATGATGTATGATTTATGATTATGTGGCACACATAAGAAAGGATTCATTATAAGATGGGTGGGACCTATATCTCCCTACAATGCATTGGGTAAAGATTTTATATCTCGTGAGATAGACATGGCTGAAATGGTAGGTTATACCGGTTCAGTGAAACAGGACTGAAACGAGGGTTACTCGATTCAGAAAGGGACTTTTTCCACTAAGATAGTCTTGGCAATGAGTCTTGACTAACAAGAAATGATTCTCTATGATTATGTGTGTATGCCACAAAGTTTCATGTTTTAAGTTATGATTATTTGGATTTCATTTCACTACTATGATTTATCCCATGTTATGAAATTATGCTCTCTTTTGCAGGTTAATATTTCCAAAAGTTATGTTCTTATGAATATGATGTGATTAATTTTTCTTTTGTATACCCTTACTGAGCATTTGAGCTCACCCTTTTATGTTTTCTTTTCCCCAGGATATAAAGAAAGGTTTTAGGTAAAAAAAAAGGGAAGATATTTATGGGAGATATTGAAGATATTTCACCACGATTAGAAGATTACGTTCCGAGTTTCCAAAGACACTAAACTATTACGATCCTTGTGTGTGTGTTTTTGTTATGTACTAAGTATTCCACAAATGTAATGTAATGTCCATGTACGTCAAGATACGGGTCTCTACAACATGTAGTATCCAAAAAGAGATGTATTTAAAGGAAAAAACATATTCTCTACCCTAATAAAACATTAGGAGGTTCTTTCATACTTATCCACAAAATATATAATAGTTTTATGATCTATTATATATGTCTTTCAAAATCTAGTTCCCCCGGATTCTACTGATACCCCATCTGATACCAACTATAATGGAACTGAACCTAGTAAATCGTTGAAGGTGTTTTCATTATTGAATTGGTATATGATAAACAGAATAACATCTTTATGGATCAAAAATATTAGTAGTATTTGAAAACCATATATATATATTATTCTTATATTACATTTGAATAAACTTACGATATAATTTCTTTTATTAAGAATAACATTATTCCATCAATCATATACTTTCATATCAACCATTGTACATATCATATATTTGTGAGAAATGAAATAAAATTTCTTTGAGATAAAATTCATAGTAAAGGGTAATTATAGGGGAATAAATGTCGAATCAATGAAAATAATCAACATGTAAAAATAAATAATTGAGTAAAATTTTCAATTGTTTAACTGGATAATGTCTAAAAAATATAGATTGGTATAAAACTGAGCACAAATGAAATTTAATAAATAAAATGAAAATAAAAATCAATCAGAGATAATGTCATAGTGAAAACCTCATGAATAATAATAATTGTACTCTCAATGAAGATAACACTTAATTTTTGGGGGCCATGATCTTAGGCATCATGATACCTCTACTATCATGACTATTCATAGGATAGTTTAAAACTACAAATGAAAACCCATTTAATTCTAGCTTAATTATTTTTTACAAGAGTCCTACTAATGAATTAGGGGACTATATTATACAAGTCCCCATACATAAATTCAGGTCTAAAACATTCATTAGATATAAAATAATCAATTTAATTAATTAATACACTTCCTTATCATCAAATATATGTATTTAGTAAAGAACACAAATTTATAAATATTTCCCCAGATTATAATATTTCTCTAAATGTTGAACACTTTATGTAGAAAAGATATGATATTTAAACAATAAATATATCAATAATAAATATTAGGGATATTTAGGGTAAATTTGAAGTCCAATTATCACTAGAAAGTGAAAATTTCAATGGAAAGTTGATCACTATTAAAACGAATCATGAATGTTAATGTCAATAGTTTCCTTGGTTAAAATGATCAAAAATCATCCATAAAATGAATAAGGATGGAATCAATAAAATATGTTTCCATTTTAATGTGAATAAAGTTTTGGTATCATTGATGATTAAAAAGTACATAAAAATATCTTTCAAAATGTTCTTGAGGAAAATAATCTTTTCATTTTGGGAAAAAATTGGAAATTAATTTTAATTGAAAATTACCTTTAAAATGATTTTTGTAAAAATACCCTCTTAAAAAAGTAATTTAATATTCAAAGAGATGAAATTATTTCTTATAATTGATTATGTATATGCTTTACAAGTTAAAAGAATATTTCTACCCCACTATAAATACATTATAAAATTTCCTTGATTAGAAGAAGAAAAGAGGATTCCTTATCCAATTTCAATAAAAGAAAAACATGAATTGTTTTGAAAAATAATTATATATTTCCTTTAATAAATTTTTAATAATTATAAATGGGTAAATATATATATATAATAATTATTTTTAAAAAGGATTAAAACATTTTAATAACATTTTTATAAAAAACAGTTTTATAATAATAAAGATTTCCATACGAAAAGAGAAATGATGATATATTTTATAAAATATGTATTCTAAAACATTTTGAAGAACAAAATTGTTGATCATGGTACTATTAAATGAAAATATCTTGAATAAAAACAAGGGAATAATATAAAATTTGATTAATTGTGAATTGATAAAATAAATTCCATCAATTGAAATTGAAGAATAAACAGCCTCATTAAGAATTAGATTGATAAATAATCTCTCTAAAATGATTATAATGGTGAAGTGAAAATTAGTAAATTAATTTATTATGTGTATTAATATTAAATCGATTTAAAACAAGTATAAATAAAATAATATATATTAAAAATTAATTTCACACATAATCTCTGAATATGAATGAGAATGAAGAAGTAATAGAATCCAAGGAAAAGAAATCGAGTTATGAAATTCCTTATATGTTTTTAAATTATAATTGATATACACTTAGATTAAATTATTCAAATTGAAACAAACAAAAATTCATTATTCATTATTCATTATATTTCATTTAAAAGGGTTATTATATACGCCATATAAAAGAATCTAGGTTTGTAACATTATAAATTTCATTAATGAAATGAAATAGAAATGAAATCCATTACTTTGCACATCACTTTAGTTAAAAATGTTTTTAAATAATTTATAATGGTTTTATTAAAGTTATTAATTTATAATAAAAACATATTAGTACTTATAATATCATATACGCTCCTTTTATTACATTTTACAACCTGTTTATTAATATTATTTTTTTATTTTCCATATTTTGGCTAATAATTATCTTGTTTTCTCATGAACATTTTCCAATGAACGTTTTTGTTTAATTAAATCTAATATATATGAACAATATACACAATTATATTAATGGTATATATATTATATTCACTCTGTATGTACATTATTATAATAATATATGGATGTTGAACATTGAAAATGAATCACTTCGCTTCATGGAGATGTTAGGTCGTACGCATGCACTAGTGACGATATCATCCCCTTCATGAGTGAAAGAGATTAAACATGGGTGATATATTAAATTTATAGAATAAATTTAATATCATATAAATCAAATATATTCATTAATTTCCTTATTATTTAATTCCATTTAATGAATTATTGAAGAATGAATCAAATAACATTGCTAGGTAGTAGTACTCCATACCAATGAGTTATGTAATAATATTATAAACAACATGGAAAATAAAAAGGTATATGTGATATTAAAATTTAAAAAGTATTATAATATCATAAATATCATATAAATATGGTAATTCCATATTTTTAAACAAAAATTATAATTTCAATTGGAAAAAAATGAATGACATCAGTTTGCGAGGCGGTAGTCTGTTATACCAATAAATGATGATTTCTTTACACATTTGATGGAAGTGGAGATAGGTAATAATTATAAACTAAAAATAATAATGAATAATAATTTTTTAGATAATTATTTTTATATTTTAAGTGTTAATACATAATTTAATTTTTAAATTGACGAAATAAATGAAATAGATTCATTAAAGTATTCACCTTCTCTAAGAGAAATATTGTGTGGATCTCCACTTAAAGACCCTAGGTATGTTATTTTAGAGGATAATAAGATATAGAATGAAATTACGGATATTGGGTAGACAATTATTCAGGATTTCATCAATACAATGTATTGTTTGTTTTAAATAACTGAAGGTATGGAGTGCCCTATTATAAGTGGGGAAAGGGAACCCTCATGGAAATTACATAGAAATTTCCAAAAAAGAAAAACATGTTAAAGTAATTAAAATTAAAAATTATGAAAATTAACAAATATTGGAAAATGGAAGTATTATAATTTATATATTATTATAAAATATGTTTTCTACAATTATAAAACTCATTTTAGCCCTTATCTTCTTGGTTTAACCCCACACTAAATCAATTATTACCTTAACAGTGATAATTTTTTCCGCATTCACTATTCATTTTGGAGTAAATTACATTGAAATTATTATAAATTATAAATTATTTTTGATAAAAAATTTAGAATCCATTTTTCCAAATTTATTTCACATAAATTGAAAATTTTAATTTTTAATTATACCAGTAGATGTGCTGAGAAACCAGGTTTTTAAAGAGAAAATGTATAAAAGTTTACAAATATTTTATATAAAAATTTAATACGAAAATGAATTAAATGAGTTAAATTGGATTAATAAATGTATAATTGAACTAATTTAATATTAAAAACAATTAAAAATATAATTTAACATTAAAATTCATCGAAATGAAATGGATTTTTTATTTAAAATTAAGTATTTTTCACTACTCATCAAAAATGAACCTTTTAAAAAAATAAAAAATTAACCATAAGAGAATTTTGGAATTGTAGTCTCAAAAATTATGTAAATTTTAAAATTAATATTATAAAAGTGATAAAAATTATATTTAAATTTTATATGAAAAGTGCGACTAAATATTCCTTTAAAAAAAACTGTTTTCCAGAAAACATTTATTTCAATAAATGATCCTTATTTATTTCTAATAAATAGATGAATATAGTTTTCATAATTTAGTTTTTACTATTCCTACCCACTATTTTAATAGATTTTCTATATATATTTTATTAAATACTAAAATTTTATTAATATTTCATATTTCGTTTAAACTCAGTGTTGTGTACAACACAATCTATTAGGGAGATTAATTTTTTTAGAAATAACTACATTGTAAATCCATGTGGAGTTATATTTTATTCAAAACATGGGTTTTAATTTCTCACACACTATAAAATTAAATGTTATTATCTTAAAATTTTGGGTTGTTGTAGTTTTAATCTTCATGATTGATTTTCTGAAGAAAAATATAGTGTTCACTAAGTTATTGAATGAGATATATATAGAACAAATGTGAAATTTATTTGATGAAGATGTTAGAATAGGGTTATATTTATCTACATTAAATTATCAATATCATCCAAAAATCATGGATCCTGGAAAATTATATTTTCTATATACAATATGAAATTATTTATTTTTAATTTCCATGTCTGATTTGGATTCCTCTATAAATGGGATTACTCAATACATTTTATCGTCATTATTGGTTGGGAAGATAAATCCTGGTAGAATATTTATTAATATAGAAAATATATGTAATGAACACTTTCCGATATGATAGTGGATTTTATTGTGAGGGTTAAAAAAATATTTCCTCTAGATTTCTATATGCATAAAATTGAACATGATAGGATGAATGAATATTCCGCATTTATATTTGATAAAAAATTTTAGAAAAATTTCAAAACCGTAATTAATGGATATAATGGTCCATTATATATGGAGTTTATAGGTGACATCTTTCACATCAATTTCCATGAATTCATGAAGCACCCCATATAATATTATTCATTTCTTTCAGTAGATTTTAGTAATATATTCTCTTCCACTAGGAAAACTCCTCCTATTTACCCATATCCCATTTTATATTTTTATCATTAATTTATTTTATATTTAATATTTAATGTGTTCAATGTAGTAATGGTAACAAAAATTGTCATGCATGTTCATTAATTAGTGATTTCTTGTCCACTGAGGACATAATGACAATTTTTAATTCTTCTCATCATGTAAAAGCTTTCTCATTATATAAAAGGACGTTACTATTGAGTAGTTAGATGAGATCATGGACCTCTACCTTTATTTTTCCCTCCCATAAATACAAAATTTACTAGAAATATTACTTAAAACACTACCTCTAAAAATAAATTTTTCATATTTTGACTATGGAAACAAGTTTCATTTTAACATTGCTAATTCAATACCTTGAAAGCATGAATCTTAATTTCATGACCTTTTGAGGGAGTATAAAAACTAATTGGTATGAATATTTTCAGAAAATATTAGTATTATCCCATTAATTTTCATTCATAATATGTTATTAAAATAATAAGATAATTCATTTAGACATGCATAACAGCATCTAAACACAAGATCCATTGATGATGTTAAAAAATAGTTAAATAAATTACTGGTTTTTTGTATTATTTTCCCGATCACTAAAATCTAATGTTATTATTTAGTGCATGTACTTCATAATAAAATATATACAGTTATAATGAAAAATGAAAACAATGAATTTGTACTAAAACATATGGGTAATAGTAATTGTTTTGGTATAAAATATTAATTGCTAAACTAATACACTAGGGAAGACCATTTCCTATTATAATTTATTGATCATATATTAAATAAATTAGTGGGGACTTCTTATTAAAATTTCCTATATAGGTATTCTATAAAATTTTGGATCTATATTTTCAATGATGATCTAGAAAATACATTATTCACCTTCCATTTCAACACATTTTATTCTAGGATGATTCCATTTGGTATTTGTAATGGCTTAAGTATATTACAAGGATTCGTGGTCAGTATTTTTTGTATTATTTTGAAAATTTCATATAAGTATTGATGGATTATTTCACTATCTATGGTTATTTTTCTATGAGTTTTTTAGTAGTCTTTGTTTATTCCATCATCAATGTAATTATAATAATATTCATTAAAATTACATTAACTATTACTTTATATTGTGATAATTGATAGTACATGGACCTGGAATATCTGGGTATAAAATCCAATTTGGTAAATAAAAAATTGATTCCATTTATTCCATTCCATTACCTAAAAATATGTGGTAATTTTAGTTATTCAATGGTACCATGGAATTTTATTACCTTTTTATTTATGAGATTATCAAGATTTGGCATCCCTACTATTTTTTATCTAAAAAGAAACATAATTTAGTTTTTATAAAAACTAAGAGGGTTATCATAAAAATTGAAATGGTTTCTCTTGTCAGCATCATTGATCCTACCACCTCGTTATGAATTAAAATTTCATGTATTTTTGGATGCATCTAAAAATTATAGTTGGATAAATTTTATCACATTTTATCAGTCAAGATTCACATTCAAATGAAAACACCTTGCACACACTGAAATATGCCCAGGAAAACTACAGAATAATTGCAAATTAGTTTATTTCCATTATGTTTTCCTTTGATAAATTTAGGTAATATCTTTTAGGTCTAGAAGTTAATTTTCCTTTTTGAACACATATCCCTCTTGTACCTTCATAGGAAACTATGTTTGAAACAATGTCTCATTCATTTTATCATCCTCCTAAAATAAATAATCATAAAAAATTATTGATAAAAGATTTGTTCAAAATGTGGTTCCTTGTTATATAAGTTAGATTCTTCTTTCCTCAGATATTTGTTTCCTCTGCAAATATGGATGACCTTTTTTTATGGTTCAAACATTCCAATCGATTTCTAACGGGTTTGTTCATAAAACCAGAAACATCCAATGATTCTATATCCATTTAGACCTACTTTCCAAAGATTGGTGCTCATTAGTTGTGAACTGATGAGGCTTAAAAAATTTCATTAGTCGAGGGGATGGGAGGTTGGACTCATCACACCTTTTTGAGGGGAATTATTGACTAATATGGGACTCTCTTTATATATTTAAGTTATGTTCGTGAATCCTTATTACATTACCATGAATGAAAATGAGATTTCCTTTAGATATAAAAATCAATGATTAATATGTATGAGTTTTAGAGAATTTTTTATATGTATTCGAGGTTCTTCATTGATAGAGAATCATCTGTATTTGTTAGATATTATTGTTCAATTGTATCCTTCAATACATTATATAGAAATCTCTTGGTTATTATAACAACCATACTGGGTTTAAATCCACTCAGTAGAGAATGTGAAGTTTATTGTCATTTAGAAGGATATTGATTATTTCTGAATTGGGATCGTACTCACAGATGGGCTACCTACGTATCCTTGTTTAGAGAAGGAATTAGAAACCACGTAGTTCAAGAATGAAAATATAGTTTAACATAATATGGGATGGATGAGAATTAATGGTTGATGGGATTGAACCTTAGAAAGGCTTCCTATATACTCTACTTTTAAGGTAGAGATCAAAGTCCATGTAGTTCGGGATAGATGTGTGATGTTTATGCATGATGAATGGCTCAAAGAGAGATGTCATAATTACTTTTACACTCTAAGCTCATGTGAATCATGATTGGTGTGAGAAATAATAGGTATTGGTAAAACATGACAATTGTGCCATGAAAAATTCATTCATAAGAAAAAATGTGGGACTTATGTTTATATGACTGCCCAAATAGATAGGGATTTGGACTTAATTCAAAGAAGAAGTCTGGGAACAGGGTCCATAGAAGTATATGTGCTTTTATGGATATTTGGATATTCTAACAAGGGGCATACTCATAAGGAAGATTCCCAAATTAGGAGGGGACATGGGGCTTATTCCTAAGACAGATTCCCAAATCAAAATAATTTAATACTGGTTAAGAGAAATTAGAACTAGGGGTTAATCTAGAAAAGGAGGCCTAGGTTAGGGGAATAATGACTGGGGTTTATTCCTAAAAAGGAGGCCCAACATAATGAGACTTGAGACTTAGGACTTATTCTAAAGAATGAGGCCTATGTTAAAGGAATCTATGAGTGGGGCATACTCCTAAAGAAGATTCCAAAATTTGGGAAATTGTGACTAGGGCTAATTCCTAAAAAGGTGGCCTAGGTCTGGGAACTTCTCATCTTAAAGGATTAGGATTAATGAATGAAATCTCTCACCTTAGTCACATGAAGATATGTAAATCACTAGCTTTTGGGAAATGTTCCACAGAATTCTTTTCAGATAAGGAAACCAACAAAGAAAGCATGCCATAAAAGGTTTTGAAGATGGTTCTAAAGGTTAAATCTTGAAGAGGAGAGGTGGATTTGAAGAAAGAAATTGAATAGGTAGTAGGATCACCCAAAAAAGGAAAGAGGCGCACAATTCTTGCGTAGGCACGCAATTCCTTGTCACGCGAGTATACTTGCACGACACATGGGTACTTGTGCGATGGTCAACCCTTAGGGTAATAATTGGGAGAGATTTGGCTCATGCGTTTAGTATTATCCCTAAAGGCTTCCAAAAGAATGGTGCACAACTTTTGTTGAAGGAATAAGGCAGCACACAAGTGTGGCCATTTCCCTTAAGGGTTGGCCACTTAGGTGTGAAACTATTGATGAGTTTCAACACATAGGTCGTGTATCTCATATTTAGATCTTCTATTCTAGGTAATAAATTACCATATATGTGACTGAATGACTTCTAGTAGAGTGTAGGGTGACCATTGCATAAATATGACTTTTGGAATTTTTCCTTCCCCGAAATAGGGGACCCACAAGGGGTATTTATTGGCTACTGAAGTCCCTAGGTGAAAAATCAAGTAGGTAGCGCAAGTCAACTGCGCGACCAACATGAGGTGCGCAAGTGTACTTGCGCAGACATGATGAACCTTGAACGACCCAAGTGTAAACAAAACCTTTTTCATGACTTTGTCAAATTTTGATGTTCCTCCAAAGGATGAATCACTTAGTGTTAAGATATTTTCCTTTTCATTCGTTATACTCTGTGATAGAAATGAGTGTCAACAAAAGTCCCCCCTCAAAGTTAGATCAGAAAGAAGGAGGATGTGACTCTGAGGAAAAAGGAGAAAACCAAGGAACTTTGGCGCACAAGTGTTGAGCACACAGATGGCATCGCATAAGTGAGGGCCGCGCTGGTTGTGTTGCATAGGCTTCGACGTGTTGGATTCGGCGCGCAGGGTTGTGGCATTTCCTATAAATATGCTCCTCATTTCACACAAAGCACCTGACTTTGACCAGTTCGAGCTCCCGCCACACAAGTTGCCTTCATTGCACAGGTTACTTGTTTTACACTGGTTCTTTGTGTCTCACTTCTGTAGATGTATTTGGACTTGCACGGTGATACCTAAGTGCCCAAAACGTGTTCAACAGAAATATAATTGTGCACCAAAATTTGACTTGCGCGCCTTAATTCCTTAGCCATTTATTCACTTTTCTTCACAAATTTTATGAAAAATCAACACACATAAGAGTTTATTATTCAACCTTTGTGCAGATTCAATGGCTCCTAGAAGAATTGGAACTGCTAATGAACTGGCCAGCAAGTGAATTGATGATATGATGAACATCGTAGGCCATGATTACTATGATATCTACAACAGCACTCTTCTATATTTGGCCAATTTCTTGAAGAAGTATCATCGTAACTTTCCACAGAGCATCTACTTGCCTCTGTATGGGTATTGTCATCTGCAAGATGTCAACATTCCAGAGGCAAGGAAATGTCTCCCACATTCTTGGTTTCAGAATTACACCAACTTTTCTTCAGAAAATATCTCAAGTTGAGGAGCATTTATAAATACTAGAACCGTGGAGAAGGAATATATGATGAATCCTAGCCCTTGTGCAGTAGATCTGAAACCTCATAAGCCTGAGCTTCAACCACATTGTTATCCTTCAATCTTCTAAAATTCTCGTAAGGATCAATCCAAAGGCTAGAAGAAGAGTTGGGACTTCTATCTGGGAGGAGGTGTGAAGCTAACTTGGATGTGGGAATACTGGGTGCGACAAACCTGTGTGGATTTTGTTGAGGATTTGAAAGGAGCTGTGATATATGAAGCCATCTGGCCTGGTCAGACATATGTCTACATGAATGATGAGTTTGTTCCAGAGTTAATTATCCACTGGAGCCCAAAAAGCAATTCTTTCAATCTAAAACATGGAGATGTAGGCATTAGTATGTGGGATTTCCACAAGATCTTAGGGGCTCCAATTCTGGGTGACATGTATGATTAATTCATCCCTCCCAAGGTGTCATGGAATGATTCGGAGAAGACTCCGGTTTTGGCTCGGGAATTGTTTAAAAATTTCCACAAGATTAAGAGTTCAAAGACCTCCCTAACTCATTCAAGAAAGGATATTCACCCAGAGGAGTGGATGAATATGTTTCCTACGAAGAAGGAGGAGAAGTATTCAAAGGAGAAGTGGCCCTCCTATACTTATCCTACTACCTACCGCAGAACAGAAAACAGGGGTGCTCTTGGATCATTTTGGCTGACCCTGGATGTAGGAGAATTTGAGAAGTGGGGATATGAAGTAAATCATAGAATCCCAAAAATACCCATATGGAAGGCTTCTTAGCCTTGTGGCTCAGTGTTTATCTTCTGCCAGTCTGGTATTCGAAGGGTGGTGTCAGGCCAGGGACCTTTATTGTTGCATCCAAGTGGGCTGCGTAGAAAATGGTTGGGTTGGCTACCCCCATTTTTTCAAATATTCACAGGAGTTTACTCTGTGTCTTTATAGGAAATCCTCCTTTAAGAATAGTGAGACCATTCCATGTTTTGTGGTGATGGATCACCACTCTCTTCAAGACATATAATGTACATAACACAGTAGAGGTTCCTGGAAGTTCCTTCAAGCCATTAGTGCAGGAATTTTTTGGAATTGCTCTATTATCTCTTAACCCTTATGATATAAAGGTGAGGATTAGAATGTACAAGGAATTCAATTTTTTTCCTTATGGAAACTTGCCAACTGGGCAGTTTCTTGATGATGGAACCACCGGTCTAGAATTGAAGCTGTACATGCCAGCTTGCAGAGATGGTGTACTGGCCATGAGGATTGATGGAGAGATTATATGCGAGGCCTATTCTCTGTAAAGATTTACATGCCAATTCATGTGTGTGCAGCAGACTGTTGTATCCGCTCATGTGCATGTCAGGTCAGAGTATCATCTGATGGTTGCTCGAAAACTATGGTTGCTAACATCTATGGAGATGACCGAGGAATTGTTTGATCTACCAGTTGACAAAGCAGCAAATAACTTGACTACATTGTATTCTGAGAACTAGATAGCATCATACCCTGAAGGGGTGCTGAATCGTTCGATTTATCAGGTGGGGAAAAAGGAAATAACTATAGAAGAAGAAACCCATCATCAAGAAGGTGATGCTTCCCACCTAGAGCGGATTCATCTGGTTCCTTACCTAGAACTAACTCGCTGGATTTCCAAGATGGGGATGATGAGGCACACCATGTGGCAAAGCAGTCTCATGTAAGATATATTCCCCCAGTCAGAATAAAGAGACCAAATCAATTAATTATTAGTGAGTTACATCATTGGGCCAGTTTAATCACCTTTACTTTATAGAGAAAAAAGTATTATTTTCTTATCCTTTATCTATATCTGCAGGATCTTGGAAGAAGCTAAAGTCTAAAATTGTAGGACCCTCCTCACAGCCTTCTGATACACATGATGAATATCTACGACCAGAAGCTGTCCAGACATGGCGAAGTTTATATTGTGATGCTGAAACTACCTGGCTGGATCTATGCGATGGGCTACAAATCCATGGAATAGGGAATCTTCAGGCTTCTACAGATATCCGTTACAAGGATAACCCTGATGAAGTGTGGGCTTACATAAAAGAGTTGGAGATTCTCATATATGCCACCGATGATTCCATTCCTATCACCAAGCGGGTGAAGGAAATGATAGATCGTGGTGCCACTGAGGGTACCGGTGGTTCTGGTGATGAAGAGTGGCACGATTACATGGCTCCTGAAGATGTAAGTCTCTTTCCTTATTTTCCTTTCAACATGATTTCATTCATTTCTTTTTTACTCAAGATAAATTATTTTCTTCATCCTGTAGCTTACAAAGAAAGGAACTTTTGAGGTTCCTTCACCACAGTATAGCCCTGGTGGTACTATCATTGGGGCTAATGAATCTTCTCGCGAGCCGGGCGAGATATCTCCAGGCCAGGAAGCCATGGAGTAGGAGTTATAAAAGGATTTTCATTCTCCAATTCTTTTATTTGGAGATAATGATGTCAACACTCCTAATAATAAAAAGAATCAAAGTCATCAAAGGAGTAAATACACCGCTAAATGATTCATCCATAGTGGTAAGTCCTTCAGATAGTCATGAGTCTTAATCCATGAAAAGGATACTCATAATTCCTGTGATTACAGGGGATTATTCAATTTCTCCTCTGAAGGAGATCACTGACCCTCCTTTGAGGATGACAGAGGGTGCTGGTGAACAATCACATGTTCAGGCAGACTTGACTGCTCCTCAAGAAGAGCCAGCGTCTGTTCACAGTATCCCTCATGCTGCTGTTGCAAGGAGAGAAGAGCCTAATTCTGGTAAATTAACAATACTTAATAAAAATATGTATTAAATGTAAACTGACTTCAATTCTATGATATTTTAGGTTTAACCCCTACACTAGAGCTTTTGGCATCCATTGCAACTGATGATGCAATTTTATCTGTAGACATTGTCCGAGATCATAGGCCGCTTCATGAAGGTTGCCAAAAAAACGTATCGAATGCTCCCACTAGTGAGACTAACCAGGAATTTGAGATAAAATTGGATGAAATGATGGATCTTGGCACATCTTTTGAATATTTTTTAGATAATGATAAATTACCATGTAATTTAGATGATCTTGGATGTGAGTGTTATCCTTCACCCTGTTAAAATAACTTCTTATTACAACTCTGATCATGAATTGTTCAAATGTGCAGTTCCATTTGAACAAGCTGCCGAACTAATAATACCTGAAGGGGGTACAGACAATCCCACTATTGTAGAGACCCTGGATCAACTGGAGCTGAACCCAGTCGAGCTTCCTCGAACTCTTCCTGAAAATCTTGTTGATGATATGAAGTATGGGGAGGATCCTTCTCCTACTGTTGGACTATCGTTGGGTAGGATATAACAAAATTTGGGGGTGTAATTAATTTTCATGACAACTAATCAACTTTTATTATTCTTTGAAGCTAACTAAAGCTTTCAATTGACTATGTAGGGCCATCAATTTCACTGGCTAGATCGGGAGGTGAATTCTCAACCACCGCCCCAACGAGAATAGAAAGTGAAGAAACACGGGTCAGAGGGGATGGAGCATAACATGGGACTTATTATGTGCATTAATCTAGGATTATATTCCCCCTACGTCAGTGATGTTGAGTTAGACCCAGAAGTAAAAAAGGAACTCCAATTTTCACGATGTAAGGCATGGAATAACATATGGAAGATTATATCTGAAGTTCCTTTAGAAGAGCTATCATAGAAGATTCCCTTATTATCATCCATATTCATCATGTTGGGACTTGGTGGTTTTGGATATCAAGTGATCTATGTCGTAGTGAAACAAGTCATCCTAAGAAGGGAGAAGGATTAGAAATAACATCAAGACCGAACCAGAGCAAGGTTGTTGGCTACTGTCAGTGAATTTGAGGCTACGATGTCCTAAGCTGAGGCTGATCATGCTGCCAAGTTGAAGGAGCTGAAGCATAAGATCAAGGAGTAATTTGTCCAGAAGATGCACCATCAGCAACTGTTAGATGCTATTACTGGGGAATTTGACCAACTTAACAATTCATTGGAAGGAGTTAAAACGAATGGTATGAAAGGCATTGAAGATTCAAATAAAGCACTCCATGAATCTGAATAGAGTGATGTTGGTCGTGTGCATGAGCATCATGTGGCTGCTGATGAAGATCAGGATGTTGTAAATCAAATTATGATTTATGTTGACAACCTTTTGTAATTCTTGGAAAAGAAAAGAGACTCCAGTCTATGGATATCCTTCTAAATTTTGTGCATCAATGATGAATACTTTCATCTTCAATCATTTGTGCTTATATTCTTTTTCTACCTGCTATAAATTTTACCTAAGCCAGTGGGCATAGTAATCATAGTTTGATTTTTTCTAGGATTATTATGAATAACCCTACAAACTTTGAATCTTTTTACTTGCTCAATATTACCTAAATCATATGAAATGTATGTTTAGTTAGCTGGAACATGAATTTTGTTTAGAGTACCCTTGTCTTTTATAGGTAGTTTGAAGTCATGCATGTCAGACATAAAAAGAATGGCTAATGTTTAAGGTCGAAATATCTTTGACCGAATGGACTGAAATTGACTCCATTCTTTGATAATTTATCTGAAAACATATTACCATATTTATGTATGGAGGAAAACATGTAAACTATGACTTAAGAAATATTGAATCAGAGGAATGATACGAAAAATGTCTAAAAGGCATTAGAATAAGTACTTCTCATGAATGAAGTTACCACTATTCAACAAACCTGTTAGGGGGTTGGATTATGCAGGGCCGCTTAAGGGCATTGGCTGCATAGTCAAATAATAGCATCTTTTGGCTGTAATTTCTGTTATGTAGACTACTTATTCAAGGCCACCTAAGGGCACGTGCGGCATAGTTAGCCAAAAGAAATCTCAAAAATTTACATTTCTACTCCTAAAAAGATTATGATAGTTTATGGAGATTCAAATTTTCCAAAGGATAGAGTTTGTTGTATAGAGAGATGTACATGAATATGGAAAAGATATTTCAAAACAAGATTTTCTAAGAACTGAATGATTGTCACTCCTACGAAGGTCTGACCCAAATGTTTGGAAGGGAAAATATAAACCATAGACTTCAATACATTCATATCATGAAAAAGAACATGGGAAGAATATGTTAAGGATGGATATTTTTATTTTATTTTTGTGGATCCCTACATATTATTGTTAAGACAACTAAGGTCAAAAGAGGAATTCTTCCGAAGAATGAAGTTACCATTGTTTAACAAACCCGTTATGGGGTTGAATTATACAGGTCCATTATTTAACAAACCCGTCATGTAGTAAGGACAAAATGGGACACTGTTTAACATCATGAGGGATGTATTGGAGACTTTTTTAGAGTTTAAAGTCTTTCTGGATGTAAGGTAATTCTATACAATTTAGCATCATGTAGCTAATACATCACAGTTTTGCGTTGTGTTTCACGTAAGTGAAAATAGTTTAAGGTCATATGCATGGACCGAAGATGATGTAGTTTAACATCTTTCTAGATGATAAAGTATTTTTCATAAACAAAATAATTCTTCAGAGTTCTAGCATTGGTTGTAGTAGTGATGAGTTCCCGTTCCATTGGGATTAAAGAATAAGCTCAATTGGATTAGAACTATTGTATTTAATAAGGTCCTACCCATTTTGGTTCCATCTTGGGACGGTTCTTTCATGGTATCATTGGAGTTCTGAGACCCAATACCAATTCTCCGTGAATAGATGAACGAAGACGAACTATTTTGTTGAGAGCTCGTGCTATTTTATTCTGATAGAATTCTAAGTGGTGCAAGGTACACAATCTTTTCTCATATAATCATTCCAATTCATCCAATGGGATTTGAGATTGTTCATCAGTATATGAATGATCAGAAATGGCTACCCTGTGTGAGGGTAATTGAACCTCAATGGGAAATACTTCTTCTGTTCCATATACCAATTAATATGTAGTTGACCACGTTGCAGTGTGGGTGGTGGTTCGATAAGCACATAAAGCATAAAAAGTTTATCAGGCCATGACTTTTTATCTTTATTCACCATATTATGCAGTATATTTGAAATAATCTTGTTGAATACTTCTATTTGGACATTTATTGTGGCATGATACCGAGAGGAATTATTGAATTTGATGTTGTATTCTTGATACAACTTTCTTACCTCGGATGAACAGAAGTTGGTGCCATTATTCCTCAATATGGTATGAGGGAAACCAAATCTAGTAATGATGTTAGACTTGATGAATATAACAATGCTTTTAGAACAGACTTCCTTGAGAGGTATTCCCTCTACCCATTTGGAAAATAAGTCAGTAGAAGTAAGAATATACTTAAACTAATTGGATTTAGTTGAAGGATAAGGTCATACTACATCCATTCCCTATGTGGAAAATGGACACGAGTATTTAGCTGTATGAAGCAACTATGGGGGTTGATGAATGAAATTGGAATGTACTTGGAAAGAATGACACTTCATTGTGAAATCAACACAATATTGTATCATTTAAGGCCAAAAGTATCCAAGCCTTCGAATTTGATCAGATAGTCTATGTCCGAACTGATGGGCACCACAGACTCTGACATGCACATCCTTCATAATAGCCACTGTCTCATCACCATCAATGCATCTGAAGATAATTCCATCAAAACCACTTTTTTAGATAATTATATCTAGGTGATCTTAGATATTATAAAGAGTGAAATTGACCACACATTGTTGGATTTGTTCTTTCCTAGCACTATCAGGTGGAAGTATCCCATTTTAAAGGTATTCCCTGATAGGTGTCATCCATACCATAGTATGAACATATGGTTCAAAAATGGGACTAATATTATTGATTTATTCTGTTCTTGTTTGAACATAAGGTGAAATTGTATGACGGTGGGCAATAATGATAATTGTCTCATTCTGATTTGGATCTACCAGAGCTGTAGCTATATTAGCCAGTGCATCAACTTCAGCATTTTGGGATCGCAGGGCATGAGAAAATGTTGGTTCTGAAGGAAATTCCTGTATTAATTCTTTGAATTAATCATACAAAGGGATTAACTCTTCTTTTCAGATGGCATAATCCCCATTGACTTTTTTGATTACCAAGTCTGAATCACCTTTCACCTTTAAGTGACTGACCTGTGCTTGAAGCGCCAACTCCAATACTGCAATAAGAGATTGGTATTTTGCATCATTATTTGTACCGCCTCCCAATAATGATAAAGAATATTGTAACGCTGCCTTTTCTGGAGAAATGAGCACAATTCCTAACCCAACATTGTTGAATTTGGGATCTTCCATTTTCCTCCCTGTTGGACTTCTGGAAGCACCATCAAAGTACGTTTCACATGTTTGAAGACAATATTGAACAATGAAGACATCCTCTTCAGGAAGTTCAATATCTGAAGATGTATCTTATACTGAAGGGTGTTCAACAAAGAAAATCAGCTAGATCTTGGCCCTTTATTGCCTTCTGAGACACATATTGAATATCAAATTTCTTTAAAATAACTGCCAACCATGCTAGACGTCATGTAAGCATTGGATGACTAAGGATGAATTTTAGCGAGTCATTTCGAGATACCAATTGGACCTCGTGATGTTACAGGTAGTGTCTCAACTTTTTATCTGCAAAGATTAATTCTGGGAATCACTTTTCAATACTTAAAAACCGGGTTTCTGCTTCAAGCATAGTTTGACTGAGATAGTAAAGGTGGTTTTCATTCCCAGCATCATTTTTTTGGGTAAGGAAGATTCCCAATGATCACTCTAAGGCTGACAAATAAAGAATAAGTGGTATTCCTTCAATAGGAAGAAATAATACCGATGTACTTAAGAGATATGTCTTGAGAATATTGAATGCTTCATGACATTCTTCAGTCCACTGGTAAGTGAATCCCTTCTTCATTAATTTGGTGAAGGGTATACTTTTTCCTGCTAAATTGGCGATGAAATGCCAAATATAGGCTATGTGTCCATGGATTCCTCTCAATTATTTCAATTTTCGAGGAGGTGACATACCATGGAATGACTTTGTCTTATTTTGATCGACTTCGATACCACGATGGCTTAAAAAAATGCTAAGAAACTTTCCCGAGGATACCCAAAAGCACATTTGAAGGGCTTCATCTTCAAATTATGTTGTCAAAGTTTGTGGAATATGACTTCCAAATCAGCCATGTGATTGTAACATTGTTTGGATTTAACCAGAAAATCCTCCACATAAAATTCATCAAACATCCCTAAAAAGGGTTCGAAGATATGATGCATGGCACACTAATATGTTGCGCCTACATTCTTCAGTCCAAAGGGCATTACCCGATAGCAAAACACACTCTGAGGGGCTCTGAAGGCTATAGATTCATCATCTTCTAGATCCATTCGGATTTGATTATATCCATAATATCCATCCAGGAAGGAAAGTGCTTCATAACTATCTATTTCATCAATTAGGAGTTCTGTTATCGGTACTGGAAAATCATCCTTAGGACAATGCCGATTAAGATCTATGAAATCAATGCAAACTATAATTATTCCAATCTTTTTTTTCACTAGGAAAATATTATCCAACCACATGGGATATTGAACTTCTCTGACTAAGTTATCATTTATAAGCTTATCCACTTCTGCTTCAATTTTGGAAGCATAGGTTGGGTGCGTTCTTATAGAGGCTTGCTTTAATCCTCTATGATCTCCTGGAAAACCTAAACAATGAGTACCAACATCAAGATCAAGCCTTGACATCTCTATATAGTTCCAAGAAAATATATCTCGATTTTTCTTTAAAAATGAAACATACATCTCTTGTTCTTATAGAGTCATGGATGCACTAAATAAATTGGGTCGTGGATATTCTTTTGTACCAAGATTTATTTCTCTAATTTCATCCATAGTGGTAGAGATACCGTCTTCAAATACTGGAGGAGCATCCCTGAGATCTTCCTCTTCTTCTTCAACATGTGTTATTTCTTCAGTTTATACTTGCATAGTAGATGATGATGTAGAATTTTAATGATCAGAAGAGATGTTAAAATCTGAACATCTTGAAGAAGAAGCTTCCATTTCTGACCCGATTGATGATGAAGGGTCTTACTTGGGTAATAAACATGAGATAATGGATTAAAATTCGACATTATTGTTCAACTCTGACATTTATATAACTTTTTTTGGCCTGGTTAGTGAAGTATAGACTTTCTGGATTTTAGCGGATGAAATGAAGACATCTTCATTTGAGCTTTCATCATTGCTTGGTGAATCACCAATTTCTCCCATGTTGTCTTGCTTGATTGTCGTAATAGACATTATGGAAGTTTCCATATGAGTACTTGTATTTGGGTCTATCCTGTCAATTTGACTGATGGAAAACACATAATCTGTACTCACATGTGTGAATGGGTTTACTGAAATCTTTTCCAAACCATATAGAGCATTAACCTCGGTAAACTCCTTTGTAGTGGATTTCTCCTTTACCTTCATGTGATAGAATTCTGCCTCAATGTATTGAGATTCACATGTCTTGAACGGGGTATTATTACCATAAAGTGTCTCAATTTGACCATCGAAACAATATTTGAGACATTGATGGTATGATGAAGGGATATCCACATGTTGATGTAGCCAGGGTCTTCCAAGCAAGATGTTGAAGGCTGAGTCCAGATCAACAACCATGAAATCTGAATTTGATACAAGATCTCCAAACTGAGTTCCAATTGTAATGTCAGCCAGTGTTTCTTGTTCATTTATATCATATCCTTGTTACATCAAAGTAGAAGGAGATAAATCAGATTTTGTGAGGCCCAATCGATGAAGTGTATGAATGGGGATGAGGTTGAGTCCTGAACCATTATCAATGAATGCTCTTCATACATCTACACAATTGTCCTTGCCATATAAGTACAATGGTCTAATATGTCCACGCATGACATCATCTTCATCTTCATCTATGAAGGATATCACACTCTGGTATTCTGTAGGAATATTTTAAACATGGTAGACATCAGCCACATCAATTTCAGTTTCTAATTCCTTAGGAATTTACAAAGCCTTGATGAGCTCCTCCTGAAGATCCATTGATAGATTCATGGCATCCAGAATTGATAACATGGCCGGTATTTGGGCCAAATGTTTCAAGACATCATATTTTTGATCCAATGGTCTGTGTTTCCCAACAAGAACATGTTGTTTCGTAGGTGCCTTAGATGTTAATGCTTTTGACGTACATGCATCGTGTATCAGGGTAGGATTTGGTAATACGCCTGGCTTTGGAAGATTAGACTGAATAGGTATATTTACATACTGATAGGAATAAGGTGGATCCTCTAACCGATCCTCTAGAATAACTGTGTGAGGACTGAATCTGATATTGGTTGAAGAATTTTCATGTTCTTGTTGAGCCCGTTGAAGGGCTCTGCCATGAATTTCAACTGCATATATAGTTCTAACAGGTGTAAGATTAGAATAGTTGCTTCTGGGATATCCATGCTTACCTCTATATGCCAAAATTCTGGAACATCCTCTAATTCCTCTGTTTGATACAGGGAAGTTGGGCTCATCAAAATTGGAACTGTGGCTGGCATGAGGATCTGTTAAAAGAATCATATTAAAAAAACCAAAGATCAATTTATCTTCTGAGGAAGACTTTTCCTGATTAGCCAATTTAGTCTATGCCATTTGGTGGGACTGTGCCCGTAGATTTGAAGTATATGGCATAAAATCTGCTAGAGTCAATTACAATGTGGTCTTTGAAACGATCTCATCTTCTTCTCATTGTTCCGTTTTCTTTGAATTATGCCGCTTCTTTGAAGATTTTCCCTCTGATGAAGAGGGTTTTTCCATGGCATTCATAGCAGATGACACAATTGGTTTCTTCAATTGCATTTGCAAAATGGCATGAGTTCTGTTGATCGTTTTTCTGACCACCCAATCGTCATATTTTTTAGCATTTTTTTGACTTCTTGCCACTCGCCATCGTCCTCTGGATTTGTAGTAGTAACACATGCTACCTGAGCTACAGAACCTTTCAGATTGACTTGTCCCCAGTACACCATATTTTTTAAGAGGTATTTCAAGACAAAATACTCCTTAATGGGATGCCCCAACATCTGATAAAATGGGAAACAATTGGGATGGTCTTCATCTCCTTCCTTATTTGGCCTTTTGGTCTTCGTTAATTGAACCAAATTATTTTCCAGATCAAAAATTATGTAACCGGGAAAATTTTCATTTTGGAAAGAATAAACTTGGCTCTTCAGATCCTCAAATTGTTTCTGTCTTTGATCTCTTTGATCATCTTGATGAAACGGCCATTATTGTTGATGCTCAGGAGGTGGAGCCCTTTGATAAGATGATGGTTTTAATGTATAAGTAGGTACATGCTCTTGTTTAAGAGTAACATTAGAAGTCTCTACATTACCCATTATCCTTCCTGGAGATGATGGAATTACATGAGCTTTATCCTTAGTCTTTATAAGAGAATATTCAAGCTACTGAGCGATCGAATTAAGGTCTCGAAACCCTACTGTGTATTTCATTGGGATCAATGGTGTGTGCAACTCATCACACAAATTTTCCACACATATTGGAAACAACCATTCTTGAGGGAGTTCTAATCTCATGGAATATGTTAATCCCTTCTAGTGAGTAATGAAATCTAAAACCCTTTCATTCTCCCATTGCATACAGTTTGTAAGATCAAAAATTGTTGTCTGTGGAAAAGATGAGCTGAATTGATGAAGGAATCTTTAACGGAGATCCTCCCACCAGGCAATTGACCGGGATTGTAAGATTGTATACTAGAAAAATGTATACCCTTGTAATGATTGTACAAAACACCTTAGCTAAACTGCTTCTTGTTGATGAGGGGTTCCCATCATAGGATCTCAACGAGAAACAAAATGTGTTAAGTGTTGCTCTGGGTCTCCAGAACCATTAAATATTGGGAATGTGGTACTTGAAACATTTGATGGGGGAGGAATTTCATCAACCCATGCATGGTAAGCTCTCTTTTATGGTTGAATTTGAGCTCATTTTCCCTCCATAGATTCCAAATGAACTGTTAATGGATCAATATTATTTATTATCTTTTGAGAAACATCAGGTTGAGCTTGAACTTGAGAAGGTGATACCACTGGAGCTCGGACAGCTGTGGTGGCTGGTACTACAACTGATGGTAGCACCACCAATTATTGTTTCACATGACCCATAGGACTAGACCTGTGAGGGTGTACTGATATAGGATGATATTCTTGATCCATCTCAGTTGCCGCAACA